>OZ010646.1:25469404-26083993 GCA_963932195.1 Empis livida | reverse complement strand
TTTTGTTGCGAAATATGGACAAAAACAGAAAACTAAATTATTTCAGATACTTTTATATTTTTTTTTCGTTAATTTGTTGTGAAATATGGATACTTTTTTTTTCATTATTTTGGTTTTCATTATATGGGCAAAAACAGAAAACTAAAATATTTCAGATACTTTTTTGTTTGTTTTTCTCCTTATTTTGTTGCGAAATATGGACAAAAACAGAAAACTCAAATATTTCAGATACTTTTTGTTTTTTTTTTCATTATTTTGTTGCGAAATATAGACAAAAACAGAAAACTCATATATTTCAGATAGTTTTTGTGTTTTTTCGGTATTTTGTTGCGAAATATGGACAAAAACAGAAAACTCAAATATTTCAGATTCTTACTGTTTTTTTCGAAATCTAGTTGCGAAATATGGACAAAAACAGAAAACTCAAATATATCAGATAGTGTTTTGTTTTTTTTTTCGTTATTTTGTTGCGAAATATTGACAAAAAAATAAAACTCAAATATTTCAGATACTTTCTTCTTATTTTTTCGTTATTTTGTAGCGAAATATGGACAAAAAATGAAAACAAAAATACTTCAGATACTTTGTCGTTTTTTTTTCCGTTATTTTGTTGCGAAATATGGACAAAACCAGAAAACTCAAATATTTCAGATACTTCCTTGTTAGAAAACTTAAATATTTCAGATACCTTTTTCGTTATTTTGTTGCGAAATATGGACAAAAACAGAAAACTAAAATATTTCAGATACTTTTTTGTTTGTTTTTTTCCTTATTTTGTTGCGAAATATGGACAAAAACAGAAAACTCAAATATTTCAGATCATATTTTCGTATTTTTTTCGTTATTTTGTTGCGAAATATGGACAAAACCAAAAAACGCAAATATTTCAGATTCTTTTTGTTTTTTTCGATATTTAGTTGCGAAATATGGACAAAAACAGAAAACTAAAATATTTCAGATACTTTTTTTTCGTTATTTTGGTGCGAAATATGGGCAAAAACAGAAAACTAAAATATTTCAGATACTTTTTTGTTTGTTTTTTTCCTTATTTTGTTGCAAAATATGGAAAAAAACAGAAAAATCAAATATTTCAGATAGTTTTTTTTTTTTTTTTTTATTTTGTTGCGAAATATAGACAAAAACAGAAAACTCATATATTTCAGATAGTTTTTTGTCTTTTTTTCGTTATTTTGTTGCGAAATATGGACAAAAACAGAAAACTCAAATATTTCAGATACTTTCTTGTTAGTTTTTCGTATTTCGTTGCGAAATATGGACAAAAACAGAAAACTAAACTATTTCAGATACTTTTTTGTTTGTTTTTTTCCTTATTTTGTTGCGAAATATGGACAAAAACAGAAAACTCAAATATTTCAGATACTTTTTTGTCATTTTTTCGTTATTTTGTTGCGAAATATGTACAAAAACAGAAAACTCAAATATTTCAGAGAATTTGTTGTTTTTTCCCGTTATTTTGTTGCGAAATATGGACAAAACCAGAAAACTCAAATATTTCCGATACTTCCTTGTTATTTTTTCGTAATTTTGTTGCGAAATATGGACGAAAACAGAAAACTAAAATATTTCAGATACTTTTTTGTTTTTTTTTTCCTTATTTTGTTGAGAAATATGGACAAAAGCAGAAAACTCAAATATTTCAGATACTTTTTTATTTTTTTTTTTCGTTATATTATTGCGAATTATGGACAACAAAAGAAAACTCAAATATTTCAGATATTTTTTTGTTTTTTTTTTCGTTATTATGTTGGGAAATATGGACAAAAATATAAAACTGAAATATTTCAGAGATTTTGGTGGTTTTTTTCGTTATTTTGTTGCGAAATATGGACAAAACCAGAAAACTCAAATATTTCAGATACTTTTTTTTGTTATTTTGTTGCGAAATAAGGACAAAAACAGAAAGCTCTAATATTTCAGATACTTTTACGTTTTTTGTCGTTATTTTGTTGCGAAATATGGACAAAAACATAAATCTCAAATATTTCAGATTCTTTATGTTTTTTTCGATATTTAGTTGCGAAATATGGACAAAAACAGAAAACTCAAATATTTCAGATACTTTTTTGTTTTTTTTTCCTTATTTTGTTGAGAAATATGGATAAAACCAGAAAACTCAAATATTTCAGATACTGCCTTGTTATTTTTTCGCTATTTTGTTGCAAAATATGGACAACAAAAGATAACTCAAATATTTCAGATATTTTTTTGTTTTTTTTTTTCGTTATTTTGTTGGAAAATATGGACAAATATAGAAAACTCAAATATTTCAGAGAATTTGTTGATTTTTTTCGTTATTTTGTTGTGAAATATGGACAGAACCAGAAAACTCAAATATTTCAGATACTTTTTTTTGTTGTTTTGTTGCGAAATATGGACAAAAATAGAGAGCTCAAATATTTCAGATACTTTTTTGTTTGTTTTTTCCTTAGTTTGTTGAGAAATATGAACAAAACCAGAAAACACAAATATTTCAGATACTTCCTTGTTATTTTTTAATTATTTTGTTGCGAAATATGGACAGAAACAGAAAACTAAAATATTTCAGAAACTTCTTTGTTTTTTTTTGCTAATTTTGTTGAGAAATATGGACAAAACCAGAAAGCTCAAATATTACAGATATTTTGTTGAGGAATATTTTTTTGATATTTAGTTGCGGAATATGGACAAAAATAGAAAACGCAAATATTTCAGATAGTTTTTTGTTTTTTTTCGTTATTTCGTTGCGAAATATGGACAAAAACAGAAAACTCAAATATTTCAGATAGTTTTTGTTTTTTTTTCATTATTTTGTTGCGAAATATAGACAAAAACAGAAAACTCATATATTTCAGATAGTTTTTGTTTTTTTTTTGGTATTTTGTTGCGAAATATGGACAAAAACAGAAAACTTAAATATTTCAGATACCTTTTTCGTTATTTTGTTGCGAAATATGGACAAAAACAGAAAACTAAAATATTTCAGATACTTTTTTGTTTGTTTTTTTCCTTATTTTGTTGCGAAATATGGACAAAAACAGAAAACTCAAATATTTCAGATCATATTTTCGTATTTTTTTCGTTATTTTGTTGCGAAATATGGACAAAACCAGAAAACGCAAATATTTCAGATTCTTTTTGTTTTTTTCGATATTTAGTTGCGAAATATAGACAAAAACAGAAAACTCAAATATTTCAGATACTTTTTTTTTCGTTATTTTGGTGCGAAATATGGGCAAAAACAGAAAACTAAAATATTTCAGATACTTTTTTGTTTGTTTTTTTCCTTATTTTGTTGCAAAATATGGACAAAAACAGAAAAATCAATATTTCAGATAGTTTTTTTTTTTTTTTTTTTATTTTGTTGCGAAATATAGACAAAAACAGAAAACTCATATATTTCAGATAGTTTTTTGTCTTTTTTTCGTTATTTTGTTGCGAAATATGGACAAAAACAGAAAACTCAAATATTTCAGATACTTTCTTGTTAGTTTTTCGTATTTCGTTGCGAAATATGGACAAAAACAGAAAACTAAACTATTTCAGATAATTTTTTGTTTGTTTTTTTCCTTATTTTGTTGCGAAATATGGACAAAAACAGAAAACTCAAATATTTCAGATACTTTTTTGTCATTTTTTCGTTATTTTGTTGCGAAATATGTACAAAAACAGAAAACTCAAATATTTCAGAGAATTTGTTGTTTTTTCCCGTTATTTTGTTGCGAAATATGGACAAAACCAGAAAACTCAAATATTTCCGATACTTTCTTGTTATTTTTTCGTAATTTTGTTGCGAAATATGGACGAAAACAGAAAACTAAAATATTTCAGATACTTTTTGTTTTTTTTTCCATATTTTGTTGAGAAATATGGACAAAAGCAGAAAACTCAAATATTTCAGATACTTTTTTATTTTTTTTTTTCGTTATATTATTGCGAATTATGGACAACAAAAGAAAACTCAAATATTTCAGATATTTTTTTGTTTTTTTTTTTCGTTATTATGTTGGGAAATATGGACAAAAATATAAAACTGAAATATTTCAGAGATTTTGGTGGTTTTTTTCGTTATTTTGTTGCGAAATATGGACAAAACCAGAAAACTCAAATATTTCAGATACTTTTTTTTGTTATTTTGTTGCGAAATAAGGACAAAAACAGAAAGCTCTAATATTTCAGATACTTTTACGTTTTTTGTCGTTATTTTGTTGCGAAATATGGACAAAAACATAAATCTCAAATATTTCAGATTCTTTATGTTTTTTTCGATATTTAGTTGCGAAATATGGACAAAAACAGAAAACTCAAATATTTCAGATACTTTTTTCTTTTTTTTTCCTTATTTTGTTGAGAAATATGGATAAAACCACAAAACTCAAATATTTCAGATACTGCCTTGTTATTTTTTTGTTATTTTGTTAAGAAACGTGAACAAAAACAGAAAACTCAAATATTTCAGATACTTTTTTTTTTTTTTTGCTTATTTTGTTGAGAAATATGAACAAAACCAGAAAACTTAAATATTTCAGATACTTCCTTATTATTTTTTCGCTATTTTGTTGCAAAATATGGACAACAAAAGAGAACTCAAATATTTCAGATTTTTTTTTGTTTTTTTTTCGTTATTTTGTTGGGAAATATGGACAAAAATAGAAAACTCAAATATTTCAGATACTTTTTTTTTTTTTTTTCGTTATATTTGTGGAGTATGTTTTATGTATTCTTTTTAAATAAAAACAACATAATTAATTTTCCACATTTTATTAAATTATATTAAAACTATTTTTACTAAATTAAATTATATAAATTATTATCTAGTTTTTAAGTAATTTATTAGTAATAGAAATTCACTGTATGTTTTAATTATTAATGTATTTTAGTTTTTAATTTATTTATTGACTGTATTCGTGACTGTACTTTTATATGATTTTTGGAATTTTGGGAAGCACGACTAACTTGGTGGAAATTCTCTGTTCAAGTGATTTTTCTAATTGCAATTTTCTCTTTCATAGCTTTGGTTAATAGATAGAGAATAGCGGTACCGTTAGAATCTCTGGTAATGGAAAATTACCAGATTTTCTATTGGTCCTTAAAAATGCACCATGACAGACTGCATTATTCGTACTAGATTTTCTGAGCGAAGTAATTTGTAGGGTTGCGGCAATTGATATTTCCGCCGGCGAACGCGTGGCGGCGTTTCTGTCGGCAGAAAGATCAGTTGTCGCGACCGTATTATTGCGAATTATGGACAACAAAAGAAAACTCAAATATTTCAGATATTTTTTTGTTTTTTTTTTCGTTATTTTGTTGGGAAATATGGGCAAAAATAGAAAACTCAAATATTTCAGAGAATTTGTTGATTTTTTTCGTTATTTTGTTGCGAAATATGGACAAAACCAAAAAACTCAAATATTTCAGATACTTTTTTTTTTTTTTCGTTATATTTGTGGAGTATGTTTTATGTATTCTTTTTAAATAAAAACAACATAATTAATTTTCCACATTTTATTAAATTATATTAAAACTATTTTTACTAAATTAAATTATATAAATTATTATCTAGTTTTTAAGTAATTTATTAGTAACAGAAATTCACTGTATGTTTTAATTATTAATGTATTTTAGTTTTTAATTTATTTATTGACTGTATTCGTGACTGTACTTTTATATGATTTTTGGAATTTTTGGAAGCACGACTAACTTGGTAGAAATTCTCTGTTCAAGTGATTTTTCTAATTGCAATTTTCTCTTTCATAGCTTTGGTTAATAGATAGAGAATAGCGGTACCGGTAGAATCTCTGGTAATGGAAAATTACCAGATTTTCTATTGGTCCTTAAAAATGCACCATGACAGACTGCAATATTTGTACTAGATTTTCTGAGCGAAGTAATTTGTAGGGTTGCGGCAATTGATATTTCCGCCGGCGAACGCGTGGCGGCGTTTCTGTCGGCAGAAAGATCAGTTGTCGCGACCGCTACATATTATTGTGAATTATGGACAACAAAAGAAAACTCAAATATTTCAGATATTTTTTTGTTTTTTTTTCGTTATTTTGTAGCGAAATATGGACAAAAAATGAAAACTCAAATATTTCAGATACTTTGTCGTTTTTTTTCCGTTATTTTGTTGCGACATATGGTCAAAAACAGAAAACACAAATATTTCAGATACTTTTTTGTGATTTTTTCGTTATTTTGTTGCAAAATATGTACAAAAACAGAAAACTCAAATATTTCAGAGAATTTGTTGTTTTTTCCCGTTATTTTGTTGCGAAATATGGACAAAACCAGAAAACTCAAATATTTCCGATACTTCCTTGTTATTTTTTCGTTATTTTGTGGCGAAATATGGTCGAAAACAGAAAACTAAAATATTTCAGATACTTTTTTGTTTTTTTTTCCTTATTTTGTTGAGAAATATGGACAAAAGCAGAAAACTCAAATATTTCAGATACTTTTTTATTTTTTTTTTTCGTTATATTATTGCGAATTATGGACAACAAAAGAAAACTCAAATATTTCAGATATTTTTTTGTTTTTTTTTTCGTTATTTTGTTGGGAAATATGGACAAAAATAAAAAACTCAAATATTTCAGAGAATTTGTTGGTTTTTTTTCATTATTTTGTTGCGAAATATGGACAAAAACAGAAAACTCAAATATTTCAGATACTTTTTTTTTGTTATTTTGTTGCGAAATAAAGACAAAAACATAAATCTCAAATATTTCAGATACTTTTTTGTTTTTTTTCCTTATTTTGTTGAGAAATATGGATAAAACCAGAAAACTCAAATATTTCAGATACTTCCTTGTTATTTTTTCGCTATTTTGTTGCAAAATATGGACAACAAAAGATAACTTAAATATTTCAGATATTTTTTTTTTTTTTTTCGTTATTTTGTTGGAAAATATGGACAAAAATAGAAAACTCAAATATTTCAGAGAATTTGTTGATTTTTTTTGTTATTTTGTTGCGAAATATGGACAAAACCAGAAAACTTAAATATTTCAGATACTTTTTTTTGTTTTTTTTTCGTTATTTTGTTGGGAAATATGGACAAAAACAGAAAGCTCAAATATTTCAGATACTTTTATGTTTTTTTCGTTATTTTGTTGCGAAATATGGACAAAAACAGAAAATTCAAATATTTATGAGAATTTCTTGTTTTTTCCCGTCATTTTGTTGCGAAATATGGAATAAACCAGAAAACTCAAATATTTCATATACTTCGTTGTTATTTTTTCGTTATTTTGTTGCGAAATATGGACAAAAACCTAAAACTAAAATATTTCAGATACTTTTTTGTTTTTTTTTTCCTTATTTTGTTGAGAAATATGGACAAAACCAGAAAACTCAAATATTTCAGATACTTTTTTTGTTATTTTGTTGCGAAATATGGACAAAAACAGAAAGCTCAAATATTTCAGAGAATTTGCTGTTTTTTCCAGTTATTTTGTTGCGAAATATGGACAAAACCAGAAAACTCAAATATTTCAGATCCTTCGTTGTTATTTTTTCGTTATTTTGTTGCGAAATATGGACAAAAACCTAAAACTAAAATATTTCAGATACTTTTTTGTTTTTTTTTTCCTTATTTTGTTGAGAAATATGGGCAAAACCAGAAAGCTCAAATATTTCAGATACTTTTTTGTTATTTTGTTGCGAAATATGGACAAAAACAGAAAACTCAAATATTTCAGATACTTTTATGGTTTTTTCGTTATTTTGTTGCGAAATATGAACAAAAATAGAAAACTCAAATATTTGAGATACTTTGTCGTTTTTTTTTCGTTATTTTGTTGTGAAATATGGACAAAAACAGAAAACTCAAAAATTTCATATCCTTTTTGTTTTTTTCGATACTTAGTTGCGAAATATGGACAAAAACAGAAACCTCAAATATTTCACATATTTTTTGTTTTTTTTCGTTATTTTGTTGCGAAATATGGACAAAAACAGAAAACTCAAATATTTCAGATACTTTCTTCTTATTTTTTCGTTATTTTGTAGCGAAATATGGACAAAAAATGAAAACTCAAATATTTCAGATACTTTGAAGTTTTTTTTCCGTTATTTGCGAAATATGGACAAAAACAGAAAACTCAAATATTTCAGATATTTTTTTTTCATTTTTGCGTTATTTGTTGTGAAATATGTACAAAAACAGAAAACTCAAATATTTCAGAGAATTTGTTGTTTTTTCCCGTTATTTTGTTGCGAAATATGGACAAAACAAGAAAAATCAAATATTTCAGATACTTCCTTTTTATTTTTTAGTTATTTTGTTGCGAAATATGCACAAAACCAAAAAACTCAAATATTTCTTATACTTCGTTGTTATTTTTTCTTTATTTTGTTGCGAAATATGGACAAAAACAGAAAACTCAAATATTTCAGATACTTTTTTGTCATTTTTTCGTTATTTGTTGTGAAATATGTACAAAAACAGAAAACTCAAATATTTCAGAGAATTTGTTGTTTTTTCCCGTTATTTTATTGCGAAATATGGACAAAACAAGAAAAATCAAATATTTCAGATACTTCCTTTTTATTTTTTAGTTATTTTGTTGCGAAATATGGACAAAAACAGAAAACTAAAATATTTCAGATACTTTTTTTTTTTTCCCTTATTTTGTTGAGAAATATGGACAAAACCAGAAAACTCAAATATTTCAGATACTTCCTTGTTATATTTTCGTTATTTTGTTGCAAAATATGGACAACAAAAGAAAACTCAAATATTTCAGATATTTTTTTGTTTTTTTTTCGTTATTTTGTTGGGAAATATGGACAAAAATAGAAAACTCTAATATTTCAGAGAATTTGTTGTTTTTTCCCGTTATTTTGTTGCGAAATATGGACAAAACCAGAAAACTCAAATATTTCAGATACTTCGTTGTTATTTTTTCTTTATTTTGTTGCGAAATATGGACAAAAACAGAAAACTCAAATATTTCAGATATTTGTTTGTCATTTTTTCGTTATTTGTTGTGAAATATGTACAAAAACAGAAAACTCAATTATTTCAGAGAATTTGTTGTTTTTTCCCGTTATTTTGTTCTGAAATATGAACAAAACCAGAAAACTCAAATATTTCAGATACTTCCTGTTGCGAAATATGGACAAAAACAGAAAACTCAAATATTTCAGATACTTTGTCGTTTTTTTGTCGTTATTTTGTTGCGAAATATTGACAAAAAACTTAAATAAAACGTTATTTTGTTGGGAAATTTGGACAAAAACAGAAAACTCAAATATTTCAGATACTTTTTTGTCATTTTTTCGTTATTTGTTGTGAAATATGTACAAAAACAAAAAACTCAAATATTTCAGAGAATTTGTTGTTTTTTCCCGTTATTTTGTTGTGAAATATGAACAAAACCAGAAAACTCAAATATTTCAGATACTTCCTGTTGCGAAATATGGACAAAACCAGAAAACTGAAATATTTCAGATACTTTTTTTTGTTATTTTGTTGCGAAATATGGACAAAAATAGAAAGCTCAAATATTTCAGATACTTTTATGTTTTTTTTTTCGTTATTTTGTTGCGAAATATGGCCAAAAACAGAAAACTCAAATATTTCAGATACTTTGTTCTTTTTTTCCGTTATTTTGTTGCGAAATATGGACAAAAACAGAAAACTCAAATATTTCAGATATTTTTTGTCATTTTTTCGTTATTTTGTTGCGAAATATGTACAAAAACAGAAAACTCAAATATTTCAGAGAATTTGTTGTTTTTTCCCGTAATTTTGTTGCGAAATATGGACAAAACCAGAAAACTAAAATATTTCAGATACTTCCTTGTTATTTTTTCGTTACTTTGTTACGAAATATGGACAAAAATAGAAAACTACAATATTTCAGATACTTTCTTCTTATTTTTTCGTTATTTTATAGCGAAATATGGACAAAAAAATGAAAACTCAAATATTTCAGATACTTCGTCGTTTTTTTCCGTTATTTTGTTGCGAAATATGGACAAAACCAGAAAACTCAAATATTTCAGATACTGCCTTGTTATTTTTTTGTTATTTTGTTAAGAAACGTGAACAAAAACAGAAAACTCAAATATTTCAGATACTTTTTTTTTTTTTTTTGCTTATTTTGTTGAGAAATATGAACAAAAGCAGAAAACTTAAATATTTCAGATACTTCCTTATTATTTTTTCGCTATTTTGTTGCAAAATATGGACAACAAAAGAGAACTCAAATATTTCAGATTTTTTTTTTGTTTTTTTTTTCGTTATTTTGTTGGGAAATATGGACAAAAATAGAAAACTCAAATATTTCAGAGAATTTGTTGATTTTTTTCGTTATTTTGTTGCGAAATATGGACAAAACCAAAAAACTCAAATATTTCAGATACTTTTTTGTGTATTTTTGCGTTATATTTGTGGAGTATGTTTTATGTATTCTTTTTAAATAAAAACAACATAATTAATTTTCCACATTTTATTAAATTATATTAAAACTATTTTTACTAAATTAAATTATATAAATTATTATCTAGTTTTTAAGTAATTTATTAGTAATAGAAATTCACTGTATGTTTTAATTATTAATGTATTTTAGTTTTTAATTTATTTATTGACTGTATTCGTGACTGTACTTTTATATGATTTTTGGAATTTTTGGAAGCACGACTAACTTGGTAGAAATTCTCTGTTCAAGTGATTTTTCTAATTGCAATTTTCTCTTTCATAGCTTTGGTTAATAGATAGAGAATAGCGGTACCGTTAGAATCTCTGGTAATGGAAAATTACCAGATTTTCTATTGGTCCTTCAAAATGCACCATGTCAGACTGCAATATTTGTACTAGATTTTCTGAGCGAAGTAATTTGTAGGGTTGCGGCAATTGATATTTCCGCCGGCGAACGCGTGGCGGCGTTTCTGTCGGCAGAAAGATCAGTTGTCGCGACCGCTACATATTATTGTGAATTATGGACAACAAAAGAAAACTCAAATATTTCAGATATTTTTTTGTTTTTTTTTCGTTATTTTGTAGCGAAATATGGACAAAAAATGAAAACTCAAATATTTCAGATACTTTGTCGTTTTTTTTCCGTTATTTTGTTGCGACATATGGTCAAAAACAGAAAACACAAAATTTCAGATACTTTTTTGTGATTTTTTCGTTATTTTGTTGCGAAATATGTACAAAAACAGAAAACTCAAATATTTCAGAGAATTTGTTGTTTTTTCCCGTTATTTTGTTGCGAAATATGGACAAAACCAGAAAACTCAAATATTTCCGATACTTCCTTGTTATTTTTTCGTTATTTTGTGGCGAAATATGGTCGAAAACAGAAAACTAAAATATTTCAGATACTTTTTTGTTTTTTTTTCCTTATTTTGTTGAGAAATATGGACAAAAGCAGAAAACTCAAATATTTCAGATACTTTTTTATTTTGTTTTTTCGTTATATTATTGCGAATTATGGACAACAAAAGAAAACTCAAATATTTCAGATATTTTTTTGTTTTTTTTTTCGTTATTTTGTTGGGAAATAAGGACAAAAATAAAAAACTCAAATATTTCAGAGAATTTGTTGGTTTTTTTCATTATTTTGTGCGAAATATGGACAAAAACAGAAAACTCAAATATTTCAGATACTTTTTTTTGTTATTTTGTTGCGAAATAAAGACAAAAACATAAATCTCAAATATTTCAGATACTTTTTTGTTTTTTTTTCCTTATTTTGTTGAGAAATATGGATAAAACCAGAAAACTCAAATATTTCAGATACTTCCTTGTTATTTTTTCGCTATTTTGTTGCAAAATATGGACAACAAACGATAACTTAAATATTTCAGATATTTTTTTTTTTTTTTTTTCGTTATTTTGTTGGAAAATATGGACAAAAATAGAAAACTCAAATATTTCAGAGAATTTGTTGATTTTTTTTGTTATTTTGTTGCGAAATATGGACAAAACCAGAAAACTTAAATATTTCAGATACTTTTTTTTGTTTTTTTTCGTTATTTTGTTGGGAAATATGGACAAAAACAGAAAGCTCAAATATTTCAGATACTTTTATGTTTTTTCGTTATTTTGTTGCGAAATATGGACAAAAACAGAAAATTCAAATATTTATGAGAATTTGTTGTTTTTTCCCGTCATTTTGTTGCGAAATATGGAATAAACCAGAAAACTCAAATATTTCATATACTTCGTTGTTATTTTTTCGTTATTTTGTTGCGAAATATGGACAAAAACCTAAAACTAAAATATTTCAGATACTTTTTTGTTTTTTTTTTCCTTATTTTGTTGAGAAATATGGACAAAACCAGAAAACTCAAATATTTCAGATACTTTTTTTGTTATTTTTTTGCGAAATATGGACAAAAACAGAAAGCTCAAATATATCAGAGAATTTGCTGTTTTTTCCAGTTATTTTGTTGCGAAATATGGACAAAACCAGAAAACTCAAATATTTCAGATACTTCGTTGTTATTTTTTCGTTATTTTGTTGCGAAATATGGACAAAAACCTAAAACTAAAATATTTCAGATACTTTTTTGTTTTTTTTTTCCTTATTTTGTTGAGAAATATGGGCAAAACCAGAAAACTCAAATATTTCAGATACTTTTTTGTTATTTTGTTGCGAAATATGGACAAAAACAGAAAACTCAAATATTTCAGATACTTTTATGGTTTTTTAGTTATTTTGTTGCGAAATATGGACAAAAACAGAAAACTCAAATATATCAGATTCTTTCTGTTTTTTTCGAAATTTAGTTGCGAAATATGGACAAAAACAGAAAACTCAAATATTTCAGATACTTTATGGTTTTTTCGTTATTTTGTTGCGAAATATGGACAAAAACAGAAAACTCAAATATTTCAGATTCTTTGGTTTTTTCGTTGCGAAATATGGACAAAAACAGAAAACTCAAATATTTCAGAGAATTTGTTGTTTTTCCCGTTATTTTGTTGCGAAATATGGACAAAAACAGAAAACTCAAATATTTCAGATTCTTTCTGTTTTTTTCGAAATTTAGTTGCGAAATATGGACAAAAACAGAAAACTCAAATATATCAGATAGTGTTTTGTTTTTTTCCTTATTTTGTTGCGAAATATGAACAAAAATAGAAAACTCAAATATTTGAGATACTTTGTCGTTTTTTTTTCGTTATTTTGTTGTGAAATATGGACAAAAACAGAAACCTCAAATATTTCACATATTTTTTGTTTTTTTTCGTTATTTTGTTGCGAAATATGGACAAAAACAGAAAACTCAAATATTTCAGATACTTTCTTCTTATTTTTTCGTTATTTTGTAGCGAAATATGGACAAAAAATGAAAACTCAAATATTTCAGATACTTTGAAGTTTTTTTTCCGTTATTTGCGAAATATGGACAAAAACAGAAACCTCAAATATTTCACATATTTTTTGTTTTTTTTCGTTATTTTGTTGCAAAATATGGACAAAAACAGAAAACTCAAATATTTCAGATACTTTCTTCTTATTTTTTCGTTATTTTGTAGCGAAATATGGACAAAAAATGAAAACTCAAATATTTCATATCCTTTTTGTTTTTTTCGATACTTAGTTGCGAAATATGGACAAAAACAGAAACCTCAAATATTTCACATATTTTTTGTTTTTTTTCGTTATTTTGTTGCGAAATATGGACAAAAACAGAAAACTCAAATATTTCAGATACTTTCTTCTTATTTTTTCGTTATTTTGTAGCGAAATATGGACAAAAAATGAAAACTCAAATATTTCAGATACTTTGAAGTTTTTTTTCCGTTATTTGCGAAATATGGACAAAAACAGAAAACTCAAATATTTCAGATACTTTTTTTTCATTTTTGCGTTATTTGTTGTGAAATATGTACAAAAACAGAAAACTCAAATATTTCAGAGAATTTGTTGTTTTTTCCCGTTATTTTGTTGCGAAATATGCACAAAACCAAAAAACTCAAATATTTCTTATACTTCGTTGTTATTTTTTCTTTATTTTGTTGCGAAATATGGACAAAAACAGAAAACTCAAATATTTCAGATACTTTTTTGTCATTTTTTCGTTATTTGTTGTGAAATATGTACAAAAACAGAAAATCTCAAATATTTCAGAGAATTTGTTATTTTTTCCCGTTATTTTGTTGCGAAATATGGACAAAACAAGAAAAATCAAATATTTCAGATACTTCCTTTTTATTTTTTAGTTATTTTGTTGCGAAATATGGACAAAAACAGAAAACTAAAATATTTCAGATACTTTTTTGTTTTTTTTTTTCCTTATTTTGTTGAGAAATATGGACAAAACCAGAAAACTCAAATATTTCAGATACTTCCTTGTTATATTTTCGTTATTTTGTTGCAAAATATGGACAACAAAAGAAAACTCAAATATTTCAGATATTTTTTTGTTTTTTTTCGTTATTTTGTTGGGAAATATGGACAAAAATAGAAAACTCTAATATTTCAGAGAATTTGTTGTTTTTTCCCGTTATTTTGTTGCGAAATATGGACAAAACCAGAAAACTCAAATATTTCAGATACTTCGTTGTTATTTTTTCTTTAGTTTGTTGCGAAATATGGACAAAAACAGAAAACTCAATTATTTCAGAGAATTTGTTGTTTTTTCCCGTTATTTTGTTGTGAAATATGAACAAAACCAGAAAACTCAAATATTTCAGATACTTCCTGTTGCGAAATATGGACAAAAACAGAAAACTCAAATATTTCAGATACTTTGTCGTTTTTTTGTCGTTATTTTGTTGCGAAATATTGACAAAAAACTTAAATAAAACGTTATTTTGTTGTGAAATATGTACAAAAACAGAAAACTCAAATATTTCAGAGAATTTGTTGTTTTTTCCCGTTATTTTGTTGTGAAATATGAACAAAACCAGAAAACTCAAATATTTCAGATACTTCCTGTTGCGAAATATGGACAAAACCAGAAAACTGAAATATTTCAGATACTTTTTTTTGTTATTTTGTTGCGAAATATGGACAAAAATAGAAAGCTCAAATATTTCAGATATTTTTTGTCATTTTTTCGTTATTTTGTTGCGAAATATATACAAAAACAGAAAACTCAAATATTTCAAAGAATTTGTTGTTTTTTCCCGTAATTTTGTTGCGAAATATGGACAAAACCAGAAAACTAAAATATTTCAGATACTTCCTTGTTATTTTTTCGTTACTTTGTTACGAAATATGGACAAAAACAGAAAACTACAATATTTCAGATACTTTCTTCTTATTTTTTCGTTATTTTATAGCGAAATATGGACAAAAACAGAAAACTCAAATATTTCAGATATTTTTTGTCATTTTTTCGTTATTTTGTTGCGAAATATGTACAAAAACAGAAAACTCAAATATTTCAAAGAATTTGTTGTTTTTTCCCGTAATTTTGTTGCGAAATATGGACAAAACCAGAAAACTAAAATATTTCAGATACTTCCTTGTTATTTTTTCGTTACTTTGTTACGAAATATGGACAAAAACAGAAAACTACAATATTTCAGATACTTTCTTCTTATTTTTTCGTTATTTTATAGCGAAATATGGACAAAAAAATGAAAACTCAAATTTTTCAGATACTTCGTCGTTTTTTTCCGTTATTTTGTTGCGAAATATGGACAAAACCAGAAAACTCAAATATTTCAGATACTTTCTTGTTATTTTTTCGTTATTTTGTTGCGAAATACGGAAAAAAAGTAAGCTAAAATATTTCAGATAGTTTTTTTTTTTTTCCTAATTTTGTTGAGAAATATGGACAAAACCAGAAAACTCAAATATTTCAGAGAATTTGTTGTTTTTTCCCGTTAATTTGTTGCGAAATATGGACAAAACCAGAAAGCTTCAATATTTCAGATACTTTTTTCCGTTATTGTGTTGCGAAATATGGACAAAAACACAAAACTAAAATATTTTAGACACTTTTTTGGTTGTTTTTTTCCTTATTTTGTTGAGAAGTATGGACAAAAACAGAAAAGTCAAATAATTCAGATACTTTCTTGTTATTTTTTCGTTATTTTGTTGCGAAATATGGACAAAAACAGAAAACTCAAATATTTCAGATAATTTCTTGTAATTTTTTCGTTATTTTGTTGTTAAATATGGACAAAAAGAGAAAACTAAAATATTTCCGTTACTTTTTTGTTTGTTTTTTTCCTTATTTGGTTGAGAAATATGGACAAAAACAGAAAACTCAAATATTTAAGAGAATTTGTTGTTTTCTTCCGTTATTTTGTTTCGAAATATGGAAAAAACCAGAAAACTCCAATATTTCTGATACTTTTTTTCGTTATTTTGTTGCGAAATATGAACAAAAACAGAAAGCTCAAATATTTCAGATACTTTTATGTTTTTTTTCGTTAATTTGTTGCGAAATATGGACAAAACCAGAAAACTCAAATAATTCAGATACTTCTTTGTTTTGTTTTTTACTTTGTTGCGAAATATGGCCAAAAACAGAAAACTCAAATATTTCAGATACTTTCTTGTTAGTTTTTCGTTATTTTGTTGCAAAATATGGACAAAAATAGAAAACTTAAATATTTCAGATACTTTTTTGTTTTTTTTTCGTTATTTCGTTGCGAAATATGGCCAAAAACAGAAAACTCAAATATTTCAGATACTTTCTTGTTATATTTTCGTTAATTTGTTGCGAAATATGGACAAAAACAGAAAACTCAAATATTTCAGATACTTTCTTGTTATTTTTTCGTTAATTTGTTGCGAAATATGGACAAACACAGAAAACTCAAATATTTCAGTTACTTTTTTGGTTTTTTTCGTTATTTCAAATACTTTTTTTCCGTTATTTTATTGCGAAATATGGACAACAACAGAAAGCTCAAATATTTCAGATACTTTTATGTTTTTTTTCGTTAATTTGTTGCGAAATATGGACAAAAACAGAAAACTCATATATTTCAGATACTTTCTTGTTATTTTTTCGTTATTTTGTTGCAAAATATGGACAAAAGCGGAAACCTCAAATATTTCAGATACTTTTATGTTTTTTCGTTATTTTTTTGCGAAATATGGACAAAAATAGAAAACTCAAATATTTCAGATACTTTCTTGTTATTTTTTCGTTATTTTGTTGCAAAATATGGACAAAAGCAGAAACCTCAAATATTTCAGATACTTTTATGTTTTTTCGTTATTTTGTTGCGAAATATGGACAAAAATAGAAAACTCAAATATTTCAGATACCTTCTTGATATTTTTTCGTTATTTTGTTGCGAAATATGGACAAAAACAGAAAACTCATATATTTCAGATACTTTTTTATTTTTTTTACTTTGTTGCGAAGTATGGAAAAAAACAGAAAACTAAAATATTTCAGATAGCTTTTTTTTTTTTTTTTGCGTTATTTTGTTGCGAAATGAGGACAAAAACAGAAAACTCATATATTTCAGATACTTTCTTGTTATTTTTTCGTTATTTTGTTGCAAAATATGGACAAAAGCAGAAACCTCAAATATTTCAGATACTTTTATGTTTTTTCGTTATTTTGTTGCGAAATATGGACAAAAATAGAAAACTCAAATATTTCAGATACCTTCTTGGTATTTTTTCGTTATTTTGTTGCGAAATATGGACAAAAACAGAAAACTCATATATTTCAGATACTTTTTTATTTTTTTTACTTTGTTGCGAAATATGGACAAAAACAGAAAACTCAAATATTTCAGATACTTTCTTGTTATTTTTTCGTTATTTTGTTGCGAAAAATTGACAAAAACAGAAAACTCAAATATTTGAGATAATTTTTTGTTTTTTTTTCGTTATTTCGTTGCGAAATATGGACACAACCAGAAAACTCAAATATTTCAAATACTTTTTTTTCGTTATTTTATTGCGAAATATGGACAAAAACAGAAAGCTCAAATATTTCAGATACTTTTATGTTTTTTTCGTTAATTTGTTGCGAAATATGGCCAAAAACAGAAAACTCAAATATTTCAGATACTTTCTTGTTATTTTTTCGTTAATTTGTTGCGAAATATGGACAAAAACAGAAAACTCAAATATTTTAGTTACTTTTTTGTTTTTTTTTCGTTATTTCAAATACTTTTTTTTCGTTATTTTATTGCGAAATATGGACAACAACAGAAAGCTCAAATATTTCAGATACTTTTATGTTTTTTTTCGTTAATTTGTTGCGAAATATGGACAAAAACAGAAAACTCAAATATTTCAGATACTTTCTTGCTATTTTTTCGTTATTTTGTTGCTAAATATGGAAAAAAACAGAAAACTAAAATATTTCAGATTTTTTTTTTTTTTTTTTGCGTTATTTTGTTGCGAAATGAGGACAAAAACAGAAAACTCATATATTTCAGATACTTTCTTGTTATTTTTTCGTTAATTTGTTGCAAAATATGGACAAAAGCAGAAACCTCAAATATTTCAGATACTTTTATGTTTTTTCGTTATTTTGTTGCGAAATATGGACAAAAATAGAAAACTCAAATATTACAGATACCTTCTTGGTATTTTTTTGTTATTTTGTTGCGAAATATGGACAAAAACAGAAAACTCATATATTTCAGATACTTTTTTATTTTTTTTACTTTGTTGCGAAATATGGACAAAAACAGAAAACTCAAATATTTCAGATACTTTCTTGTTATTTTTTCGTTATTTTGTTGCGAAAAATTGACAAAAACAGAAAACTCAAATATTTGAGATAATTTTTTGTTTTTTTTCGTTATTTCGTTGCGAAATATGGACACAACCAGAAAACTCAAATATTTCAAATACTTTTTTTTCGTTATTTTATTGCGAAATATGGACAAAAACAGAAAGCTCAAATATTTCAGATACTTTTATGTTTTTTTCGTTAATTTGTTGCGAAATATGGCCAAAAACAGAAAACTCAAATATTTCTGATATGTTCTTGTTATTTTTTCGTTAATTTGTTGCGAAATATGGACAAAAACAGAAAACTCAAATATTTCAGTTACTTTTTTGGTTTTTTTTCGTTATTTCAAATACTTTTTTTTCGTTATTTTATTGCGAAATATGGACAACAACAGAAAACTCAAATATTTCAGATACTTTCTTGTTATTTTTTCGTTATTTTGTTGCAAAATATGGACAAAAATAGAAAACTTAAATATTTCAGATACTTTTTTGTTTTTTTTTCGTTATTTCGTTGCGAAATATGGCCAAAAACAGAAAACTCAAATATTTCAGATACTTTCTTGTTATTTTTTCGTTAATTTGTTGCGAAATATGGACAAAAACAGAAAACTCAAATATTTCAGTTACTTTTTTGGTTTTTTTTCGTTATTTTGTTGCAAAATATGGACAAAAATAGAAAACTTAAATATTTCAGATACTTTTTTGTTTTTTTTTCGTTATTTCGTTGCGAAATATGGCCAAAAACAGAAAACTCAAATATTTCAGATACTTTTATGTTTTTTTCGTTAATTTGTTGCGAAATATGGCCAAAAACAGAAAACTCAAATATTTCAGATACTTTCTTGTTATTTTTTGGTTAATTTGTTGCGAAATATGGACAAAAACAGAAAACTCAAATATTTCAGTTACTGTTTTGGTTTTTTTTCGTTATTTCAAATACTTTTTTTTCGTTATTTTATTGCGAAATATGGACAACAACAGAAAGCTCAAATATTTCAGATACTTTTATGTTTTTTTTCGTTAATTTGTTGCGAAATATGGACAAAACCAGAAAACTCAAATAATTCAGATATTTTTTTGTTTTGTTTTTTACTTTGTTGCGAAATATGGCCAAAAACAGAAAAATCAAATATTTCAGATACTTTCTTGTTATTTTTTCGTTATTTTGTTGCAAAATATGGACAAAAACAGAAAACTTAAATATTTCAGATACTTTTTTGTTTTTTTTTTCGTTATTTCGTTGCGAAATATGGACACAACCAGAAAACTCAAATAATTCAGATATTTTTTCTTCGTTAATTTGTTGCGAAATATGGCCAAAAACAGAAAACTCAAATATTTCAGATACTTTATTGTTAATTTTTCGTTAATTTGTTGTGAAATATTGGCAAAAAAAAAAACTTAAATATATCAGATACTTTTTTGTTTTTTTTACGTTATTTCGTTGCGAAATAGGGACACAACCAGAAAACTCAAATATTTCAGGTATTTTTTTTTCGTTATTTTGTTGCGAAATATGGACAAAAGCAGAAAGCTCAAATATTTCAGTTACTTATTTCAGTTGTTTTTTTCGTTAATTTGTTGCGAAATATGGACAAAAAATTAAAACTCAAATATTTCAGATTCTTTTTGATTTCTCGATATTTAGTTGCGAAATATGGACAAAAACAGAAAACTCAATATTTCAGATACTTTATCCTTTTTTTTCGTTATTTTGTTGCGAAATATGGACAAAAACAGAAAGCTCAAATATTTCAGATACTTTTATGTTTTTTTTCGTTAATTTGTTGCGAAATATGGACAAAAAATGAAAACTTAAATATTTTACATACTTTTTGCTTTTTTTTTCGTTATTGTGTTGCGAAAATTGGACAAAAACAGAAAACTCAATTATTTCAGATCCTTTCTTGTAATTTTTTCGTTATTTTATTGCGAAATATGGACAAAAACAGAAAACTCAAATATTTCAGATCCTTTTTTGTTTTTTTTTTCGTTATTTTATTGCGAAATATGGACAAAAACAGAAAACTGAAATATTTCAGTTTCTTGAAAAAAAGAAACTGAAATATTTGAGTAAACTCATATATTTCAGATACTTTCTTGTAATTTTCTTGTGAAAACTCAAATATTTCAGATACTTTCTTGTAATTTTTTCGTTATTTTGTTGCGAAATATGGACAAAAACAGAAAACTCAAATATTTCAGTTTCTTGAAAAAAAGAAACTGAAATATTTGAGTAAACTCATATATTTCAGATACTTTCTTGTAATTTTCTTGTGAAAACTCAAATATTTCAGATACTTTCTTGTAATTTTTTCGTTATTTTGTTGCGAAATATGGACAAAAACAGAAAACTCAAATATTTCAGATACTTTTTTGGTTTTTTTTTTCGTTATTTCGTTGCGAATAATGGCCAAAAACAGAAAACTCAAATATTTCAGATACTTTTTTGTTTTTTTTTCGTTACTTTGTTGCGAAATATGGACAAAAACAGAAAACTATAATATTTCAAATACTTTTTTGTTTGTTTTTTTCTGATTTTGTTGAGAAATATGGACAAAAACAGAAAACTCAAATATTTCAAATACTTTCTTGTTATTTTTTAATTATTTCGTTGCGAAATATGGACAAAAACAGAAAACTCAAATATTTCAAATACTTTCTTGTTATTTTTCCGATATTTTGTTGCGAAATATGGACAAAAAATGAAAACTCAAATATTTCAGATAGTTTGTCGTTTTTGTCGTTATTTTGTTGCGAAATATGGGCAAAAAAAAATCAAATATTTCAGATAGTTTTTTGTTTTTTTCGTTGTTTTGTTGCGAAATATAGACAAAACCAGAAAACTGAAATATTTCAGATTCTTTTTGTTTTTTTCGATATTTAGTTGCGAAATATTGACAAAAACAGAAAAGTCAAATATTTCAGATTCTTTCTGTTTTTTTCGTAATTTAGTTGCGAAATATGGACAAAAACAGAAAAGTAAAATATTTCAGTTACTTAGTCGTGTTTTTTTTCGTTATTTTGTTGCGAAATATGGACAAAACCAGAAAACTCAATTAATTCTGATACTTTTTTTTCGTTATTTTGTTGCGAAATATGGACAAAAACAGAAAGCTCAAATATTTCAGATACTTTTATGGTTTTTTCATTAATTTGTTGCGAAATATGGTTAAAAAATGAAAACTAAAATATTTCAAATACTTTTCCCTTTTTTTTCGTTATTTTGTTGCGAAATATGGAGAAAAACAGAAAACTCAAATATTTCAGACATTTTTTGTTGTTTTTCGTTATTTTGTTCCGAAATATGGACTAAACGAGAAAACTCAAATATTTCTGATACTTTTTTGGTCGTTATTTTGTTGCGAAATATGTACAAAAACAGAAAACTAAATTATTTCAGATACTTCTTTGTTTTTTTTCGTTATTTTGTTCCGAAATATGGACAAAAACAGAAAACTCAAATATTTCAGAGAATTTTTGTTTCGTTATTTTGTTGCGAAATATGGACAAACAAAGAGAACTCAAATATTTCAGATTCTTTTTGTTTTTTTCGATATTGAGTTGCGAAATATGGACAAAAATTGAAAACTCAAATATTTCAGAGAATTTTTGTTTCGTTATTTTGTTGCGAAATATGGACAAATAAAGAAAACTCAAATATTTCAGATTCTTTTTGTTTTTTTCGATATTTAGTTGCGAAATATCGACAACAACAGAAAACTCAAATATTTCAGATACTTTTTTGTTTTTTTTTTCGTTATTTTGTTCTGAAATATGGACAAAAACGGAAAACTCAAATATTTCAGATACTTTCTTTTTATTTTTCTGATATTTTGTTGCGAAATATGGACAAAAAATGAAAACTCAAACATTTCAGATACTTTGTCGTTTTTTTTCGTTATTTTGTTGCGAAATATGGGCAAAAAAAGAACTCAAATATTTCAGATAGTTTTTTGTTTTTTTTCGTTATTTTGTCTGGAAATATGGACAAAAACAGAAAACTCAAATATTTCAGATTCTTTTTGTTTTTTTCGATATTTAGTTGCGAAATATCGACAACAACAGAAAACTCAAATATTTCAGATACTTTTTTGTTTTTTTTTTCGTTATTTTGTTCTGAAATATGGACAAAAACGGAAAACTCAAATATTTCAGATACTTTCTTATTATTTTTCTGATATTTTGTTGCGAAATATGGACAAAAAATGAAAACTCAAACATTTCAGACACTGTCGTTTTTTTTCGTTATTTTGTTGCGAAATATGGGCAAAAAATGAACTCAAATATTTCAGATAGTTTTTTGTTTTTTTTCGTTATTTTGTCTGGAAATATGGACAAAAACAGAAAACTCAAATATTTCAGAGAATTTTTGTTTTTTTCGATATTTTGTTGCAAAATATGGACAAAAACAGAAAACTCAAATATTTCAAATACTTTGTCGTTTTTTTTCGTTATTTTGTTGCGAAATATGGGCAAAAAAGAACTCAAATATTTCAGATAGTTTTTTGTTTTTTTGCGAAATAGGGAGAAAAACAGAAAGCTCAAATATTTCAGATTCTTTTTTGTTTTTTTCCGTTATTTTGCTACGAAATATGGACAAGAATAGAAAACTCTAATATTTCAGATTCTTTTTGTTTTTTTCGATATTTAGTTGCGAAATATGGACAAAAGCAGAAAACTCAAATATTTCAGATATTTTTATCTTTTTTTTTCGTTATTTTGTTGGGAAATATGGACAAAAAGAGAAAACTCAAATATTTCAGAGAATTTTTGTTTCGTTATTTTGTTGCGAAATATCGACAAAAACAGAAAACTCAAATATTTCAGATACTTCTTTGTTTTTTTTCGCTATTTTGTTCTGAAATATGGACAAAAACGGAAAACTCAAATATTTCAGATACTTTCTTGTTATTTTTCCGATATTTTGTTGCGAAATATGGACAAAAAATGAAAACTCAAATATTTCAGATACTTTGTCGTTTTTTCGTTATTTTGTTGCTAAATATGGGCAAAAAAAAATCAAATATTTCAGATAGTTTTTTGTTTTTTTCGTTGTTTTGTTGCGAAACTGAAATATTTCAGAATCCTTTTGTTTTTTTCGATATTTAGTTGCGAAATATTGACAAAAACACAAAAGTCAAATATTTCAGATTCTTTCTGTTTTTTTCGATATTTAGTTGCGAAATATGGACAAAAACAGAAAACTCAATTATTTCTGATACTTTTTTTTCGTTATTTTGTTGCGAAATATAGACAAAAACAGAAAGCTCAAATATTTCAGATACTTTTATGTTTTTTTTCATTAATTTGTTGCGAAATATGGTTAAAAAATGAAAACTAAAATATTTCAAATACTTTTCCCTTTTTTTCGTTATTTTGTTGCGAAATATAGGTAAAAAATGAAAGCTCAAATATTTCAGATACTGTTTTGTTTTTTTTCGTTATTTTGTTGGGAAATATGAACAAAAACAGAAAGCTAAATTCTTTGTGTTTTTTTCGATATTTAGTTGCGAAATATGGACAAAAACAGAAAAGTAAAATATTTCAGTTACTTTGTCGTGTTTTTTTTCGTTATTTTGTTGCGAAATATGGACAAAACCAGAAAACTCAATTATTTCTGATACTTTTTTTTCGTTATTTTGTTGCGAAATATGGACAAAAACAGAAAGCTCAAATATTTCAGATACTTTTATGGTTTTTTCGCTAATTTGTTGCGAAATATGGTTAAAAAATGAAAACTAAAATATTTCAAATACTTTTCCCTTTTTTTTCGTTATTTTGTTGCGAAATATGGAGAAAAACAGAAAACTCAAATATTTCAGACATTTTTTGTTTTTTTTCGTTATTTTGTTCCGAAATATGGACTAAACGAGACAACTCAAATATTTCTGATACTTTTTTGGGCGTTATTTTGTTGCGAAATATGTACAAAAACAGAAAACTAAATTATTTCAGATACTTCTTTGTTTTTTTTCGTTATTTTGTTCCGAAATATGGACAAAAACAGAAAACTCAAATATTTAAGAGAATTTTTGTTTCGTTATTTTGTTGCGAAATATGGACAAACAAAGAGAACTCAAATATTTCAGATTCTTTTTGTTTTTTTCGATATTTAGTTGCGAAATATCGACAACAACAGAAAACTCAAATATTTCAGATACTTTTTGGTTTTTTTTTCGTTATTTTGTTCTGAAATATGGACAAAAACGGAAAACTCAAATATTTCAGATACTTTCTTATTATTATTTTTCTGATATTTTGTTGCGAAATGTGGACAAAAAATGAAAACTCAAACATTTCAGAAACTTTGTCGTTTTTTTCGTTATTTTGTTGCGAAATATGGGCAAAAAAAGAACTCAAATATTTCAGATAGTTTTTTGTTTTTTTTCGTTATTTTGTCTGGAAATATGGACAAAAATTGAAAACTCAAATATTTCAGAGAATTTTTGTTTAGTTATTTTGTTGCGAAATATGGACAAACAAAGAAAACTCAAATATTTCAGATTCTTTTTGTTTTTTTCGATATTTAGTTGCGAAATATCGACAACAACAGGAAACTCAAATATTTCAGATACTTTTTTGTTTTTTTTTCGTTATTTTGTTCGGAAATATGGACAAAAACGGAAAACTCAAATATTTCAGATACTTTCTTATTATTTTTCTGATATTTTGTTACGAAATGTGGACAAAAAATGAAAACTCAAACATTTCAGAAACTTTGTGGTTTTTTTTCGTTATTTTGTTGCGAAATATGGGCAACAAAAGAACTCAAATATTTCAGATAGTTTTTTGTTTTTTTTCGTTATTTTGTCTGGAAATATGGACAAAAACAGAAAACTCAAATATTTCAGATTCTTTTTGTTTTTTTCGATATTTAGTTGCGAAATATCGACAACAACAGAAAACTCAAATATTTCAGATATTTTTTGTTTTTTTTTCGTTATTTTGTTCTGAAATATGGACAAAAACGGGATACTCAAATATCGACAACAACAGAAAACTCAAATATTTCAGATACTTTTTTGTTTTTTTTTCGTTATTTTGTTCTGAAATATGGACAAAAACGGAAAACTCAAATATTTCAGATACTTTCTTATTATTATTTTTCTGATATTTTGTTGCGAAATGTGGACAAAAAATGAAAACTCAAACATTTCAGAAACTTTGTCGTTTTTTTCGTTATTTTGTTGCGAAATATGGGCAAAAAAAGAACTCAAATATTTCAGATAGTTTTTTGTTTTTTTTCGTTATTTTGTCTGGAAATATGGACAAAAATTGAAAACTCAAATATTTCAGAGAATTTTTGTTTAGTTATTTTGTTGCGAAATATGGACAAACAAAGAAAACTCAAATATTTCAGATTCTTTTTGTTTTTTTCGATATTTAGTTGCGAAATATCGACAACAACAGGAAACTCAAATATTTCAGATACTTTTGTGTTTTTTTTTCGTTATTTTGTTCGGAAATATGGACAAAAACGGAAAACTCAAATATTTCAGATACTTTCTTATTATTTTTCTGATATTTTGTTACGAAATGTGGACAAAAAATGAAAACTCAAACATTTCAGAAACTTTGTGGTTTTTTTTCGTTATTTTGTTGCGAAATATGGGCAAAAAAAGAACTCAAATATTTCAGATAGTTTTTTGTTTTTTTTTCGTTATTTTGTCTGGAAATATAGACAAAACCAGAAAACTGAAATATTTCAGATTCCTTTTGTTTTTTTCGATATTTAGTTGCGAAATATCGACAACAACAGAAAACTCAAATATTTCAGATATTTTTTGTTTTTTTTTTCGTTATTTTGTTCTGAAATATGGACAAAAACGGGATACTCAAATATTTCAGATACTTTCTTGTTATTTTTCTGATATTTTGTTGCGAAATATAGACAAAAAATGAAAACATAGTTTGTCGTTTTTGTCGTTATTTTGTTGCGAAATATGGGCAAAAAAAAATCAAATATTTCAGATAGTTTTTTGTTTTTTTCGTTGTTTTGTTGCGAAATATAGACAAAACCAGAAAACTGAAATATTTCAGATTCTTTTTGTTTTTTTCGATATTTAGTTGCGAAATATTGACAAAAACAGAAAAGTCAAATATTTCAGATTCTTTCTGTTTGTTTCGATATTTAGTTTCGAAATATGGACAAAAACAGAAAAGTAAAATATTTCAGTTACTTTGTCGTGTTTTTTTTTCGTTATTTTGTTGCGAAGTATGGACAAAACCAGAAAACTCAATTAATTCTGATACTTTTTTTTCGTTATTTTGTTGCGAAATATGGACAAAAACAGAAAGCTCAAATATTTCAGATACTTTTATGGTTTTTTCATTAATTTGTTGCGAAATATGGTTAAAAAATGAAAACTAAAATATTTCAAATACTTTTCCCTTTTTTTCGTTATTTTGTTGCGAAATATGGAGAAAAACAGAAAACACAAATATTTCAGACATTTTTTGTTTTTTTTCGTTATTTTGTTCCGAAATATGGACTAAACGAGAAAACTCAAATATTTCTGATACTTTTTTGGACGTTATTTTGTTGCGAAATATGTACAAAAACAGAAAACTAAATTATTTCAGATACTTCTTTGTTTTTTTTCGTTATTTTGTTCCGAAATATGGACAAAAACAGAAAACTCAAATATTTCAGAGAATTTTTGTTTCGTTATTTTGTTGCGAAATATGGACAAACAAAGAGAACTCAAATATTTCAGATTCTTTTTGTTTTTTTCGATATTTAGTTGCGAAATATGGACAAAAATTGAAAACTCAATTATTTCAGAGAATTTTTGTTTCGTTATTTTGTTGCGAAATATGGACAAACAAAGAAAACTCAAATATTTCAGATTCTTTTTGTTTTTTTCGATATTTAGTTGCGAAATATCGACAACAACAGAAAACTCAAATATTTCAGATACTTTTTTGTTTTTTTTCGTTATTTTGTTCTGAAATATGGACAAAAACGGAAAACCCAAATATTTCACATACTTTCTTATTATTTTTTTGATATTTTGTTGCGAAATATGGACAAAAAATGAAAACTCAAACATTTCAGATACTTTGTCGTTTTTTTTTCGTTATTTTGTTGCGAAATATGGGCAAAAAAAGAACTCAAATATTTCAGATATTTTTTTTTTTTGCGAAATAGGGAGAAAAACAGAAAGCTCCAATATTTCAGATTCTTTTTTGTTTTTTTCAGTTATTTTGCTACGAAATATGGACAAGAATAGAAAACTCTAATATTTCAGATTCTTTTTGTTTTTTTCGATATTTAGTTGCGAAATATGGACAAAAGCAGAAAACTCAAATATTTCAGATATTTTTTTCTTTTTTTTTCGTTATTTTGTTGGGAAATATGGACAAAAAGAGAAAACTCAAATATTTCAGAGAATTTTTGTTTCGTTATTTTGTTGCGAAATATCGACAAAAACAGAAAACTCAAATATTTCAAATACTTTGTCGTGTTTTTTCGTTATTTTGTTGCGAAATATGGGCAACAAAAGAACACAAATATTTCAGATAGTTTTTTGTTTATTTTCGTTATTTTGTCTGGAAATATGGACAAAAACAGAAAACTCAAATATTTCAGAGAATTTTTATTTTTTTCGATATTTTGTTGCGAAATATGGACAAAAACAGAAAACTCAAATATTTCAAATACTTTGTCGTGTTTTTTCGTTATTTTGTTGCGAAATATGGGCAAAAAAAGAACTCAAATATTTCAGATATTTTTTTTTTTTGCGAAATAGGGAGAAAAACAGAAAGCTCCAATATTTCAGATTCTTTTTTGTTTTTTTCAGTTATTTTGCTACGAAATATGGACAAGAATAGAAAACTCAAATATTTCAGATTCTTTTTGTTTTTTTCGATATTTAGTTGCGAAATATGGACAAAAGCAGAAAACTCAAATATTTCAGATATTTTTTTCTTTTTTTTTCGTTATTTTGTTGGGAAATATGGACAAAAAGAGAAAACTCAAATATTTCAGAGAATTTTTGTTTCGTTATTTTGTTGCGAAATATCGACAAAAACAGAAAACTCAAATATTTCAGATACTTCTTTGTTTTTTTTTTGCTATTTTGTTCTGAAATATGGACAAAAACGGAAAACTCAAATATTTCAGATACTTTCTTGTTATTTTTCCGATATTTTGTTGCGAAATATGGACAAAAAATGAAAACTCAAATATTTCAGATACTTTGTCGTTTTTTCGTTATTTTGTTGCTAAATATGGGCAAAAAAAAAATCAAATATTTCAGATAG
This sequence comes from Empis livida, assembly GCA_963932195.1. NCBI lineage: Eukaryota > Metazoa > Arthropoda > Insecta > Diptera > Empididae > Empis > Empis livida. Next base: position 26,055,092 of record OZ010646.1, on the reverse strand, counting down.
TTTTTTGTTTTTTTCGGTGTTTTGTTGCGAAATATAGACAAAACCAGAAAACTGAAATATTTCAGATTCCTTTTGTTTTTTACGATATTTAGTTGCGAAATATTGACAAAAACACAAAAGTCAAATATTTCAGATTCTTTCTGTTTTTTTCGATATTTAGTTGCGAAATATGGACAAAAACAGAAAAGTAAAATATTTCAGTTACGTTGTCGTGTTTTTTTTCGTTATTTTGTTGCAAAATGTGGACAAAACCAGAAAACTCAATTATTTCTGATACTTTTTTTTCGTTATTTTGTTGCGAAATATGGACAAAAACAGAAAGCTCAAATATTTCAGATACTTTTATGTTTTTTTCATTAATTTGTTGCGAAATATGGTTAAAAAATGAAAACTAAAATATTTCAAATACTTTTCCCTTTTTTTCGTTATTTTGTTGCGAAATATAGGTAAAAAATGAAAGCTCAAATATTTCAGATACTTTTTTGTTTTTTTTTCGTTATTTTGTGGGGAAATATGAACAAAAACAGAAAGCTAAATTATTTCAGATTCTTTTTTGTTTTTTTTCCGTTATTTTGCTGCGCAATATGGACAAAAACAGAAAACTCAAATATTTCAGATTCTTTTTGTTTTTTTCGATATTTAGATGCGAAATATCGACAAAAACGGAAAACTCAAATATTTCAGATACTTTCTTATTATTTTTCCGGTATTTTGTTGCGAAATATGGCCAAAAAATGAAAACTCAAATATTTCAGATACTTTGTCGTTTTTTCGTTATTTTGTTGCTAAATATGGGCAAAAAAAAATCAAATATTTCAGATAGTTTTTTGTTTTTTTCGGTGTTTTGTTGCGAAATATAGACAAAACCAGAAAACTGAAATATTTCAGATTCCTTTTGTTTTTTTCGATATTTAGTTGCGAAATATTGACAAAAACACAAAAGTCAAATATTTCAGATTCTTTCTGTTTTTTTCGATATTTAGTTGCGAAATATGGACAAAAACAGAAAAGTAAAATATTTCAGTTACGTTGTCGTGTTTTTTTTCGTTATTTTGTTGCAAAATGTGGACAAAACCAGAAAACTCAATTATTTCTGATACTTTTTTTTCGTTATTTTGTTGCGAAATATGGACAAAAACAGAAAGCTCAAATATTTCAGATACTTTTATGTTTTTTTCATTAATTTGTTGCGAAATATGGTTAAAAAATGAAAACTAAAATATTTCAAATACTTTTCCCTTTTTTTCGTTATTTTGTTGCGAAATATAGGTAAAAAATGAAAGCTCAAATATTTCAGATACTTTTCTGTTTTTTTTTCGTTATTTTGTGGGGAAATATGAACAAAAACAGAAAGCTAAATTATTTCAGATTCTTTTTTGTTTTTTTTCCGTTATTTTGCTGCGCAATATGGACAAAAACAGAAAACTCAAATATTTCAGATTCTTTTTGTTTTTTTCGATATTTAGATGCGAAATATCGACAAAAACGGAAAACTCAAATATTTCAGATACTTTCTTATTATTTTTCCGGTATTTTGTTGCGAAATATGGCCAAAAAATGAAAACTCAAATATTTCAGATACTTGGTCGTTTTTTTCGTAATTTTGTTGCGAAATATGGGCAAAAAAAGAAAACTCAAATATTTCAGACATTTTTTTGTTTTTTTCGTTATTTTGTTCCGAAATATGGACAAAACGAGAAAACTCAAATATTTCAGATATGTCTTTGTTTTTTTTTTTCGTCATTTTGTTGGGAAATATGAACAAAAACAAAAAACTCAAATAAATTTTTGTTTCGTTATTTTGTTGCGAAATATGGACAAACAAAGAAAACTCAAATATTTCAGATTCTTTTTGTTTTTTTTCGATATTTAGTTGCGAAATATCGACAAAAACGGAAAACTCAAATATTTCAGATACTTTCTTATTATTTTTCCGGTATTTTGTTGCGAAATATGGCCAAAAAATGAAAACTCAAATATTTCAGATACTTGGTCGTTTTTTTCGTAATTTTGTTGCGAAATATGGGCAAAAAAAGAAAACTCAAATATTTCAGACATTTTTTTGTTTTTTTCGTTATTTTGTTCCGAAATATGGACAAAACGAGAAAACTCAAATATTTCAGATATGTCTTTGTTTTTTTTTTTCGTCATTTTGTTGGGAAATATGAACAAAAACAAAAAACTCAAATAAATTTTTGTTTCGTTATTTTGTTGCGAAATATGGACAAACAAAGAAAACTCAAATATTTCAGATTCTTTTTGTTTTTTTCGATATTTAGATGCGAAATATGGACAAAAACGGAAAACTCAAATATTTCAGATACTTTCTTATTATTTTTCCGGTATTTTGTTGCGAAATATAGCCAAATAATGAAAACTCAAATATTTCAGATACTTGGTCGTTTTTTTTCGTTATTTTGTTGCGAAATATGGGCAAAAAAAGAACTCAAATATTTCAGATAGTTTTTAGTTTTTTTTAGTTGTTTTGTTGCGAAAGAGGGAGAAAAACAGAAAACTCAAATATTTCAGATACTTTCTTGTTATTTTTTCGTTATTTTATTGCGAAATATGGACAAAAACAGAAAACTCAAATATTTCAGATATTTTTTCGTTATTTTGTTGCGAAATATGGACAGAAACAGAAAGCTCAAATATTTCAGATTCTTTTTGTTTTTTTTCGATATTTAGATGCGAAATATGGACAAAAACAGAAAACTCAAATATTTCAGACATTTTTTTGATTTTTTCGTTATTTTGTTCCGAAATATGGACAAAACGAGAAAACTCAAATATTTCAGATATGTCTTTGTTTTTTTTTCGTCATTTTGTTGGGAAATATGAACAAAAACAAAAAACTCAAATAAATTTTTGTTTCGTTATTTTGTTGCGAAATATGGACAAAAAAAGAAAACTCAAATATTTAAGATTCTTTTTGTTTTTTCGATATTTAGTTGCGAAATATGGACAAAAACAGAAAACTCAAATATTTCAGAGAACTTTTGTTTCGTTATCTTTTTGCGAAATATGGACAAACAAAGAAAACTCAAGTATTTCAGATTCTTTTTGTTTTTTTCGATATTTAGTTGCGAAATATCGACAACAACAGAAAACTCAAATATTTCAAAAACTTTTTTGTTTTTTTTTTTCGTTATTTTGTTCTGAAATATGGGCAAAACCGAACACCTCAAATATTTCAGATACTTTCTTATTATTTTTCCGATATTTTGTTGCGAAATATGGACAAAAAGTGAAAACTCAACTATTTCAGATACTTTGTCGTTTTATTTTCGTTATTTTGTTGCGCAGTATGGGCAAAAAAGAACTCAAATATTTCAGATAGTTTTTTGTTTTTTTTCGTTGTTTTGTTGCGAAATAGGGAGAAAAACAGAAACTCAAATATTTCAGATACTTTCTTGTTATTTTTTCGTTATTTTATTGCGAAATATGGACAAAAACAGAAAACTCAAATATTTCAGATATTTTTTCGTTATTTTGTTGCGAAATATGGACAAAAACAGAAAGCTCAAATATTTCAAAAGCTCAAATATATTCTTTTTTGTTTTTTTTTCCGTTATTTTGCTGCGAAACATGGACAAAAAGAGAAAATTCAAATATTTCAGAGAATTTTTGTGACGTTATTTTGTTGCGAAATATCGACAAAAATAGAAAACTCATATATTTCAGATACTTTTTTGTTGTTTTTCTGATATTTTGTTGCGAAAAATGGACAAAAAATGAAAACTCAAATATTTCAGATACTTTGTCGTTTTTTTTCGTTTTTTTGTTGCGAAATATGGGCAAACAAAAACTCAAATATTTCAGATAGTTTTTTGTTTTTTTCGTTGTTTTGTTGCGAAATAGGGAGTAAAACAGAAAACTCAAATATTTCAGATACTTTCTTGTTTTTTTTCGTCATTTTGTTGTGAAATATGAACAAAAACAGAAAACTCAAATATTTCAGAGAATTTGTTGTTTTTTTTCCATTATTTTGTTGCGAAATATAGACAAAACCAGAATACAGAAATATTTCAGATTCTTTTTGTTCTTTTCGATATTTAGTTGCGAAATATGGACAAAAACAGAAAAGTCAAATATTTCAGATTCTTTCTGTTTTTTTCGCTTTTTAGTTGCGAAACATGGACAAAAACAGAAAAGTAAAATATTTCAGATACTTTTTTGTTTTTTTTTTCGTTATTTTGTTCTGAAATATGGACAAAAACAGAAAACTCAAATATTTCAGATAGTTTTTTTTTTTTTCATTATTTTGTTGCGAAATATGGACAAAAACAGAAAACTCATATATTTCAGATAGTTTTTGTTTTTTTTCGGTATTTTGTTGCGAAATATGGACAAAAACAGAAAACTTAAATATTTCAGATACCTTTTTCGTTATTTTGTTGCGAAATATGGACAAAAACAGAAAACTAAAATATTTCAGATACTTTTTTGTTTGTTTTTTCCCTTATTTTGTTGCGAAATATGGACAAAAACAGAAAACTCAAATATTTCAGATAGTTTTTGTTTTTTTTTTGTTATTTTGTTGCGTAATATGGACAAAAACGGAAAACTCATATATTTCAGATAGTTTTTGTTTTTTTTCGGTATTTTGTTGCGAAATATGGACAAAAACAGAAAAATCAAATATTTCAGATTCTTTCTGTTTTTTTCGAGATCTAGTTGCGAAATATGGACAAAAACAGAAAACTCAAATATATCAGATAGTGTTTTGTTTTTTTTTCGTTATTTTGTTGCGAAATATTGACAAAAAAGAAAACTCAAATATTTCAGATACTTTCTTCTTATTTTTTCGTTATTTTGTAGCGAAATATGGACAAAAAATGAAAACTCAAATATTTCAGATACTTTGTCGTTTTTTTTTCCGTTATTTTGTTGCGAAATATGGACAAAAACAGAAAACGCAAATATTTCAGATACTTTTTTGTAATTTTTTCGTTATTTTGTTGCGAAATATGTACAAAAACAGAAAACTCAAATATTTCAGAGAATTTGTTGTTTTTTCCCGTTATTTTGTTGCGAAATATGGACAAAACCATAAAACTCAAATATTTCCGATACTTCCTTGTTATTTTTTCGTTATTTTGTTGCGAAATATGGACAAAAAATGAAAACTCAAATATTTCAGATACTTTGTCGTTTTTTTCCGTTATTTTGTTGCGAAATATGGAGAAAAGCAGAAAACTCAAATATTTCAGATACTTTTTTATTTTTTTTTTTTCGTTATATTATTGCGAATTATGGACAACAAAAGAAAACTCAAATATTTCAGAAATTTTTTAGTTTTTTTTTTCGTTATTTTGTTGGGAAATATGGACAAAAATAGAAAACTCAAATATTTCAGAGAATTTGTTGGTTTTTTTCGTTATTTTGTTGCGAAATATGGACAAAACCAGAAAACTCAAATATTTCAGATACTTTTTTTTTGTTATTTTGTTGCGAAATAAGCACAAAAACAGAAAGCTCTAATATTTTAGATACTTTTACGTTTTTTGTCGTTATTTTGTTGCGAAATATGGACAAATACATAAATCTCTAATATTTCAGATTCTTTATGTTTTTTTCGATATTTAGTTGCGAAATATGGACAAAAACAGAAAACTCAAATATTTCAGATACTTTTTTGTTTTTTTTTCCTTATTTTTGTTGAGAAATATGGATAAAACCAGAAAACTCAAATATTTCAGATACTTCCTTGTAATTTTTTAGTTATTTTGTTGCGAAACATGGACAAAAACAGAAAACTAAAATATTTCAGATACTTTTTTGTTTTTTTTTTCCTTATTTTGTTGAGAAATATGGACAAAACCAGAAAACTCAAATATTTCAGATACTTCCTTGTTATTTTTTCGCTATTTTGTTGCAAAATATGGACAACAAAAGATAACTCAAATATTTCAGATATTTTTTTGTTTTTTTTTTTCGTTATTTTGTTGGAAAATATGGACAAAAATAGAAAACACAAATATTTCAGAGAATTTGTTGATTTTTTTCGTTATTTTGTTGTGAAATATGGACAGAACCAGAAAATTCAAATATTTCCGATACTTTTTTTTGTTGTTTTGTTGCGAAATATGGACAAAAATAGAGAGCTCAAATATTTCAGATACTTTTTTGTTTGTTTTTTCCTTAGTTTGTTGAGAAATATGAACAAAACCAGAAAACACAAATATTTCAGATACTTCCTTGTTATTTTTTAATTATTTTGTTGCGAAATATGGACAAAACCAGAAAGCTCAAATATTACAGATATTTAGTTGCGGAATATTTTTTTGATATTTAGTTGCGGAATATGGACAAAAATAGAAAACTCAAATATTTCAGATAGTTTTTTGTTTTTTTTTTTCGTTATTTCGTTCCGAAATATGGACAAAAACAGAAAACTCAAATATTTCAGATAGTTTTTGTTTTTTTTTTTCATTATTTTATTGCGAAATATGGACAATAGCAGGAACCTCAAATATTTCAGATAGTTTTTGTTTTTTTTTCGGTATTTTGTTGCGAAATATGGACAAAAACAGAAAACTTAAATATTTCAGATACTTTTTTGTTTGTTTTTTCCCTTATTTTGTTGAGAAATATGGACAAAAGCAGGAACCTCAAATATTGCATATACTTTTTTGTTTTTTTTTCGTTATTTTGTTGCGAAATATGGACAAAAACAGAAAACTCAAATATTTCATATACTTTCTTTTTAGTTTTTCGTATTTCGTTGCGAAATATGGACAAAAACAGAAAACTAAACTATTTCAGATACTTTTTTGTTTGTTTTTTTCCTTATTTTGGTGCGAAATATGGACAAAAACAGAAAACTCAAATATTTCAGATCTAATTTTTGTATTTTTTTCGTTGTTTTGTTGCGAAATAGAGAGAAAAACAGAAAACTCAAATATTTCAGATTCTTTCTGTTTTTTTCGAAATCTAGTTGCGAAATATGGACAAAAAAGAACTCAAATATATCAGATAGTGTTTTGTTTTTTTTCGTTATTTTGTTGCGAAATATTGACAAAAAAGAAAACTCAAATATTTCAGATACTTTCTTCTTATTTTTTCGTTATTTTGTAGCGAAATATGAACAAAAAATGAAAACTCAAATATTTCAGATACTTTGTACAAAAACAGAAAAGTCAATATTTCAGAGAATTTGTACAAAAACAGAAAAGTCAATATTTCAGAGAATTTGATTTTTTTTCCCGTTATTTTGTTGCGAAATATGGACAAAACCAGAAAACTCAAATATTTCGGCTACTTCCTTGTAATTTTTCCGATATTTTGTTGCGAAATATGGACAAAAAATGAAAACTCAAACATTTCAGATACTTTGTCGTTTTTTTCGTTATTTTGTTGCGAAATATGGGCAAAAAAAGAACTCAAATATTTCAGATAGTTTTTTGTTTTTTTTCGTTGTTTTGTTGCGAAATAGAGAGAAAAACAGAAAACTCAAATATTTCAGATTCTTTTTAGTTTTTTTTTCGTTATATTATTGCGAAATATGGACAAAAAAAAGAAAACTCAAATATTTCAGATTTTTTTTTCTTTTTTTTCGTTATTTTGTCTGGAAATATGGACAAAAACAGAAAACTCAAATATTTCAGAGAATTTTTGTTTTTTTCGATATTTTGTTGCGAAATATGGACAAAAACAGAAAACTCAAATATTTCAGATTCTTTCTGTTTTTTTCGAGATCTAGTTGCGAAATATGGACAAAAACAGAAAACTCAAATATATCAGATAGTGTTTTGTTTTTTTTCGTTATTTTGTTGCGAAATATTGAAAAAAAAGAAAACTCAAATATTGCAGATACTTTCTTCTTATTTTTTCGTTATTTTGTAGCGAAATATGGACAAAAAATGAAAACTCAAATATTTCAGATACTTTGTCGTTTTTTTCCGTTATTTTGTTGCGAAATATGGACAAAAACAGAAAACGCAAATATTTCAGATACTTTTTTGTCATTTTTTCGTTATTTTGTTGCGAAACATGGACAAAAACAGAAAAGTAAAATATTTCAGATACTTTTTTGTTTTTTTTTCGTTATTTTGTTCTGAAATATGGACAAAAACAGAAAACTCAAATATTTCAGATAGTTTTTGTTTTTTTTTTTCATTATTTTGTTGCGAAATATGGACAAAAACAGAAAACTCATATATTTCAGATAGTTTTTGTTTTTTTTTCGGTATTTTGTTGCGAAATATGGACAAAAACAGAAAACTTAAATATTTCAGATACCTTTTTCGTTATTTTGTTGCGTAATATGGACAAAAACGGAAAACTCATATATTTCAGATAGTTTTTGTTTTTTTTCGGTATTTTGTTGCGAAATATGGACAAAAACAGAAAACTCAAATATTTCAGATTCTTTCTGTTTTTTTCGAGATCTAGTTGCGAAATATGGACAAAAACAGAAAACTCAAATATATCAGATAGTGTTTTGTTTTTTTTCGTTATTTTGTTGCGAAATATTGAAAAAAAAAGAAAACTCAAATATTTCAGATACTTTCTTCTTATTTTTTCGTTATTTTGTAGCGAAATGTGGACAAAAAATGAAAACTCAAATATTTCAGATACTTTGTCGTTTTTTTTCCGTTATTTTGTTGCGAAATATGGACAAAAACAGAAAACGCAAATATTTCAGATACTTTTTTGTCATTTTTTCATTATTTTGTTGCGAAATATGTACAAAAACAGAAAACTCAAATATTTCAGAGAATTTGTTGTTTTTTCCCGTTATTTTGTTGCGAAATATGGACAAAACCATAAAACTCAAATATTTCCGATACTTCCTTGTTATTTTTTCGTTATTTTGTTGCGAAATATGGACAAAAAATGAAAACTCAAATATTTCAGATACTTTGTCGTTTTTTTCCGTTATTTTGTTGCGAAATATGGAGAAAAGCAGAAAACTCAAATATTTCAGATACTTTTTTATTTTTTTTTTTTCGTTATATTATTGCGAATTATGGACAACAAAAGAAAACTCAAATATTTCAGAAATTTTTTAGTTTTTTTTTTTCGTTATTTTGTTGGGAAATATGGACAAAAATAGAAAACTCAAATATTTCAGAGAATTTGTTGGTTTTTTTCGTTATTTTGTTGCGAAATATGGACAAAACCAGAAAACTCAAATATTTCAGATACTTTTTTTTTGTTATTTTGTTGCGAAATAAGCACAAAAACAGAAAGCTCTAATATTTTAGATACTTTTACGTTTTTTGTCGTTATTTTGTTGCGAAATATGGACAAAAACATAAATCTCAAATATTTCAGATTCTTTATGTTTTTTTCGATATTTAGTTGCGAAATATGGACAAAAACAGAAAACTCAAATATTTCAGATACTTTTTTGTTTTTTTTTCCTTATTTTTGTTGAGAAATATGGATAAAACCAGAAAACTCAAATATTTCAGATACTTCCTTGTAATTTTTTAGTTATTTTGTTGCGAAACATGGACAAAAACAGAAAACTAAAATATTTCAGATACTTTTTTTTTTTTTTTTTCCTTATTTTGTTGCGAAATATGGACAAAACCAGAAAGCTCAAATATTACAGATATTTAGTTGCGGAATATTTTTTTGATATTTAGTTGCGGAATATGGACAAAAATAGAAAACTCAAATATTTCAGATAGTTTTTTGTTTTTTTTTTTCGTTATTTCGTTCCGAAATATGGACAAAAACAGAAAACTCAAATATTTCAGATAGTTTTTGTTTTTTTTTTTTCATTATTTTATTGCGAAATATGGACAAAAGCAGGAACCTCAAATATTTCAGATAGTTTTTGTTTTTTTTTCGGTATTTTGTTGCGAAATATGGACAAAAACAGAAAACTTAAATATTTCAGATACTTTTTTGTTTGTTTTTTCCCTTATTTTGTTGAGAAATATGGACAAAAGCAGGAACCTCAAATATTGCATATACTTTTTTGTTTTTTTTTCGTTATTTTGTTGCGACATATAGACAAAAACAGAAAACTCATATATTTCAGATAGTTTTTTGTTATTTTGTTGCGAAATATGGACAAAAACAGAAAACTCAAATATTTCAGATCTAATTTTTGTATTTTTTTCGTTGTTTTGTTGCGAAATAGAGAGAAAAACTGAAAACTCAAATATTTCAGATTCTTTCTGTTTTTTTCGAAATCTAGTTGCGAAATATGGACAAAAAAGAACTCAAATATATCAGATAGTGTTTTGTTTTTTTTCGTTATTTTGTTGCGAAATATTGACAAAAAAGAAAACTCAAATATTTCAGATACTTTCTTCTTATTTTTTCGTTATTTTGTAGCGAAATATGGACAAAAAATGAAAACTCAAATATTTCAGATACTTTGTACAAAAACAGAAAAGTCAATATTTCAGAGAATTTGTACAAAAACAGAAAAGTCAATATTTCAGAGAATTTGTTTTTTTTTCCCGTTATTTTGTTGCGAAATATGGACAAAACCAGAAAACTCAAATATTTCCGCTACTTCCTTGTTATTTTTCTGATATTTTGTTGCGAAATATGGACAAAAAATGAAAACTCAAACATTTCAGATACTTTGTCGTTTTTTTTCGTTATTTTGTTGCGAAATATGGGCAAAAAAAGAACTCAAATATTTCAGATAGTTTTTTGTTTTTTTTCGTTGTTTTGTTGCGAAATAGAGAGAAAAACAGAAAACTCAAATATTTCAGATTCTTTTTAGTTTTTTTTCGTTATGTTATTGCGAAATATGGACAAAAAAAAGAAAACTCAAATATTTCAGATTTTTTTTTCTTTTTTTTCGTTATTTTGTCTGGAAATATGGAAAAAAACAGAAAACTCAAATATTTCAGAGAATTTTTGTTTTTTTCGATATTTTGTTGCGAAATATGGACAAAAATAGAAAACTCAAATATTTCAGATACTTTGTCGTTTTTATTCGTTATTTTGTTGCGAAATATGGGCAAAAAAAGAACTCAAATATTTCAGATAGTTTTTTGTTTTTTTGCGAAATAGAAAGAAAAACAGAAAGCTCAAATATTTCAGATTCTTTTTTGTTTTTTCCGTTATTTTGCCACGAAATATGGACAAGAATAGAAAACTCAAATATTCCAGATTCTTTTTGTTTTTTTCGATATTTAGTTGCGAAATATGGACAAAAGCAGAAAACTCAAATATTTCAGATATTTTTTTCTTTTTTTTTCGTTATTTTGTTGGGAAATATGGACAAAAAGAGAAAACTCAAATATTTTAGAGAATTTTTGTTTCGTTATTTTGTTGCGAAATATCGACAAAAACAGAAAACTCAAATATTTCAGATACTTTGTCGTTTTTTCGTTATTTTGTTGCTAAATATGGGCAAAAAAAAAATCAAATATTTCAGATAGTTTTTTGTTTTTTTCGTTGTTTTGTTGCGAAATATAGACAAAACCAGAAAATTGAAATATTTCAGATTCCTTTTGTTTTTTTCGATATTTAGTTGCGAAATATTGACAAAAACACAAAAGTCAAATATTTCAGATTCTTTCTGTTTTTTTCGATATTTAGTTGCAAAATATGGACAAAAACAGAAAAGTAAAATATTTTAGTTACGTTGTCGTGTTTTTTTTTCGTTATTTTGTTGCGAATTGTGGACAAAACCAGAAAACTCAATTATTTCTGATACTTTTTTTTCGTTATTTTGTTGCAAAATATGGACAAAAACAGAAAGCTCAAATATTTCAGATACTTTTATGTTTTTTTCATTAATTTGTTGCGAAATATGGTTAAAAAATGAAAACTAAAATATTTCAAATACTTTTCCCTTTTTTTCGTTATTTTGTTGCCAAATATAAGTAAAAAATGAAAGCTCAAATATTTCAGATACTTTTTTGTTTTTTTTCGTTATTTTGTTGGGAAATATGAACAAAAACAGAAAGCTAAATTATTTCAGATTCTTTTTTGTTTTTTTCCGTTATTTTGCTGCGAAATATGGACAAACACAGAAAACTCAAATATTTCAGATTCTTTTTGTTTTTTTCGATATTTAGATGTGAAATATGGACAAAAACAGAAAACTCAAATATTTTAGAGAATTTTTGTTTCGTTATTTTGTTGCGAAATATGGACAAACAAAGAAAATTCAAATATTTCAGATTCCTTTTGTTTTTTTTTCGATATTTAGTTGCGAAATATCGACAAAAACGGAAAACTCAAATATTTCAGATACTTTCTTATTATTTTTCCGATATTTTGTTGCGAAATATGGCCAAAAAATGAAAACTCAAATATTTCAGATACTTGGTCGTTTTTTTCGTTATTTTGTTGCGAAATATGGGCAAAAAAAGAACTCAAATATTTCAGATAGTTTTTCGTTTTTTTTTTCGTTGTTTTGTTGCGAAATAGGGAGAAAAACAGAAAACTCAAATATTTCAGATACTTTCTTGTTATTTTTTCGTTATTTTATTGCGAAATATGGACAAAAACAGAAAACTCAAATATTTCAGATATTTTTTCGTTATTTTGTTGCGAAATATGGACAAAAACAGAAAGCTCAAATATTTTAGATTCTTTTTGTTTTTTGCGATATTTAGATGCGAAATATGGACAAAAACAGAAAACTAAAATATTTCAGATTCTTTTTGTTTTTTTCGATATTTAGATGTGAAATATGGACAAAAACAGAAAACTCAAATATTTTAGAGAATTTTTGTTTCGTTATTTTGTTGCGAAATATGGACAAACAAAGAAAATTCAAATATTTCAGATTCTTTTTGTTTTTTTTCGATATTTAGTTGCGAAATATCGACAAAAACGGAAAACTCAAATATTTCAGATACTTTCTTATTATTTTTCCGATATTTTGTTGCGAAATATGGCCAAAAAATGAAAACTCAAATATTTCAGATACTTGGTCGTTTTTTTCGTTATTTTGTTGCGAAATATGGGCAAAAAAAGAACTCAAATATTTCAGATAGTTTTTCGTTTTTTTTTCGTTGTTTTGTTGCGAAATAGGGAGAAAAACAGAAAACTCAAATATTTCAGATACTTTCTTGTTATTTTTTCGTTATTTTATTGCGAAATATGGACAAAAACAGAAAACTCAAATATTTCAGATATTTTTTCGTTATTTTGTTGCGAAATATGGACAAAAACAGAAAGCTCAAATATTTTAGATTCTTTTTGTTTTTTGCGATATTTAGATGCGAAATATGGACAAAAACAGAAAACTAAAATATTTCAGATTCTTTTTGTTTTTTTCGATATTTAGATGCGAAATATGGACAAAAACAGAAAACTCAAATATTTCAGACATTTTTTTGTTTTTTTCGTTATTTTGTTCCGAAATATAGACAAAACGAGAAAACTCAAATATTTCAGTTATGTCTTTGTTTTTTTTTTTCGTCATTTTGTTGAGAAATATGAACAAAAACAAAAAACTCAAATAAATTTTTGTTTCGTTATTTTGTTGGGAAATATGGACAAACAAAGAAAACTCAAATATTTCAGATTCTTTTTGTTTTTTCGATATTTAGTTGCGAAATATGGACAAAAACAGAAAACTCAAATATTTCAGAGAACTTTTGTTTCGTTATCTTTTTGCGAAATATGGACAAACAAAGAAAACTCAAGTATTTCAGATTCTTTTTGTTTTTTTCGATATTTAGTTGCGAAATATCGACAACAACAGAAAACTCAAATATTTCAGATACTTTTTTGTTTATTTTTCATTAATTTGTTCTGAAATATGGGCAAAAACGAACAACTCAAATATTTCAGATACTTTTTTATTACTTTTCCGATATTTTGTTGCGAAATATGGACAAAAAGTGAAAACTCAAATATTTCAGATACTTTGTCGTTTTTTTTTCGTTATTTTGTTGCGCAGTATGGGCAAAAAAAGAACTCAAATATTTCAGATAGTTTTTTGTTTTTTTTCGTTGTTTTGTTGAGAAATAGGGAGAAAAACAGAAAACTCAAATATTTCAGATACTTTCTTGTTATTTTTTCGTTATTTTATTGCGAAATATGGACAAAAACAGAAAACTCAAATATTTCAGATATTTTTTCGTTATTTTGTTGCGAAATATGGACAAAAACAGAAATCTCAAATATTTCAAAAGCTCAAATATTTTCTTTTTTGTTTTTTTTCCGTTATTTTGCTGCGAAACATGGACAAAAAGAGAAAACTCAAATATTTCAGAGAATTTTTGTGTCGTTATTTTGTTGCGAAATATCGACAAAAATAGAAAACTCAAATATTTCAGATACTTTTTTGTTTTTTTTTTCGTTATTTTGTTCTGAAATATGGATAAAAAATGAAAACTCAAATATTTCAGATACTTTTTTGTTTTTTTTTCGTTATTTTGTTGCGAAATATGGACAAAAACAGAAAACTAAATTATTTCAGATACTTTTATGTTTTTTTTTCGTTAATTTGTTGCGAAATATGGATACTTTTTTTTTCGTTATTTTGGTGCGAAATATGGGCAAAAACAGAAAACTAAAGTATTTCAGATACTTTTTTGTTTGTTTTTTTTTTTATTTTGTTGCGAAATATGGACAAAAACAGAAAACTCAAATATTTCAGATAGTTTTTTTTTTTTTCATTATTTTGTTGCGAAATATAGACAAAAACAGAAAACTCATATATTTCAGATAGTTTTTGTTTTTTTTCGGTATTTTGTTGCGAAATATGGACAAAAACAGAAAACTCAAATATTTCAGATTCTTTCTGTTTTTTTCGAGATCTAGTTGCGAAATATGGACAAAAACAGAAAACTCAAATATATCAGATAGTGTTTTGTTTTTTTTTTTCGTTATTTTGTTGCGAAATATTGACAAAAAAAGAAAACTCAAATATTTCAGATACTTTCTTCTTATTTTTTCGTTATTTTGTAGCGAAATATGGACAAAAAATGAAAACTCAAATATTTCAGATACTTTGTCGTTTTTTTTTCCGTTATTTTGTTGCGAAATATGGACAAAAACATAAAACACAAATATTTCAGATACTTTTTTGTCAGTTTTTCGTTATTTTGTTGCGAAATATGTACAAAAACAGAAAACTCAAATATTTCAGAGAATTTGTTGTTTTTTCCCGTTATTTTGTTGCGAAATATGGACAAAACCATAAAACTCAAATATTTCCGAAACTTCCTTGTTATTTTTTCGTTATTTTGTTGCGAAATATGGACAAAAAATGAAAACTCAAATATTTCAGATACTTTGTCGTTTTTTTTCCGTTATTTTGTTGCGAAATATGGAGAAAAGCAGAAAACTCAAATATTTCAGATACTTTTTTATTTTTTTTTTCCGTTATATTATTGCGAATTATGGACAACAAAAGAAAACTCAAATATTTCAGAAATATTTTAGTTTTTTTTTCGTTATTTTGTTGGGAAATATGGACAAAAATAGAAAACTCAAATATTTCAGAGAATTTGTTGGTTTTTTTCGTTATTTTGTTGCGAAATATGGACAAAACCAGAAAACTCAAATATTTCAGATACTTTTTTTTTGTAATTTTGTTGCGAAATAAGGACAAAAACAGAAAGCTCTAATATTTCAGATACTTTTACGTTTTTTGTCGTTATTTTGTTGCGAAATATGGACAAAAACATAAATCTCAAATTTTTCAGATTCTTTATGTTTTTTTTCGATATTTAGTTGCAAAATATGGACAAAAACAGAAAACTCAAATATTTCAGATCCTTTTTTGTTTTTTTTTCCTTATTTTGTTGAGAAATATGGATAAAACCAGAAAACTCAAATATTTCAGATACTTCCTTGTTATTTTTTAGTTATTTGTTGCGAAACATGGACAAAAACAGAAAACTAAAATATTTCAGATACTTTTTTGTTTTTTTTTCCTTATTTTGTTGAGAAATATGGACAAAACCAGAAAACTCAAATATTTCAGATACTTCCTTGTTATTTTTTCGCTATTTTGTTGCAAAATATGGACAACTAAAGATAACTCAAATATTTCAGATATTTTTTTTCGTTATTTTGTTGGAAAATATGGACAAAAATAGAAAACTCAAATATTTCAGAGAATTTGTTTATTTTTTTCGTTATTTTGTTGTGAAATATGGACAAAACCAGAAAACTCAAATATTTCAGATACTTTTTTTTGTTGTTTTGTTGCGAAATATGGACAAAAATAGAAAGCTAAAATATTTCAGATACTTTTTTGTTTGTTTTTTCCTTAGTTTGTTGAGAAATATGAACAAAACCAGAAAACACAAATATTTCAGATACTTCCTTGTTATTTTTTAATTATTTTGTTGCGAAATATGGACAAAAACAGAAAACTAAAATATTTCAGAAACTTCTTTGTTTTTTTTTTGCTTATTTTGTTGAGGAATATGGACAAAACCAGAAAGCTGAAATATTACAGATATTTAGTTGCGGAATATTTTTTTGATATTTAGTTGGGGAATATGGACAAAAATAGAAAACGCAAATATTTCAGATAGTTTTTTGTTTTTTTTTTCGTTATTTCGTTGCGAAATATGGACAAAAACAGAAAACTCAAATATTTCAGATACTTGCTTGTTATTTTTTCGTTATTTTGTTGCGAAATATGGACAAAAAACCCAAAACCCAAATATTGCAGATACTTTGTCGTTTTTTTTTCGTTATTTTCTTGCGAAATATGGACAAAAACAGAAAAGTCAAATATTTCAGATACTTGCTTCTTATTTTCTCGTTATTTTGTTGGGAAATATGGACAAACACAGAAAACTCAAATATTTCAGAGAATTTGTTGTTTTTTTCTGTTATTTTGTTGCGAAATATTGACAAAAACAGAAAACTAAATTATTTCAGATACTTTTATGTTTTTTTTTTCGTTAATTTGTTGCCAAATATGGATACTTTTTTTTTTCGTTATTTTGGTGCGAAATATGGGCAAAAACAGAAACCTAAAATATTTCAGATACTTTTACGTTTTTTTTTTCGTTAATTTGTTGCGAAATATGGATACTTTTTTTTTCGTTATTTTGGTGCGAAATATGGGCAAAAACAGAAACCTAAAATATTTCAGATACTTTTTTGTTCGTTTTTCTCCTTATTTTGTTGCGAAATATGGACAAAAACAGAAAACTCAAATATTTCAGATAGTTTTTTTTTTTTTTTTTCATTATTTTGTTGCGAAATATAGACAAAAACAGAAAACTCAAATATTTCAGATTCTAACTGTTTTTTTCGAAATCTAGTTGCGAAATATGGACAAAAACAGAAAACTCAAATATATCAGATAGTGTTTTTTTTTTTTTTTTCGTTATTTTGTTGCGAAATATTGACAAAAAAAGAAAACTCAAATATTTCAGATACTTTCTTCTTATTTTTTCGTTATTTTGTAGCGAAATATGGACAAAAAATGAAAACTCAAATATTTCAGATACTTTGTCGTTTTTTTTTCCGTTATTTTGTTGCGAAATATGGACAAAACCAGAAAACTCAAATATTTCAGATACTTCCTTGTTATTTTTTCGCTATTTTGTTGCAAAATATGAACAACAAAAGATAACTGAAATATTTCAGATATTTTTTTGTTTTTTTTTTCGTTATTTTGTTGGAAAATATGGACAAAAACAGAAAACTCAAATATTTCAGATAGTTTTTTTTTTTTTTCATTATTTTGTTGCGAAATATAGACAAAAACAGAAAACTCAAATATTTCAGATTCTAACTGTTTTTTTCGAAATCTAGTTGCGAAATATGGACAAAAACAGAAAACTCAAATATATCAGATAGTGTTTTGTTTTTTTTTTTCATTATTTTGTTGCGAAATATTGACAAAAAAAGAAAACTCAAATATTTCAGATACTTTCTTCTTATTTTTTCGTTATTTTGTAGCGAAATATGGACAAAAAATGAAAACTCAAATATTTCAGATACTTTGTCGTTTTTTTTCCGTTATTTTGTTGCGAAATATTGACAAAAAAAGAAAACTCAAATATTTCAGATACTTCCTTGTTATTTTTTCGCTATTTTGTTGCAAAATATGAACAACAAAAGATAACTGAAATATTTCAGATATTTTTTTGTTTTTTTTTCGTTATTTTGTTGGAAAATATGGACAAAAATTGAAAACTCAAATATTTCAGAGAATTTGTTGATTTTTTTCGTTATTTTGTTGAGAAATATGAACAAAACCAGAAAACACAAATATTTCAGATACTTCCTTGTTATTTTTTAATTATTTTGTTGCGAAATATGGACAAAAACAGAAAACTAAAATATTTCAGAAACTTCTTTGTTTTTTCTTGCTTATTTTGTTGAGAAATATGGACACAACCAGAAAGCTCAAATATTACAGATATTTAGTTGCGGAATATTTTTGTGATATTTAGTTGCGGAATATGGACAAAAATAGAAAACGCAAATATTTCAGATAGTTTTTTTTTTTTTTTTTCATTATTTTGTTGCGAAATATAGACAAAAACAGAAAACTCAAATATTTCAGATTCTAACTGTTTTTTTCGAAATCTAGTTGCGAAATATGGACAAAAACAGAAAACTCAAATATATCAGATAGTGTTTTTTGTTTTTTTGGTTATTTTGTTGCGAAATATGGACAAAAACAGAAAACTAAATTATTTCAGATACTTTTATGTTTTTTTTTTCGTTAATTTGTTGCGAAATATGGATACTTTTTTTTTCGTTATTTTGGTGCGAAATATGGGCAAAAACAGAAACCTAAAATATTTCAGATACTTTTTTGTTCGTTTTTCTCCTTATTTTGTTGCGAAATATGGACAAAAACAGAAAACTCAAATATTTCAGATAGTTTTTTTTTTTTTTTCATTATTTTGTTGCGAAATATAGACAAAAACAGAAAACTCAAATATTTCAGATTCTAACTGTTTTTTTCGAAATCTAGTTGCGAAATATGGACAAAAACAGAAAACTCAAATATATCAGATAGTGTTTTTTTTTTTTTTTCGTTATTTTGTTGCGAAATATTGACAAAAAAAGAAAACTCAAATATTTAAGATACTTTCTTCTTATTTTTTCGTTATTTTGTAGCGAAATATGGACAAAAAATGAAAACTCAAATATTTCAGATACTTTGTCGTTTTTTTTCCGTTATTTTGTTGCGAAATATGGACAAAACCAGAAAACTCAAATATTTCAGATACTTCCTTGTTATTTTTTCGCTATTTTGTTGCAAAATATGAACAACAAAAGATAACTGAAATATTTCAGATATTTTTTTGTTTTTTTTTTCGTTATTTTGTTGGAAAATATGGACAAAAACAGAAAACTCAAATATTTCAGATAGTTTTTTTTTTTTTTTCATTATTTTGTTGCGAAATATAGACAAAAACAGAAAACTCAAATATTTCAGATTCTAACTGTTTTTTTCGAAATCTAGTTGCGAAATATGGACAAAAACAGAAAACTCAAATATATCAGATAGTGTTTTGTTTTTTTTTTTCGTTATTTTGTTGCGAAATATTGACAAAAAAAGAAAACTCAAATATTTCAGATACTTTCTTCTTATTTTTTCGTTATTTTGTAGCGAAATATGGACAAAAAATGAAAACTCAAATATTTCAGATACTTTGTCGTTTTTTTTCCGTTATTTTGTTGCGAAATATGGACAAAACCAGAAAACTCAAATATTTCAGATACTTCCTTGTTATTTTTTCGCTATTTTGTTGCAAAATATGAACAACAAAAGATAACTGAAATATTTCAGATATTTTTTTGTTTTTTTTTTCGTTATTTTGTTGGAAAATATGGACAAAAATTGAAAACTCAAATATTTCAGAGAATTTGTTGATTTTTTTCGTTATTTTGTTGAGAAATATGAACAAAACCAGAAAACACAAATATTTCAGATACTTCCTTGTTATTTTTTAATTATTTTGTTGCGAAATATGGACAAAAACAGAAAACTAAAATATTTCAGAAACTTCTTTGTTTTTTCTTGCTTATTTTGTTGAGAAATATGGACACAACCAGAAAGCTCAAATATTACAGATATTTAGTTGCGGAATATTTTTGTGATATTTAGTTGCGGAATATGGACAAAAATAGAAAACGCAAATATTTCAGATAGTTTTTTGTTTTTTTTTTCGTTATTTCGTTGCGAAATATGGACAAAAACAGAAAACTCATATATTTCAGATAGATTTTGTTTTTTTTCGGTATTTTGTTGCGAAATATGGACAAAAACAGAAAACTCAAATATTTCAGATTCTTTCTGTTTTTTTCGAGATCTAGTTGCGAAATATGGACAAAACCAGAAAACTCAAATATTTCAGATACTTTTTTTTTGTTATTTTGTTGCGAAATAAGGACAGAAACAGAAAGCTCTAATATTTCAGATACTTTTACGTTTTTTGTCGTTATATTGTTGCGAAATATGGACAAAAACATAAATCTCAAATATTTCAGATTCTTTATGTTTTTTTCGATATTTAGTTGCAAAATATGGACAAAAACAGAAAACTCAAATATTTCAGATTTTTGTTTTTTTTTCCTTATTTTGTTGAGAAATATAGACAAAAAAACCAGAAAACTCAAATATTTCAGATACTTTTTTGTCATTTTTTCGTTATTTTGTTGCGAAATATGTACAAAAACAGAAAACTCAAATATTTCAGAGAATTTGTTGTTTTTTCCCGTTATTTTGTTGCGAAATATAGACAAAACCATAAAACTCAAATATTTCCGATACTTCCTTGTTATTTTTTCGTTATTTTGTTGCGAAATATGGACAAAAAATGAAAACTCAAATATTTCAGATACTTTGTCGTTTTTTTTCCGTTATTTTGTTGCGAAATATGGAGAAAAGCAGAAAACTCAAATATTTCAGATACTTTTTTATTTTTTTTTTCCGTTATATTATTGCGAATTATGGACAACAAAAGAAAACTCAAATATTTCAGAAATTTTTTAGTTTTTTTTTCGTTATTTTGTTGGGAAATATGGACAAAAATAGAAAACTCAAATATTTCAGAGAATTTGTTGGTTTTTTTCGTTATTTTGTTGCGAAATATGGACAAAACCAGAAAACTCAAATATTTCAGATACTTTTTTTTTTGTTATTTTGTTGCGAAATAAGGACAAAAACAGAAAGCTCTAATATTTCAGATACTTTTACGTTTTTTGTCGTTATTTTGTTGCGAAAAAACAAAAACATAAATCTCAAATATTTCAGATTCTTTATGTTTTTTTCGATATTTAGTTGCAAAATATGGACAAAAACAGAAAACTCAAATATTTCAGATCCTTTTTTGTTTTTTTTTCCTTATTTTGTTGAGAAATATGGATAAAACCAGAAAACTCAAATATTTCAGATACTTCCTTGTTATTTTTTAGTTATATTGTTGCGAAACATGGACAAAAACAGAAAACTAAAATATTTCAGATACTTTTTTGTTTTTTTTTCCTTATTTTGTTGAGAAATATGGACAAAAACAGAAAACTAAATTATTTCAGATACTTTTATGTTTTTTTTTTCGTTAATTTGTTGCCAAATATGGATACTTTTTTTTTCGTTATTTTGGTGCGAAATATGGGCAAAAACAGAAACCTAAAATATTTCAGATACTTTTTTGTTCGTTTTTCTCCTTATTTTGTTGCGAAATATGGACAATAACAGAAAACTCAAATATTTCAGATAGTTTTTTTTTTTTTTTTTCATTATTTTGTTGCGAAATATAGACAAAAACAGAAAACTCAAATATTTCAGATTCTAACTGTTTTTTTCGAAATCTAGTTGCGAAATATGGACAAAAACAGAAAACTCAAATATATCAGATAGTGTTTTGTTTTTTTTTTCGTTATTTTGTTGCGAAATATTGACAAAAAAAGAAAACTCAAATATTTCAGATACTTTCTTCTTATTTTTTCGTTATTTTGTAGCGAAATATGGACAAAAAATGAAAACTCAAATATTTCAGATACTTTGTCGTTTTTTTTTCCGTTATTTTGTTGCGAAATATGGACAAAACCAGAAAACTCAAATATTTCAGATACTTCCTTGTTATTTTTTCGCTATTTTGTTGCAAAATATGAACAACAAAAGCTAACTGAAATATTTCAGATATTTTTTTTGTTTTTTTTTCGTTATTTTGTTGGAAAATATGGACAAAAATTGAAAACTCAAATATTTCAGAGAATTTGTTGATTTTTTTCGTTATTTTGTTGAGAAATATGAACAAAACCAGAAAACACAAATATTTCAGATACTTCCTTGTTATTTTTTAATTATTTTGTTGCGAAATATGGACAAAAACAGAAAACTAAAATATTTCAGAAACTTCTTTGTTTTTTCTTGCTTATTTTGTTGAGAAATATGGACACAACCAGAAAGCTCAAATATTACAGATATTTAGTTGCGGAATATTTTTGTGATATTTAGTTGCGGAATATGGACAAAAATAGAAAACGCAAATATTTCAGATAGTTTTTTGTTTTTTTTTTCGTTATTTCGTTGCGAAATATGGACAAAAACAGAAAACTCAAATATATCAGATAGTTTTTGTTTTTTTTTTTCATTATTTTGTTGCGAAATATAGACAAAAACAGAAAACTCATATATTTCAGATAGTTTTTGTTTTTTTCGGTATTTTGTTGCGAAATATGGACAAAAACAGAAAACTTAAATATTTCAGATACCTTTTTCGTTATTTTGTTGCGAAATATGGACAAAAACAGAAAACTAAAATATTTCAGATACGTTTTTGTTTGTTTTTTCCTTATTTTGTTGAGAAAT
The DNA here is from genome assembly GCA_963932195.1 of Empis livida. NCBI lineage: Eukaryota > Metazoa > Arthropoda > Insecta > Diptera > Empididae > Empis > Empis livida. Next base: position 26,032,396 of record OZ010646.1, on the reverse strand, counting down.
ATGGACAAAAGCAGGAACTTCAAATATTGCATGTACTTTTTTGTTTTTTTTTTCGTTTTTTTGTTGCGAAATATAGACAAAAACAGAAAACTCATATATTTCAGATAGTTTTTTGTTTGTTTTTTTTGTTATTTTGTTGCGTAATATGGACAAAAACAGAAACCTCAAATATTTCAGATACTTTCTTGTTAGTTTTTCGTTTTTCGTTGCGAAATATGGACAAAAACAGAAAACTCAAATATTTCAGATAGTTTTTTGTTTTTTTTTCGTTATTTCGTTGCGAAATTAGGACAAAAACAGAAAACTCAAATATTTCAGATAGTTTTTGTTTTTTTTCGGTATTTTGTTGCGAAATATGGACAAAAACAAAAAACTCAAATATTTCAGATTCTTTCTGTTTTTTTCGAGATCTAGTTGCGAAATATGGACAAAAACAGAAAACTCAAATATTTCAGATACTTTCTTCTTATTTTTTCGTTATTTTGTAGCGAAATATGGACAAAAAATGAAAACTCAAATATTTCAGATACTTTGTCGTTTTTTTTCCGTTATTTTGTTGCGAAATATGGACAAAAACAGAAAACACAAATATTTCAGATACTTTTTTGTCATTTTTTCGTTATTTTGTTGCGAAATATGTACAAAAACAGAAAACTCAAATATTTCAGAGAATTTGTTGTTTTTTCCCATTATTTTGTTGCGAAATATGGACAAAACCATAAAACTCAAATATTTCCGATACTTCCTTGTTATTTTTTCGTTATTTTGTTGCGAAATATGGACAAAAAATGAAAACTCAAATATTTCAGATACTTTGTCGTTTTTTTCCGTTATTTTGTTGCGAAATATGGAGAAAAGCAGAAAACTCAAATATTTCAGATACTTATTTATTTTTTTTTTCCGTTATATTATTGCGAATTATGGACAACAAAAGAAAACTCAAATATTTCAGAAATTTTTTAGTTTTTTTTTCGTTATTTTGTTGGGAAATATGGACAAAAATAGAAAACTCAAATATTTCAGAGAATTTGTTGGTTTTTTTTCGTTATTTTGTTGCGAAATATGGACAAAACCAGAAAACTCAAATATTTCAGATACTTTTTTTTTGTTATTTTGTTGCGAAATAAGGACAAAAACAGAAAGCTCTAATATTTCAGATACTTTTACGTTTTTTTCTGTTATTTTGTTGCGAAATATTGACAAAAACAGAAAACTGAAATATTTCAGATACTTTTTTGTTTTTTTCGTTATTTTGTTGCGAAATATGGACAAAAACAGAAAACTAAATTATTTCAGATACTTTTATGTTTTTTTTTTCGTTAATTTGTTGCCAAATATGGATACTTTTTTTTTCGTTATTTTGGTGCGAAATATGGGCAAAAACAGAAACCTAAAATATTTCAGATACTTTTTTGTTCGTTTTTCTCCTTATTTTGTTGCGAAATATGGACAAAAACAGAAAACTCAAATATTTCAGATAGTTTTTGTTTTTTTTTCATTATTTTGTTGCGAAATATAGACAAAAACAGAAAACTCAAATATTTCAGATTCTAACTTGTTTTTTCGAAATCTAGTTGCGAAATATGGACAAAAACAGAAAACTCAAATATATCAGATAGTGTTTTGTTTTTTTTTTCGTTATTTTGTTGCGAAATATTGACAAAAAAAAACTCAAATATTTGAGATACTTTCTTCTTATTTTTTCGTTATTTTGTAGCGAAATATGGACAAAAAATGAAAACTCAAATATTTCAGATACTTTGTCGTTTTTTTTCCGTTATTTTGTTGCGAAATATGGACAAAACCAGAAAACTCAAATATTTCAGATACTTCCTTGTTATTTTTTCGCTATTTTGTTGCAAAATATGAACAACAAAAGATAACTGAAATATTTCAGATATTTTTTTGTTTTTTTTTTCGTTATTTTGTTGGAAAATATGGACAAAAATAGAAAACTCAAATATTTCAGAGAATTTGTTGATTTTTTTCGTTATTTTGTTGAGAAATATGAACAAAACCAGAAAACTCAAATATTTCAGATACTTCCTTGTTATTTTTTAATTATTTTGTTGCGAAATATGGACAAAAACAGAAAACTAAAATATTTCAGAAACTTCTTTGTTTTTTTTTGCTTATTTTGTTGAGAAATATGGACACAACCAGAAAGCTCAAATATTACAGATATTTAGTTGCGGCATATTTTTTTGATATTTAGTTGCGGAATATGGACAAAAATAGAAAACTCAAATATTTCAGATAGTTTTTGTTTTTTTTTTCATTATTTTGTTGCGAAATATAGACAAAAAAAGAAAACTCATATATTTCAGATAGTTTTTGTTTTTTTCGGTATTTTGTTGCGAAATATGGACAAAAACAGAAAACTTAAATATTTCAGATACCTTTTTCGTTATTTTGTTGCGAAATATGGACAAAAACAAAAAACTAAAATATTTCAGATACTTTTTTGTTTGTTTTTTCCCTTATTTTGTTGAGAAATATGGACAAAAGCAGGAACCTCAAAATATTGCATGTACTTTTTTGTTTTGTTTTTCGTTATTTTGTTGCGAAATATAGACAAAAACAGAAAACTCATATATTTCAGATAGTTTTTTGTTTGTTTTTTTTGTTATTTTGTTGCGTAATATGGACAAAAACAGAAAACTCAAATATTTCAGATACTTTCTTGTTAGTTTTTCGTTTTTCGTTGCGAAATATGGACAAAAACAGAAAACTAAAATATTTCAGATACTTTTTTGTTTGTTTTTTTCCTTATTTTGTTGGGAAATATGGACCAAAACAGAAAACTCAAATATTTCAGATAGTTTTTTGTTTTTTATTTTTCATTATTTTGTTGCGAAATATAGACAAAAACAGAAAACGCAAATATTTCAGATTCTTTTTGTTTTTTTCGATATTTAGTTGCGAAATATGGACAAAAACAGAAAACTCAAATATTTCAGATACTTTTTTTTTCGTTATTTTGGTGCGAAATATGGACAAAAACAGAAAACTCAAATATTTCAGATCATATTTTCGTATTTTTTTCGTTATTTTGTTGCGAAATATGGACAAAAACAGAAAACGCAAATATTTCAGATTCTTTTTGTTTTTTTTTCATTATTTTATTGCGAAATATAGACAAAAACAGAAAACTCAAATATTTCAGATTCTAACTTGTTTTTTCGAAATCTAGTTGCGAAATATGGACAAAAACAGAAAACTCAAATATATCAGATAGTGTTTTGTTTTTTTTTTCGTTATTTTGTTGCGAAATATTGACAAAAAAAAACTCAAATATTTGAGATACTTTCTTCTTATTTTTTCGTTATTTTGTAGCGAAATATGGACAAAAAATGAAAACTCAAATATTTCCAGATACTTTTTCGTTTTTTTTCCGTTATTTTGTTGCGAAATATGGACAAAACCAGAAAACTCAAATATTTCAGATACTTCCTTGTTATTTTTTCGCTATTTTGTTGCAAAATATGAACAACAAAAGATAACTGAAATATTTCAGATATTTTTTTGTTTTTTTTTTTCGTTATTTGTTGGAAAATATGGACAAAAATAGAAAACTCAAATATTTCAGAGAATTTGTTGATTTTTTTCGTATTTTGTTGAGAAATATGAACAAAACCAGAAAACTCAAATATTTCAGATACTTCCTTGTTATTTTTTAATTATTTTGTTGCGAAATATGGACAAAAACAGAAAACTAAAATATTTCAGAAACTTCTTGTTTTTTTTGCTATTTTGTTGAGAAATATGGACACAAACCAGAAGCTCAAATATTACAGATATTTAGTTGCGGCATATTTTTTTGATATTTAGTTGCGGAATATGGACAAAAATAGAAAACTCAAATATTTCAGATAGTTTTTGTTTTTTTTTTCATTATTTTGTTGCGAAATATAGACAAAAAAAGAAAACTCATATATTTCAGATAGTTTTTGTTTTTTCGGTATTTTGTTGCGAAATATGGACAAAAACAGAAAACTTAATATTTCAGATACCTTTTCGTTATTTTGTTGCGAAATATGGACAAAAACAAAAAACTAAAATATTTCAGATACTTTTTTGTTTGTTTTTTCCCTTATTTTGTTGAGAAATATGGACAAAAGCAGGAACCTCAAAATATTGCATGTACTTTTTTGTTTTGTTTTTCGTTATTTTGTTGCGAAATATAGACAAAAACAGAAAACTCATATATTTCAGATAGTTTTTTGTTTGTTTTTTTTGTTATTTTGTTGCGTAATATGGACAAAAACAGAAAACTCAAATATTTCAGATACTTTCTTGTTAGTTTTTCGTTTTTCGTTGCGAAATATGGACAATAACAGAAAACTAAAATATTTCAGATACTTTTTTGTTTGTTTTTTTCCTTATTTTGTTGGGAAATATGGACCAAAACAGAAAATTCAAATATTTCAGATAGTTTTTTGTTTTTTTTTTTTCATTATTTTGTTGCGAAATATAGACAAAAACAGAAAACGCAAATATTTCAGATTCTTTTTGTTTTTTTCGATATTTAGTTGCGAAATATGGACAAAAACAGAAAACTCAAATATTTCAGATACTTTTTTTTTCGTTATTTTGGTGCGAAATATGGGCAAAAACAGAAACCTAAAATATTTCAGATACTTTTTTGTTCGTTTTTCTCCTTATTTTGTTGCGAAATATGGACAAAAACAGAAAACTCAAATATTTCAGATAGTTTTTGTTTTTTTTTCATTATTTTGTTGCGAAATATAGACAAAAACAGAAAACTCAAATATTTCAGATTCTAACTTGTTTTTTCGAAATCTAGTTGCGAAATATGGACAAAAACAGAAAACTCAAATATATCAGATAGTGTTTTGTTTTTTTTTTTCGTTATTTTGTTGCGAAATATTGACAAAAAAAAAACTCAAATATTTGAGATACTTTCTTTTTATTTTTTCGTTATTTTGTAGCGAAATATGGACAAAAAATGAAAACTCAAATATTTCAGATACTTTGTCGTTTTTTTTCCGTTATTTTGTTGCGAAATATGGACAAAACCAGAAAACTCAAATATTTCAGATACTTCCTTGTTATTTTTTTCGCTATTTTGTTGCAAAATATGAACAACAAAAGATAACTGAAATATTTCAGATATTTTTTTGTTTTTTTTTTCGTTATTTTGTTGGAAAATATGGACAAAAATAGAAAACTCAAATATTTCAGAGAATTTGTTGATTTTTTTCGTTATTTTGTTGAGAAATATGAACAAAACCAGAAAACTCAAATATTTCAGATACTTCCTTGTTATTTTTTAATTATTTTGTTGCGAAATATGGACAAAAACAGAAAACTAAAATATTTCAGAAACTTCTTTGTTTTTTTTTTGCTTATTTTGTTGAGAAATATGGACACAACCAGAAAGCTCAAATATTACAGATATTTAGTTGCGGCATATCTTTTTGATATTTAGTTGCGGAATATGGACAAAAATAGAAAACTCAAATATTTCAGATAGTTTTTGTTTTTTTTTTCATTATTTTGTTGCGAAATATAGACAAAAAAAGAAAACTCATATATTTCAGATAGTTTTTGTTTTTTTCGGTATTTTGTTGCGAAATATGGACAAAAACAGAAAACTTAAATATTTCAGATACCTTTTTCGTTATTTTGTTGCGAAATATGGACAAAAACAAAAAACTAAAATATTTCAGATACTTTTTTGTTTGTTTTTTCCCTTATTTTGTTGAGAAATATGGACAAAAGCAGGAACCTCAAAATATTGCATGTACTTTTTTGTTTTGTTTTTCGTTATTTTGTTGCGAAATATAGACAAAAACAGAAAACTCATATATTTCAGATAGTTTTTTGTTTGTTTTTTTTTGTTATTTTGTTGCGTAATATGGACAAAAACAGAAAACTCAAATATTTCAGATACTTTCTTGTTAGTTTTTCGTTTTTCGTTGCGAAATATGGACAAAAACAGAAAACTAAAATATTTCAGATACTTTTTTGTTTGTTTTTTTCCTTATTTTGTTGCTAAATATGGACCAAAACAGAAAACTCAAATATTTCAGATAGTTTTTTTTTTTTTTTTTTTTCATTATTTTGTTGCGAAATATAGACAAAAACAGAAAACGCAAATATTTCAGATTCTTTTTGTTTTTTTCGATATTTAGTTGCGAAATATGGACAAAAACAGAAAACTCAAATATTTCAGATACTTTTTTTTTCGTTATTTTGGTGCGAAATATGGACAAAAACAGAAAACTCAAATATTTCAGATCATATTTTCGTATTTTTTTCGTTATTTTGTTGCGAAATATGGACAAAAACAGAAAACGCAAATATTTCAGATTCTTTTTGTTTTTTTCGATATTTAGTTGCGAAATATGGACAAAAACAGAAAACTTAAATATTTCAGATACCTTTTTCGTTATTTTGTTGCAAAATATGGGCAAAAACAGAAAACTAAAATATTTCAGATACTTTTTTGTTTGTTTTTTCCTTATTTTTTTGCGAAATATGGACAAAAACAGAAAACTCAAATATTTCAGATAGTTTTTGTTTTTTTTTTCATTATTTTGTTGCGAAATATAGACAAAAACAGAAAACTCATATATTTCAGATAGTTTTTGTTTTTTTTCGGTATTTTGTTGCGAAATATGGACAAAAACAGAAAACTCAAATATATCAGATAGTGTTTTTTTTTTTTCGTTATTTTGTTGCGAAATATTGACAAAAAAAGAAACCTCAAATATTTCAGATACTTTCTTCTTATTTTTTCGTTATTTTGTAGCGAAATATGGACAAAAAATGAAAACTCAAATATTTCAGATACTTTGTCGTTTTTTTCCGTTATTTTGTTGCGAAATATGTACAAAAACAGAAAACACAAATATTTCAGATACTTTTTGTCATTTTTTTCGTTATTTTGTTGCGAAATATGTAGAAAAACAGAAAACTCAAATATTTCAGAGAATTTGTTGTTTTTTCCCGTTATTTTGTTGCGAAATATGGACAAAACCATAAAACTCAAATATTTCCGATACTTCCTTGTTATTTTTTCGTTATTTTGTTGCGAAATATGGACAAAAAATGAAAACTCAAATATTTCAGATACTTTGTCGTTTTTTTTCCGTTATTTTGTTGCGAAATATGGAGAAAAGCAGAAAACTCAAATATTTCAGATACTTTTTTATTTTTTTTTTCCGTTATATTATTGCGAATTATGGACAACAAAAGAAAACTCAAATATTTCAGAAATTTTTTAATTTTTTTTTTTCGTTATTTTGTTGGGAAATATGGACAAAAATAGAAAACTCAAATATTTCAGAGAATTTGTTGGTTTTTTTCATTATGTTGTTGCGAAATATGGACAAAACCAGAAAACTCAAATATTTCAGATACTTTTTTTTTGTTATTTTGTTGCGAAATAAGGACAAAAACAGAAAGCTGTAATATTTCAGATACTTTTACGTTTTTTGTCGTTATTTTGTTGCGAAATATGGACAAAAACATAAATCTCAAATATTTCAGATTCTATATGTTTTTTACGATATTTATTTGCGAAATATGGACAAAAACAGAAAACTCAAATATTTCAGATACTTTTTTGTTTTTTTTTTCCTTATTTTGTTGAGAAATATGGATAAAACCAGAAAACTCAAATATTTCAGATACTTCCTTGTTAATTTTTGGTTATTTTGTTGCGAAACATGGACAAAAACAGAAAACTAAAATATTTCAGATACTTTTTTGTTTTTTTTTTCCTTATTTTGTTGAGAAATATGGACAAAACCAGAAAACTCAAATATTTCAGATACTTCCTTGTTATTTTTTAATTATTTTGTTGCGAAATATGGACAAAAACAGAAAACTAAAATATTTCAGAAACTTCTTTGTTTTTTTTTTGCTTATTTTGTTGAGAAATATGGACAAAACCAGAAAACTCAAATATTTCAGATATTTTTTTGTTTTTTTTTTCGTTATTTTGTTGGAAAATATGGACAAAACCAGAAAGCTCAAATATTACAGATATTTAGTTGCGGAATATTTTTTAGATATTTAGTTGGGGAATATGGACAAAAATAGAAAACGCAAATATTTCAGATAGTTTTTTGTTTTTTTTTCGTTATTTCGTTGCGAAATATGGACAAAAACAGAAAACTCAAATATTTCAGATACTTGCTTGTTATTTTTTCGTTATTTTGTTGCGAAATATGGCCAAAAAACGCAAACTCGAATATTGCAGATACTTTGTCGTTTTTTTTCGTTATTTTGTTGCGAAATATGGACAAAAGCAGAAAAGTCAAATATTTCAGATACTTTCTTGTTATTTTCTCGTTATTTTGTTGGGAAATATGGACAAACACAGAAAACTCAAATATTTCAGAGAATTTGTTGTTTTTTTCTGTTATTTTGTTGCGAAATATTGACAAAAACAGAAAACTCAAATATTTCAGATACTTTTTTGTTTTTTTCGTTATTTTGTTGCGAAATATGGACAAAAACAGAAAACTAAATTATTTCAGATACTTTTTTGTTTTTTTTTTCGTTAATTTGTTGCGAAATATGGATACTTTTTTTTTCGTTATTTTGGTGCGAAATATGGGCAAAAATAGAAACCTAAAATATTTCATATACTTTTTTGTTCGTTTTTCTCCTTATTTTGTTGCGAAATATGGACAAAAACAGAAAACTCAAATATTTCAGATAGTTTTTGTTTTCTTTTTCATTATTTTGTTGCGAAATATAGACAAAAATAGAAAACTCATATATTTCAGAGAGTTTTTGTTTTTTTTCGGTATTTTGTTGCGAAATATGGACAAAAACAGAAAACTCAAATATTTCAGATTCTTTCTGTTTTTTTCGAAATCTAGTTGCGAAATATGGACAAAAACAGAAAACTCAAATATATCAGATAGGGTTTTGTTTTTTTTTTTCGTTATTTTGTTGCGAAATATTGACAAAAAAAGAAAACTCAAATATTTCAGATACTTTCTTCTTATTTTTTCGCTATTTTGTTGCAAAATATGAACAACAAAAGATAACTCAAATATTTCAGATATTTTTTTGTTTTTTTTTTCGTTATTTTGTTGGAAAATATGGACAAAAATAGAAAACTCAAATATTTCAGAGAATTTGTTGATTTTTTTCGTTATTTTGTTGTGAAATATGGACAGAACCAGAAAACTCAAATATTTGAGATACTTTTTTTTGTTGTTTTGTTGCGAAATATGGACAAAAATAGAGAGCTCAAATATTTCAGATACTTTTTTGTTTGTTTTTTCCTTAGTTTGTTGAGAAATATGAACAAAACCAGAAAACACAAATATTTCAGATACTTCCTTGTTATTTTTTAATTATTTTGTTGCGAAATATGGACAAAAACAGAAAACTAAAATATTTCAGAAACTTCTTTGTTTTTTTTTGCTTATTTTGTTGAGAAATATGGACACAACCAGAAAGCTCAAATATTACAGATATTTAGTTGCGGAATATTTTTTTGATATTTAGTTGCGGAATATGGACAAAAATAGAAAACGCAAATATTTCAGATAGTTTTTTGTTTTTTTTTTCGTTATTTCGTTGCGAAATTAGGACAAAAACAGAAAACTCAAATATTTCAGATAGTTTTTGTTTTTTTTTCATTATTTTGTTGCGAAATATAGACAAAAACAGAAAACTCATATATTTCAGATAGTTTTAGTTTTTTTTCGGTATTTTGTTGCGAAATATGGACAAAAACAGAAAACTTAAATATTTCAGATACCTTTTTCGTTATTTTGTTGCGAAATATGGACAAAAACAGAAAACTAAAATATTTCGGATACTTTTTTGTTTGTTTTTTCCCTTATTTTGTTGAGAAATATGGACCAAAACAGAAAACTCAAATATTTCAGATAGTTTTTTGTTTTTTTTTCAGTATTTTGTTGCGAAATATAGACAAAAACAGAAAACGCAAATTTTTCAGATTCTTTTTGTTTTTTTCGATATTTAGTTGCGAAATATGGACAAAAACAGAAAACTCAAATATTTCAGATACTTTTTGTTTTTTTTTTCATTATTTTGTTGCGAAATATAGACAAAAACAGAAAACTCATATATTTCAGATAGTTTTAGTTTTTTTTCGGTATTTTGTTGCGAAATATGGACAAAAACAGAAAACTTAAATATTTCAGATACCTTTTTCGTTATTTTGTTGCAAAATATGGGCAAAAACAGAAAACTAAACTATTTCAGATACTTTTTTGTTTGTTTTTTTCCTTATTTTGTTGCGAAATATGGACAAAAACAGAAAACGCAAATATTTCAGATAGTTTTTTGTCTTTTTTTCATTATTTTGTTGCAAAATATGGACAAAAACAGAAAACTCAAATATTTCAGATACTTTCTTGTTAGTTTTTCGTATTTCGTTGCGAAATATGGACAAAAACAGAAAACTAAACTATTTCAGATACTTTTTTGTTTGTTTTTTTCCTTATTTTGTTGCGAAATATGGACAAAAACAGAAAACTCAAATATTTCAGATCATATTTTTGTATTTTTTTCGTTATTTTGTTGCGAAATATGGACAAAAACAGAAAACGCAAATATTTCAGATTCTTTTTGTTTTTTTCGGTATTTAGTTGCGAAATATGAATAAAAACAGAAAACTCAAATATTTCAGATACTTTTTTGTTTTTTTTTTCGTTATATTATTGCGAAATATTGACTACAAAAGAAAACTCAAATATTTCAAATATTTTTTTTATTTTCTTTTCGTTATTTTGTTGGAAAAAATGCACAAAAACAGAAAATTCAAATATTTCAGATTCTTTCTGTTTTTTTCGAAATCTAGTTGCGAAATATGGACAAAAACAGAAAACTCAAATATTTCAGAGAATTTGTTGTTTTTTCCCGTTATTTTGTTGCGAAATATAGACAAAACCAGAAAACTAAAATATTTCCGATACTTCCATGTTATTTTTTCGTTATTTTGTTGCGAAATATGGACGAAAACAGAAAACTAAAATATTTCAGATACTTTTTTGTTTTTTTTTTCGTTATATTATTGCGAATTATGGACAACAAAAGAAAACTCAAATATTTCAGATATATTTTTGTTTTTTTTTTTCGTTATTTTGTTGGGAAATATGGACAAAAATAGAAAACTCAAATATTTCAGAGAATTTGTTGGTTTTTTTCGTTATTTTGTTGCGAAATATGGACAAAACCAGAAAACTAAAATATTTCAGATACTTTTTTGTTTTTTTTTTCGTTATATTATTGCGAGTTATGGACAACAAAAGAAAACTCAAATATTTCAGATATTTTTTTGTTTTTTTTTTCGTTATTTTGTTGGGAAATATGGACAAAAATAGAAAACTCAAATATTTCAGAGAATTTGTTGGTTTTTTTCGTTATTTTGTTGCGAAATATGGACAAAACCAGAAAACTCAAATATTTCAGATACTTTTTTTTGTTATTTTGTTGCGAAATAAGGACAAAAACAGAAAGCTCTAATATTTCAGATACTTTTACGTTTTTTGTCGTTATTTTGTTGCGAAATATGGACAAAAACATAAATCTCAAATATTTCAGATTCTTTATGTTTTTTTCGATATTTAGTTGCGAAATATGGACAAAAACAGAAAACTCAAATATTTCAGATACTTTTTTGTTTTTTTTTCCTTATTTTGTTGAGAAATATGGATAAAACCAGAAAACTCAAATATTTCAGATACTGCCTTGTTATTTTTTAGTTATTTTGTTGCGAAACATGAACAAAAACAGAAAACTAAAATATTTCAGATACTTTTTTGTTTGTTTTTTCCCTTATTTTGTTGAGAAATATGGACAAAAGCAGAAAACTCATATATTTCAGATAGTTTGTTTTTTTTTTTTGTTATTTTGTTGCGTAATATGGACAAAAACAGAAAACTCATATATTTCAGATAGTTTTTTGTTTTTTTTTGTTATTTTGTTGCGTAATATGGACAAAAACAGAAAACTCAAATATTTCATATACTTTCTTGTTAGTTTTTCGTTTTTCGTTGCGAAATATGGACAAAAACAGAAAACTAAAATATTTCAGATACTTTTTTGTTCTTTTTTTTCGTTATATTATTGCGAAATATTGACTACAAAAGAAAACTCAAATATTTCAGATATTTCTTTGTTTTTTTTTCGTTATTTTGTTGGGAAAAATGCACAAAAACAGAAAACTCAAATATTTCAGATTCTTTCTGTTTTTTTCGAAATCTAGTTGCGAAATATGGACAAAAACAGAAAACTCAAATATATCAGATAGTGTTTTGTTTTTTTTTTTGTTATTTTGTTGCGAAGTATTGACAAAAAAGAAAACTCAAATATTTCAGATACTTTCTTCTTATTTTTTCGTTATTTTGTAGCGAAATATGGACGAAAACAGAAAACACAAATATTTCAGATACTTTTTTTTGTTATTTTGTTGCGAAATAAGGACAAAAACAAAAAGCTCTAATATTTCAGATACTTTTTTTTTCGTTATTTTGGTGCGAAATATGGACAAAAACAGAAAACTCAAATATTTCAGATCATATTTTCGTATTTTTTTCGTTATTTTGTTGCGAAATATGGACAAAAACAGAAAACGCAAATATTTCAGATTCTTTTTGTTTTTTTCGATATTTAGTTGCGAAATATGGACAAAAACAGAAAACTTAAATATTTCAGATACTTTTTTTTTCGTTATTTTGGTGCGAAATATGGACAAAAACAGAAAACTCAAATATTTCAGATCATATTTTCGTATTTTTTTCGTTATTTTGTTGCGAAATATGGACAAAAACAGAAAACGCAAATATTTCAGATTCTTTTTGTTTTTTTCGATATTTAGTTGCGAAATATGGACAAAAACAGAAAACTTAAATATTTCAGATACCTTTTTCGTTATTTTGTTGCAAAATATGGGCAAAAACAGAAAACTAAAATATTTCAAATACTTTTTTGTTGGTTTTTTTCCTTATTTTGTTGCGAAATATGGACAAAAACAGAAAACTCAAATATTTCAGATCATATTTTCGTATTTTTTTCGTTATTTTGTTGCGAAATATGGACAAAAACAGAAAACGCAAATATTTCAGATTCTTTTGTTTTTTTCGATATTTAGTTGCGAAATATGGACAAAAACAGAAAACTCAAATATTTCAGATACTTTTTTTTCGCTATTTTGGTGCGAAATATGGACAAAAACAGAAAACTCAAATATTTCAAATCATATTTTCGTATTTTTTTCGTTATTTTGTTGCGAAATAAGGACAAAAACAGAAAACGCAAATATTTCAGATTCTTTTTGTTTTTTTCGATATTTAGTGGCGAAATATGGACAAAAAGAGAAAACTCAAATATTTCAGATACTTTTTTTTCGTTATTTTGGTGCGAAATATGGACAAAAACAGAAAACTCAAATATTTCAGATCATATTTTCGTATTTTTTTCGTTATTTTGTTGCGAAATATGGACAAAAACAGAAAACGCAAATATTTCAGATTCTTTTTGTTTTTTTCGATATTTAGTTGCGAAATATGGACAAAAACAGAAAACTTAAATATTTCAGATACCTTTTTCGTTATTTTGTTGCAAAATATGGGCAAAAACAGAAAACTAAAATATTTCAGATAATTTTTTGTTTGTTTTTTTCCTTATTTTGTTGCGAAAAATGGACAAAACCAGAAAACACAAATATTTCAGATCATATTTTTGTATTTTTTTCGTTATTTTGTTGCGAAATATGGACAAAAACAGAAAACGCAATTATTTCAGATTCTTTTTGTTTTTTTCGATATTTAGTTGCGAAATATGAATAAAAACAGAAAACTCAAATATTTCAGATACTTTTTTGTTCTTTTTTTTCGTTATATTATTGCGAAATATTGACTACAAAGAAAACTCAAATATTTCATATATTTTTTTGTTTTTTTTCGTTATTTTGTTGGGAAAAATGCACAAAAACAGAAAACTCAAATATTTCAGATTCTTTCTGTTTTTTTCGAAATCTAATTGCGAAATATGGACAAAAACAGAAAACTCAAATATATCAGATAGTTTTTTTTTTTTTTTTCGTTATTTTGTTGCGAAGTATTGACAAAAAAGAAAACTCAAATATTTCAGATACTTTCTTCTTATTTTTTCGTTATTTTGTAGCGAAATATGGACGAAAACAGAAAACACAAATATTTCAGATACTTTTTTGTCATTTTTTCGTTATTTTGTTGCGAAATATGGACGAAAACAGAAAACTAAAATATTTCAGATACGTTTTTTTTTTTTTTTCTTTATTTTGTTGGGAAATATGGACAAAAATAGAAAACTCAAATATTTCAGAGAATTTGTTGGTTTTTTTCGTTATTTTGTTGCGAAATATGGACAAAACCAGAAAACACAAATATTTGAGATACTTTTTTTTGTTATTTTGTTGCGAAATAAGGACAAAAACAGAAAGGTCTAATATTTCAGATACTTTTACGTTTTTTGTCGTTATTTTGTTGCGAAATATGGACAAAAACATAAATCTCAAATATTTCAGATTCTTTATGTTTTTTTCGATATTTAGTTGCGAAATATGGACAAAAACAGAAAACTCAAATATTTCAGATACTTTTTTGTTTTTTTTCCTTATTTTGTTGAGAAATATGGATAAAACCAGAAAACTCAAATATTTCAGATACTGCCTTGTTATTTTTTAGTTATTTTGTTGCGAAAAATGAACAAAAACAGAAAACTAAAATATTTCAGATACTTTTTTTTGTTTTTTTTCGTTATTTTGTTGGGAAATATGGACAAAAACAGAAAGCTCAAATATTTCAGATACTTTTTTGTTTTTTTTTTCCTTATTTTGTTGAGACATATGGACAAAAACAGAAAACTCAAATATTTCAGATACTTTTTTATTTTTTTTTTTCGTTATTTTGTTGGGAAATATGGACAAAAATAGAAAACTCAAATATTTCAGAGAATTTGTTGGTTTTTTTCGTTATTTTGTTGCGAAATATGGACAAAACCAGAAAACTCAAATATTTCAGATACTTCTTTTTGTTATTTTGTTGCGAAATAAGGACAAAAACAGAAAGCTCTAATATTTCAGATACTTTTACGTTTTTTGTCGTTATTTTGTTGCGAAACATGAACAAAAACAGAAAACTAAAATATTTCAGATACTTTTTTGTTCTTTTTTTTCGTTATATTATTGCGAAATATTGACTACAAAAGAAAACTCAAATATTTCAGATATTTCTTTGTTTTTTTTTCGTTATTTTGTTGGGAAAAATGCACAAAAACAGAAAACTCAAATATTTCAGATTCTTTCTGTTTTTTTCGAAATCTAGTTGCGAAATATGGACAAAAACAGAAAACTCAAATATATCAGATAGTTTTTTTTTTTTTTTTTCGTTATTTTGTTGCGAAGTATTGACAAAAAAGAAAACTCAAATATTTCAGATACTTTCTTCTTATTTTTTCGTTATTTTGTAGCGAAATATGGACGAAAACAGAAAACACAAATATTTCAGATACTTTTTTTTGTTATTTTGTTGCGAAATAAGGACAAAAACAGAAAGCTCTAATATTTCAGATACTTTTACGTTTTTTGTCGTTATTTTGTTGCAAAATATGGACAAAAACATAAATCTCAAATATTTCAGATTCTTTTTGTTTTTTTCGATATTTAGTTGCGAAATATGGACAAAAACAGAAAACTCAAATATTTCAGATACTTTTTTTTCGTTATTTTAGTGCGAAATATGGACAAAAACAGAAAACTCAAATATTTCAGATCATATTTTCGTATTTTTTTCGTTATTTTGTTGCGAAATATGGACAAAAACAGAAAACGCAAATATTTCAGATTCTTTTTGTTTTTTTCGATATTTAGTTGCGAAATATGGACAAAAACAGAAAACTCAAATATTTCAGATACTTTTTTTCGTTATTTTGGTGCGAAATATGGACAAAAACAGAAAACTCAAATATTTCAAATCATATTTTCGTATTTTTTTCGTTATTTTGTTGCGAAATATGGACAAAAACAGAAAACGCAAATATTTCAGATTCTTTTTGTTTTTTTCGATATTTAGTTGCGAAATATGGACAAAAACAGAAAACTCAAATATTTCAGATACTTTTTTTTCGTTATTTTGGTGCGAAATATGGACAAAAACAGAAAACTCAAATATTTCACATCATATTTTCGTATTTTTTCGTTATTTTGTTGCGAAATATGGACAAAAACAGAAAACGCAAATATTTCAGATTCTTTTTGTTTTTTTCGATATTTAGTTGCGAAATATGGACAAAAACAGAAAACTTAAATATTTCAGATACCTTTTTCGTTATTTTGTTGCAAAATATGGGCAAAAACAGAAAACTAAAATATTTCAGATACTTTTTTGTTTGTTTTTTTCCTTATTTTGTTGCGAAATATGGACAAAAACAGAAAACTCAAATATTTCAGATCATATTTTTGTATTTTTTTCGTTATTTTGTTGCGAAATATGGACAAAAACAGAAAACGCAATTATTTCAGATTCTTTTTGTTTTTTTCGATATTTAGTTGCGAAATATGAATCAAAACAGAAAACTCAAATATTTCAGATACTTTTTTGTTCTTTTTTTTCGTTATATTATTGCGAAATATTGACTACAAAAGAAAACTCAAATATTTCAGATATTTTTTTGTTTTTTTTTTCGTTATTTTGTTGGGAAAAATGCACAAAAAGAGAAAACTCAAATATTTCAGATTCTTTCTGTTTTTTTCGAAATTTAATTGCGAAATATGGACAAAAACAGAAAACTCAAATATATCAGATAGTGTTTTTTTTTTTTCGTTATTTTGTTGCGAAGTATTGACAAAAAAGAAAACTCAAATATTTCAGATACTTTCTTCTTATTTTTTCGTTATTTTGTAGCGAAATATGGACGAAAACAGAAAACACAAATATTTCAGATACTTTTTTGTCATTTTTTCGTTATTTTGTTGCGAAATATGGACGAAAACAGAAAACTAAAATATTTCAGATACGTTTTTTTTTTTTTTTGCGTTATTTTGTTGGGAAATATGGACAAAAATAGAAAACTCAAATATTTCAGAGAATTTGTTGGTTTTTTTCGTTATTTTGTTGCGAAATATGGACAAAACCAGAAAACACAAATATTTGAGATACTTTTTTTTGTTATTTTGTTGCGAAATAAGGACAAAAACAGAAAGGTCTAATATTTCAGATACTTTTACGTTTTTTGTCGTTATTTTGTTGCGAAATATGGACAAAAACATAAATCTCACATATTTCAGATTCTTTATGTTTTTTTCGATATTTAGTTGCGAAATATGGACAAAAACAGAAAACTCATATTTCAGATACTCTTTTGTTTTTTTTCCTTATTTTGTTGAGAAATATGGATAAAACCAGAAAACTCAAATATTTCAGATACTGCCTTGTTATTTTTTAGTTATTTTGTTGCGAAAAATGAACAAACACAGAAAACTAAAATATTTCAGATACTTTTTTTTGTTTTTTTTCGTTATTTTGTTGGGAAATATGGACAAAAACAGAAAGCTCAAATATTTCAGATACTTTTTTGTTTTTTTTTTCCTTATTTTGTTGAGACATATGGACAAAAACAGAAAACTCAAATATTTCAGATACTTTTTTATTTTTTTTTTTCGTTATTTTGTTGGGAAATATGGACAAAAATAGAAAACTCAAATATTTCAGAGAATTTGTTGGTTTTTTTCGTTATTTTGTTGCGAAATATGGACAAAACCAGAAAACTCAAATATTTCAGATACTTCTTTTTGTTATTTTGTTGCGAAATAAGGACAAAAACAGAAAGCTCTAATATTTCAGATACTTTTACGTTTTTTGTCGTTATTTTGTTGCGAAACATGAACAAAAACAGAAAACTAAAATATTTCAGATACTTTTTTGTATTTTTTTCCTTATTTTGTTGAGAAATATGAACAAAACCAGAAAACTTAAATATTTCAGATACTTCCTTGGTATTTTTTCTCTATTTTGTTGCAAAATATGGACAACAAAAGATAACTCAAATATTTCAGATATTTTTTTGTTTTTTTTTTCGTTATTTTGTTGGGAAATATGGACAAGAATAGAAAACTCAAATATTTCAGAGAATTTGTTGGTTTTTTTCGTTATTTTGTTGCGAAATATGGACAAAACCAGAAAACTCAAATATTTCAGATACTTTTTTTTGTTATTTTGTTGCGAAATAAGGACAAAAACAGAAAGCTCTAATATTTCAGATACTTTTATGTTTTTTGTCGTTATTTTGTTGCGAAATATGGACAAAAACATAAATCTCAAATATTTCAGATTCTTTATGTTTTTTTTTGATATTTAGTTGCGAAATATGGACAAAAACAGAAAACTCAAATATTTCAGATACTTTTTTGTTTTTTTTTCCTTATTTTGTTGAGAAATATGGATAAAACCAGAAAACTCAAATATTTCAGATACTGCCTTGTTATTTTTTAGTTATTTTGTTGCGAAACATGAACAAAAACAGAAAACTAAAATATTTCAGATACGTTTTTGTTTTTTTTTCCTTATTTTGTTGAGAAATATGAACAAAAGCCGAAATCTCAAATATTTCAGATACTTTTTTATTTTTTTTTTTTCGTTATATTATTGCGAATTATGGACAACAAAAGAAAACTCAAATATTTCAGATATTTTTTTGTTTTTTTTTTCGTTATTTTGTTGCGAAACATGAACAAAAACAGAAAACTAAAATATTTCAGATACTTTTTTGTATTTTTTTCCTTATTTTGTTGAGAAATATGAACAAAACCAGAAAACTTAAATATTTCAGATACTTCCTTGTTATTTTTTCGCTATTTTGTTGCAAAATATGGACAACAAAAGATAACTCAAATATTTCAGATATTTTTTTGTTTTTTTTTTCGATATTTTGTTGGGAAATATGGACAAAAATAGAAAACTCAAATATTTCAGAGAATTTATTGATTTTTTTCATTATTTTGTTGCGAAATATGGACAAAAACAGAAAACTCAAATATTTCAGATACTTTTTTGTTTTTTTTGCTTATTTTGTTGAGAAATATGGATAAAACCAGAAAACTCAAATATTTCAGATACTGCCTTGTTATTTTTTAGTTATTTTGTTGCGAAACATGAACAAAAACAGAAAACTAAAATATTTCAGATACTTTTTTGTTTTTTTTTCCTTGTTGAGAAATATGAACAAAAGCAGAAAACTCAAATATTTCAGATACTTTTTTATTTTTTTTTTTCGTTATATTTTTGCGAATTATGGACAACAAAAGAAAACTCAAATATTTCAGATATTTTTTTGTTTTTTTTTTTGTTATTTTGTTGCGAAAGATGGACAAAACCAGAAAACTCAAATATTTCAGATACTTTTTTTTGTTTTTTTTCGTTATTTTGTTGGGAAATATGGACAAAAACAGAAAACACAAATATTTCAGATACTAGTTTTTTCGTTATTTTGTTGCGAATATGGACAAAAACAGAAAATTCAAATATTTCAGATACTTCGTTGTTATTTTTTCGTTATTTTGTTGCAAAAACCTAAAACTAAAATATTTCAGATACTTTTTTGTTTTTTTTTTTCCTTATTTTGTTGAGACATATGGACAAAACCAGAAAAATCAATATTTCAGATACTTCCTTGTTATGTTTTAGTTATTTTGTTGCGAAATATGGACAACAAAAGAAAACTCAAATATTTAAGAGAATTTGTTGTTTTTTCACGTTATTTTGTTGCGAAATATGGACAAAACCAGAAATCTCAAATATTTCAGATACTTCGTTGTTATTTTTTCTTTATTTTGTTGCGAATGTGGACAAAAACAGAAAACACAAATATTTCAGATACTAGTTTTTTCGTTATTTTGTTGCGAAATACGGACAAAAACAGAAAGCTCAAATATTTCAGATACTTTTTTGTTTTTTTCGTTATTTTGTTGCGAAATATGGACAAAAGCAGAAAAATCAAATATTTCAGATACTTCCTTGTTATTTTTTAGTTATTTTGTTGCAAAATATGGACAAAAACAGAAAACACAAATATTTCAGATACTTTTTTGTCATTTTTTCGTTATTTTGTTGCGAAATATGTACAAAAACAGAAAACTCAAATATTCAGAGAATTGTTGTTTTTTCCCGTTATTTTTGTTGCGAAATATGGACAAAACCAGAAAACTCAAATATTTCCGATATTTCCTTGTTATTTTTTCGTTATTTTGTTGCGAAATATGGACGAAAACAGAAAACTAAAATATTTCAGATACTTTTTTGTTTTTTTTTCCTTATTTTGTTGAGACATATGGACAAAAACAGAAAACTCAAATATTTCAGAGAATTTGTTGTTTTTTCCCGTTATTTTGTTGCGAAATATGGACAAAACCAGAAAACTCAAATATTTCCGATACTTCCTTGTTATTTTTTCGTTATTTTGTTGCGAAATATGGACGAAAACAGAAAACTAAAATATTTCAAATACTTTTTTGTTTTTTTTTCCTTATTTTGTTGAGAAATATGACAAAAGCAGAAAACTCAAATATTTCAGATACTTTTTTATTTTTTTTTTTCGTTATAATATTGCGAATTATGGACAACAAAATAAAATTCAAATATTTCAGATATTTTTTTGTTTTTTTTTTCGTTATTTTGTTGGGAAATAAGGACAAAAACAGAAAGCTCTAATATTTTCAGATACTTTTACGTTTTTTGTCGTTATTTTGTTGCGAAATATGGACAAAAACATAAATCTCAAATATTTCAGATTCTTTATGTTTTTTTCGATATTTAGTTGCGAAATATGGACAAAAATAGAAAACTCAAATATTTCAGAGAATTTGTTGTTTTTTTTCGTTATTTTGTTGCGAAATATGGACAAAACCAGAAAACTCAAATATTTCAGATACTTTTTTTTGTTATTTTGTTGCGAAATAAGGACAAAAACAGAAAGCTCTAATATTTCAGATACTTTTACGTTTTTTGTCGTTATTTTGTTGCGAAATATGGACAAGAACATAAATCTCAAATATTTCAGATTCTTTATGTTTTTTTCCGATATTTAGTTGCGAAATATGGACAAAAATAGAAAACTCAAATATTTCAGAGAATTTGTTGTTTTTTTTCGTTATTTTGTTGCGAAATATGGACAAAACCAGAAAACTCAAATATTTCAGATACTTTTTTTTGTTATTTTGTTGCGAAATAAGGACAAAAACATAAATCTCAAATATTTCAGATTCTTTATGTTTTTTTCGATATTTAGTTGCGAAATATGGACAAAAACAGAAAACTCAAATATTTCAGATACTTTTTTGTTTTTTTTTCCTTATTTTGTTGAGAAATATGGACAAAAGCAGAAAACTCAAATATTTCAGATATTTTATTGTTTTTTTTTTCGTTATTTTGTTGGGAAATATGGACCAAAATAGAAAACTCAAATATTTCAAAGAATTTGTTGATTTTTTTTCGTTATTTTGTTGCGAAATATGGACAAAGCCAGAAAACTCAAATATTTTAGATACTTTTTTTTGTTTTTTTTTCGTTATTTTGTTGGGAAATATGGACAAAAACAGAAAACTCAAATATTTCAGATACTTTTATGTTTTTTTTCGTTATTTTGTTGCGAAATATGGACAAACCAGAAAACTCAAATATTTCAGATACTTCTTTTTGTTATTTTGTTGCGAAATAAGGACAAAAACAGAAAGCTCTAATATTTCAGATACTTTTACGTTTTTTCTCGTTATTTTGTTGCGAAATATGGACAAAAACATAAATCTCAAATATTTCAGATTCTTTATGTTTTTTTCGATATTTAGTTGCGAAATATGGACAAAAACAGAAAACTCAAATATTTCAGATACTTTTTTGTTTTTTTTTCCTTATTTTTTTGAGAAATATGGATAAAACCAGAAAACTCAAATATTTCAGATACTGCCTTGTTATTTTTTAGTTATTTTGTTGCGAAACATGAACAAAAACAGAAAACTAAAATATTTCAGATAACTTTTTTGTTCTTTTTTCCTTGTTGAGAAATATGAACAAAAGCAGAAAACTCAAATATTTCAGATACTTTTTTGTTTTTTTTTCCTTATTTTGTTGAGAAATATGGATAGAAACCAAAAAACTCAAATATTTCAGATACTGCCTTGTTATTTTTTTAGTTATTTTGTTGCGAAACATGAACAAAAACAGAAAACTCAAATATTTCAGATACTTTTTTATTTTTTTTTTTCGTTATATTATTGCGAACTATGGACAACAAAAGATAACTCAAATATTTCAGATATTTTTTTGTTTTTTTTTTCGTTATTTTGTTGGGAAATATGGACAAAAATAGAAAACTCAAATATTTCAGAGAATCTATTGATTTTTTTAATTATTTTGTTGCGAAATATGGACAAAAACAGAAAACTCAAATATTTCAGATACTTTTTTGTTTTTTTTTTGCTTATTTTTGTTTGAAGAGAAATATTGATAAAACCAGAAAACTCAAATATTTCAGATACTGCCTTGTTATTTTTTAGTTATTTTGTTGCGAAACATGAACAAAAACAGAACACTAAAATATTTCAGATACTTTTTTGTTTTTTTTTCCTTGTTGAGAAATATGAACAAAAGCAGAAAACTCAAATATTTCAGATACTTTTTTATTTTTTTTTTTCGTTATATTATTGCGAATTATGGACAACAAAAGAAAACTCAAATATTTCAGATATTTTTTTGTTTTTTTTTTCGTTATTTTGTTGCGAAATATGGACAAAACCAGAAAACTCAAATATTTCAGATACTTTTTTTTGTTTTTTTTTCGTTATTTTGTTGGGAAATATGGACAAAAAACAGAAAGGTCAAATATTTCAGATACTTTTATGTTTTTTAAGTTATTTTGTTGCGAAATATGGACAAAAACAGAAAATTCAAATATTTCAGATACTTCGTTGTTATTTTTTCGTTATTTTGTTGCAAAAACCTAAAACTAAAATATTTCAGATACTTTTTTTGTTTTTTTTTTCCCTTATTTTGTTGAGACATATGGACAAAACCAGAAAAATCAAATATTTCAGATACTTCCTTGTTATGTTTTAGTTATTTTGTTGCGAAATATGGACAACAAAAGAAAACTCAAATATTTAAGAGAATTTGTTGTTTTTTCACGTTATTTTGTTGCGAAATATGGACAAAACCAGAAATCTCAAATATTTCAGATACTTCGTTGTTATTTTTTCTTTATTTTGTTGCGAAATGTGGACAAAAACAGAAAACACAAATATTTCAGTTACTATTTTTTTCGTTATTTTGTTGCGAAATACGGACAAAAACAGAAAGCTCAAATATTTCAGATACTTTTTGTTTTTTATCGTTATTTTGTTGCGAAATATGGACAAAAGCAGAAAAATCAAATATTTCAGATACTTCCTTGTTATTTTTTAGTTATTTTGTTGCAAAATATGGACAAAAACAGAAAACACAAATATTTCAGATACTTTTTTGTCATTTTTTCGTTATTTTGTTGCGAAATATGTACAAAAACAGAAAACTCAAATATTTCAGAGAATTTGTTGTTTTTTCCCGTTATTTTGTTGCGAAATATGGACAAAACCAGAAAACTCAAATATTTCCGATACTTCTTTTTGTTATTTTGTTGCGAAATAAGGACAAAAACAGAAAGCTCTAATATTTCAGATACTTTTACGTTTTTCTCGTTATTTTGTTGCGAAATATGGACAAAAACATAAATCTCAAATATTTCAGATTCTTTATGTTTTTTTCGATATTTAGTTGCGAAATATGGACAAAAACAGAAAACTCAAATATTTCAGATACTTTTTTGTTTTTTTTTCCTTATTTTTTTGAGAAATATGGATAAAACCAGAAAACTCAAATATTTCAGATACTGCCTTGTTATTTTTTAGTTATTTTGTTGCGAAACATGAACAAAAACAGAAAACTAAAATATTTCAGATACTTTTTTGTTCTTTTTTCCTTGTTGAGAAATATGAACAAAAGCAGAAAACTCAAATATTTCAGATACTTTTTTGTTTTTTTTTCCTTATTTTGTTGAGAAATATGGATAAAAACAGAAAACTCAAATATTTCAGATACTGCCTTGTTATTTTTTTAGTTATTTTGTTGCGAAACATGAACAAAAACAGAAAACTCAAATATTTCAGATACTTTTTTATTTTTTTTTTTCGTTATATTATTGCGAACTATGGACAACAAAAGATAACTCAAATATTTCAGATATTTTTTTGTTTTTTTTTTCGTTATTTTGTTGGGAAATATGGACAAAAATAGAAAACTCAAATATTTCAGAGAATTTATTGATTTTTTTCATTATTTTGTTGCGAAATATGGACAAAAACAGAAAACTCAAATATTTCAGATACTTTTTTGTTTTTTTTTTGCTTATTTTGTTGAGAAATATTGATAAAACCAGAAAACTCAAATATTTCAGATACTGCCTTGTTATTTTTTAGTTATTTTGTTGCGAAACATGAACAAAAACAGAACACTAAAATATTTCAGATACTTTTTTGTTTTTTTTTCCTTGTTGAGAAATATGAACAAAAGCAGAAAACTCAAATATTTCAGATACTTTTTTATTTTTTTTTTTCGTTATATTATTGCGAATTATGGACAACAAAAGAAAACTCAAATATTTCAGATATTTTTTTGTTTTTTTTTTCGTTATTTTGTTGCGAAATATGGACAAAACCAGAAAACTCAAATATTTCAGATACTTTTTTTTGTTTTTTTTCGTTATTTTGTTGGGATATATGGACAAAAACAGAAAGGTCAAATATTTCAGATACTTTTATGTTTTTTAAGTTATTTTGTTGCGAAATATGGACAAAAACAGAAAATTCAAATATTTCAGATACTTCGTTGTTATTTTTTCGTTATTTTGTTGCAAAAACCTAAAACTAAAATATTTCAGATACTTTTTTGTTTTTTTTTTCCTTATTTTGTTGAGACATATGGACAAAACCAGAAAAATCAAATATTTCAGATACTTCCTTGTTATGTTTTAGTTATTTTGTTGCGAAATATGGACAACAAAAGAAAACTCAAATATTTAAGAGAATTTGTTGTTTTTTCACGTAATTTTGTTGCGAAATATGGACAAAACCAGAAATCTCAAATATTTCAGATACTTCGTTGTTATTTTTTCTTTATTTTGTTGCGAAATGTGGACAAAAACAGAAAACACAAATATTTCAGATACTTTTTTTTTCGTTATTTTGTTGCGAAATACGGACAAAAACAGAAAGCTCAAATATTTCAGATACTTTTTTGTTTTTTTTCGTTATTTTGTTGCGAAATATGGACAAAAGCAGAAAAATCAAATATTTCAGATACTTCCTTGTTATTTTTTAGTTATTTTGTTGCAAAATATGGACAAAAACAGAAAACACAAATATTTCAGATACTTTTTTGTCATTTTTTCGTTATTTTGTTGCGAAATATGTACAAAAACAGAAAACTCAAATATTTCAGAGAATTTGTTGTTTTTTCCCGTTATTTTGTTGCGAAATATGGACAAAACCAGAAAACTCAAATATTTCCGATATTTCCTTGTTATTTTTTCGTTATTTTGTTGCGAAATATGGACGAAAACAGAAAACTAAAATATTTCAGATACTTTTTTGTTTTTTTTTCCTTATTTTGTTGAGACATATGGACAAAAACAGAAAACTCAAATATTTCAGAGAATTTGTTGTTTTTTCCCGTTATTTTGTTGCGAAATATGGACAAAACCAGAAAACTCAAATATTTCCGATACTTCCTTGTTATTTTTTCGTTATTTTGTTGCGAAATATGGACGAAAACAGAAAACTAAAATATTTCAGATACTTTTTTGTTTTTTTTTCCTTATTTTGTTGAAAAATATGGACAAAAGCAGAAAACTCAAATATTTCAGATACTTTTTTATTTTTTTTTTTCGTTATAATATTGCGAATTATGGACAACAAAATAAAATTCAAATATTTCAGATATTTTTTTGTTTTTTTTTTCGTTATTTTGTTGGGAAATAAGGACAAAAACAGAAAGCTCTAATATTTCAGATACTTTTACGTTTTTTGTCGTTATTTTGTTGCGAAATATGGACAAAAACATAAATCTCAAATATTTCAGATTCTTTATGTTTTTTTCGATATTTAGTTGCGAAATATGGACAAAAATAGAAAACTCAAATATTTCAGAGAATTTGTTGTTTTTTTTCGTTATTTTGTTGCGAAATATGGACAAAACCAGAAAACTCAAATATTTCAGATACTTTTTTTTGTTATTTTGTTGCGAAATAAGGACAAAAACAGAAAGCTCTAATATTTCAGATACTTTTACGTTTTTTGTCGTTATTTTGTTGCGAAATATGGACAAAAACATAAATCTCAAATATTTCCGATTCTTTATGTTTTTTTCGATATTTAGTTGCGAAATATGGACAAAAATAGAAAACTCAAATATTTCAGATACTTTTATGTTTTTTTCGTTATTTTGTTGCGAAATATGGTCAAAACCAGAAAACTCAAATATTTCAGATACTTCTTTTTGTTATTTTGTTGCGAAATAAGGACAAAAACAGAAAGCTCTAATATTTCAGATACTTTTACGTTTTTTCTCGTTATTTTGTTGCGAAATATGGACAAAAACATAAATCTCAAATATTTCAGATTCTTTATGTTTTTTTCGATATTTAGTTGCGAAATATGGACAAAAACAGAAAACTCAAATATTTCAGATACTTTTTTGTTTTTTTTTCCTTATTTTTTTGAGAAATATGGATAAAACCAGAAAACTCAAATATTTCAGATACTGCCTTGTTATTTTTTAGTTATTTTGTTGCGAAACATGAACAAAAACAGAAAACTAAAATATTTCAGATACTTTTTTGTTCTTTTTTCCTTGTTGAGAAATATGAACAAAAGCAGAAAACTCAAATATTTCAGATACTTTTTTGTTTTTTTTTCCTTATTTTGTTGAGAAATATGGATAAAACCAAAAACCTCAAATATTTCAGATACTGCCTTGTTATTTTTTTAGTTATTTTGTTGCGAAACATGAACAAAAACAGAAAACTCAAATATTTCAGATACTTTTTTATTTTTTTTTTTCGTTATATTATTGCGAACTATGGACAACAAAAGATAACTCAAATATTTCAGATATTTTTTTGTTTTTTTTTTCGTTATTTTGTTGGGAAATATGGACAAAAATAGAAAACTCAAATATTTCAGAGAATTTATTGATTTTTTTCATTATTTTGTTGCGAAATATGGACAAAAACAGAAAACTCAAATATTTCAGATACTTTTTTGTTTTTTTTTGCTTATTTTGTTGAGAAATATTGATAAAACCAGAAAACTCAAATATTTCAGATACTGCCTTGTTATTTTTTAGTTATTTTGTTGCGAAACATGAACAAAAACAGAACACTAAAATATTTCAGATACTTTTTTGTTTTTTTTTCCTTGTTGAGAAATATGAACAAAAGCAGAAAACTCAAATATTTCAGATACTATTTTATTTTTTTTTTTCGTTATATTATTGCGAATTATGGACAACAAAAGAAAACTCAAATATTTCAGATATTTTTTTGTTTTTTTTTTCGTTATTTTGTTGCGAAATATGGACAAAACCAGAAAACTCAAATATTTCAGATACTTTTTTTTGTTTTTTTTCGTTATTTTGTTGGGATATATGGACAAAAACAGAAAGGTCAAATATTTCAGATACTTTTATGTTTTTTAAGTTATTTTGTTGCGAAATATGGACAAAAACAGAAAATTCAAATATTTCAGATACTTCGTTGTTATTTTTTCGTTATTTTGTTGCAAAAACCTAAAACTAAAAAATTTCAGATACTTTTTTGTTTTTTTTTTCCTTATTTTGTTGAGACATATAGACAAAACCAGAAAAATCAAATATTTCAGATACTTCCTTGTTATGTTTTAGTTATTTTGTTGCGAAATATGGACAACAAAAGAAAACTCAAATATTTAAGAGAATTTGTTGTTTTTTCACGTTATTTTGTTGCGAAATATGGACAAAACCAGAAATCTCAAATATTTCAGATACTTCGTTGTTATTTTTTCGTTATTTTGTTGCGAAATACGGACAAAAACAGAAAGCTCAAATATTTCAGATACTTTTTTGTTTTTTTTCGTTATTTTGTTGCGAAATATGGACAAAAGCAGAAAAATCAAATATTTCAGATACTTCCTTGTGATTTTTTAGTTATTTTGTTGCAAAATATGGACAAAAACAGAAAACACAAATATTTCAGATACTTTTTTGTCATTTTTTCGTTATTTTGTTGCGAAATATGTACAAAAACAGAAAACTCAAATATTTCAGAGAATTTGTTGTTTTTTCCCGTTATTTTGTTGCGAAATATGGACAAAACCAGAAAACTCAAATATTTCCGATACTTCCTTGTTATTTTTTCGTTATTTTGTTGCGAAATATAGACGAAAATAGAAAACTAAAATATTTCAGATACTTTTTTGTTTTTTTTTCCTTATTTTGTTGAGACATATGGACAAAAACAGAAAACTCAAATATTTCAGAGAATTTGTTGTTTTTTCCCGTTATTTTGTTGCGAAATATGGACAAAACCAGAAAACTCAAATATTTCCGATACTTCCTTGTTATTTTTTCGTTATTTTGTTGCGAAATATGGACGAAAACAGAAAACTAAAATATTTCAGATACTTTTTTGTTTTTTTTTCCTTATTTTGTTGAGAAATATGGACAAAAGCAGAAAACTCAAATATTTCAGATACTTTTTTATTTTTTTTTTTCGTTATAATATTGCGAATTATGGACAACAAAAGAAAATTCAAATATTTCAGATATTTTTTTGTTTTTTTTTTCGTTATTTTGTTGGGAAATAAGGACAAAAACAGAAAGCTCTAATATTTCAGATACTTTTACGTTTTTTGTCGTTATTTTGTTGCGAAATATGGACAAAAACATAAATCTCAAATATTTCAGATTCTTTATGTTTTTTTCGATATTTAGTTGCGAAATATGGACAAAAATAGAAAACTCAAATATTTCAGAGAATTTGTTGTTTTTTTTCGTTATTTTGTTGCGAAATATGGACAAAACCAGAAAACTCAAATATTTCAGATACTTTTTTTTGTTATTTTGTTGCGAAATAAGGACAAAAACAGAAACTCTAATATTTCAGATACTTTTACGTTTTTTGTCGTTATTTTGTTGCGAAATATGGACAAAAACATAAATCTCAAATATTTCAGATTCTTTATGTTTTTTTCGATATTTAGTTGCGAAATATGGACAAAAATAGAAAACTCAAATATTTCAGAGAATTTGTTGTTTTTTTTCGTTATTTTGTTGCGAAATATGGACAAAACCAGAAAACTCAAATATTTCAGATACTTTTTTTTGTTATTTTGTTGCGAAATAAGGACAAAAATATAAATCTCAAATATTTCAGATTCTTTATGTTTTTTTCGATATTTAGTTGCGAAATATGGACAAAAACAGAAAACTCAAATATTTCAGATACTTTTTGTTTTTTTTTCCTTATTTTGTTGAGAAATATGGACAAAAGCAGAAAACTCAAATATTTAAGATATTTTATTGTTTTTTCGTTATTTTGTTGGGAAATATGGACCAAAATAGAAAACTCAAATATTTCAAAGAATTTGTTGATTTTTTTCGTTATTTTGTTGCGAAATATGGACAAAGCCAGAAAACTCAAATATTTTAGATACTTTTTTTTGTTTTTTTTCGTTATTTTGTTGGGAAATATGGACAAAAACAGAAAACTCAAATATTTCAGATACTTTTATGTTTTTTTCGTTATTTTGTTGCGAAATATGGACAAAACCAGAAAACTCAAATATTTCAGATACTTTTTTATTTTTTTTTTTCGTTATATTATTGCGAATTATGGACAACAAAAGAAAACTCAAATATTTCAGATATTTTTTTGTTTTTTTTTTTCGTTATTTTGTTGGGAAATATGGACAAAAATAGAAAACTCAAATATTTCAGAGAATTTGTTGGTTTTTTTCGTTATTTTGTTGCGAAATATGGACAAAACCAGAAAACTCAAATATTTCAGATACTTCTTTTTGTTATTTTGTTCCGAAATAAGGACAAAAACAGAAAGCTCTAATATTTCAGATACTTTTACGTTTTTTCTCGTTATTTTGTTGCGAAATATGGACAAAAACATAAATCTCAAATATTTCAGATTCTTTATGTTTTTTTCGATATTTAGTTGCGAAATATGGACAAAAACAGAAAACTCAAATATTTCAGATACTTTTTTGTTTTTTTTTCCTTATTTTTTTGAGAAATATGGATAAAACCAGAAAACTCAAATATTTCAGATACTGCCTTGTTATTTTTTAGTTATTTTGTTGCGAAACATGAACAAAAACAGAAAACTAAAATATTTCAGATACTTTTTTGTTCTTTTTTCCTTGTTGAGAAATATGAACAAAAGCAGAAAACTCAAATATTTCAGATACTTTTTTGTTTTTTTTTCCTTATTTTGTTGAGAAATATGGATAAAACCAGAAAACTCAAATATTTCAGATACTGCCTTGTTATTTTTTTAGTTATTTTGTTGCGAAACATGAACAAAAACAGAAAACTCAAATATTTCAGATACTTTTTTATTTTTTTTTTCGTTATATTATTGCGAACTATGGACAACAAAAGATAACTCAAATATTTCAGATATTTTTTTGTTTTTTTTTTCGTTATTTTGTTGCGAAATATGGACAAAACCAGAAAACTCAAATATTTCAGATACTTTTTTTTGTTTTTTTTTCGTTATTTTGTTGGGAAATATGGACAAAAACAGAAAGCTCAAATATTTCAGATACTTTTATGTTTTTTTTTCCTTATTTTGTTGAGAAATATGGATAAAACCAGAAAACTCAAATATTTCAGATACTGCCTTGTTATTTTTTAGTTATTTTGTTGCGAAACATGAACAAAAACAGAAAACTAAAATATTTCAGATACTTTTTTGTTTTTTTTGCTTGTTGAGAAATATGAACAAAAGCAGAAAACTCAAATATTTCAGATTTTTTTTTATTTTTTCTTTTCGTTATATTATTGCGAATTATGGACAACAAAACATAACTCAAATATTTCAGATATTTTTTTGTTTTTTTTTCCTTATTTTGTTGAGACATATGGACAAAAACAGAAAACTCAAATATTTCAGAGAATTTGTTGTTTTTTCCCGTTATTTTGTTGCGAAATATGGACAAAACCAGAAAACTCAAATATTTCCGATACTTCCTTGTTATTTTTTCGTTATTTTGTTGCGAAATATGGACGAAAACAGAAAACTAAAATATTTCAGATACTTTTTTGTTTTTTTTTCCTTATTTTGTTGAGAAATATGGACAAAAGCAGAAAACTCAAATATTTCAGATACTTTTTTATTTTTTTTTTTCGTTATAATATTGCGAATTATGGACAACAAAAGAAAATTCAAATATTTCAGATATTTTTTTGTTTTTTTTTTCGTTATTTTGTTGGGAAATAAGGACAAAAACAGAAAGCTCTAATATTTCAGATACTTTTTTTTGTTTTTTTTTCGTTATTTTGTTGGGAAATATGGACAAAAACAGAAAGCTCAAATATTTCAGATACTTTTATGTTTTTTTTTCCTTATTTTGTTGAGAAATATGGATAAAACCAGAAAACTCAAATATTTCAGATACTGCCTTGTTATTTTTTAGTTATTTTGTTGCGAAACATGAACAAAAACAGAAAACTAAAATATTTCAGATACTTTTTTGTTTTTTTTGCTTGTTGAGAAATATGAACAAAAGCAGAAAACTCAAATATTTCAGATTTTTTTTTATTTTTTCTTTTCGTTATATTATTGCGAATTATGGACAACAAAACATAACTCAAATATTTCAGATATTTTTTTGTTTTTTTTTCCTTATTTTGTTGAGACATATGGACAAAAACAGAAAACTCAAATATTTCAGAGAATTTGTTGTTTTTTCCCGTTATTTTGTTGCGAAATATGGACAAAACCAGAAAACTCAAATATTTCCGATACTTCCTTGTTATTTTTTCGTTATTTTGTTGCGAAATATGGACGAAAACAGAAAACTAAAATATTTCAGATACTTTTTTGTTTTTTTTTCCTTATTTTGTTGAGAAATATGGACAAAAGCAGAAAACTCAAATATTTCAGATACTTTTTTATTTTTTTTTTTCGTTATAATATTGCGAATTATGGACAACAAAAGAAAATTCAAATATTTCAGATATTTTTTTGTTTTTTTTTTCGTTATTTTGTTGGGAAATAAGGACAAAAACAGAAAGCTCTAATATTTCAGATACTTTTACGTTTTTTGTCGTTATTTTGTTGCGAAATATGGACAAAAACATAAATCTCAAATATTTCAGATTCTTTATGTTTTTTTCGATATTTAGTTGCGAAATATGGACAAAAATAGAAAACTCAAATATTTCAGAGAATTTGTTGTTTTTTTTCGTTATTTTGTTGCGAAATATGGACAAAACCAGAAAACTCAAATATTTCAGATACTGCCTTGTTATTTTTTTAGTTATTTTGTTGCGAAACATGAACAAAAACAGAAAACTCAAATATTTCAGATACTTTTTTATTTTTTTTTTCGTTATATTATTGCGAACTATGGACAACAAAAGATAACTCAAATATTTCAGATATTTTTTTGTTTTTTTTTTCGTTATTTTGTTGCGAAATATGGACAAAACCAGAAAACTCAAATATTTCAGATACTTTTTTTTGTTTTTTTTTCGTTATTTTGTTGGGAAATATGGACAAAAACAGAAAGCTCAAATATTTCAGATACTTTTATGTTTTTTTTTCCTTATTTTGTTGAGAAATATGGATAAAACCAGAAAACTCAAATATTTCAGATACTGCCTTGTTATTTTTTAGTTATTTTGTTGCGAAACATGAACAAAAACAGAAAACTAAAATATTTCAGATACTTTTTTGTTTTTTTTGCTTGTTGAGAAATATGAACAAAAGCAGAAAACTCAAATATTTCAGATTTTTTTTTATTTTTTCTTTTCGTTATATTATTGCGAATTATGGACAACAAAACATAACTCAAATATTTCAGATATTTTTTTGTTTTTTTTTCCTTATTTTGTTGAGACATATGGACAAAAACAGAAAACTCAAATATTTCAGAGAATTTGTTGTTTTTTCCCGTTATTTTGTTGCGAAATATGGACAAAACCAGAAAACTCAAATATTTCCGATACTTCCTTGTTATTTTTTCGTTATTTTGTTGCGAAATATGGACGAAAACAGAAAACTAAAATATTTCAGATACTTTTTTGTTTTTTTTTCCTTATTTTGTTGAGAAATATGGACAAAAGCAGAAAACTCAAATATTTCAGATACTTTTTTATTTTTTTTTTTCGTTATAATATTGCGAATTATGGACAACAAAAGAAAATTCAAATATTTCAGATATTTTTTTGTTTTTTTTTTCGTTATTTTGTTGGGAAATAAGGACAAAAACAGAAAGCTCTAATATTTCAGATACTTTTTTTTGTTTTTTTTTCGTTATTTTGTTGGGAAATATGGACAAAAACAGAAAGCTCAAATATTTCAGATACTTTTATGTTTTTTTTTCCTTATTTTGTTGAGAAATATGGATAAAACCAGAAAACTCAAATATTTCAGATACTGCCTTGTTATTTTTTAGTTATTTTGTTGCGAAACATGAACAAAAACAGAAAACTAAAATATTTCAGATACTTTTTTGTTTTTTTTGCTTGTTGAGAAATATGAACAAAAGCAGAAAACTCAAATATTTCAGATTTTTTTTTATTTTTTCTTTTCGTTATATTATTGCGAATTATGGACAACAAAACATAACTCAAATATTTCAGATATTTTTTTGTTTTTTTTTCCTTATTTTGTTGAGACATATGGACAAAAACAGAAAACTCAAATATTTCAGAGAATTTGTTGTTTTTTCCCGTTATTTTGTTGCGAAATATGGACAAAACCAGAAAACTCAAATATTTCCGATACTTCCTTGTTATTTTTTCGTTATTTTGTTGCGAAATATGGACGAAAACAGAAAACTAAAATATTTCAGATACTTTTTTGTTTTTTTTTCCTTATTTTGTTGAGAAATATGGACAAAAGCAGAAAACTCAAATATTTCAGATACTTTTTTATTTTTTTTTTTCGTTATAATATTGCGAATTATGGACAACAAAAGAAAATTCAAATATTTCAGATATTTTTTTGTTTTTTTTTTCGTTATTTTGTTGGGAAATAAGGACAAAAACAGAAAGCTCTAATATTTCAGATACTTTTACGTTTTTTGTCGTTATTTTGTTGCGAAATATGGACAAAAACATAAATCTCAAATATTTCAGATTCTTTATGTTTTTTTCGATATTTAGTTGCGAAATATGGACAAAAATAGAAAACTCAAATATTTCAGAGAATTTGTTGTTTTTTTTCGTTATTTTGTTGCGAAATATGGACAAAACCAGAAAACTCAAATATTTCAGATACTGCCTTGTTATTTTTTTAGTTATTTTGTTGCGAAACATGAACAAAAACAGAAAACTCAAATATTTCAGATACTTTTTTATTTTTTTTTTCGTTATATTATTGCGAACTATGGACAACAAAAGATAACTCAAATATTTCAGATATTTTTTTGTTTTTTTTTTCGTTATTTTGTTGCGAAATATGGACAAAACCAGAAAACTCAAATATTTCAGATACTTTTTTTTGTTTTTTTTTCGTTATTTTGTTGGGAAATATGGACAAAAACAGAAAGCTCAAATATTTCAGATACTTTTATGTTTTTTTTTCCTTATTTTGTTGAGAAATATGGATAAAACCAGAAAACTCAAATATTTCAGATACTGCCTTGTTATTTTTTAGTTATTTTGTTGCGAAACATGAACAAAAACAGAAAACTAAAATATTTCAGATACTTTTTTGTTTTTTTTGCTTGTTGAGAAATATGAACAAAAGCAGAAAACTCAAATATTTCAGATTTTTTTTTATTTTTTCTTTTCGTTATATTATTGCGAATTATGGACAACAAAACATAACTCAAATATTTCAGATATTTTTTTGTTTTTTTTTCGTTATTTTGTTGGGAAATATGGACAAAAATAGAAAACTCAAATATTTCAGAGAATTTATTGATTTTTTTCAATATTTTGTTGCGAAATATGGACAAAAACAGAAAACTCAAATATTTCAGATACTTTTTTGTTTTTTTTCCTTATTTTGTTGAGAAATATGGATAAAACCAGAAAACTCAAATATTTCAGATACTGCCTTGTTATTTTTTAGTTATTTTGTTGCGAAACATGAACAAAAACAGAAAACTAAAATATTTCAGATACTTTTTTGTTTTTTTTTCCTTGTTGAGAAATATGAACAAAAGCAGAAAACTCAAATATTTCAGATACTTTTTTATTTTTTTTTTTCGTTATATTATTGCGAATTATGGACAACAAAAGAAAACTCAAATATTTCAGATATTTCTTTGTTTTTTTTTTCGTTATTTTGTTGCGAAATATGGACAAAACCAGAAAACTCAAATATTTCAGATACTTTTTTTTGTTTTTTTTCGTTATTTTGTTGGGAAATATGGACAAAAACCGAAAGCTCAAATATTTCAGATACTTTTATGTTTTTTTCGTTATTTTGTTGCGAAATATGGACAAAAACAGAACATTCAAATATTTATGAGAATTTGTTGTTTTTTCCTGTTATTTTGTTGCGAAATATGGACAAAACCAGAAAACTCAAATATTTCAGATACTTCGTTGTTATTTTTTCGTTATTTTGTTGCAAAAACCTAAAACTAAAATATTTCAGATACTTTTTTGTTTTTTTTTCCTTATTTTGTTGAGACATATGGACAAAACCAGAAAAATCAAATATTTCAGATACTTCCTTGTTATGTTTTAGTTATTTTGTTGCGAAATATGGACAAAAACAGAAAACTAAAATATTTAAGATACTTTTTTTTTCCCTTATTTTGTTGAGAAATATGGACAAAACCAGAAAACTCAAATATTTCAGATACTTCCTTGTTATATTTTCGTTATTTTGTTGCAAAATATAGACAACAAAAGAAAACTCAAATATTTAAGAGAATTTGTTGTTTTTTCACGTTATTTTGTTGCGAAATATGGACAAAACCAGAAAACTGAAATATTTCAGATACTTCCTTGTTATTTTTTAGTTATTTTGTTGCGAAATATGGACAAAAACAGCAAACACAAATATTTCAGATACTTTTTTGTCATTTTTTCGTTATTTTGTTGCGAAATATGTACAAAAACAGAAAACTCAAATATTTCCAGACAAAACCAGAAAACTCAAATATTTCCGATACTTCCTTGTTATTTTTTCGTTATTTTGTTGCGAAATATGGACGAAAACAGAAAACTAAAATATTTCAAATACTTTTTTATTTTTTTTTTTCGTTATATTATTGCGAATTATGGACAACAAAAGAAAACTCAAATATTTCAGATATTTTTTTGTTTTTTTTTCGTTATTTTGTTGGGAAATAAGGACAAAAACAGAAAGCTCTAATATTTCAGATACTTTTTTTTGTTATTTTGTTGCGAAATAAGGACAAAAACAGAAAGCTCTAATATTTCAGATACTTTTACGTTTTTTGTCGTTATTTTGTTGCGAAATATGGACAAAAACATAAATCTCAAATATTTCAGATTCTTTATGTTTTTTTCGATATTTAGTTGCGAAATATGGACAAAAACAGAAAACTCAAATATTTCAGATACTTTTTTTGTTATTTTGTTGCGAAATAAGGACAAAAACAGGAAGCTCTAATATTTCAGATACTTTTACGTTTTTTGTCGTTATTTTGTTGCGAAATATGGACAAAAACATAAATCTCAAATATTTCAGATTCTTTATGTTTTTTTCGATATTTAGTTGCGAAATAGGGACAAAAACAGAAAACTCAAATATTTCAGATACTTTTTTGTTTTTTTTTCCTTATTTTTTTGAGAAATATGGATAAAACCAGAAAACTCAAATTTTTCAGATACTGCCTTGTTATTTTTTAGTTATTTTGTTGCGAAACATGAACAAAAACAGAAAACTAAAATATTTCAGATACTGTTTTGTTTTTTTTTCCTTATTTTGTTAAGAAATATGAACAAAACCAGAAAACTTAAATATTTCAGATACTTCCTTGTTATTTTTTCGCTATTTTGTTGCAAAATATGGACAACAAAAGATAACTCAAATATTTCAGATATTTTTTGGTTTTTTTTCTCGTTATTTTGTTGGGAAATATGGACAAAAATAGAAAACTCAAATATTTCAGAGAATTTGTTGATTTTTTTCATTATTTTGTTGCGAAATATGGACAAAAACAGAAAACTCAAATATTTCAGATACTTTTTTGTTTTTTTTTCCTTATTTTGTTGAGAAATATGGATAAAACCAGAAAACTCAAATATTTCAGATACTGCCTTGTTATTTTTTAGTTATTTTGTTGCGAAACATGAACAAAAACAGAAAACTAAAATATTTCAGATACTTTTTTGTTTTTTTTTCCTTATTTTGTTGGGAAATATGAACAAAACCAGAAAACTTAAATATTTCAGATACTTCCTTGTTATTTTTTAGTTATTTTGTTGCGAAATATGGACAAAAACAGAAAACACAAATATTTCAGATACTTTTTTGTCATTTTTTCGTTATTTTGTTGCGAAATATGTACAAAAACAGAAAACTCAAATATTTCAGAGAATTTGTTGTTTTTTCCCGTTATTTTGTTGCGAAATATGGCCAAACCAGAAAACTCAAATATTTCACATACTTCCTTGTTATGTTTTCGTTATTTTGTTGCAAAATATGGACAACAAAAGAAAACTCAAATATTTAAGAGAATTTGTTGTTTTTTCCCGTTATTTTGTTGCGAAATATGGACAAAACCAGAAAACTCAAATATTTCAGATACTTCCTTGTTATGTTTTCGTTATTTTGTTGCAAAATATGGACAACAAAAGAAAACTCAAATATTTAAGAGAATTTGTTGTTTTTTCCCGTTATTTTGTTGCGAAATATGGACAAAACCAGAAAACTCAAATATTTCAGATACTTCGTTGTTATTTTTTCTTTCTTTTGTTGCGAAATGTGGACAAAAACAGAAAACTAAAATATTTCAGATACTTTTTTGTTTTTTTTTTCCTTATTTTGTTGAGAAATATGGACAAAACCAGAAAAATCAAATATTTCAGATACTTCCTTGTTATTTTTTAGTTATTTTATTGCGAAATATGGACAAAAACAGAAAACACAAATATTTCAGATACTTTTTTGTCATTTTTTCGTTATTTTGTTGCGAAATATGTACAAAAACAGAAAACTCAAATATTTCAGAGAATTTGTTGTTTTTTCCCGTTATTTTGTTGCGAAATATGGACAAAACCAGAAAACTCAAATATTTCACATACTTCCTTGTTATGTTTTCGTTATTTTGTTGCAAAATATGGACAACAAAAGAAAACTCAAATATTTAAGAGAATTTGTTGTTTTTTCCCGTTATTTTGTTGCGAAATATGGACAAAACCAGAAAACTCAAATATTTCAGATACTTGCTTGTTATGTTTTCGTTATTTTGTTGCAAAATATGGACAACAAAAGAAAACTCAAATATTTAAGAGAATTTGTTGTTTTTTCCCGTTATTTTGTTGCGAAATATGGACAAAACCAGAAAACTCAAATATTTCAGATACTTCCTTGTTATTTTTTCGTTATTTTGTTGCGAAATATGGACGAAAACAGAAAACTAAAATATTTCAGATACTTTTTTGTTTTTTTTTCCTTATTTTGTTGAGAAATATGGACAAAAGCAGAAAACTCAAATATTTCAGATACTTTTTTATTTTTTTTTTTCGTTATATTATTGCGAATTATGGACAACAAAAGAAAATTCAAATATTTCAGATATTTTTTTGTTTTTTTTTTTCGTTATTTTGTTGGGAAATAAGGACAAAAACAGAAAGCTCTAATATTTCAGATACTTTTACGTTTTTTGTCGTTATTTTGTTGCGAAATATGGACAAAAACATAAATCTCAAATATTTCAGATTCTTTATGTTTTTTTCGATATTTAGTTGCGAAATATGGACAAAAATAGAAAACTCAAATATTTCAGAGAATTTGTTGTTTTTTTTCGTTATTTTGTTGCGAAATATGGACAAAACCAGAAAACTCAAATATTTCAGATACTTTTTTTTTGTTATTTTGTTGCGAAAAAAGGACAAAAACAGAAAGCTCTAATATTTCAGATACTTTTACGTTTCTTGTCGTTATTTTGTTGCGAAATATGGACAAAAACATAAATCTCAAATATTTCAGATTCTTTATGTTTTTTTCGATATTTAGTTGCGAAATATGGACAAAAATAGAAAACTCAAATATTTCAGAGAATTTGTTGTTTTTTTTCGTTATTGTGTTGCGAAATATGGACAAAACCAGAAAACTCAAATATTTCAGATACTTTTTTTTTCTCATTTTGTTGCGAAATAAGGACAAAAACATAAATCTCAAATATTTCAGATTCTTTATGTTTTTTTTCGATATTTAGTTGCGAAATATGGACAAAAACAGAAAACTCAAATATTTCAGATACTTTTTTGTTTTTTTTTCCTTATTTTGTTGAGAAATATGGACAAAAGCAGAAAACTCAAATATTTCAGATATTTTATTGTTTTTTTTTTCGTTATTTTGTTGGGAAATATGGACCAAAATAGAAAACTCAAATATTTCAAAGAATTCGTTGATTTTTTTCGTTATTTTGTTGCGAAATATGGACAAAGCCAGAAAACTCAAATATTTTAGATACTTTTTTTTGTTTTTTTTCGTTATTTTGTTGGGAAATATGGACAAAAACAGAAAGCTCAAATATTTCAGATACTTTTATGTTTTTTTCGTTATTTTGTTGCGAAATATGGACAAAACCAGAAAACTCAAATATTTCAGATACTTTTTTTTTTTTTTTTTTCGTTATATTATTGCGAATTATGGACAACAAAAGAAAACTCAAATATTTCAGATATTTTTTTGTTTTTTTTTTCGTTATTTTGTTGGGAAATATGGACAAAAATAGAAAACTCAAATATTTCAGATAATTTGTTGGTGTTTTTCGTTATTTTGTTGCGAAATATGGACAAAACCAGAAAACTCAAATATTTCAGATACTTCTTTTTGTTATTTTGTTGCGAAATAAGGACAAAAACAGAAAGCTCTAATATTTCAGATACTTTTACGTTTTTTCTCGTTATTTTGTTGCGAAATATGGACAAAAACATAAATCTCAAATATTTCAGATTCTTTATGTTTTTTTCGATATTTAGTTGCGAAATATGGACAAAAACAGAAAACTCAAATATTTCAGATACTTTTTTGTTTTTTTTTTCCTTATTTTTTTGAGAAATATGGATAAAACCAGAAAACTCAAATAATTCAGATACTGCCTTGTTATTTTTTAGTTATTTTGTTGCGAAACATGAACAAAAACAGAAAACTAAAATATTTCAGATACTTTTTTGTATTTTTTTCCTTATTTTGTTGAGAAATATGAACAAAACCAGAAAACTTAAATATTTCAGATACTTCCTTGTTATTTTTTCGCTATTTTGTTGCGAAACATGAACAAAAACAGAAAACTAAAATATTTCAGATACTTTTTTGTTCTTTTTTCCTTGTTGAGAAATATGAACAAAAGCAGAAAACTCAAATATTTCAGATACTTTTTTGTTTTTTTTTCCTTATTTTGTTGAGAAATATGGATAAAACCAGAAAACTCAAATATTTCAGATACTGCCTTGTTATTTTTTAGTTATTTTGTTGCGAAACATGAACAAAAACAGAAAACTCAAATATTTCAGATACTTTTTTATTTTTTTTTTTCGTTATATTATTGCGAATTATGGACAACAAAAGAAAACTCAAATATTTCAGATATTTTTTTGTTTTTTTTTTCGTTATTTTGTTGCGAAATATGGACAATACCAGAAAACTCAAATATTTCAGATACTTTTTTTTGTTTTTTTTTCGTTATTTTGTTGGGAAATATGGACAAAAACAGAAAGCTCAAATATTTCAGATACTTTTATGTTTTTTTTTCCTTATTTTGTTGAGAAATATGGATAAAACCAGAAAACTCAAATATTTCAGATACTGCCTTGTTATTTTTTAGTTATTTTGTTGCGAAACATGAACAAAAACTGAAAACTAAAATATTTCAGATACTTTTTTGTTTTTTTTGCTTGTTGAGAAATATGAACAAAAGCAGAAAACTCAAATATTAGATACTTTTTTATTTTTTTTTTTCGTTATATTATTGCGAATTATGGACAACAAAAGATAACTCAAATATTTCAGATATTTTTTTGTTTTTTTTTCGTTATTTTGTTGGGAAATATGGACAAAAATAGAAAACTCAAATATTTCAGAGAATTTATTGATTTTTTTCATTATTTTGTTGCGAAATATGGACAAAAACAGAAAGCTCAAATATTTCAGATACTTTTTTTTTTTTCCTTATTTTGTTGAGAAATATGGATAAAACCAGAAAACTCAAATATTTCAGATACTGCCTTGTTATTTTTTAGTTATTTTGTTGCGAAACATGAACAAAAACAGAAAACTAAAATATTTCAGATACTTTTTTGTTTTTTTTGCTTGTTGAGAAATATGAACAAAAGCAGAAAACTCAAATATTAGATACTTTTTTATTTTTTTTTTTCGTTATATTATTGCGAATTATGGACAACAAAAGATAACTCAAATATTTCAGATATTTTTTTGTTTTTTTTTCGTTATTTTGTTGGGAAATATGGACAAAAATAGAAAACTCAAATATTTCAGAGAATTTATTGATTTTTTTCATTATTTTGTTGCGAAATATGGACAAAAACAGAAAACTCAAATATTTCAGATACTTTTTTTTTTTTTCCTTATTTTGTTGAGAAATATGGATAAAACCAGAAAACTCAAATATTTCAGATACTGCCTTGTTATTTTTTAGTTATTTTGTTGCGAAACATGAACAAAAACAGAAAACTCAAATATTTCAGATACTTTTTTATTTTTTTTTTTCGTTATATTATTGCGAAATATGGACAAAAACAGAACATTCAAATATTTATGAGAATTTGTTGTTTTTTCCTGTTATTTTGTTGCGAAATATGGACAAAACCAGAAAACTCCAATATTTCAGATACTTCGTTGTTATTTTTTCGTTATTTTGTTGCAAAAACCTAAAACTAAAATATTTCAGATACTTTTTTGTTTTTTTTTTCCTTATTTTGTTGAGACATATGGACAAAACCAGAAAAATCAAATATTTCAGATACTTCCTTGTTATGTTTTAGTTATTTTGTTGCGAAATATGGACAAAAACAGAAAACTAAAATATTTAAGATACTTTTTTTTTTCCTTTTTTTGTTGAGAAATATGGACAAAACCAGAAAACTCAA
This sequence comes from Empis livida, assembly GCA_963932195.1. Lineage (NCBI taxonomy): Eukaryota > Metazoa > Arthropoda > Insecta > Diptera > Empididae > Empis > Empis livida. The sequence goes on along the minus strand of OZ010646.1, from coordinate 25,989,830 downwards.
ATATTTCAGATACTTCCTTGTTATATTTTCGTTATTTTGTTGCAAAATATGGAAAACAAAAGAAAACTCAAATATTTAAGAGAATTTGTTGTTTTTTCACGTTATTTTGTTGCGAAATATGGACAAAACCAGAAAAGTCAAATATTTCAGATACTTCCTTGTTATTTTTTAGTTATTTTGTTGCGAAATATGGACAAAAACAGCAAACAGAAATATTTCAGATACTTTTTTGTCATTTTTTCGTTATTTTGTTGCGAAATATGTACAAAAACAGAAAACTCAAATATTTCCAGACAAAACCAGAAAACTCAAATATTTCCGATACTTCCTTGTTATTTTTTCGTTATTTTGTTGCGAAATATGGACGAAAACAGAAAACTAAAATATTTCAGATACTTTTTTGTTTTTTTTTTCCTTATTTTGTTGAGACATATGGACAAAAACAGAAAACTCAAATATTTCAGAGAATTTGTCGTTTTTTCCCGTTATTTTGTTGCGAAATATGGACAAAACCAGAAAACTCAAATATTTCCGATACTTCCTTGTTATTTTTTCGTTATTTTGTTGCGAAATATGGACAAAAGCAGAAAACTCAAATATTTCAGATACTTTTTTATTTTTTTTTTTTCGTTATATTATTGCGAATTATGGACAACAAAAGAAAACTCAAATATTTCAGATATTTTTTTGTTTTTTTTTTCGTTATTTTGTTGGGAAATAAGGACAAAAACAGAAAGCTCTAATATTTCAGATACTTTTTTTTGTTATTTTGTTGCGAAATAAGGACAAAAACAGAAAGCTCTAATATTTCAGATACTTTTACGTTTTTTGTCGTTATTTTGTTGCGAAATATGGACAAAAACATAAATCTCAAATATTTCAGATTCTTTATGTTTTTTTCGATATTTAGTTGCGAAATATGGACAAAAACAGAAAACTCAAATATTTCAGATACTTTTTTTTGTTATTTTGTTGCGAAATAAGGACAAAAACAGAAAGCTCTAATATTTCAGATACTTTTACGTTTTTTGTCGTTATTTTGTTGCGAAATGTGGACAAAAACATAAATCTCAAATATTTCAGATTCTTTATGTTTTTTTCGATATTTAGTTGCGAAATATGGACAAAAACAGAAAACTCAAATATTTCAGATACTTTTTTGTTTTTTTTTCCTTATTTTTTTGAGAAATATGGATAAAACCAGAAAACTCAAATATTTCAGATACTGCCTTGTTATTTTTTAGTTATTTTGTTGCGAAACATGAACAAAAACAGAAAACTAAAATATTTCAGATACTGTTTTGTTTTTTTTTCCTTATTTTGTTAAGAAATATGAACAAAACCAGAAAACTTAAATATTTCAGATACTTCCTTGTTATTTTTTCGCTATTTTGTTGCAAAATATGGACAACAAAAGATAACTCAAATATTTCAGATATTTTTTTTTGTTTTTTTTTTCGTTATTTTGTTGGGAAATATGGACAAAAATAGAAAACTCAAATATTTCAGAGAATTTGTTGATTTTTTTCATTATTTTGTTGCGAAATATGGACAAAAACAGAAAACTCAAATATTTCAGATACTTTTTTGTTTTTTTTTCCTTATTTTGTTGAGAAATATGGATAAAACCAGAAAACTCAAATATTTCAGATACTGCCTTGTTATTTTTTAGTTATTTTGTTGCGAAACATGAACAAAAACAGAAAACTAAAATATTTCAGATACTTTTTTGTTTTTTTTTCCTTATTTTGTTGAGAAATATGAACAAAACCAGAAAACTTAAATATTTCAGATACTTCCTTGTTATTTTTTAGTTATTTTGTTGCAAAATATGGACAACAAAAGAAAACTCAAATATTTAAGAGAATTTGTTGTTTTTTCCCGTTATTTTGTTGCGAAATATGGACAAACCCAGAAAACTCAAATATTTCAGATACTTCGTTGTTATTTTTTCTTTATTTTGTTGCGAAATTTGGACAAAAACAGAAAACTCAAATATTTCAGAGAATTTGTTGTTTTTTCCCGTTATTTTGTTGCGAAATATGGACAAAACCAGAAAACTCAAATATTTCACATACTTCCTTGTTATGTTTTCGTTATTTTGTTGCAAAATATGGACAACAAAAGAAAACTCAAATATTTAAGAGAATTTGTTGTTTTTTCCCGTTATTTTGTTGCGAAATATGGACAAAACCAGAAAACTAAAATATTTCAGATACTTTTTTGTTTTTTTTTCCTTATTTTGTTGAGAAATATGAACAAAACCAGAAAACTTAAATATTTCAGATACTTCCTTGTTATTTTTTAGTTATTTTGTTGCAAAATATGGACAACAAAAGAAAACTCAAATATTTAAGAGAATTTGTTGTTTTTTCCCGTTATTTTGTTGCGAAATATGGACAAAACCAGAAAACTCAAATATTTCAGATACTTCGTTGTTATTTTTTCTTTATTTTGTTGCGAAATGTGGACAAAAACAGAAAACTCAAATATTTCAGAGAATTTGTTGTTTTTTCCCGTTATTTTGTTGCGAAATATGGACAAAACCAGAAAACTCAAATATTTCAGATACTTTTTTTTGTTATTTTGTTGCGAAATTAGGACAAAAACAGAAAGCTCTAATATTTCAGATACTTTTACGTTTTTTGTCGTTATTTTGTTGCGAAATATGGACAAAAACATAAATCTCAAATATTTCAGATTCTTTATGTTTTTTTCGATATTTAGTTGCGAAATATGGACAAAAACAGAAAACTCAAATATTTCAGATACTTTTTTTTGTTATTTTGTTGCGAAATAAGGACAAAAACAGAAAGCTCTAATATTTCAGATACTTTTACGTTTTTTGTCGTTATTTTGTTGCGAAATATGGACAAAAACATAAATCTCAAATATTTCAGATTCTTTATGATTTTTTCGATATTTAGTTGCGAAATATGGACAAAAACAGAAAACTCAAATATTTCAGATACTTTTTTGTTTTTTTTTCCTTATTTTTTTTAGAAATATGGATAAAACCAGAAAACTCAAATATTTCAGATACTGCCTTGTTATTTTTTAGTTATTTTGTTGCGAAACATGAACAAAAACAGAAAACTAAAATATTTCAGATACTTTTTTGTTTTTTTTTTCCTTATTTTGTTGAGAAATATGGACAAAACCAGAAAAATCAATAATTTCAGATACTTCTTTGTTATTTTTTAGTTATTTTGTTGCGAAATATGGACAAAAACAGAAAACACAAATATTTCAGATACTTTTTTGTCATTTTTTCGTTATTTTGTTGCGAAATATGTACAAAAACAGAAAACTCAAATATTTCAGAGAATTTGTTGTTTTTTCCCGTTTTTTTGTTGCGAAATATGGACAAAACCAGAAAACTCAAATATTTCAGATACTTCCTTGTTATATTTTCGTTATTTTGTTGCAAAATATGGACAACAAAAGAAAACTCAAATATTTAAGAGAATTTGTTGTTTTTTCCCGTTATTTTGTTGCGAAATATGGACAAAACCAGAAAACTCAAATATTTCAGATACTTCGTTGTTATTTTTTCTTTATTTTGTTGCGAAATGTGGACAAAAACAGAAAACTAAAATATTTCAGATACTTTTTTGTTTTTTTTCCTTATTTTGTTGAGAAATATGGACAACAAAAGAAAACTCAAATATTTCAGATATTTTTTTGTTTTTTTTTTCGTTATTTTGTTGGGAAATATGGACAAAAATAGAAAACTCAAATATTTCAGAGAATTTGTTGATTTTTTTCATTATTTTGTTGCGAAATATGGACAAAACCAGAAAACGCAAATATTTCAGATACTTCGTTGTTATTTTTTCGTTATTTTGTTGCAAAAACCTAAAACTAAAATATTTCAGATACTTTTTTGTTTTTTTTTTCCTTATTTTGTTGAGACATATGGACAAAACCAGAAAAATCAAATATTTCAGATACTTCCTTGTTATTTTTTAGTTATTTTGTTGCGAAATATGGACAAAAACAGAAAACACAAATATTTCAGATACTTTTTTGTCATTTTTTCGTTAGTTTTGTTGCGAAATATGTACAAAAACAGAAAACTCAAATATTTCAGAGAATTTGTTGTTTTTTCCCGTTATTTTGTTGCGAAATATGGACAAAACCAGAAAACTCAAATATTTCAGATACTTCCTTGTTATATTTTCGTTATTTTGTTGCAAAATATGGGCAACAAAAGAAAACTCAAATATTTCAGCGAATTTGTTGTTTTTTCCCGTTATTTTGTTGCAAAATATGGACAAAACCAGAAAACTCAAATATTTCAGATACTTTTTTTTGTTTTTTTTTCGTTATTTTGTTGGGAAATATGGACAAAAACAGAAAGCTCAAATATTTCAGATACTTTTATGTTTTTTTCGTTATTTTGTTGCGAAATATGGACAAAAACAGAAAATTCAAATATTTATGAGAATTTGTTGTTTTTTCCCGTTATTTTATTGCGAAATAAGGACAAAAACAGAAAGCTCTAATATTTCAGATACTTTTACGTTTTTTGTCGTTATTTTGTTGCGAAATATGGACAAAAACATAAATCTCAAATATTTCAGATTCTTTATGTTTTTTTCGTTATTTTGTTGCGAAATATGGACAAAACCAGAAAAGTCAAATATTTCATATACTTTTTTTTGTTATTTTGTTGCGAAATAAGGACAAAAACAGAAAACTAAAATATTTCAGATACTTTTTTTTTTTTTTTCCTTATTTTGTTGAGAAATATGAACAAAACCAGAAAACTTAAATATTTCAGATACTTCCTTGTTATTTTTTCGCTATTTTGTTGCAAAATATGGACAACAAAAGATAACTCAAATATTTCAGATATTTTTTTGTTTTTTGCTTCGTTATTTTGTTGGGAAATATGGACAAAAATAGAAAACTCAAATATTTCAGATACTTTTTTGTTTTTTTTCATTATTTTGTTGGGAAATATGGACAAAAACAGAAAGCTCAAATATTTCAGATACTTTTATGTTTTTTTCGTTATTTTGTTGCGAAATATGGCCAAAAACAGAAAATTCAAATATTTATGAGAATTTGTTGTTTTTTCCCGTTATTTTGTTGCGAAATATGGACAAAACCAGAAAACTCAAATATTTCAGATACTTCGTTGTTATTTTTTCGTTATTTTGTTGCAAAAACCTAAACCTAAAATATTTCAGATACTTGTTTGTTTTTTTTTCCTTATTTTGTTGAGAAATATGGACAAAACCAGAAAACTCAAATATTTCAGATACTTCCTTGTTATATTTTCGTTATTTTGTTGCAAAATATGGACAAAAATAGAAAACTCAAATATTTCAGAGAATTTGTTAATTTTTTTCGTTATTTTGTTGCGACAAAAACAGAAAGCTGAAATATTTCAGATACTTTTATGTTTTTTTTCGTTATTTTGTTGCGAAATATGGACAAAAACAGAAAAGTCAAATATTTCAGATACTGTCTTGTTATTTTCTCGTTATTTTGTTGGGAAATGGACAAACACAGAAAACTCAAAAACAGAAAACTCAAATATTTCAGAAATTTTTTTGTTTTTTTCGTTATTTTGTTGTGAAATATGGACAAAAACAGAAAACTAAATTATTTCAGATACTTTCATGTTATTTTGTTGTGAAATATGGACAAAAACAGAAAACTAAAATATTCCAGATACTTTTATTTTTTTTCGTTATTTTTTTGCGAAATATGGACAAAACCAGAAAACTCAAATATTTCAGATAGTTCGTTGTTATTTTTTCGTTATTTTGTTGCAAAAACCTAAAACTAAAATATTTCAGATACTTTTTTGTTTTTTTTTTCGTTATTTTGTTGCGAAATAAGGACAAAAACAGAAAGCTCTAATATTTCAGATTCTTTATGTTTTTTTCGTTATTTTGTTGCGAAATATGGACAAAACCAGCAAAGTCAAATATTTCATATACTTTTTTTTGTTATTTTGTTGCGAAATAAGGACAAAAACAGAAAACTGAAATATTTCAGATACTTTTTTTTTTTTCCTTATTTTATTGAGAAATATGGACAAAACCAGAAAACTCAAATATTTCAGATACTTCGTTGTTATTTTTTCTTTATTTTGTTGCGAAATGTGGACAAAAACAGAAAACTAAATTATTTCAGATACTTTTTTGTTTATTTTTTCCTTATTTTGTTGAGAAATATGGACAAAACCAGAAAAATCAAATATTTCAGATACTTCCTTGTTATTTTTTAGTTATTTTGTTGGGAAATGGACAAACACAGAAAACTCAAATATTTCAGAGAATTTGTTGTTTTTTTCTGTTATTTTGTTGCGAAATATGGACAAAAACAAAAAACTAAAATATTTCAGATACTTTTTTGTTTGTTTTTTTCCTTATTTTGTTGAGAAATATGGACAAAAGCAGGAACCTCAAATATTGCATGTACTTTTTGTTTTTTTTCGTTATTTTGTTGCGAAATACAGACAAAAACAGAAAACTCAAATATTTCAGATACTTTCTTGTTAGTTTTTCGTTTTTCGTTGCGAAATATGGACAAAAACAGAAAACTCAAATATTTCAGATCATATTGTCGTATTTTTTTCGTTATTTTGTTGCAAAATTTGGACAAAAACAGAAAACGCAAATATTTCAGATTCTTTTTGTTTTTTTCGAAATCTAGTTGCGAAATATGGACAAAAACAGAAAACTCAAATATATCAGATAGTGTTTTGTTTTTTTTTTTCGTTATTTTGTTGCGAAATATTGACAAAAAAGAAAACTCAAATATATCAGATACTTTCTTCTTATTTTTTCGTTATTTTGTAGCGAAATATGGACAAAACCAGAAAACTCAAATATTTTCGATACTTCCTTGTTATTTTTTCGTTATTTTGTTGCGAAATATGGACAAAACCAGAAAACTCAAATATTTTCGATACTTCCTTGTTATTTTTTCGTTATTTTATTGCGAAATATGGACGAAAACAGAAAACTAAAATATTTCAGATACTTTTTTGTTTTTTTTCCTTATTTTGTTGAGAAATATGGACAAAAGCAGAAAACTCAAATATTTCAGATACTTTTTTATTTTTTTTTTTCGTTATATTATTGCGAATTATGGACAACAAAAGAAAACTCAAATATTTCAGATATTTTTTTGTTTTTTTTTTCGTTATTTTGTTGCGTAATAAGGACAAAAACAGAAAGCTCTAATATTTCAGATACTTTTACGTTTTTTGTCGTTATTTTGTTGCGAAATATGGACAAAAACATAAATCTCAAATATTTCAGATTCTTTATGTTTTTTTCGTTATTTTGTTGCGAAATATGGACAAAACCAGAAAAGTCAAATATTTCATATACTTTTTTTTGTTATTTTGTTGCGAAATAAGGACAAAAACAGAAAACTAAAATATTTCAGATACTTTTTTTTTTTTCCTTATTTTGTTGAGAAATATGAACAAAACCAGAAAACTTAAATATTTCAGATACTTCCTTGTTATTTTTTCGCTATTTTGTTGCAAAATATGGACAACAAAAGATAACTCAAATATTTCAGATATTTTTTTGTTTTTTTCTTCGTTATTTTGTTGGGAAATATGGACAAAAATAGAAAACTCAAATATTTCAGATACTTTTTTGTTTTTTTTCATTATTTTGTTGGGAAATATGGACAAAAACAGAAAGCTCAAATATTTCAGATACTTTTATGTTTTTTTCGTTATTTTGTTGCGAAATATGGCCAAAAACAGAAAATTCAAATATTTATGAGAATTTGTTGTTTTTTCCCGTTATTTTGTTGCGAAATATGGACAAAACCAGAAAACTCAAATATTTCAGATACTTCGTTGTTATTTTTTCGTTATTTTGTTGCAAAAACCTAAACCTAAAATATTTCAGATACTTGTTTGTTTTTTTTTCCTTATTTTGTTGAGAAATATGGACAAAACCAGAAAACTCAAATATTTCAGATACTTCCTTGTTATATTTTCGTTATTTTGTTGCAAAATATGGACAAAAATAGAAAACTCAAATATTTCAGAGAATTTGTTAATTTTTTTCGTTATTTTGTTGCGACAAAAACAGAAAGCTGAAATATTTCAGATACTTTTATGTTTTTTTTCGTTATTTTGTTGCGAAATATGGACAAAAACAGAAAAGTCAAATATTTCAGATACTTTCTTGTTATTTTCTCGTTATTTTGTTGGGAAATGGACAAACACAGAAAACTCAAAAACAGAAAACTCAAATATTTCAGATACTTTTTTGTTTTTTTCGTTATTTTGTTGTGAAATAAGGACAAAAACAGAAAGCTCTAATATTTCAGATACTTTTACGTTTTTTGTCGTTATTTTGTTGCGAAATATGGACAAAAACATAAATCTCAAATATTTCAGATTCTTTATGTTTTTTTCGTTATTTTGTTGCGAAATATGGACAAAACCAGCAAAGTCAAATATTTCATATACTTTTTTTTGTTATTTTGTTGCGAAATAAGGACAAAAACAGAAAACTAAAATATTTCAGATACTTTTTTTTTTTTTTCCTTATTTTATTGAGAAATATGGACAAAACCAGAAAACTCAAATATTTCAGATACTTCGTTGTTATTTTTTCTTTATTTTGTTGCGAAATGTGGACAAAAACAGAAAACTAAATTATTTCAGATACTTTTTAGTTTATTTTTTCCTTATTTTGTTGAGAAATATGGACAAAACCAGAAAAATCAAATATTTCAGATACTTCCTTGTTATTTTTTAGTTATTTTGTTGGGAAATGGACAAACACAGAAAACTCAAATATTTCAGAGAATTTGTTGTTTTTTTCTGTTATTTTGTTGCGAAATATGGACAAAAACAAAAAACTAAAATATTTCAGATACTTTTTTGTTTGTTTTTTCCTTATTTTGTTGAGAAATATGGACAAAAGCAGGAACCTCAAATATTGCATGTACTTTTTGTTTTTTTTCGTTATTTTGTTGCGAAATACAGACAAAAACAGAAAACTCAAATATTTCAGATACTTTCTTGTTAGTTTTTCGTTTTTCGTTGCGAAATATGGACAAAAACAGAAAACTCAAATATTTCAGATCATATTGTCGTATTTTTTTCGTTATTTTGTTGCAAAATTTGGACAAAAACAGAAAACGCAAATATTTCAGATTCTTTTTGTTTTTTTCGAAATCTAGTTGCGAAATATGGACAAAAACAGAAAACTCAAATATATCAGATAGTGTTTTGTTTTTTTTTTTCGTTATTTTGTTGCGAAATATTGACAAAAAAGAAAACTCAAATATATCAGATACTTTCTTCTTATTTTTTCGTTATTTTGTTGCGAAATATGGACAAAACCAGAAAACTCAAATATTTTCGATACTTCCTTGTTATTTTTTCGTTATTTTGTTGCGAAATATGGACAAAACCAGAAAACTCAAATATTTTCGATACTTCCTTGTTATTTTTTCGTTATTTTGTTGCGAAATATGGACGAAAACAGAAAACTAAAATATTTCAGATACTTTTTTGTTTTTTTTCCTTATTTTGTTGAGAAATATGGACAAAAGCAGAAAACTCAAATATTTCAGATACTTTTTTATTTTTTTTTTTCGTTATATTATTGCGAATTATGGACAACAAAAGAAAACTCAAATATTTCATATATTTTTTTGTTTTTTTTTTCGTTATTTTGTTGCGAAATAAGGACAAAAACAGAAAGCTCTAATATTTCAGATACTTTTACGTTTTTTGTCGTTATTTTGTTGCGAAATATGGACAAAAACATAAATCTCAAATATTTCAGATTCTTTATGTTTTTTTCGTTATTTTGTTGCGAAATATGGACAAAACCAGAAAAGTCAAATATTTCATATACTTTTTTTTGTTATTTTGTTGCGAAATAAGGACAAAAACAGAAAACTAAAATATTTCAGATACTTTTTTTTTTTTTCCTTATTTTGTTGAGAAATATGAACAAAACCAGAAAACTTAAATATTTCAGATACTTCCTTGTTATTTTTTCGCTATTTTGTTGCAAAATATGGACAACAAAAGATAACTCAAATATTTCAGATATTTTTTTGTTTTTTTCTTCGTTATTTTGTTGGGAAATATGGACAAAAATAGAAAACTCAAATATTTTAGATACTTTTTTGTTTTTTTTCCCTTATTTTGTTGAGAAATATGGATAACACCAGAAAACTCAAATATTTCAGATACTGCTGTGTTATTTTTTAGTTATTTTGTTGCGAAACATGAACAAAAACAGAAAACTAAAATATTTCAGATAATTTTTTGTTTTTTTTCCTTATTTTGTTGAGAAATATGAACAAAAGCAGAAAACTCAAATATTTCAGATACTTTTTTATTTTATTTTTTCGTTATATTATTGCGAATTATGGACAACAAAAGACAACTCAAATATTTCAGATATTTTTTTGTTTTTTTTTTTCGTTATTTTGTTGGGAAATATGGACAAAAATAGAAAACTCAAATATTTCAGAGAATTTGTTGATTTTTTTCGTTATTTTGTTGCGAAATATGGACAAAACCAGAAAACTCAAATATTTCAGATACTTTTTTTGTTTTTTTCGTTATTTTGTTGGGAAATATGGACAAAAACAGAAAGCTCAAATATTTCAGATACTTTTATGTTTTTTTCGTTATTTTGTTGCGAAATATGGCCAAAAACAGAAAATTCAAATATTTATGAGAATTTGTTGTTTTTTCCCGTTATTTTGTTGCGAAATATGGACAAAACCAGAAAACTCAAATATTTCAGATACTTCCTTGTTATATTTTCGTTATTTTGTTGCAAAATATGGACAACAAAAGAAAACTCAAATATTTAAGAGAATTTGTTGTTTTTTCCCGTTATTTTGTTGCGAAATATGGACAAAACCAGAAAACTCAAATATTTCAGATACTTCGTTGTTATTTTTTCTTTATTTTTTTGCGAAATGTGGACAAAAACAGAAAACTAAAATATTTCAGATACTTTTTTGTTTTTTTTTTCCTTATTTTGTTGAGAAATATGGACAAAACCAGAAAACTCAAATATTTCAGATACTTCCTTGTTATATTTTCGTTATTTTGTTGCGAAATGTGGACAAAAACAGAAAACTAAAATATTTCAGATACTTTTTTATTTTTTTTTTTTGTTATATTATTGCGAATTATGGACAACAAAAGAAAACTCAAATATTTCAGATATTTTTTTGATTTTTTTTCGTTATTTTGTTGGGAAATATGGACAAAAATAGAAAACTCAAATATTTCAGAGAATTTGTTGATTTTTTTCGTTATTTTGTTGCGACAAAAACAGAAAGCTGAAATATTTCAGATACTTTTATGTTTTTTTTTCCTTATTTTGTTGAGAAATATGGACAAAACCAGAAAAATCAAATATTTCAGATACGTCCTTGTTATTTTTTAGTTATTTTTTTGCGAAATATGGACAAAAACAGAAAACTAAAATATTTCAGATACTTTTTTGTTTTTTTTTCGTTATTTTGTTGCGAAATATATACAAAAACAGAAAAGCCAAATATTTCAGATACTTTCTTGTTATTTTCTCGTTATTTTGTTGGGAAATGGACAAACACAGAAAACTCAAACACAGAAAACTAAAATATTTCAGAGAATTTGTTGATTTTTTTCGTTATTTTGTTGCGACAAAAACAGAAAGCTGAAATATTTCAGATACTTTTATGTTTTTTTTTCCTTATTTTGTTGAGAAATATGGACAAAACCAGAAAAATCAAATATTTCAGATACTTCTTTGTTATTTTTTAGTTATTTTTTTGCGAAAAATGGACAAAAACAGAAAACTCAAATATTTCAGATATTTTTTTGTTTTTTTTTCGTTATTTTGTTGCGAAATATATACAAAAACAGAAAAGTCAAATATTTCAGATACTTTCTTGTTATTTTCTCGTTATTTTGTTGGGAAATGGACAAACACAGAAAACTCAAACACAGAAAACTAAAATATTTCAGAGAATTTGTTGTTTTTTTCTGTTATTTTGTTGCGAAATATGGACAAAAACAGAAAAGTCAAATATTTCAGATACTTTCTTGTTATTTTCTCGTTATTTTGTTGGGAAATGGACAAACACAGAAAACTCAAACACAGAAAGCGCAAATATTTCAGAGAATTTGTTGTTTTTTTCTGTTATTTTGTTGCGAAATATGGACAACAACAGAAAACTCAAATATTTCAGATACTTTTTTGTTTTTTTTCGTTATTTTGTTGCAAAATATGGACAAAAACAGAAACCTAAAATATTTCAGATACTTGCTTGTTATTTTTTCGTTATGTTGTTGCGAAATATGGACAAAAAATGCAAACTCCAATATTTCAGATACTTTTTGTTTTTTTTTCGTTATTTTGTTGCAAAATATGGACAAAAACAGAAAAGTCAAATATTTCAGATACTTTCTTGTTATTTTTTCGTTATTTTGTTGCAAAAACCTAAAACTAAAATATTTCAGATACTTTTTTGTTTTTTTTTTCCTTATTTTGTTGCAAAATATGGACAAAAACAGAAAAGTCAAATATTTCAGATACTTTCTTGTTATTTTTTCGTTATTTTGTTGTGATATATGGAAAAAAACAGAAAACTAAATTATTTCAGATACTTTCTTGTTATTTTTTCGTTATTTTGTTGCGAAAAATGGACAAAAACAGAAAACTAAAATATTTAAGATACTTTTTGTTTTTTTTTTCCTTATTTTGTTGAGAAAAATGGACAAAACCAGAAAACTCAAATATTTCAGATACTTCCTTGTTATATTTTCGTTATTTTGTTGCAAAATATGGACAACAAAAGAAAAGTCAAATATTTCAGATACTTTCTTGTTATTTTTTCGTTATTTTGTTGTGATATATGGAAAAAAACAGAAAACTAAATTATTTCAGATACTTCCTTGTTATATTTTCGTTATTTTGTTGCAAAATATGGACAACAAAAGAAAAGTCAAATATTTCAGATACTTTCTTGTTATTTTTTCGTTATTTTGTTGTGATATATGGAAAAAAACAGAAAACTAACTTATTTCAGATACTTTCTTGTTATTTTTTCGTTATTTTGTTGCGAAATATGGACAAAAACAGAAAACTAAAATATTTCAGATACTTTTTTGTTTGTTTTTTTCCCTTATTTTGTTGAGAAATATGGACAAAAGTAGGAACCTGAAATATTGCATGTACTTTTTTGTTTTTTTTTCGTTATTTTGTTGCGAAATATGGACAAAACCAGAAAACTCAAATATTTCAGATACTTCGTTGTTATTTTTTCTTTATTTTGTTGAGAAATATGGACAAAACCAGAAAAATCAAATATTTCAGATACTTCCTTGTTATTTTTTAGTTATTTTTTTGCGAAATATGGACAAAAACAGAAAAGTCAAATATTTCAGATACTTTCTTGTTATTTTTTCGTTATTTTGTTGTGATATATGGAAAAAAACAGAAAACTAAATTATTTCAGATACTTTCTTGTTATTTTTTCGTTATTTTGTTGCGAAATATGGACAAAAACAGAAAACTAAAATATTTCAGATACTTTTTTGTTTGTTTTTTTCCCTTATTTTGTTGAGAAATATGGACAAAAACAGGAACCTGAAATATTGCATGTACTTTTTTGTTTTTTTTTTCGTTATTTTGTTGCGAAATACAGACAAAAACAGAAAACTCATATATTTCAGATAGTTTTTTGTTTTTTTTGTTATTTTGTTGCGAAATATGGACAAAAACAGAAAACTCAAATATTTCAGATACTTTCTTGTTAGTTTTTCGTTTTTCGTTGCGAAATATGGACAGAAACAGAAAACTCAAATATTTCAGATCATATTTTCGTATTTTTTTCGTTATTTTGTTGCGAAATATGGACAAAAACAGAAAACGCAAATTTTTCAGTTTCTTTTTGTTTTTTTCGATATTTAGTTGCGAAATATGGACAAAAACAGAAAACTCAACTATTTCAGATTCTTTTTTTTTCGTTATTTTGGTGCGAAATATGGGCAGAAACAGAAAACTAAAATATTTCAGATACTTTTTTGTTTGTTTTTTCCTTATTTTGTTGCGAAATATGGAAAAAAACAGAAAACTCAAATATTTCAGATAGTTTTTTGTTTTTTTTTTATTATTTTGTTGCGAAATATAGACAAAAACAGAAAACTCATATATTTCAGATAGTTTTTTGTCTTTTTTTTCGTTATTATGTTGCGAAATATGGACAAAAACAGAAAACTCAAATATTTCAGATACTTTTTTGTCATTTTTTCGTTATTTTGTTGCGAAATATGTACAAAAACAGAAAACTCAAATATTTCAGAGAATTTGTTGTTTTTTCCCGTTATTTTGTTGCGAAATATGGACAAAACTGGAAAACTCGAATATATTCGATACTTCATTGTTATTTTTTCGTTATTTTGTTGCGAAATATGGACGAAAACAGAAAACTAAAATATTTCAGATACTTTTTTGTTTTTTTTTTCCTTATTTTGTTGAGAAATATGGACAAAAGCAGAAAACTCAAATATTTCAGATACTTTTTAATTTTTTTTTTTCGTTATATTATTGCGAATTATGGACAACAAAAGAAAACTCAAATATTTCAGATATTTTTTTGTTTTTTTTTTCGTTATTTTGTTGGGAAATATGGACACAAATAGAAAACTCAAATATTTCAGAGAATTTGTTGGTTTTTTTCATTATTTTGTTGCGAAATATGGACAAAAACAGAAAACTCAAATATTTCATATACTTTTTTTTTGTTATTTTGTTGCAAAATAAGGACAAAAACATAAATCTCAAATATTTCAGATTCTTTATGTTTTTTTCGATATTTAGTTGCGAAATATGGACAAAAACAGGAAACTCAAATATTTCAGATACTTTTTTGTTTTTTTTTCCTTATTTTGTTGAGAAAAATCAATAAAACCAGAAAACTCAAATATTTCAGATACTTCCTTGTTATTTTTTCGCTATTTTGTTGCAAAATATGGACAACAAAAGATAACTCAAATATTTCAGATATTTTTTTGTTTTTTTTTTCGTTATTTTGTTGGAAAATATGGACAAAAATAGAAAACTCAAATATTTCAGAGAATTTGTTGATTTTTTTTGTTATTTTGTTGCGAAATATGGACAAAACCAGAAAACTCAAATATTTCAGATACTTTTTTTTGTTTTTTCTCGTTATTTTGTTGGGAAATATGGACAAAAATAGAAAACTCAAATATTTCAGAGAATTTGTTGATTTTTTTTGTTATTTTGTTGCGAAATATGGACAAAACCAGAAAACTCAAATATTTCAGATACTTTTTTTTGTTTTTTTTCTTTATTTTTTTGGGAAATATGGACAAAAACAGAAAGCTCAAATATTTCAGATACTTATATGTTTTTTTCGTTATTTTGTTGCGAAATATGGACAAAAACCTAAAACTAAAATATTTCAGATACTTTTTTGTTTTTTTTTCCTTATTTTGTTGCGAAATATGGACAAAACCAGAAAACTCAAATATTTCAGATACTTTTTTTGTTATTTTGTTGCGAAATATGGACAAAAACAGAAAGCTCGAATATTTCAGAGAATTTGCTGTTTTTTCCCGTTATTTTGTTGCGAAATATGGACAAAACCAGAAAACTCAAATATTTCAGATACTTCGTTGTTATTTTTTCGTTATTTTGTTGCGAAATATGGACAAAAACCTAAAACTAAAATATTTCAGATACTTTTTTGTTTTCTTTTCCTTATTTTGTTGAGAAATATGGGCAAAACCAGAAAACTCAAATATATCAGATACCTTTTTTGTTATTTTGTTGCGAAATATGGACAAAAACAGAAAACTCAAATATTTCAGATACTTTTTGTCATTTTTTCGTTATTTTGTTGCGAAATATGGACAAAAACAGAAAACTCAAATATTTCAGAATCTTTCTGTTTTTTTCGAAATTTAGTTGCGAAATATGGACAAAAACAGAAAACTCAAATATATCAGATAATGTTTTGTTTTTTTCCTTATTTTGTTGCGAAATATGATCAAAAATAGAAAACTAAAATATTTGAGATACTTTGTCGTTTTTTTTTCGTTATTTTGTTGTGAAATATGGACAAAAGCAGAAAACTCAAATATTTCAGATACTTTTTAATTTTTTTTTTTCGTTATATTATTGCGAATTAGGGACACCAAAAGAAAACTCAAATATTTCAGATATTTTTTTGTTTTTTTTTTCGTTATTTTGTTGGGAAATATGGACACAAATAGAAAACTCAAATATTTCAGAGAATTTGTTGGTTTTTTTCATTATTTTGTTGCGAAATATGGACAAAAACAGAAAACTCAAATATTTCAGATACTTTTTTGTTTTTTTTTCCTTATTTTGTTGAGAAAAATCAATAAAACCAGAAAACTCAAATATTTCAGATACTTCCTTGTTATTTTTTCGCTATTTTGTTGCAAAATATGGACAACAAAAGATAACTCAAATATTTCAGATATTTTTTTGTTTTTTTTTTCGTTATTTTGTTGGAAAATATGGACAAAAATAGAAAACTCAAATATTTCAGAGAATTTGTTGATTTTTTTTGTTATTTTGTTGCGAAATATGGACAAAACCAGAAAACTCAAATATTTCAGATACTTTTTTTTGTTTTTTTTCGTTATTTTGTTGGGAAATATGGACAAAAATAGAAAACTCAAATATTTCAGAGAATTTGTTGATTTTTTTTGTTATTTTGTTGCGAAATATGGACAAAACCAGAAAACTCAAATATTTCAGATACTTTTTTTTTGTTTTTTTTCTTTATTTTTTTGGGAAATATGGACAAAAACAGAAAGCTCAAATATTTCAGATACTTTTTTGTTTTTTTCGTTATTTTGTTGCGAAATATGGACAAAAACCTAAAACTAAAATATTTCAGATACTTTTTTGTTTTTTTTTCCTTATTTTGTTGAGAAATATGGACAAAACCAGAAAACTCAAATATTTCAGATACTTTTTTTGTTATTTTGTTGCGAAATATGGACAAAAACAGAAAGCTCGAATATTTCAGAGAATTTGCTGTTTTTTCCCGTTATTTTGTTGCGAAATATGGACAAAACCAGAAAACTCAAATATTTCAGATACTTCGTTGTTATTTTTTCGTTATTTTGTTGCGAAATATGGACAAAAACCTAAAACTAAAATATTTCAGATACTTTTTTGTTTTCTTTTCCTTATTTTGTTGAGAAATATGGGCAAAACCAGAAAACTCAAATATATCAGATACCTTTTTTGTTATTTTGTTGCGAAATATGGACAAAAACAGAAAACTCAAATATTTCAGAATCTTTCTGTTTTTTTCGAAATTTAGTTGCGAAATATGGACAAAAACAGAAAACTCAAATATATCAGATAATGTTTTGTTTTTTTCCTTATTTTGTTGCGAAATATGATCAAAAATAGAAAACTAAAATATTTGAGATACTTTGTCGTTTTTTTTTCGTTATTTTGTTGTGAAATATGGACAAAAACAGAAAACTCAAATATTTCATATCCTTTTTGTTTTTTTCGATACTTAGTTGCGAAATATGGTCAAAAACAGAAACATCAAATATTTCACATATTTTTTGTTTTTTTTCGTTATTTTGTTGCGAAATATGGACAAAAACAGAAAACTCAAATATTTCAGATACTTTTTTGTCATTTTTTCGTTATTTGTTGTGAAATATGTACAAAAACAGAAAACTCAAATATTTCAGAGAATTTGTTGTTTTTTCCCGTTATTTTGTTGCGAAATATGGACAAAACCAGAAAAATCAAATATTTCAGATACTTCCTTGTTATTTTTTAGTTATTTTGTTGCGAAATATGGACAAAAATAGAAAACTAAAATATTTCAGATACTTTTTTGTTTTTTTTTCCTTATTTTGTTGAGAAATATGGACAAAACCAGAAAACTCAAATATTTCAGATACTTTCTTGTTATATTTTCGTTATTTTGTTGCAAAATATGAACAACAAAAGAAAACTCAAATATTTCAGATATTTTTTTGTTTTTTTTTCGTTATTTTGTTGGGAAATATGGATAAAAATAGAAAACTCAAATATTTCAGAGAATTTGTTGTTTTTTCCCGTTATTTTGTTGCGAAATATGGACAAAACCAGAAAACTCAAATATTTCAGATACTTCGTTGTTATTTTTTCTTTATTTTGTTGCGAAATATGGACAAAAACAGAAAACTCAAATATTTCAGATACTTTTTTGTCATTTTTTCGTTATTTGTTGTGAAATATGTAGAAAAACAGAAAACTCAAATATTTCAGAGAATTTGTTGTTTTTTCCCGTTATTTTGTTGTGAAATATGGACAAAACCAGAAAACTCAAATATTTCAGATACTTCCTGTTGCGAAATATGGACAAAAACAGAAAACTCAAATATTTCAGATACTTTGTCGTTTTTTTGTCGTTATTTTGTTGCGAAATATTGACAAAAAACTTAAATAAAACGTTATTTTGTTGGGAAATTTGGACAAAAACAGAAAACTCAAATATTTCAGAGAATTTGTTCTTTTTTCCCGTGATTTTGTTGTGAAATATGGACAAAACCAGAAAACTCAAATATTTCAGATACTTCCTGTTGCGAAATATGGACAAAAACAGAAAACTCAAATATTTCAGACACTTTGTCGTTATTTTGTTGTGAAATTTGGACAAAAACAGAAAACTCAAATATTTCAGAGAATTTGTTCTTTTTCCCGTGATTTTGTTGTGAAATATGGACAAAACCAGAAAACTCAAATATTTCAGATACTTCCTGTTGCGAAATATGGACAAAAACAGAAAACTCAAATATTTCAGATACTTTGTCGTTTTTTTGTCGTTATTTTGTTGCGAAATATGGACAAAAACAGAAACCTCAAATATTTCACATATTTTTTGTTTTTTTTTCGTTATTTTGTTGCGAAATATGGACGAAAACAGATAACTCAAATATTTCAGATACTTTTTTGTCATTTTTTCGTTATTTGTTGTGAAATATGTACAAAAACAGAAAACTCAAATATTTCAGAGAATTTGTTGTTTTTTCCCGTTATTTTGTTGCGAAATATGGACAAAACCAGAAAACTCAAATATTTCAGATACTTCGTTGTTATTCTTTCTTTATTTTGTTGCGAAATATGGACAAAAACAGAAAGTTCAAATATTTCAGATACTTTTTTGTCATTTTTTCGTTATTTGTTTTGAAATATGTACAAAAACAGAAAACTCAAATATTTCAGAGAATTTGTTGTTTTTTCCTGTTATTTTGTTGCGAAATATGGACAAAACCAGAAAAATCAAATATTTCAGATACTACCTTGTTATTTTTTAGTTATTTTGTTGCAAAATATGGACAACAAAAGAAAACTCAAATATTTCAGATATTTTTTTGTTTTTTTTTTCGTTATTTTGTTGAGAAATATGGATAAAAATAGAAAACTCAAATATTTCAGAGAATTTGTTGTTTTTTCCCGTTATTTTGTTGCGAAATATGGACAAAACCAGAAAACTCAAATATTTCAGATACGTTCATGTTATTTTTTCGTTATTTTGTTGCGAAATACGGAAAAAAAGTAAGCTAAAATATTTCATATAGTTTTTTGTTTTTTTTTCCTAATTTTGTTGAGAAATATGGACAAAACCAGAAAACTCAAATATTTCAGATACTTTTTTCCGTTATTGTGTTGCGAAATATGGACAAAAACACAAAACTAAAATATTTTCGACACTTTTTTGGTTGTTTTTTTCCTTATTTTGTTGAGAAGTATGGGCAAAAACAGAAAACTCAAATAATTCAGATACTTTTTTGTCATTTTTTCGTTATTTTGTTGCGAAATATGTACAAAAACAGATAACTCAAATATTTCAGAGAATTTGTTGTTTTTTCCCGTTATTTTGTTGCGAAATATGGACAAAACCAGAAAACTCAAATATTTTTTTTTTTAGTTTCTTGAGAAATATGGACAAAAACAGAAAGCTGAAATATTTTAGAGAATTTGCTGTTTTTTTCGTTATTTTGTTGCGAAATATGTACAAATCCAGAAAACTCAAATATTTAAGATACTTTTTTCTTCGTTATTTTGTTGCGAAATATGGAAAAAAAATGAAAAATCAAATATTTCAGATACTTTCTTGTTATTTTTTCGTTATTTTGTTGCGAAATATGGACAAAAACAGAAAACTCAAATATTTCAGATAATTTCTTGTAATTTTTTCGTTATTTTGTTGTTAAATATGGACAAAAAGAGAAAACTAAAATATTTCCGTTACTTTTTTGTTTGTTTTTTTCCTTATTTGGTTGAGAAATATGGACAAAAACAGAAAACTCAAATATTTCAGAGAATTTGTTGTTTTCTTCCGTTATTTTGTTGCGAAATATGGACAAAACCAGAAAACTCAAATATTTCTGATACTTTTTTTCGTTATTTTGTTGCGAAATATGGACAAAAACAGAAAACTCAAATATTTCAGATACTTTCTTGTTATTTTTTCGTTATATTATTGCGAAATATGGACAAAAAACGAAGACTTAAATATTTTAGATATTTTTTTGTTATTTGTTTCGTTATTTTCTTGCGAAATATGGACAAAATAGAAAACTCAAATATTTTAGAGAATTTGTTGTTTTTTTCCGTTATTTTGTTGCAAAATATGGACAAAAGCAAAAACCTCAAATATTTCAGATACTTTTATGTTTTTTCGTTATTTTGTTGCGAAATATGGACAAAAATAGAAAACTCAAATATTTCAGATACTTTTATGTTTTTTTTCGTTAATTTGTTGCGAAATATGGACAAAACCAGAAAACTCAAATAATTCAGATATTTTTTTGTTTTGTTTTTTACTTTGTTGCGAAATATGGCCAAAAACAGAAAACTCAAATATTTCAGATACTTTCTTGTTATTTTTTCGTTATTTTGTTGAAAAATATGGACAAAAATAGAAAACTTAAATATTTCAGATACTTTTTTGTTTTTTTTTCGTTATTTCGTTGCGAAATATGGGCAAAAAAAAAATCAAATATTTCAGATAGTTTTTTGTTTTTTTCATTGTTTTGTTGCGAAATATAGACAAAACCAGAAAACTGAAATATTTCAGATTACTTTTGTTTTTTTCGATATATTGACAAAAACACAAAAGTCAAATATTTCTGTTTTTTTTTTCGATATTTAGTTGCGAAATATGGACAAAAACAGAAAAGTAAAATATTTCAGTGACGTTGTCGTATTTTTTTTCGTTATTTTGTTGCGAAATGTGGACAAAACCAGAAAACTCAATTATTTCTGATACTTTTTTTTCGTTATTTTGTTGCGAAATATGGACAAAAACAGAAAGCTCAAATATTTCAGATACTTTTATGTTTTTTTTTCATTAATTTGTTGCGAAATATGAACAAAAATAGAAAGCTAAATTATTTCAGATTCTTTTTTGTTTTTTTTCCGTTATTTTGCTGCGAAATATGGACAAAAACAGAAAACTCAAATATTTCAGATTCTTTTTGTTTTTTTCGATATTTAGATGCGAAATATGGACAAAAACAGAAAACTCAAATATTTTAGAGAATTTTTGTTTCGTTATTTTGTTGCGAAATATGGACAAAAGAGAAAACTCAAATATTTCAGAGAATTTTTGTTTTTTTTGGTATTTAGTTGCGAAATATCGACAAAAACGGAAAACTCAAATATTTCAGATACTTTCTTATTATTTTTCCGATATTTTGTTGCGAAATATGGCCAAAAATGAAAACTCAAATATTTCAGATACTTGGTCGTTTTTTTCGTTATTTTGTTGCGAAATATGGGCAAAAAAAGAACTCAAATATTTCAGATAGTTTTTCGTTTTTTTGTTGCGAAATATGGACAAAAACAGAAAACTAAAATATTTCAAATTCTTTTTCTTTTTTTGATATTTAGATGCGAAATATGGACAAAAACAGAAAACTCAAATATTTCAAACATTTTTTTGTTTTTTTCGTTATTTTGTTCCGAAATATGGACAAAACGAGAAAACTCAAATATTTCAGATATGTCTTTGTTTTTTTTTTTCGTCATTTTGTTGGGAAATATGAACAAAAACAAAAATCTCAAATATTTCAGAGAATTTTTGTTTCGTTATTTTGTTGCGAAATATGGACAAACAAAGAAAACTCAAATATTTCAGATTCTTTTTGTTTTTTCGATATTTAGTTGCGAAATATGGACAAAAACAGAAAACTCAAATATTTCTGAGAACTTTTGTTTCGTTATCTTTTTGCGAAATATGGACAAACAAAGAAAACTCAAATATTTTTGTTTTTTCGATATTTAGTTGCGAAATATGGACAAAAACAGAAAACTCAAATATTTCAGATATTTTTTCGTTATTTTGTTGCGAAATATGGACAAAAAGAGAAAACTCAAATATTTCAGAGAATTTTGTTTCGTTATTTTGTTGCGAAATATCGACAAAAATAGAAAACTTAAATATTTCAGATACTTTCTTGTTTTTTTTTCGTCATTTTGTTGTGAAATATGAACAAAAACAGAAAACTCAAATATTTCAGATTCTTTTTGTTCTTTTTTCGTTATTTTGTTGCGAAAAATAGACAAAAAATGAAAACTCAAATATTTCAGATACTTTGTCGTGTTTGTTCGTTATTTAGTTGCAAAATTTGGACCAAAACAGAAAACTCAAATATTTCAGACAGTTTTTTGTTTTTTTTTCGTTATTTTGTTGTGAAATATAGACAAAAACAACAAGCTCCAATATTTCAGATACTTTTTTGTTTTTTTTTTCGTTATTTTGTTGGGAAATATGAACAAAAACAGAAAACTCAAATATTTCAAAGAAGTTGTTGTTTTTTTCCGTTATTTTGTTGCGAAATATGGACAAAACGTGAAAACTCAAATATTTCAGATACTTTTTTTCGTAATTTTCTTGAGAAATACGGACAAACACAGAAAATTCAAATTTTTCAGATACTTTTTTTTTCGTTATTTTGTTGCGAAATACGGACAAAAACAGAAAGCTCAAATATTTCAGATACTTTTATGTTTTTTTTCGTTATTTTGTTGCGAAATATGGACAAAAAATTAAAACTAAAATATTTCAGATTCCTTTTTTTTCCATATTGAGTTGCGAAATATGGACAAAAACAGAACACTAAAATAGTTCGGATACTTTTTTGTTTGTTTTTTCCTTATTTTGTTGGAAAATATGGACGAAAACAGAAAACTCAAATATTTCAGAGAATTTTTGTTTCGTTATTTTATTGCGAAATATCGACAAAAAGAGAAAACATAAATATTTCAGATACTTTTTTGTTTTTTTTTTCGTTATTTTGTTCTGAAATATGGACAAAAACGGAAAACTCAAATATTTCAGATACTTTATTGTTATTTTTCCGATATTTTGTCGCGAAATATGGACAAAACATGAAAACTCAAATATTTCAGATACTTTTTTCTTTTTTTTTCTTTATTTTGTTGCGAAATATGGACAAAACCAGAAAACTCAAATATTTCAAATACTTTCTTTTTCGTTATTTTGTTTTGAAA
This sequence comes from Empis livida, assembly GCA_963932195.1. NCBI lineage: Eukaryota > Metazoa > Arthropoda > Insecta > Diptera > Empididae > Empis > Empis livida. Next base: position 25,966,272 of record OZ010646.1, on the reverse strand, counting down.
TATGGACAAAAAATGAAAACTAAAATATTTCAGATACTTTTTCGTTTTTTTTCGTTATTTTGTTGCGAAATATGTAGAAAAACAGAAAACTCAAATATTTCAGATACTTTTATGTTTTTTTAGTTATTTTGTTGCTAAATATGGACAAAAATTGAAAACTAAAATATTTCACATACTTTTTCGTTTTTTTTTCGTTATTTTGTTGCGAAATATGGAGAAAAACAGAAAATTCAAATATTTCAGATTCTTTTTGTTATTTTTCGTTATTTTGTTGCGAAATACGGACAAAAACAGAAAGGTCAAATATTTCAGATTCTTTTTATTTTTTTCGATATTTAGTTACGAAATATGGATAAAAACAGAAAACTAAAATATTTCAGAGAATTTGTTGATTTTTTCCGTTATTTTGTTGCGAAATATGGACAAAAACCCGAAAACACAAATATTTCAGATACTTTTTGTTTTGTTATTTGGTTGCGAAATATGGGCAAAAACAAAAAACTCAAATATTTAAGATAGTTTTTTGTTTCTTTTCGTTGTTTTGTTGCGAAATACGGACAAAACCCGAAAACTCAAATATTTCAGATACTTTTTGTTTTGTTATTTGGTTGCGAAATATGGGCAAAAACAAAAAATTCCAATATTTAAGATAGTTTTTTGTTTTTTTTTCGTTGTTTTGTTGCGAAATACGGACAAAAACAGAAAACTCAAATATTTCAGATACTTTCTTGTTATTTTTTGTTATATTATTGCGAAATATGGACAAAAACGAAGACTCAAATATTTCAATTTTTTTTTTGTTTTTTGTTTCGTTATTTTGTTGAGAAATATGAACAAAAACGGAAAACTCAAATATTTCAGAGAATTTGTTGTTTTTTCCCTTATTTTGTTGCGAAATGTGGGCAAAACCAAACAACTCAAATATTTCAAAAACCTTTTTTTTCGTTATTTTTTTGCGAAATATGGACAAAACCAGAAAACTAAAATATTTGAGATACTGGTTTTTAGTTATTTTGTTGCGAAATATGTACAAAAACAGAAAACTAAAATATTTCAGATACTTTTTTGTTTTTTGTTCCGTTATTTTGTTGAGATATATGAACAAAAGCAGAAAACTAAAATATTTCAGATACTTTTTTGTTTTTTGTTTCGTTATTTTGTTGAGATATATGGACAAAAACAGAAAACTCAAATATTTCAGAGAATTTTTGTTTCGTTATTTTCTTGCGAAATATGGACAAAAACAGAAAACTCAAATATTTCAGATTCGTTTTGTTTTTTTTTCGATATTTAGTTGCGAAATATCGACAGAAAACAGAAAACTCAAATATTTCAGATACTTTTTTCTTTTTTTTTTCGTTACTTTGTGGGGAAATATGGACCAAAACAGAAAACTCAAATATTTCAAAGAATTTTTGTTTCGTTATTTTGTTGCGAAATATGCACAAAAAGAGAAAACTCAAATATTTCAGATTCTTTTTGTTTTTTCGATATTTAGTTGCGAATTATCGACAAAAATAGAAAACTCAAATTTTTCAGATACTTGTTTGTTTTTTTTTTTCGTTAATTTGTTCCGAAATATGGACAAAAACGGAAAACTCAAATATTTCAGATACTTAAACCGATTTGGTCATATGGTATCCAACTATGGGGAACAGCAGCACCATCTAACATTGAAAAACTTCAAAGATCGCAGTCCAAAATTCTACGAACAATATGTGGAGCACCATGGTATATGAAAAATGCAAACATTCATAAAGATTTAAAAATATCTACAGTGCATGAAGAATTAGGGAAAGTACAGTGCATGAAGAATTAGGGAAGTTAAAAAATTAGGGAAAAATTACATATCTAAACTAAGATTTCATCCAAACAGTCTCGCAAGGAAATTGCTACAAAATAGTGGTCATCGACGGCTAAAAAAAAAAAAGATATAATTCAACTAGTTTAATTTTTATATGAAAACACTAATTATCAAGTAAAATACTTGTATATTTAAAATTTGAAACTAAAGGATATCTTATCAATGGTTAAAGATATTTTTAATTAGCTTGTAAGATTTGAAAACATATTGTTAGTTCTGAAAAGATAGATTCAATAAAAATGTAGTGATTTAAAAAAAAAAAAATTTTAGATACTTTCTTGTTATTTTTCTGATATTTTGTTGCGAAATATGGACAAAAACAGAAAAGTGAAATAGTTCAGGTACTTTTTTGTTTTTTTTTTCGTTATTTTGTTCCGAAATATGGACAAAACCAGAAAACTCAAATATTCATATACTTTTTTTTCGTTTTTTGTTGCGAAATATGGATAAAAACAGAAAGCTCAAATATTTCAGATACTTTTATGTTTTTTTCGTTATTTTGTTGCTAAATATGGACAAAAAATGAAAACTAAAATATTTCACATACATTTTCGTTTTTTTTCGTTATTTTGTTGCGAAATATGCAGAAAAACAGAAAATTCAAATATTTAGATATTTTTTTGTTTTTGTTTCGTTATTTTGTTGCGAAATACGGACAAAAACAGAAAGGTCAAATATTTCAGATTCTTTTTATTTTTTTCGATATTTAGTTGCGAAATATGGACAAAAACAGAAAGTTCAAATATTTTAGATACTTTTTTGTTTTTTTTTCGTTATTTTGTTGCGAAATATGGCCAAAACAAGAAAACTCAAATATTTCAGATACATTTTTTTTCGTTATTTTGTTGCGAAATATGGACAAAAATAGAAAACTAAAATATTTCAGATACTTTGTTGTTGTTACCGTTATTTTGTTGCGAAATATGGACAAAACCAGAAAACTCAAATATTTTATATACTTTTTTTTCGATTTTTGTTGCGAAATATGGACAAAAACAGAAAGCTCAAATATTTCAGATACTTATATGTTTTTTGTTTCGTTATTTTGTTGAGAAATATGAACAAAAACAGAAAACTCAAATATTCCAGAGAATTAGTTGATTTTTTCGGTTATTTTGTTGCGAAATATGGACAAAACCAAACAACTCAAATATTTCAAAATCTTTTTTTTCGTTATTTTGTTGAGAAATATGGACAATAGTAGAAAACTCAAATATTTCAGATACTTTTCTGTTTTTTTTTTCGTTATTTTGTTGGGAAATATGAACAAAAACAGAAAGCTCAAATATTTCAGATACTTTTATGTTTTTTTCGTTATTTTATTGCGAAATATGGGCAAGAAATGAAAACTAAAATATTTCACATAATTTTTAATTTTTTTTCGTTATTTTGTTGGGAAATATGGACAAAAACAGAAAACTCAAATATTTTAGAGAATTTGTTGTTTTTTTCCGTTATTTTGTTGCGAAATATGGACAAAAACAGAAAACTCAAATATTTCAGATTCTTTTTGTTTTTTTCGATATTTAGTTGGGAAATATGGACAAAAACAGAAAACTCAAATATTTCCGACAGTTTTTTGTTTTTTTTTTTCGTTATTTTGTTGCGAAATATGGACAAAAACAGAAAACTCAAATATTTCAGATAATTTTATGTTTTTTTTCGTTAATTTGTTGCGATATGTGGACGAAAACAGAAAACTCAAATATTTCAGCTTCTTTTTGTATTTTCGATATTTAGTTGCGAAATATAGACAAAACCAGAAAACTCCAATATTTCAGATATTTTTTTGTTTTTTTTCGTTATTTTGTTGGGAAATATGGACAAAAACAGAAAACTCAAATATTTCAGAGAATTTGTTGTTTTTTTCCGTTATTTTATTGCGAAATATGGACAAAACCAGAAAACTGAAATATTTCAGACAATTTGTTTTCGTAATTTTGTTGCGAAATAGGGACAAAAACAGAAAACTCAAATATTTCAGAGAATTTTTGTTCCGTTATTTTGTTACGAAATATGGACAAAAACAGAAAACTCAAATATTTCAGATTCATTTTGTTTTTTTTTCGATATTTAGTTGCCAAATATGGAAAAAAAACAGAAAACTCAAATATTTCAGACAGTTTTTTGTTTTTTTTTCGTTATTTTGTTGCGAAATATGGACAAAAACAGAAAGCTCAAATATTTCAGATACTTCTTTGTTTATTTTTTGTTATTTTGTTCCGAAATATGGACAAAAACAGAAAACTCAAATATTTTAGATACTTTTTTGTTTTTTTTTCGTTATTTTGTTCCCAAATATGGACAAAAACAGAAAGCTCACATATTTCAGATATTTTTTTGTTTCGTTATTTTGTTGAGAAATATGGACAAAACAGAAAACTCAAATATATCAGTTTTTTTTGTTTTTTTCGATATTTAGTTGCGAAATATGGACAAAACTAGAAAACTCAAATATTGCAGATATTTTTTTGGTTTTTTTCGTTATTTTGTTGGGAAATATGGACAAATAAACTCAAATATTTCAGAAATTTTTTTGTTTCTTTTTTCCGTTATTTTGTTGGGAAATATGGACAAAAACAGAAAACTTAAATATTTTAGAGAATTTGTTGTTTTTTCTGTTATTTTGTTGTGAAATATGGACAAAACCCGAAAACTCAAATATTTTTGTTTTGTTATTTTGTTGCGAAATATGGACAAAAACAGAAAGCTCAAATATTTCAGATATTTTTATGTTTTTTCCTTTATTTTGTTGCGAAATATGGACAAAAGCAGAAAACTCAAATATTTCAAGTAACTTTTTGTTTTTTTTCGTTATATTATTGCGAAATATGGACAAAAAAACTCAAATATTTCAGATATTTTTTTGTTTTTTTCGATATTTAGTTGCGAAATATGGACAAAAACCAAAAACTCAAATATTTCAGATACTTTCTTGTTATTTTTTTGTTATTTTGTTGCAAAATATGGACAAAAGCAGAAACCTCAAATATTTCAGATACTTTTATGTTTTTTTCCTTAATTTGTTGCGAAATATGGACAAAACCAGAAAACTCAAATATTTCAAATACTTTTTTTTCGTTTTTTGTTGCGAAATATGGACAAAAACAGAAAGCTCAAATATTTCAGATACTTATATGTTTTTTTTAGTTATTTTGTTGCGAAATATGGGCAAAAAATGAAAACTAAAATATTTCACATACTTTTTCGTTTTTTTCGTTATTTTGTTGCCAAATGTGGACAAAAACAGAAAATTCAAATATTTCAGATACTTTTTTGTTTTTTTTCGTTATTTTGTTGCGAAAACTGGACAATAATAGAAAACTAAAATATTTCAGATACTTTGTTGTTGTTTTCCGTTATTTTGTTGGGAAATATGGACAAAAACAGAAAACTTAAATATTTTAGAGAATTTGTTGTTTTTTCTGTTATTTTGTTGTGAAATATGGACAAAACCCGAAAACTCAAATATTTTTGTTTTGTTATTTTGTTGCGAAATATGGACAAAAACAGAAAGCTCAAATATTTCAGATATTTTTATGTTTTTTCCTTTATTTTGTTGCGAAATATGGACAAAAGCAGAAAACTCAAATATTTCAAGTACCTTTTTGTTTTTTTTCGTTATATTATTGCGAAATATGGACAAAAAAACTCAAATATTTCAGATATTTTTTTGTTTTTTTCGATATTTAGTTGCGAAATATGGACAAAAACCAAAAACTCAAATATTTCAGATACTTTCTTGTTATTTTTTTGTTATTTTGTTGCAAAATATGGACAAAAGCAGAAACCTCAAATATTTCAGATACTTTTATGTTTTTTTCCTTAATTTGTTGCGAAATATGGACAAAACCAGAAAACTCAAATATTTCAAATACTTTTTTTTCGTTTTTTGTTGCGAAATATGGACAAAAACAGAAAGCTCAAATATTTCAGATACTTATATGTTTTTTTTAGTTATTTTGTTGCGAAATATGGGCAAAAAATGAAAACTAAAATATTTCACATACTTTTTCGTTTTTTTCGTTATTTTGTTGCCAAATGTGGACAAAAACAGAAAATTCAAATATTTCAGACAGCTTTTTGTTTTTTTTCGTTATTTTTTTAGCGAAATAATGGACAAAAACAGAAAGCTCAAATATTTCAGATAATTTTATGTTTTTTTTCGTTAATTTGTTGCGATATGTGGACGAAAACAGAAAACTCAAATATTTCAGCTTCTTTTTGTTTTTTTTCGATATTTAGTTGCGAAATATAGACAAAACCAGAAAACTCCAATATTTCAGATATTTTTTTGTTTTTTTTTCGTTATTTTGTTGGGAAATATGGACAAAAACAGAAAACTCAAATATTTCAGAGAATTTGTTGTTTTTTTCCGTTATTTTATTGCGAAATATGGACAAAACCAGAAAACTGAAATATTTCAGACAATTTGTTTTCGTTATTTTGTTGAGAAATATGGACAAAACAGAAAACTCAAATATTTCAGTTTTTTTTTGTTTTTTTCGATATTGAGTTGCGAAATATGGACAAAACTAGAAAACTCAAATATTGCAGATATTTTTTTGTTTTTTTCGTTATTTTGTTGGAAAATATGGACAAAAACAGAAAACTCAAATATTTCACATACTTTTTCGTTTTTTTTCGTTATTTTGTTGCGAAATATGGAGAAAACCAGAAAACTCAAATATTTCAGATTCTTATTGTTTTTTTTTCGATGTTTAGTTGCGAAATATGGACAAATAAACTCAAATATTTCAGAAATTTTTTTGTTTCTTTTTTCCGTTATTTTGTTGGGAAATATGGACAAAAACAGAAAACTCAAATATTTCAGATTCTTTTTGTTTTTTTTCGATATTTAGTTGCCAAATATGGAAAAAAAAAGAAAACACAAATATTTCAGACAGTTTTTAGTTTTTTTTTCGTTATTTTGTTGCGAAATATGGGCAAAAAAAAAAATTAAATATTTCAGATTATTTTTATTTTTTCGATATTTAATTGCGAAATATGTACAAAAACAGAAAACTCAAATATTTTAGATACTTTTTTGTTTTTTTTTCGTTATTTTGTTCCCAAATATGGACAAAACAGAAAACTCAAATATTTCAGTTTTTTTTTGTTTTTTTCGATATTTAGTTGCGAAATATGGACAAAACTAGAAAACTCAAATATTGCAGATATTTTTTTGTTTTTTTTCGTTATTTTGTTGGGAAATATGGACAAAAACAGAAAACTCAAATATTTCACATACTTTTTCGTTTTTTTTTCGTTATTTTGTTGCGAAATATGGAGAAAACCAGAAAACTCAAATATTTCAGATTCTTTTTGTTTTTTTTTTCGATGTTTAGTTGCGAAATATGGACAAATAAACTCAAATATTTCAGAAATTTTTTTGTTTCTTTTTTCCGTTATTTTGTTGGGAAATATGGACAAAAACAGGAAACTCAAATATTTTAGAGAATTTGTTGTTTTTTCTGTTATTTTGTTGTGAAATATGGACAAAACCCGAAAACTCAAATATTTTTGTTTTGTTATTTTGTTGTGAAATATGGACAAAAACAGAAAGCTCAAATATTTCAGATATTTTTATGTTTTTTTCCTTTATTTTGTTGCGAAATATGGACAAAAGCAGAAAACTCAAATATTTCAAGTAACTTTTTGTTTTTTTTTCGTTATATTATTGCGAAATATGGACAAAAAAACTCAAATATTTCAGATATTTTTTTGTTTTTTTTCGTTATTTTGTTGCGAAATATGGACAAAACCCGAAAACTCAAATATTTCAGATACTTTTATGTTTTTTTCCTTAATTTGTTGCGAAATATGGACAAAAACAGAAAACTCAAATATTTCAGATACTTTTTTTTCGTAATTTTGTTGCGAAATACGGACAAACACAGAAAACTCAAATATTTCAGATACTTTTATGTTTTTTTTTCGTTATTTTGTTGCGAAATATGGAGAAAAACAGAAAACTCAAATATTTAAGATTCTTTTTGTTTTTTTTTCGTTATTTTGTTGCGAAATACGGACAAAAACAGAAAGGTCAAATATTTCAGATTCTTTTTATTTTTTTCGATATTTAGTTGCGAAATATGGACAAAAATAGAAAACTAAAATATTTCATATACTTTTTTTTCGTTTTTTTTTTGCGAAATATGGACAAAAACAGAAAGCTCAAATATTTGAGATACTTTGTTGTTGTTTTCCGTTATTTTGTTGCAAATTATGGACAAAAGCAGAAAACTCAAATATTTCAGATACTTTTATGTTTTGTTTTCGTTATTTTGTTGCGAAATATGGACAAAAGCAGGAAACTCAAATATTTCAAATACTTTTTTGTGTTTTTTCGTTATAGTATTGCGAAATATGGCCAAAAACAGAAAACTCAAATATTTCAGACAGCTTTTTGTTTTTTTTCGTTATTTTTTTAGCGAAATAATGGACAAAAACAGAAAGCTCAAATATTTCAGATAATTTTATGTTTTTTTCGTTAATTTGTTGCGATATGTGGACGAAAACAGAAAACTCAAATATTTCAGCTTCTTTTTGTTTTTTTCGATATTTAGTTGCGAAATATAGACAAAACCAGAAAACTCCAATATTTCAGATATTTTTTTGTTTTTTTTCGTTATTTTGTTGGGAAATATGGACAAAAAACTCAAATAATTCAGAGAATTTGTTGTTTTTTTCCGTTATTTTATTGCGAAATATGGACAAAACCAGAAAACTGAAATATTTCAGACAATTTGTTTTCGTTATTTTGTTGAGAAATATGGACAAAACAGAAAACTCAAATATTTCAGTTTTTTTTTGTTTTTTTTCGATATTTAGTTGCGAAATATGGACAAAACTAGAAAACTCAAATATTGCAGATGTTTTTTTGTTTTTTTTCGTTATTTTGTTGGGAAATATGGACAAAAACAGAAAACTCAAATATTTCACATACTTTTTCGTTTTTTTTCGTTATTTTGTTGCGAAATATGGAGAAAACCAGAAAACTCAAATATTTCAGATTCTTTTTGTTTTTTTTTCGATGTTTAGTTGCGAAATATGGACAAATAAACTCAAATATTTCAGAAATTTTTTTGTTTATTTTTTCCGTTATTTTGTTGGGAAATATGGACAAAAACAGAAAACTCAAATATTTCAGATTCTTTTTGTTTTTTTTTCGATATTTAGTTGCCAAATATGGAAAAAAAACAGAAAACTCAAATATTTCAGACAGTTTTTTGTTTTTTTTTCGTTATTTTGTTGCGAAATATGGACAAAAACAGAAAGCTCACATATTTCAGATATTTTTTTGTTTCGTTATTTTGTTGAGAAATATAGACAAAAATAGAAAACTCAAATATTTCAGATACTTGTTTGTTTTTTTTTTTCGTTAATTTGTTCCGAAATATGGACAAAAACCCGAAAACACAAATATTTCAGATACTTTTTGTTTTGTTATTTGGTTGCGAAATATGGGCAAAAACAAAAAACTCAAATATTTAAGATAGTTTTTTGTTTCTTTTCGTTGTTTTGTTGCGAAATACGGACAAAACCCGAAAACTCAAATATTTCAGATACTTTTTGTTTTGTTATTTGGTTGCGAAATATGGGCAAAAACAAAAAATTCCAATATTTAAGATAGTTTTTTGTTTTTTTCGTTGTTTTGTTGCGAAATACGGACAAAAACAGAAAACTCAAATATTTCAGATACTTTCTTGTTATTTTTTGTTATATTATTGCGAAATATGGACAAAAAACGAAGACTCAAATATTTCAATTTTTTTTTGTTTTTTGTTTCCTTATTTTGTTGAGAAATATGAACTAAAACAGAAAACTCAAATATTTCAGAGAATTTGTTGTTTTTTTCCCTTATTTTGTTGAGAAATATGGACAAAAACAGAAAACTCAAATATTTCCGATTCGTTTTGTTTTTTTTTCGATATTTAGTTGCGAAATATCGACAGAAAACAGAAAACTCAAATATTTCAGATACTTTTTTCTTTTTTTTTCGTTACTTTGTGGGGAAATATGGACCAAAACAGAAAACTCAAATATTTCAAAGAATTTTTGTTCGTTATTTTGTTGCGAAATATCGACAAAAATAGAAAACTCAAATATTTCAGATACTTGTTTGTTTTTCTTTTTCGTTAATTTGTTCCGAAATATGGACAAAAACGGAAAACTCAAATATTTCAGATACTTAAACCGATTTGGTCATATGGTATCCAACTATGGGGAACAGCAGCGCCATCTAACATTGAAAAACTTCAAAGATCGCAGTCCAAAATTCTACGAACAATATGTGGAGCACCATGGTATATGAAAAATACAAACATTCATAAAGATTTAAAAATATCTACAGTGCATGAAGAATTAGGGAAAGTACAGTGCATGAAGAATTAGGGAAGTTAAAAAATTAGGGAAAAATTACATATCTAAACTAAGATTTCATCCAAACAGTCTCGCAAGGAAATTGCTACAAAATAGTGGTCATCGACGGCTAAAAAAAAAAAAAGATATAATTCAACTAGTTTAATTTTTATATGAAAACACTAATTATCAAGTAAAATACTTGTATATTTAAAATTTGAAACTAAAGGATATCTTATCAATGGTTAAAGATATTTTTAATTAGCTTGTAAGATTTGAAAACATATTGTTAGTTCTGAAAAGATAGATTCAATAAAAATGTAGTGATTTAAAAAAAAAAAATTTTAGATACTTTCTTGTTATTTTTCTGATATTTTGTTGCGAAATATGGACAAAAACAGAAAAGTGAAATAGTTCAGGTACTTTTTTGTTTTTTTTTTCGTTATTTTGTTCCGAAATATGGACAAAACCAGAAAACTCAAATATTCATATACTTTTTTTTCGTTTTTTGTTGCGAAATATGGATAAAAACAGAAAGCTCAAATATTTCAGATACTTTTATGTTTTTTTCGTTATTTTGTTGCTAAATATGGACAAAAAATGAAAACTAAAATATTTCACATACATTTTCGTTTTTTTTCGTTATTTTGTTGCGAAATATGCAGAAAAACAGAAAATTCAAATATTTAGATATTTTTTTGTTTTTGTTTCGTTATTTTGTTGCGAAATACGGACAAAAACAGAAAGGTCAAATATTTCAGATTCTTTTTATTTTTTTCGATATTTAGTTGCGAAATATGGACAAAAACAGAAAGTTCAAATATTTTAGATACTTTTTTGTTTTTTTTTCGTTATTTTGTTGCGAAATATGGCCAAAACAAGAAAACTCAAATATTTCAGATACATTTTTTTTCGTTATTTTGTTGCGAAATATGGACAAAAATAGAAAACTAAAATATTTCAGATACTTTGTTGTTGTTACCGTTATTTTGTTGCGAAATATGGACAAAACCAGAAAACTCAAATATTTTATATACTTTTTTTTCGATTTTTGTTGCGAAATATGGACAAAAACAGAAAGCTCAAATATTTCAGATACTTATATGTTTTTTGTTTCGTTATTTTGTTGAGAAATATGAACAAAAACAGAAAACTCAAATATTCCAGAGAATTAGTTGATTTTTTCGGTTATTTTGTTGCAAAATATGGACAAAACCAAACAACTCAAATATTTCAAAATCTTTTTTTTCGTTATTTTGTTGAGAAATATGGACAATAGTAGAAAACTCAAATATTTCAGATACTTTTCTGTTTTTTTTTTCGTTATTTTGTTGGGAAATATGAACAAAAACAGAAAGCTCAAATATTTCAGATACTTTTATGTTTTTTTCGTTATTTTATTGCGAAATATGGGCAAGAAATGAAAACTAAAATATTTCACATAATTTTTAATTTTTTTTCGTTATTTTGTTGGGAAATATGGACAAAAACAGAAAACTCAAATATTTTAGAGAATTTGTTGTTTTTTTCCGTTATTTTGTTGCGAAATATGGACAAAAACAGAAAACTCAAATATTTCAGATTCTTTTTGTTTTTTTCGATATTTAGTTGGGAAATATGGACAAAAACAGAAAACTCAAATATTTCCGACAGTTTTTTGTTTTTTTTTTTCGTTATTTTGTTGCGAAATATGGACAAAAACAGAAAACTCAAATATTTCAGATAATTTTATGTTTTTTTTCGTTAATTTGTTGCGATATGTGGACGAAAACAGAAAACTCAAATATTTCAGCTTCTTTTTGTATTTTCGATATTTAGTTGCGAAATATAGACAAAACCAGAAAACTCCAATATTTCAGATATTTTTTTGTTTTTTTTCGTTATTTTGTTGGGAAATATGGACAAAAACAGAAAACTCAAATATTTCAGAGAATTTGTTGTTTTTTTCCGTTATTTTATTGCGAAATATGGACAAAACCAGAAAACTGAAATATTTCAGACAATTTGTTTTCGTAATTTTGTTGCGAAATAGGGACAAAAACAGAAAACTCAAATATTTCAGAGAATTTTTGTTCCGTTATTTTGTTACGAAATATGGACAAAAACAGAAAACTCAAATATTTCAGATTCATTTTGTTTTTTTTTCGATATTTAGTTGCCAAATATGGAAAAAAAACAGAAAACTCAAATATTTCAGACAGTTTTTTGTTTTTTTTTCGTTATTTTGTTGCGAAATATGGACAAAAACAGAAAGCTCAAATATTTCAGATACTTCTTTGTTTATTTTTTGTTATTTTGTTCCGAAATATGGACAAAAACAGAAAACTCAAATATTTTAGATACTTTTTTGTTTTTTTTTTCGTTATTTTGTTCCCAAATATGGACAAAAACAGAAAGCTCACATATTTCAGATATTTTTTTGTTTCGTTATTTTGTTGAGAAATATGGACAAAACAGAAAACTCAAATATATCAGTTTTTTTTTGTTTTTTTCGATATTTAGTTGCGAAATATGGACAAAACTAGAAAACTCAAATATTGCAGATATTTTTTTGGTTTTTTTCGTTATTTTGTTGGGAAATATGGACAAATAAACTCAAATATTTCAGAAATTTTTTTGTTTCTTTTTTCCGTTATTTTGTTGGGAAATATGGACAAAAACAGAAAACTTAAATATTTTAGAGAATTTGTTGTTTTTTCTGTTATTTTGTTGTGAAATATGGACAAAACCCGAAAACTCAAATATTTTTGTTTTGTTATTTTGTTGCGAAATATGGACAAAAACAGAAAGCTCAAATATTTCAGATATTTTTATGTTTTTTCCTTTATTTTGTTGCGAAATATGGACAAAAGCAGAAAACTCAAATATTTCAAGTAACTTTTTGTTTTTTTTCGTTATATTATTGCGAAATATGGACAAAAAAACTCAAATATTTCAGATATTTTTTTGTTTTTTTCGATATTTAGTTGCGAAATATGGACAAAAACCAAAAACTCAAATATTTCAGATACTTTCTTGTTATTTTTTTGTTATTTTGTTGCAAAATATGGACAAAAGCAGAAACCTCAAATATTTCAGATACTTTTATGTTTTTTTCCTTAATTTGTTGCGAAATATGGACAAAACCAGAAAACTCAAATATTTCAAATACTTTTTTTTCGTTTTTTGTTGCGAAATATGGACAAAAACAGAAAGCTCAAATATTTCAGATACTTATATGTTTTTTTTAGTTATTTTGTTGCGAAATATGGGCAAAAAATGAAAACTAAAATATTTCACATACTTTTTCGTTTTTTTCGTTATTTTGTTGCCAAATGTGGACAAAAACAGAAAATTCAAATATTTCAGATACTTTTTTGTTTTTTTTCGTTATTTTGTTGCGAAAACTGGACAATAATAGAAAACTAAAATATTTCAGATACTTTGTTGTTGTTTTCCGTTATTTTGTTGGGAAATATGGACAAAAACAGAAAACTTAAATATTTTAGAGAATTTGTTGTTTTTTCTGTTATTTTGTTGTGAAATATGGACAAAACCCGAAAACTCAAATATTTTTGTTTTGTTATTTTGTTGCGAAATATGGACAAAAACAGAAAGCTCAAATATTTCAGATATTTTTATGTTTTTTCCTTTATTTTGTTGCGAAATATGGACAAAAGCAGAAAACTCAAATATTTCAAGTAACTTTTTGTTTTTTTTCGTTATATTATTGCGAAATATGGACAAAAAAACTCAAATATTTCAGATATTTTTTTGTTTTTTTCGATATTTAGTTGCGAAATATGGACAAAAACCAAAAACTCAAATATTTCAGATACTTTCTTGTTATTTTTTTGTTATTTTGTTGCAAAATATGGGCAAAAGCAGAAACCTCAAATATTTCAGATACTTTTATGTTTTTTTCCTTAATTTGTTGCGAAATATGGACAAAACCAGAAAACTCAAATATTTCAAATACTTTTTTTTCGTTTTTTGTTGCGAAATATGGATAAAAACAGAAAGCTCAAATATTTCAGATACTTTTATGTTTTTTTCGTTATTTTGTTGCTAAATATGCACAAAAAATGAAAACTAAAATATTTCACATACATTTTCGTTTTTTTTTCGTTATTTTGTTCCGAAATATGCAGAAAAACAGAAAATTCAAATATTTCAGATTCTTTTTGTTTTTTTTCGTTATTTTGTTGCGAAATACGGACAAAAACAGAAAGGTCAAATATTTCAGATTCTTTTTATTTTTTTCGATATTTAGTTGCGAAATATGGACAAAAACAGAAAATTCAAATATTTCAGATTCTTTTTGTTGCGAAATACGGACAAAAACAGAAAGGTCAAATATTTCAGATTCTTTTTATTTTTTTCGAAATTTAGTTGCGAAATATGGACAAAAACAGAAAGTTCAAATATTTTAGATACTTTTTTGTTTTTTTTTCGTTATTTTGTTGCGAAATATGGACAAAACCAGAAAACTCAAATATTTTATATACTTTTTTTTCGATTTTTGTTGCGAAATATGGACAAAAACAGAAAGCTCAAATATTTCAGATACTTATATGTTTTTTTTCGCTATTTCGTTGCGACATATGGGCAAAAAATGAAAACTAAAATATTTCACATATTTTTTCGTTATTTTGTTGCTAAATGTGGACAAAAACAGAAAGCTCAAATATTTCAGATACTTTTATGTTTTTTCGTTATTTTGTTGCGAAATATGGAGAAAAACAGAAAACTCAAATATTTCAGAGAATTTGTTGATTTTTTCCGTTATTTTGTTGCGAAATATGGACAAAACCAGAAAACTCAAATATTTCAAAAACCTTTTTTTTTTCGTTATTTTGTTGCGAAATATGGACAAAAGCAGAAAACTCAAATATTTAAAAATTTTTTTGTTTTTTTTTTCATTATATTATTGCGAAATATGGACAAAAAACGAAGACTCAAATATTTCAGATTTTTTTTTGTTTTTTGTTTCGTTATTTTGTTGAGAAATATGAACAAAAACAGAAAACTCAAATATTTCAGAGAATTAGTTGATTTTTTCGGTTATTTTGTTGCAAAATATGGACAAAAACAGAAAACTCAAATATTTCAGATTCTTTTTGTTTTTTTCGATATTTAGTTGGGAAATATGGGCAAGAAATCAAAACTAAAATATTTCACATAATTTTTAATTTTTTTTCGTTATTTTGTTGGGAAATATGGACAAAAACAGAAAGCTCAAATATTTCAGATACTTTTATGTTTTTTTCGTTATTTTATTGCGAAATATGGGCAAGAAATGAAAACTAAAATATTTCACATAATTTTTAATTTTTTTTCGTTATTTTGTTGGGAAATATGGACAAAAACAGAAAACTCAAATATTTTAGAGAATTTGTTGTTTTTTTCCGTTATTTTGTTGCGAAATATGGACAAAAACAGAAAACTCAAATATTTCAGATTCTTTTTGTTTTTTTCGATATTTAGTTGGGAAATATGGACAAAAACAGAAAACTCAAATATTTCAGACAGTTTTTTGTTTTTTTTTTCGTTATTTTGTTGCGAAATATGGACAAAAACAGAAAACTGAAATATTTCAGAGAATTTGTTGTTTTTTTCCGTTATTTTATTGCGAAATATGGACAAAACCAGAAAACTGAAATATTTCAGACAATTTGTTTTCGTAATTTTGTTGCGAAATATGGACAAAAACAGAAAACTCAAATATTTCAGAGAATTTTTGTTCCGTTATTTTGTTACGAAATATGGACAAAAACAGAAAACTTAAATATTTCAGATTCATTTGGTTTTTTTTTCGATATTTAGTTGCCAAATATGGAAAAAAAACAGAAAACTCAAATATTTCAGATAATTTTATGTTTTTTTTCGTTAATTTGTTGCGATATGTGGACGAAAACAGAAAACTCAAATATTTCAGCTTCTTTTTGTTTTTTTCGATATTTAGTTGCGAAATATAGACAAAACCAGAAAACTCCAATATTTCAGATATTTTTTTGTTTTTTTTCGTTATTTTGTTGGGAAATATGGACAAAAACAGAAAACTCAAATATTTCAGAGAATTTGTTGTTTTTTTCCGTTATTTTATTGCGAAATATGGACAAAACCAGAAAACTGAAATATTTCAGACAATTTGTTTTCGTAATTTTGTTGCGAAATATGGACAAAAACAGAAAACTCAAATATTTCAGAGAATTTTTGTTCCGTTATTTTGTTACGAAATATGGACAAAAACAGAAAACTCAAATATTTCAGATTCATTTGGTTTTTTTTTTCGATATTTAGTTGCCAAATATGGAAAAAAAACAGAAAACTCAAATATTTCAGACAGTTTTTTGTTTTTTTTTCGTTATTTTGTTGCGAAATATGGACAAAAACAGAAAGCTCAAATATTTCAGATACTTCTTTGTTTATTTTTTGTTATTTTGTTCCGAAATATGGACAAAAACGGAAATCTCAAATATTTCAGATACTTTGTTATTTTTGCGATATTTTGTTGCGAAATATGGACAAAAAATGAAAACTCAAATATTTCAGATACTGTGTCGTTTTTTTTTCGTTATTTTGTTGCGAAATATGGGCAAAAAAAAACTTAAATATTTCAGATTATTTTTCTTTTTTCGATATTTAATTGCGAAATATGTACAAAAACAGAAAACTCAAATATTTTAGATACTTTTTTGTTTTTTTTTCGTTATTTTGTTCCCAAATATGGACAAAAACAGAAAGCTCACATATTTCAGATATTTTTTTGTTTCGTTATTTTGTTGAGAAATATGGACAAAACAGAAAACTCAAATATTTCAGTTTTTTTTTGTTTTTTTCGATATTTAGTTGCGAAATATGGACAAAACTAGAAAACTCAAATATTGCAGATATTTTTTTGTTTTTTTTCGTTATTTTGTTGGGAAATATGGACAAAAACAGAAAACTCAAATATTTCACATACTTTTTTGTTTTTTTTCGTTATTTTGTTGCGAAATATGGAGAAAACCAGAAAACTCAAATATTTCAGATTCTTTTTGTTTTTTTTTTTCGATGTTTAGTTGCGAAATATGGACAAATAAACTCAAATATTTCAGAAATTTTTTTGTTTCTTTTTTCCGTTATTTTGTTGGGAAATTTGGACAAAAACAGAAAACTCAAATATTTCAGATTCTTTTTGTTTTTTTTTCGATATTTAGTTGCCAAATATGGAAAAAAAACAGAAAACTCAAATATTTCAGACAGTTTTTTGTTTATTTTTCGTTATTTTGTTGCGAAATATGGACAAAAACAGAAAACTCAAATATTTCAGATACTTCTTTGTTTATTTTTCGTTATTTTGTTGCGAAATATGGAGAAAACCAGAAAACTGAAATATTTCAGACAATTTGTTTTCGTAATTTTGTTGCGAAATATGGACAAAAACAGAAAACTCAAATATTTCATACAGTGCTTTGTTTTTTTTCGTTATTTTGTTGCGAAATATGGAGAAAACCAGAAAACTCAAATATTTCAGATTCTTTTTGTTTTTTTTTCGATGTTTAGTTGCGAAATATGGACAAATAAACTCAAATATTTCAGAAATTTTTTTGTTTCTTTTTTCCGTTATTTTGTTGGGAAATATGGACAAAAACAGAAAACTCAAATATTTTAGAGAATTTGTTGTTTTTTCTGTTATTTTGTTGTGAAATATGGACAAAACCCGAAAACTCAAATATTTTTGTTTTGTTATTTTGTTGCGAAATATGGACAAAAACAGAAAGCTGAAATATTTCAGATATTTTTATGTTTTTTTCCTTTATTTTGTTGCGAAATCTGGACAAAAGCAGAAAACTCAAATATTTCAAGTAACTTTTTGTTTTTTTTGTTATATTATTGCGAAATATGGACAAAAACACTCAAATATTTCAGATACTTTGTTGTTGTTTTCCGTTATTTTGTTGCGAAATATGGACAAAACCAGAAAACTCAAATATTTCATATACTTTTTTTTCGTTTTTTGTTGCGAAATATGGACAAAAACAGAAAGCTCAAATATTTCAGATACTTATATGTTTTTTTTAGTTATTTTGTTGCGAAATATGGGCAAAAAATGAAAACTAAAATATTTCACATACTTTTTCGTTTTTTTTCGTTATTTTGTTGCCAAATGTGGACAAAAACAGAAAATTCAAATATTTCAGATACTTTTTTGTTTTTTTTCGTTATTTTGTTGCGAAAAATGGACAAAAATAGAAAACTAAAATATTTCAGATACTTTGTTGTTGTTTTCCGTTATTTTGTTGAGAAATATGGACAAAAGCAGAAAACTCAAATATTTCAGATACTTTTATGTTTTGTTTTCGTTATTTTGTTGCGAAATATGGACAAAAGCAGGAAACTCAAATATTTCAAATACTTTTTTGTGTTTTTTCGTTATATTATTGCGAAATATGGACAAAAACAGAAAACTCAAATATTTCAGACAGCTTTTTGTTTTTTTTTCGTTATTTTTTTAGCGAAATAATGGACAAAAACAGAAAGCTCAAATATTTCAGATAATTTTATGTTTTTTTTTCGTTAATTTGTTGCGATATGTGGACGAAAACAGAAAATTCAAATATTTCAGCTTCTTTTTGTTTTTTTCGATATTTAGTTGCGAAATATAGACAAAACCAGAAAACTCCAATATTTCAGATATTTTTTTGTTTTTTTTTCGTTATTTTGTTGGGAAATATGGACAAAAACAGAAAACTCAAATATTTCAGAGAATTTGTTCGTTATTTTATTGCGAAATATGGACAAAACCAGAAAACTGAAATATTTCAGACAATTTGTTTTCGTTATTTTGTTGAGAAATATGGACAAAACAGAAAACTCAAATATTTCAGTTTTTTTTTTATTTTTTCGATATTTAATTGCGAAATATGTACAAAAACAGAAAACTCAAATATTTTAGATACGTTTTTGTTTTTTTTTCGTTATTTTGTTCCCAAATATGGACAAAAACAGAAAACTCAAATATTTCACATACTTTTTCGTTTTTTTTCGTTATTTTGTTGCGAAATATGGAGAAAACCAGAAAACTCAAATATTTCAGATTCTTTTTGTTTTTTTTCGATGTTTAGTTGCGAAATATGGAAAAAAAACAGAAAACTCAAATATTTCAGACAGTTTTTTGTTTTTTTTCGTTATTTTGTTGCGAAATATGGACAAAAACAGAAAGCTCAAATATTTCAGATACTTCTTTGTTTATTTTTTGTTATTTTGTTCCGAAATATGGACGAAAACGGAAATCTCAAATATTTCAGATACTTTCTTGTTATTTTTGCAATATTTTGTTGCGAAATATGGACAAAAAATGAAAACTCAAATATTTCAGATACTAAGTCGTTTTTTTTTCGTTATTTTGTTGCGAAATATGGGCAAAAAAAAACTGAAATATTTCAGATTATTTTTATTTTTTCGATATTTAATTGCGAAATCTGTACAAAAACAGAAAACTCAAATATTTTAGATACTTTTTTGTTTTTTTTTCGTTATTTTGTTCCCAAATATGGACAAAAACAGAAAGCTCACATATTTCAGATATTTTTTTGTTTCGTTATTTTGTTGAGAAATATGGACAAAACAGAAAACTCAAATATTTCAGTTTTTTTTTGTTTTTTTCGATATTTAGTTGCGAAATATGGACAAAACTAGAAAACTCAAATATTGCAGATATTTTTTTGTTTTTTTTCGTTATTTTGTTGGGAAATATAGACAAAAACAAAAAACTCAAATATTTCACATACTTTTTCGTTTTTTTTCTTTATTTTGTTGCGAAATAGGGAGAAAACCAGAAAACTCAAATATTTCAGATTCTTTTTGTTTTTTTTTCGATATTTAGTTGCCAAATATGGAAAAAAAACAGAAAACTCAAATATTTCAGAAATTTTTTTGTTTCTTTTTTCCGTTATTTTGTTGGGAAATATGGACAAAAACAGAAAGCTCAAATATTTCAGATATTTTTATGTTTTTTTCCTTTATTTTGTTGGGAAATATGGACAAAAACAGAAAACTCAAATATTTCAGATTCTTTTTGTTTTTTTTTTCGATATTTAGTTGCCAAATATGGAAAAAAAACAGAAAACTCAAATATTTCAGACATTTTTTTGTTTTTTTTTCGTTATTTTGTTGCGAAATATGGACAAAAACAGAAAGCTCAAATATTTCAGATACTTTTTTGTTTATTTTTTGTTATTTTGTTCCGAAATATGGACAAAAACGGAAATCTCAAATATTTCAGATACTTTCTTGTTATTTTTGCGATATTTTGTTGCGAAATATGGACAAAAAATGAAAACTCAAATATTTCAGATACTAAGTCGTTTTTTTTTCGTTATTTTGTTGCGAAATATGGGCAAAAAAAAACTTAAATATTTCAGATTATTTTTATTTTTTCGATATTTAATTGCGAAATATGTACAAAAACAGAAAACTCAAATATTTTAGATACTTTTTTGTTTTTTTTTTTCGTTATTTTGTTCCCAAATATGGACAAAAACAGAAAGCTCACATATTTCATATACTTTTTTTTCGTTTTTTGTTGCGAAATATGGACAAAAACAGAAAGCTCAAATATTTCAGATACTTATATGTTTTTTTTAGTTATTTTGTTGCGAAATATGGGCAAAAAATGAAAACTAAAATATTTCACATACTTTTTCGTTTTTTTTCGTTATTTTGTTGCCAAATGTGGACAAAAACAGAAAATTCAAATATTTCAGATACTTTTTTGTTTTTTTTCGTTATTTTGTTGCGAAAACTGGACAAAAATAGAAAACTAAAATATTTCAGATACTTTGTTGTTGTTTTCCGTTATTTTGTTGAGAAATATGGACAAAAGCAGAAAACTCAAATATTTCAGATACTTTTATGTTTTGTTTTCGTTATTTTGTTGCGAAATATGGACAAAAGCAGGAAACTCAAATATTTCAAATACTTTTTTGTGTTTTTCCGTTATTTTGTTGCGAAATATGGACAAAACCATACAGAAAACTCAAATATTTCATATACTTTTTTTTCGTTTTTTGTTGCGAAATATGGACAAAAACAGAAAGCTCAAATATTTCAGATACTTATATGTTTTTTTTAGTTATTTTGTTGCGAAATATGGGCAAAAAATGAAAACTAAAATATTTCACATACTTTTTCGTTTTTTTTCGTTATTTTGTTGCCAAATGTGGACAAAAACAGAAAATTCAAATATTTCAGATACTTTTTTGTTTTTTTTCGTTATTTTGTTGCGAAAACTGGACGAAAACAGAAAACTCAAATATTTCAGCTTCTTTTTGTTTTTTTCGATATTTAGTTGCGAAATATAGACAAAACCAGAAAACTCCAATATTTCAGATATTTTTTCGTTTTTTTTTCGTTATTTTGTTGGGAAATATGGACAAAAACAGAAAACTCAAATATTTCAGAGAATTTGTTGTTTTTTTCCGTTATTTTATTGCGAAATATGGACAAAACCAGAAAACTGAAATATTTCAGACAATTTGTTTTCGTTATTTTGTTGAGAAATATGGACAAAACAGAAAACTCAAATATTTCAGTTTTTTTTTATTTTTTCGATATTTAATTGCGAAATATGTACAAAAACAGAAAACTCAAATATTTTAGATACTTTTTTGTTTTTTTTTCGTTATTTTGTTCCCAAATATGGACAAAAACAGAAAACTCAAATATTTCAGATTCTTTTTGTTTTTTTTCGATGTTTAATTGCGAAATATGGACAAAAACAGAAAGCTCAAATATTTCAGATTCTTTTTGTTTTTTTTTTCGATATTTAGTTGCCAAATATGGAAAAAAAACAGAAAACTGAAATATTTCAGACAGTTTTTTGTTTTTTTTTCGTTATTTTGTTGCGAAATATGGACAAAAACAGAAAGCTCAAATATTTCAGTTACTTCTTTGTTTATTTTTTGTTATTTTGTTCCGAAATATGGACAAAAACGGAAATCTCAAATATTTCAGATACTTTCTTGTTATTTTTGCGATATTTTGTTGCGAAATATGGACAAAAAATGAAAACTCAAATATTTCAGATACTGTGTCGTTTTTTTTCGTTATTTTGTTGCGAAATATGGGCAAAAAAAAAACTTAAATATTTCAGATTATTTTTATTTTTTCGTTATTTAATTGCGAAATATGTACAAAAACAGAAAACTCAAATATTTTAGATACTTTTTTGTTTTTTTTTTCGTTATTTTGTTCCCAAATATGGACAAAAACAGAAAGCTCAAATATTTCAGATATTTTTATGTTTTTTTCCTTTATTTTGTTGCGAAATATGGACAAAAGCAGAAAACTCAAATATTTCAAGTAACTTTTTGTTTTTTTTCGTTATATTATTGCGAAATATGGACAAAAAAAACTCAAATATTTAAGATTATTTTTGTTTTTTTTGCGTTATTTTGTTGCGATATATGGACAAAACCCGAAAACTCAAATATTTCAGATACTTTTATGTTTTTTTCGTTATTTTGTTGCTAAATATGGACAAAAAATGAAAACTCAAATAATTCACATACATTTTCGTTTTTTTTCGTTATTTTGTTGCGAAATATGGAGAAAAACAGAAAATTCAAATATTTCAGATTTCAGATTATGGACAAAAACAGAAAGCTCAAATATTTCAGATATTTTTATGTTTTTTTCCTTTATTTTGTTGCGAAATATGGACAAAAGCAGAAAACTCAAATATTTCAGATACTTTTTTTTTTTTTTCGTTATATTATTGCGAAATATGGACAAAAAAAACTCAAATATTTAAGATTATTTTTGTTTTTTTTGCGTTATTTTGTTGCGATATATGGACAAAACCCGAAAACTCAAATATTTCAGATACTTTTATGTTTTTTTCGTTATTTTGTTGCTAAATATGGACAAAAAATGAAAACTCAAATAATTCACATACATTTTCGTTTTTTTTCGTTATTTTGTTGCGAAATATGGAGAAAAACAGAAAATTCAAATATTTCAGATTCTTTTTGTTGTTTTTTCGTTATTTTGTTGCGAAATACGGACAAAAACAGAAAGGTCAAATATTTCAGATTCTTTTTATTTTTTTCGATATTTAGTTGCGAAATATGGACAAAAACAGCAAATTCAAATATATCAGATACTTTTTGTTTTTTTTTTCAATGTTTAGTTGCGAAATATGGACAAAAGCAGAAAACCGAAATATTTCAGACAGTTTCTTGTTTTTTTTTCGTTATTTTGTTGCGAAATATTGACAAAACCAGAAAACTCAAATATTTCAGATACATTTTTTTTCGTTATTTTATTGCGAAATACGGACAAACACAGAAAACTCAAATATTTCAGATACTTTTATGTTTTTTTTTCGTTATTTTGTTGCGAAATATGTACAAAAACTTAAAACTAAAATATTTCAGATACTTTTTCGTTTTTTTTCGTTATTTTGTTGCGAAATATGGAGAAAAACATAAAATTCAAATATTTCAGATTCTTTTTGTTTTTTTTCGTTATTTTGTTGCGAAATACGGACAAAAACAGAAAGGTCAAATATTTCAGATTCTTTTTATTTTTTTCGATATTTAGTTGCGAAATATGGACAAAAACAGAAAACTCAAATATTTCAGAGAATTTTTGTTTCGTGATTTTGTTGCGAAATATGGACAAAAAAAGAAAACTCAAATATTTCAGATTCTTTTTGTTTTTTTTTCGATATTTTGTTGCGAAATACGGACAAAAACAGAAAATTCAAATATTTCAGATACTTTTTTGTTTTTTTTCGTTATTTTTTTGCGAAATATGGACAAAAATAGAAAACTAAAATATTTCAGATACTTTTTTGTTTTTTTTTCGTTATTATGTTGGGAAATATGGACAAAAGCAGAAAAATCAAATATTTCAGATACTTTTTTGTTTTTTTTTTCGTTATTTTGTTGGGATATTTCCAGAAACAGAAAACTCAAATATTTCAGAGAATTTTTGTTTCGTTATTTTGTTGCGAAATATGGACAAAAACAGAAAACTCAAATATTTCAGATTCTTTTTGTTTTTTTTCGATATTTAGTTGCGAAATATCGACAGAAAACAGAAAACTCAAATATTTCACATACTTTTTTCTTTTTTTTTCGTTACTTTGTTGGGAAATATGGACAAAAACAGAAAACTCAAATATTTCAGAGAATTTTTGTTTCGTTTTTTTGTTGTGTAATATGGACAAAAAGAGAAAACTCAAATATTTCAGATTCTTTTTGTTGTTTTCGATATTTGGTTGCGAAATATAGACAAAAACAGAAAACTCAAATATTTGAGATACTTTTTTGTTTTTTTTTCGTTAATTTGTTCCGAAATAGGGACAAAAACTGAAAACTAAAATATTTCAGATACTTTTTTGTTTGTTTTTTTTCCTAATTTTGTTGAGAAATATGGACAAAAAAAGATAACTCAAATATTTCAGAGAATTTTTGTTTCGTTATTTTGTTGCGAAATATGGACAAAAACAGAAAACTCAAATATTTCAGATTCTTTTTGTTTTTTTCGATATTTAGTTGGGAAATAAGGACAAAAACAGAAAACTCAAATATTTCAGACAGTTTTTTGTTTTTTTTTCGTTATTTTGTTGCGAAATATGGACAAAAACAGAAAACTCAAATATTTCAGAGAATTTGTTGTTTTTTTCCGTTATTTTATTGCGAAATATGGACAAAACCAGAAAACTGAAATATTTCAGACAATTTGTTTTCGTAATTTTGTTGCGAAATATGGACAAAAACAGAAAACTCAAATATTTCAGATTCTTTTTGTTTTTTTCTCGCTATTTAGTTGCCAAATATTGAAAAAAAACAGAAAACTCAAATATTTCAGACAGTTTTTTGTTTTTTTTTCGTTATTTAGTTGCGAAATATGGACAAAACTAGAAAACTCAAATATTGCAGATATTTTTTTGTTTTTTTTCGTTATTTTGTTGGGAAATATGGACAAAAACAGAAAACTCAAATATTTCACATACTTTTTCGTATTTTCGTTATTTTGTTGCGAAATATGGAGAAAACCAGAAAACTCAAATATTTCAGATTCTTTTTGTTTTTTTTCGATGTTTAGTTGCGAAATATGGACAAATAAATTAAAATATTTCAGAAATTTTTTTGTTTCTTTTTTCCGTTATTTTGTTGGGAAATGTGGACAAAAACAGAAAACTCAAATATTTTTGTTTTCTTATTTTGTTGCGAAATATGGACAAAAACAGAAAGCTCAAATATTTCAGATATTTTTATGTTTTTTTCCTTTATTTTGTTGCAAAATATGGACAAAAGCAGAAAACTCAAATATTTCAAATAACTTTTTGTTTTTTTTCGTTATATTATTGCGAAATATGGACAAAAAAACTCAAATATTTCAGATATTTTTTTGTTTTTTTTCGTTATTTTGTTGCGAAATATGGACAAAACCCGAAAACTCAAATATTTCCGATACTTTTTGTTTTGTTATTTGGTTGCGAAATATGGACAAAAAAAAACTCAAATATTTCAGATAGCTTATTGTTTTTTTTCGTTGTTTTGTTGCGAAATAGGGACAAAAACAGAAAACTCAAATATTTCCGATACTTTTTGTTTTGTTATTGGGTGCGAAATATGGACAAAAACAAAAAACTCAAATATTTCAGATAGCTTTTTGTTTTTTTCGTTGTTTTGTTGCGAAATAGGGACAAAAACAGAAAACTCAAATATTTCAGATACTTTCTTGTTATTTTTTCGTTATTTTGTTGGGAAATATGGACAAAAACAGAAAACTAAAATATTTCAGATACTTTTTTGTTTGTTGTTTTCCTTATTTTGTTGCGAAATAGGGACAAAAACAGAAGACTCAAATATTTCAGATACTTTCTTGTTATTTTTTAGTTATTTTGTTGGGAAATATGGACAAAAGCAGAAAACTCAAATATTTCAGATACTTTTATGTTTGTTGTTTTCCTTGTTTTGTTGCGAAATAGAGACAAAAACAGAAGACTCAAATATTTCAGATACTTTCTTGTTATTTTTTCGTTATTTTGTTGGGAAATATGGACAAAAACAGAAAATTCATATATTTCAGATACTTTTATGTTTTTTTTTCGTTATTTTGTTGCGAATTATGGACAAAAGCAGAAAACTCAAATATTTCAGATATTTTTTTGTTTTTTTTTCGTTATTTTGTTGCGAAATATGGACAAAACCCGAAAACTCAAATATTTCCGATACTTTTTGTTTTGTTATTTGGTTGCGAAATATGGACAAAAAAAAAACTCAAATATTTCAGATAGCTTTTTGTTTTTTTTCCTTGTTTTGTTGCGAAATAGGGACAAAAATAGAAAACTCAAATATTTCAGATACTTTCTTGTTATTTTTTAGTTATTTTGTTGGGAAATATGGACAAAAACAGAAAATTCAAATATTTCAGATTCTTTTTGTTTTTTTTTCGATGTTTAGTTGCGAAATATGGACAAAAAAACTCAAATATTTCCAAAAATTTTTTGTTTCTTTTTTCGTTATTTTGTTGGGAAATATGGACAAAACCCGAAAACTCAAATATTTCAGATACTTTTTGTTTTGTTATTTGGTTGCGAAATATGGACAAAAACAAAAAACTAAAATATTTCAGATATTTTTTTGTTTTTTTTTTTATTTTGTTGGGAAATATGAACAAAAACAGAAAACTCAAATATTTCAGAGAATTTGTTGTTTTTTCGTATTTTGTTGCGAAATACGGACAAAACCAGAAATCGGAAATATTTCACATACTTTTTTTCGTTATTTTGTTACGAAATATGGACAAAAACAGAAAGTTCAAATATTTCAGATTCTTTTTTGTTTTTTTCCTAATTTTGTTGAGAAATATGGACAAAAGCAGAAAATACTTTTTTGGATATGTCTTATATAGTAGATTCGGAAATTTGATCAAAAAGGGACATATTTTTTTCCAAAAATGGTGCAAATTAAGGATATATATTGAAATTTTGTAGAAAAACTTTTTTTTGTTGTATATTATAGTTTTTACATCTTGTTTAATTTTTGGATTTAACAATGTTGAATAATTTTGCAGATTTAGTTTTTGTTGTTTTTGAAGGAAAAGGATTTAATGGAAAAGCATAAATTTGATATTTTTTAGTGTCTTATAAAAAAAAAAACAAATAAACAGATTCTTGCATTTTAAATTTAATAAAAACTTTTTATAAAAGTCTTAAATTTTATATCAGCTTTTATAATTAAAGTTTTTTTTCAAATTTATGTTGTTCGGTCAATAATTTAAATTATATTATAACTGGTAGACCATATCGTTATGTGATATTCTATCTGAGACAATGCCACTAATCTGATCTACCGTACTGATTTCAGTTCGTTTTACAGTACTGTGATCATGTCCACTAACGACTGAATATAACTTGAAAATTCTGAAAAAATGAATAAAATTATAGTTAAAATGTGTCCATATCTACATTAATTTACTATTATTTAGTTTTTGTTCACTATTCTTGATCGATTTCCAGCAAATTTTTCTTTAAATAACAATTTTAAATTCACCCAAATTGTTAGGAGATATTGCCATACTGTCTCCAATTTATTAATTTTATTTCGTTTGAATTTAGAACGCGTATTCTCCATCTAATACAGATATATATTTATGAGACTTTTGGTCATTCCCTCCAAATAATCTTGGTAAACATAAGAATGTTACAAAATATGCAATAAAAACGAATTAGAATTTCCTTTTTTCTGATATTGAAATAAATTTTCAATATAAAATCATTTTTGCCTTCAGGAACATTAAATATCTAAGTTTTTTTTAATACCATATGAGACCATACTTAATTTTCTTCATTCATTTTAAATATTTTTAAAAATAAATTAACAAAATGATATCATTTTAGATTCCCTTTTATTTATCTCAAATTTGTTTTTTGTTTTTTTTAGCTAATAAAGATTAGGGCATTTGGCTTCTGTAAAGAATTTTTATCTATATTTCTCACTGATTGTGATGATGATGCTATTCTATTGTCTTGTTTTTTAATTTAAAATCCAGAAAAATAGATATAATTGTATTTTTCTGGTGGCTTTTTTTGGGGGAGGAGGACAATTGTAGATTGTTATCATATTATATCCCCATTCCTACTTCAAAAAAAACTTTAGTATTATTCTATAAAAATATTAATGGTTTTGTATAGTCGAAATTTAGTATATAATATATTATCGTGCTATTTTTATTGGATGGAAACGACAACCCTTCACAGAAACTTAAAGAACCCTTCTAGTGTGTCGGAATTTGTAGTTAAAGTTTTTCATATATATTAAATTTATGTCCTTCCAGAAAAATTGGATGAAAAAATAACTATTAATAATTCGTATCATGTTCGAGAAATAGTAATAAACAAATACAGGGGGACAGATTAAAGAGGATTTTACCTTATTTTATAAAAGAATTCCAATTAAATAGTTTGAATTAGAAAGTATAACTGGTATTTATATCAATTTGGATTTTCTGAACAAAAATTTCTAATTTTTGTTATATTTTCGATTTATTTCCGCAACTTTACCTATAACACCCTGTACTAACACTATTTTCCAATAAATTTTTCGTACAAAAAAAGGTAAAATCAATTATTTATGGGTTAGCTAGAAATTGCGAAATATGGACAAAAACAGAACACTCAAATATTTCAGATATTTTATGTTTTTTTTTCGTTATTTTGTTGAGAAATATGGACAAAAACAGAAAACTCAAATATTTCAGATATTTTGTTGGTTTTTTTTGTCATTTTGTTGGGAAATATGGACAAAAACAGCAAACTAAAATATTTCAGATACTTTTTGTTTTTTTCGATATTTAGTTGCGAAATACGGACAAAAACAGAAAACTCATCAATGGCAGATACTTTCTTGTTATTTTTTCGTTATTTTGTTGCGAAATATGGACAAAAACAGAAAACTCAAATATTTCAGTTACTTTTAGGATTTTTTTTGTTACATTGTTGCGAAATATGGTTAAAAAACGAAAACTCAAATATTTCAGAGAATTTGTTGTTTTTTCCGTTATTTTGTTGCGAAATATCGACAAAAACGGAAAACTCAAATATTTCTGATACTTTTTTTTTCGTTATTTTGTTGCCAAATATGGACAAAAACAGAAAGCACAAATATTTCAGATACTTTTAGGTTTTTTTGTTAATTTGTTGCGGAATATGGTTAAAAAGTGAAAACTCAAATATTTCAGATACTTTTTCCTGTTTTTTTTCGTAATTTTGTTGCGAAATATGGACAAAAACAGAAAACTCAAATATTTCAGAGAATTTGTTATTTTTTCCGTTATTTTGTTGCGAAATATCGACAAAAACGGAAAACTCAAATATTTCAGATAGTTTTTTATTATTTTTTCGTTATTTTGTTGCGAAATGTGGACAAAACCAGAAAACTCAAATATTTCAGATACTTTTTTGTTTTTCTTCGTTATTTTGTTGCGAAAAATCAACAAAAACAGAAAACTCAAATATTTCAGAGAATTTGCTGTTATTTTTTCGTTATTTTGTTGCGAAATGTGGAGAAAAACCGAAAACACAAATATTCCAGATATTTTCTTGTTATTTTTTCGTTATTTTGTCGCGAAATATGGACAAGAAATGAAAACTCAAATATTTCAGATTCTTTTAGTTTTTTTCGATATTTAGTTGCGAAATTTGGACAAATTCAGAAAACACAAATATTTCAGATAGTTTTTTGTTTTTTTTTTCGTTATTTTGTCGCGAAAGATGGACAAGAAATGAAAACTCAAATATATCAGATCCTTTTTTTGCGTTATTTTGTTGCGAAATATGGACAAAAACAGAAAACTCAAATATTTCAGATACTTTGCTGTTATTTTTTCGTTATTTTGTTGTGAAATATGGACAAAAACAGAAAGCTAAAATATTTCAGATACTCTTTCGTTGTTTTTTCGTTATTTTGTTTCGGAATATGGACAAAAACAGAAAACTCAAATATTTCAGATACTTTTAGGTTTTTTTTGTTAATTTGTTGCGAAATATGGTTAAAAAATGAAAATTCAAATACTTCAGATACTTTTTCCTCCTTTTTTGGTAATTTTGTTGCGAAATATGGAGACTAACAGAAAACTCAATATTTTAGATTCTTTTTGTTTTTTTTTTTTATATTTAGTTGCGAAATATGGACAAATCCACAAAACTCAAATATAATTTTTTATTTATATTTGAGTTTTGATAATTTTCAAAAGATAATTTTTTTTTCGTTATTTTGTTGCGAAATATGGATAACAACAGAATGATCAAATATTTCAGATACTTTCTTGTAATTTTTTTGTTATTTTGTTGCTAAATATGGACAAAAACAGAAAACTAAAATATTTCCGTTACTTTTTGTTAGTTTTTTTCCTTATTTTGTTGAGAAATATGGACAAAAACAGAAAATTCAAATATTTCAGAGAATTTGTTGTTTTTTCCGTTATTTTGTTGCGAAATATGGACAAAACCAGAAAACTCAAATATTTCTGATACTTTTTTTTTCGTTATTTTGTTGCGAAATATGGACAAAAACAGAGAGCACAAATATTTAAGATACTTTTAGTTTTTTTTTGTTAATTTGTTGCGAAATATGGTTAACAAATGAAAACTCAAATATTTCAGATACTTTTTCCTTTTTTTTCGTAATTTTGTTGCGAAATATGGAGACTAAACTCAAATATTTCAGATTGTTGTTTTTTTCGTCATTTTGTTGGGAAATATGGACAAAAACAGAAAACTCAAATATTTCAGATACTTTTTTGTTTTTTTCGTTATTTTGTCGCGAAATATCGACAAAAACAGAAAACTCAAATATTTCAGATAGTTTTTTAATATTTTTTCGTTATTTTGTTGCGAAATGTGGAGAAAAACAGAAAAGACAAATATTCGAGATATTTTCTTGTTATTTTTTCGTTATTTTGTCGCGAAATATGGACTAGAAATGAAAACTCAAATATATCAGATACTTTTCTTTTCGTTATTTTGTTGCGAAATATGGACAAAAACAGAATGCACAAATATTTCAGATACTTTTATGTTTTTTTTCGTTATTTGCGCAATAAAGACAAAAACAGAAAACTCAAATATTTTAGATACTTTCCTGTTATTTTTTCGTTATTTTGTTGTGAAATATGGACAAAAACAGAAAACTCAAATATTTCAGATTCTTTTTGTTTTTTTCGATATTTAGTTGCGAAATACGAACAAAAACAGAAGGCTAAAATATTTCTGATAATTTTTTTCGTTATTTTGTTGCGAAATATGGATAAAAAAACAGAAAGCTCATATATTTCAGATATTTTTAGGTTTTTTTTCGTTAATTTGTTGCGAAATATGGTTAAAAAATGAAAACTCAAATATTTCAGATACTTTTTCCTGTTTTTTTCACTATTTTGTTGCGAAATATGGACAAAAACAGAAAACTCAAATATTTCAGAGAATTTGTTGTTTTTTCCGTTATTTTGTTGCGAAATATTGACAAATCCAGAAAACTCAAATATTTCAGATACTTTTGTTCGTTATTTTGTTGCGAAATATGGACAAAAACAGAAAACTCAAATATTTCAGAGAATTTGTTGTTTTTTTCCGTTATTTTGTTGCGAAATATGGAGAAAACCAGAAAACTCAAATATTTCAGATACTTTTTTTTTCGTTATTTTGTTGCGAAATATGGACGAAAACAGAATGCTCAAATATTTCAGATACTTTCTTGTTATTTTTTTGTTATTTTGTGGCGAATTATGGAGAAAAACAGAAAACTCAAATATTTCAGATTCTTTTTGTTTTTTCGATATTTAGTTGCGAAATAGGGAGAAAAACAGAAAACTCAAATATTTCAGAGAATTTGTTGTTTCTTTCCGTTATTTTGTTGCGAAATATGGACAAAACCAGAAAACTCAAATATTTCAGATACTTTTTTTTTCGTTAGGAAAAAAAGCGAAATATGGACAAAAATTGAAAGCTGAAATATTTCAGGTACTTTTATGTTTTTTTTTCGTTATTTTGTTCGGAATAGGGACAAAAACAGAGAATTCAAATATTTCAGATTCTCTTTTTTTTCGATATGTAGTTGCGAAATATTAACAAAAACAGAAAACTCAAATATATCAGTTATTTTTTTGTTTTTTTTCGTTATATTATCGTGAGAAATATGGGACAAAAACAGAAAACTCAAATATTTTATAGAATTTGTTGTTTTTTTCCGCTATTTTCTTGCGAAATATGGACAAAACCAGAAAACTCCAATATTTCTGATACTTTTTTTTCGTTATTTTGTTGCGAAATATGGACAAAAACAGAAAGCTCAAATATTTCAGATACTTTTATGTTTTTTTTCGATAATCTGTTGCGAAATATGGTTAAAAAATGAAAACTCAAATATTTCAGATAATTTTTCCATTTCTTTTTCGTTATTTTGTTGCGAAATATGGACAAAATCAGAAAACTCAAATATTTCAGATACTTTTTTGTTTGTTTTTTTCCTTATTTTGTTCAGAAATATGGACAAAAGCAGAAAACTAAAATATTTCAGAGAATTTGTTGTTTTTGCCGTTATTTTGTTGCGAAATATGGACAAACACAGAAAGCTCAAATATTTCAGATACCTTTATGTTTTTTTCAGTTATTTTGTTGCAAAATATGGACAAAAATAGAAAACTCAAATATTTCAAATTCTTTTAGTTTTTTTCGATATTTAGTTGCGAAATTTGGACAAATTCAGAAAACACAAATATTTCAGATAGTTTTTTGTTTTTTTTTCGTTATTTTGTCGCGAAATATGGACAAGAAATGAAAACTCAAATATATCAGATACTTTTTTGTTTGTTTTTTTCCTTATTTTGTTCAGAAATATGGACAAAAGCAGAAAACTCATATACTTTAGATACTTTTTTGTTTTTTTTTCGCGATTTTGTTGGGAAATATCGACAAAAACAGAAAACTAAAATATTTCAGAGAATTTGTTGTTTTTGCCGTTATTTTGTTGCGAAATATGGACAAACACAGAAAGCTCAAATATTTCAGATACCTTTATGTTTTTTTCAGTTATTTTGTTGCGAAATATGGACAAAAATAGAAAACTCAAATATTTCAAATTCTTTTAGTTTTTTTCGATATTTAGTTGCGAAATTTGGAGAAATTCAGAAAACACAAATATTTCAGATAGTTTTTTGTTTTTTTTCGATATTTTGTCGCGAAATATGGACAAGAAATGAAAACTCAAATATATCAGATACTTTTTTGTTTGTTTTTTTCCTTATTTTGTTCAGAAATATGGACAAAAGCAGAAAACTCATATACTTTAGATACTTTTTTGTTTTTTTTTCGCGATTTTGTTGGGAAATATCGACAAAAACAGAAAACTAAAATATTTCAGAGAATTTGTTGTTTTTGCCGTTATTTTGTTGCGAAATATGGACAAACACAGAAAGCTCAAATATTTCAGATACCTTTATGTTTTTTTCAGTTATTTTGTTGCGAAATATGGACAAAATCAGAAAACTCAAATATTTCAGATACTTTTTTGTTTGTTTTTTTCCTTATTTTGTTCAGAAATATGGACAAAAGCAGAAAACTAAAATATTTCAGAGAATT
The DNA here is from genome assembly GCA_963932195.1 of Empis livida. Lineage (NCBI taxonomy): Eukaryota > Metazoa > Arthropoda > Insecta > Diptera > Empididae > Empis > Empis livida. The sequence continues at coordinate 25,932,427 of OZ010646.1, read as the reverse complement.
TGTTGTTTTTGCCGTTATTTTGTTGCGAAATATGGACAAACACAGAAAGCTCAAATATTTCAGATACCTTTATGTTTTTTTCAGTTATTTTGTTGCAAAATATGGACAAAAATAGAAAACTCAAATATTTCAAATTCTTTTAGTTTTTTTCGATATTTAGTTGCGAAATTTGGACAAATTCAGAAAACACAAATATTTCAGATAGTTTTTTGTTTTTTTTTCGTTATTTTGTCGCGAAATATGGACAAGAAATGAAAACTCAAATATATCAGATACTTTTTTGTTTGTTTTTTTCCTTATTTTGTTCAGAAATATGGACAAAAGCAGAAAACTCATATACTTTAGATACTTTTTTGTGTTTTTTTCGCGATTTTGTTGGGAAATATCGACAAAAACAGAAAACTAAAATATTTTAGAGAATTTGTTGTTTTTGCCGTTATTTTGTTGCGAAATATGGACAAACACAAAAAGCTCAAATATTTCAGATACCTTTATGTTTTTTTCAGTTATTTTGTTGCGAAATATGGACAAAAATAGAAAACTCAAATATTTCAAATTCTTTTAGTTTTTTTCGATATTTAGTTGCGAAATTTGGAGAAATTCAGAAAACACAAATATTTCAGATAGTTTTTTGTTTTTTTTTCGATATTTTGTCGCGAAATATGGACAAGAAATGAAAACTCAAATATTTCAGATTCTTTTAGTTTTTTTCGATATTTAGTTGCGAAATTTGGACAAATTCAGAAAACACAAATATTTCAGATAGTTTTTTGTTTTTTTTTTCGTTATTTTGTCGCGAAAGATGGACAAGAAATGAAAACTCAAATATATCAGATACTTTTTTTTTCGTTATTTTGTTGCGAAATATGGACAAAAACAGAAAACTCAAATATTTCAGATACTTTGCTATTATTTTTTCGTTATTTTGTTGTGAAATATGGACAAAAACAGAAAGCTAAAATATTTCAGATACTCTTTCGTTGTTTTTTCGTTATTTTGTTTCGGAATATGGACAAAAACAGAAAACTCAAATATTTCAGATACTTTTAGGTTTTTTTTGTTAATTTGTTGCGAAATATGGTTAAAAAATGAAAATTCAAATACTTCAGATACTTTTTCCTCCTTTTTTGGTAATTTTGTTGCGAAATATGGAGACTAACAGAAAACTCAATATTTTAGATTCTTTTTGTTTTTTTTTTTATATTTAGTTGCGAAATATGGACAAATCCACAAAACTCAAATATAATTTTTTATTTATATTTGAGTTTTGATAATTTTCAAAAGATAATTTTTTTTTCGTTATTTTGTTGCGAAATATGGATAACAACAGAATGATCAAATATTTCAGATACTTTCTTGTAATTTTTTTGTTATTTTGTTGCTAAATATGGACAAAAACAGAAAACTAAAATATTTCCGTTACTTTTTGTTAGTTTTTTTCCTTATTTTGTTGAGAAATATGGACAAAAACAGAAAACTCAAATATTTCAGAGAATTTGTTGTTTTTTCCGTTATTTTGTTGCGAAATATGGACAAAACCAGAAAACTCAAATATTTCTGATACTTTTTTTTTCGTTATTTTGTTGCGAAATATGGACAAAAACAAAGAGCACAAATATTTCAGATACTTTTAGTTTTTTTTTTGTTAATTTGTTGCGAAATATGGTTAACAAATGAAAACTCAAATATTTCAGATACTTTTTCCTTTTTTTTCGTAATTTTGTTGCGAAATATGGAGACTAAACTCAAATATTTCAGATTGTTGTTTTTTTCGTCATTTTGTTGGGAAATATGGACAAAAACAGAAAACTCAAATATTTCAGATACTTTTTTGTTTTTTTCGTTATTTTGTCGCGAAATATCGACAAAAACAGAAAACTCAAATATTTCAGATAGTTTTTTAATATTTTTTCGTTATTTTGTTGCGAAATGTGGACAAAAACAGAAAAGACAAATATTCGAGATATTTTCTTGTTATTTTTTCGTTATTTTGTCGCGAAATATGGGCTAGAAATGAAAACTCAAATATATCAGATACTTTTCTTTTCGTTATTTTGTTGCTAAATATAGACAAAAACAGAATGCACAAATATTTCAGATACTTTTATGTTTTTTTCGTTATTTGCGCAATAAAGACAAAAACAGAAAACTCAAATATTTTAGATACTTTCCTGTTATTTTTTCGTTATTTTGTTGTGAAATATGGACAAAAACAGAAAACTCAAATATTTCAGATTCTTTTTGTTTTTTTCGATATTTGGTTGCGAAATACGAACAAAAACAGAAAGCTAAAATATTTCTGATAATTTTTTTCGTTATTTTGTTGCGAAATATGGATAAAAAAACAGAAAGCTCATATATTTCAGATATTTTTAGGTTTTTTTTCGTTAATTTGTTGCGAAATATGGTTAAAAAATGAAAACTCAAATATTTCAGATACTTTTTCCTGTTTTTTTCACTATTTTGTTGCGAAATATGGACAAAAACAGAAAACTCAAATATTTCAGAGAATTTGTTGTTTTTTTCCGTTATTTTGTTGCGAAATATTGACAAATCCAGAAAACTCAAATATTTCAGTTACTTTTTTTTTCGTTATTTTGTTGCGAAATATGGACAAAAACAGAAAACTCAAATATTTCAGAGAATTTGTTGTTTTTTCCCGTTATTTTGTTGCGAAATATGGACAAAACCAGAAAACTCAAATATTTCAGATACTTTTTTTTTCGTTATTTTGTTGCGAAATATGGACGAAAACAGAATGCTCAAATATTTCAGATACTTTCTTGTTATTTTTTTGTTATTTTGTGGCGAATTATGGAGAAAAACAGAAAACTCAAATATTTCAGATTCTTTTTGTTTTTTCGATATTTAGTTGCGAAATAGGGAGAAAAACAGAAAACTCAAATATTTCAGAGAATTTGTTGTTTCTTTCCGTTATTTTGTTGCGAAATATGGACAAAACCAGAAAACTCAAATATTTCAGATACTTTTTTTTTCGTTAGGAAAAAAAGCGAAATATGGACAAAAATTGAAAGCTGAAATATTTCAGGTACTTTTATGTTTTTTTTTTCGTTATTTTGTTCGGAATAGGGACAAAAACAGAGAACTCAAATATTTCAGATTCTCTTTTTTTTCGATATGTAGTTGCGAAATATTAACAAAAACAGAAAACTCAAATATTTTAGAGAATTTGTTGTTTTTTCCGTTATTTTGTTGCGAAATATTGACAAAACCAGAAAACTCAAATATTTCTGATACTTTTTTTTCGTTATTTTGTTGCGAAATATGGACAAAAACAGAAAGCTCAAATATTTCAGATACTTTTATGTTTTTTTTCGTTAATTTTTCGCGAAATATGGTTAAAAAATGAAAACTCAAATATTTCAGATACTTTTTCCATTTTTTTTCGTTATTTTGTTGCGAAATATGGACAAAACCAGAAAACTCAAATATTTCTGATACTTTTTTTTCGTTATTTTGTTGCGAAATATGGACAAAAACAGAGAGCACAAATATTTCAGATACTTTTAGGTTTTTTTTTGTTAATTTGTTGCGAAATATGGAGACTAATAGAAAACTCAATATTTTAGATTCTTTTTGTTTTTTTCGATATTTAGTTGCGAAATATGGACAAAAAAGAAAACTCAAATATTTCAGATATTTTGTTGTTATTTTTTTGTTATTTTGTGGCGAATTATGGAGAAAAACAGAAAACTCAAATATTTCAGAGAATTTGTTGTTTTTTTCCGTTATTTTGTTGCGAAATATGGACAAAAACAGAATACTCAAATATTTCAGATCTTTTTGTGTTTTTTGTTTCGTTATTTTGTTGAGAAATATGGACAAAAAAAGAAAACTCAAATATTTCAGAGAATTTGTTGTTTTTTTTTGCTTTATATTATTGCGAAATATCGACAAAAACGAAGACTCAAATATTTCAGATTTTTTTTTGTTTTTTGTTTCGTTATTTTCTTGAGAAATATGGACAAAACCAGAAAACTCAAATATTTCTGATACTTTTTTTTCGTTATTTTGTTGCGAAATATGGTTAAAAAATGAAAACACTAATACTTCAGATACTTTTTCGTGTTTTTTTTCGTAATTTTGTTGCGAAATATGGAGACTAACAGAAAACTCAATATTTTAGATTCTTTTTGTTTTTTTCGATATTTAGTTGCGAAATATGGACAAAAAAGAAAACTCAAATATTTCAGATATTTTGTTGTTTTTTTCGTCATTTTGTTGGGAAATATGGACAAAAACAGAAAACTCAAATATTTCAGAGAATTTGTTGTTTTTTTCCGTTATTTTGTTGCGAAATATTCACAAAACCAGAAAACTCAAATATTTCTGATACTTTTTTTTCGTTATTTTGTTGCCAAATATAGAGTAAAACAGAGAGCACAAATATTTCAGATACTTTTAGGTTTTTTTTTGTTAATTTGTTGCGAAATATGGTTAAAAAATGAAAACTCAAATACTTCAGATACTTTTTCGTGTTTTTTTTGTAATTTTGTTGCGAAATATGGAGACTAACAGAAAACTCAATATTTTAGATTCTTTTTGTTTTTTTCGATATTTAGTTGCGAAATATGGACAAAAAAAGAAAACTCAAATATTTCATATATTTTGTTGTTTTTTTCGTCATTTTGTTGGGAAATATGGACAAAAACAGAAAACTCAAATATTTCAGAGAATTTGTTGTTTTTTTCCATTATTTTGTTGGGAAATATGGACAAATCCAGAAAACTCAAATATTTCAGATACTTTTTTTTTTCGTTATTTTGTTGCGAAATATGGACAAAAACAGAATGCTCAAATATTTCAGATACTTTCTTGTAATTTTTTTGTTATTTTGTGGCGAATTATGAGGAAAACAGTAAACTCAAATATTTCAGATTCTTTTTGTTTTTCGATATTTAGTTGCGAAATATGGACAAAAAGAGAAAACTCAAATATTTCAGAGAATTTGTTGTTTTTGTCCGTTATTTGGTTGCGAAATATGGACAAAACCAGAAAACTCAAATATTTCTGATAATTTTTTTAGTTATTTTGTTGCGAAATATGGATAAAAAACAGAAAGCTTATATATTTCAGATATTTTTAGGTTTTTTTTCGTTAATTTGTTGCGAAATATGGTTAAAAAATGAAAACTCAAATATTTCAGATACTTTTTCCTTTTTTTTATTATTTTGTTGCGAAATATGGACAAAAACAGAATACTTAAATATTTCAGAGAATTTGTTGTTTTTTTCCGTTATTTTGTTGGGAAATATGGACAAAAACAGAAAACTCAAATTTTTCAGAGAATTTGTTGTTTTTTTCCGTTATTTTCTTGCGAAATATGGACAAATCCAGAAAACTCAAATATTTCTGATACTTTTTTTTTTGTTATTTTGTAGCGAAATATGAACAAAAACAGAATGCTCAAATATTTCAGATACTTTCTTATAATTTTTTTGTTATTTTGTGGCGAATTATGAGGAAAACAGAAAATTCAAATATTTCAGATTCTCTTTGTTTTTTCGATATTTAGTTGCGAAATATGGACAAAAACTGAAAACTCAAATATTTCAGAGAATTTGTTGTTTTTTTCCGTTATTTTGTTGCGAAATATGGACAAAACCAGAAAACTCAAATATTTCAGATACTTTTTTTTCGTTATTTTGTTGCGAAATATGGACATAAACAGAGAGCACAAATATTTAAGATACTTTTAGTTTTTTTTTGTTAATTTGTTGCGAAATATGGTTAACAAATGAAAACTCAAATATTTCAGATACTTTTTCCTTTTTTTTTCGTAATTTTGTTGCGAAATATGGAGACTAAACTCAAATATTTCAGATTGTTGTTTTTTTCGTCATTTTGTTGGGAAATATGGACAAAAACAGAAAACTCAAATATTTCAGATACTTTTTTGTTTTTTTCGTTATTTTGTCGCGAAATATCGACAAAAACAGAAAACTCAAATATTTCAGATAGTTTTTTAATATTTTTTCGTTATTTTGTTGCGAAATATGGACAAAAACAGAAAACTCAAATATTTCAGAGAATTTGTTATTTTTTCCGTTATTTTGTTGCGAAATATCGACAAAAACGGAAAACTCAAATATTTCAGATAGTTTTTTATTATTTTTTCGTTATTTTGTTGCGAAATGTGGACAAAACCAGAAAACTCAAATATTTCAGATACTTTTTTGTTTTTCTTCGTTATTTTGTTGCGAAAAATCAACAAAAACAGAAAACTCAAATATTTCAGAGAATTTGCTGTTATTTTTTCGTTATTTTGTTGCGAAATGTGGAGAAAAACCGAAAACACAAATATTCCAGATATTTTCTTGTTATTTTTTCGTTATTTTGTCGCGAAATATGGACAAGAAATGAAAACTCAAATATTTCAGATTCTTTTAGTTTTTTTCGATATTTAGTTGCGAAATTTGGACAAATTCAGAAAACACAAATATTTCAGATAGTTTTTTGTTTTTTTTTTCGTTATTTTGTCGCGAAAGATGGACAAGAAATGAAAACTCAAATATATCAGATCCTTTTTTTGCGTTATTTTGTTGCGAAATATGGACAAAAACAGAAAACTCAAATATTTCAGATACTTTGCTGTTATTTTTTCGTTATTTTGTTGTGAAATATGGACAAAAACAGAAAGCTAAAATATTTCAGATACTCTTTCGTTGTTTTTTCGTTATTTTGTTTCGGAATATGGACAAAAACAGAAAACTCAAATATTTCAGATACTTTTAGGTTTTTTTTGTTAATTTGTTGCGAAATATGGTTAAAAAATGAAAATTCAAATACTTCAGATACTTTTTCCTCCTTTTTTGGTAATTTTGTTGCGAAATATGGAGACTAACAGAAAACTCAATATTTTAGATTCTTTTTGTTTTTTTTTTTTATATTTAGTTGCGAAATATGGACAAATCCACAAAACTCAAATATAATTTTTTATTTATATTTGAGTTTTGATAATTTTCAAAAGATAATTTTTTTTTCGTTATTTTGTTGCGAAATATGGATAACAACAGAATGATCAAATATTTCAGATACTTTCTTGTAATTTTTTTGTTATTTTGTTGCTAAATATGGACAAAAACAGAAAACTAAAATATTTCCGTTACTTTTTGTTAGTTTTTTTCCTTATTTTGTTGAGAAATATGGACAAAAACAGAAAATTCAAATATTTCAGAGAATTTGTTGTTTTTTCCGTTATTTTGTTGCGAAATATGGACAAAACCAGAAAACTCAAATATTTCTGATACTTTTTTTTTCGTTATTTTGTTGCGAAATATGGACAAAAACAGAGAGCACAAATATTTAAGATACTTTTAGTTTTTTTTTGTTAATTTGTTGCGAAATATGGTTAACAAATGAAAACTCAAATATTTCAGATACTTTTTCCTTTTTTTTTCGTAATTTTGTTGCGAAATATGGAGACTAAACTCAAATATTTCAGATTGTTGTTTTTTTCGTCATTTTGTTGGGAAATATGGACAAAAACAGAAAACTCAAATATTTCAGATACTTTTTTGTTTTTTTCGTTATTTTGTCGCGAAATATCGACAAAAACAGAAAACTCAAATATTTCAGATAGTTTTTTAATATTTTTTCGTTATTTTGTTGCGAAATGTGGAGAAAAACAGAAAAGACAAATATTCGAGATATTTTCTTGTTATTTTTTCGTTATTTTGTCGCGAAATATGGACTAGAAATGAAAACTCAAATATATCAGATACTTTTCTTTTCGTTATTTTGTTGCGAAATATGGACAAAAACAGAATGCACAAATATTTCAGATACTTTTATGTTTTTTTTCGTTATTTGCGCAATAAAGACAAAAACAGAAAACTCAAATATTTTAGATACTTTCCTGTTATTTTTTCGTTATTTTGTTGTGAAATATGGACAAAAACAGAAAACTCAAATATTTCAGATTCTTTTTGTTTTTTTCGATATTTAGTTGCGAAATACGAACAAAAACAGAAAGCTAAAATATTTCTGATAATTTTTTTCGTTATTTTGTTGCGAAATATGGATAAAAAAACAGAAAGCTCATATATTTCAGATATTTTTAGGTTTTTTTTCGTTAATTTGTTGCGAAATATGGTTAAAAAATGAAAACTCAAATATTTCAGATACTTTTTCCTGTTTTTTTCACTATTTTGTTGCGAAATATGGACAAAAACAGAAAACTCAAATATTTCAGAGAATTTGTTGTTTTTTCCGTTATTTTGTTGCGAAATATTGACAAATCCAGAAAACTCAAATATTTCAGATACTTTTTTTCATTATTTTGTTGCGAAATATGGACAAAAACAGAAAACTTAAATATTTCAGAGAATTTGTTGTTTTTTTCCGTTATTTTGTTGCGAAATATGGACAAAACCAGAAAACTCAAATATTTCAGATACTTTTTTTTTCGTTATTTTGTTGCGAAATATGGACAAAAACAGAATGCTCAAATATTTCAGATACTTTCTTGTTATTTTTTTGTTATTTTGTGGCGAATTATGGAGAAAAACAGAAAACTCAAATAGTTCAGATTCTTTTTGTTTTTTCGATATTTAGTTGCGAAATAGGGAGAAAAACAGAAAACTCAAATATTTCAGAGAATTTGTTGTTTCTTTCCGTTATTTTGTTGCGAAATATGGACAAAACCAGAAAACTCAAATATTTCAGATACTTTTTTTTTCGTTAGGAAAAAAAGCGAAATATGGACAAAAATTGAAAGCTGAAATATTTCAGGTACTTTTATGTTTTTTTTTTCGTTATTTTGTTCGGAATAGGGACAAAAACAGAGAATTCAAATATTTCAGATTCTCTTTTTTTTCGATATGTAGTTGCGAAATATTAACAAAAACAGAAAACTCAAATATATCAGTTATTTTTTTGTTTTTTTTCGTTATATTATCGTGAGAAATATGGGACAAAAACAGAAAACTCAAATATTTTAGAGAATTTGTTGTTTTTTTCCGCTATTTTCTTGCGAAATATGGACAAAACCAGAAAACTCCAATATTTCTGATACTTTTTTTTCGTTATTTTGTTGCGAAATATGGACAAAAACAGAAAGCTCAAATATTTCAGATACTTTTATGTTTTTTTTCGATAATCTGTTGCGAAGTATGGTTAAAAAATGAAAACTCAAATATTTCAGATAATTTTTCCATTTCTTTTTCGTTATTTAGTTGCGAAATATGGACAAAATCAGAAAACTCAAATATTTCAGATACTTTTTTGTTTGTTTTTTTCCTTATTTTGTTCAGAAATATGGACAAAAGCAGAAAACTAAAATATTTCAGAGAATTTGTTGTTTTTGCCGTTATTTTGTTGCGAAATATGGACAAACACAGAAAGCTCAAATATTTCAGATACCTTTATGTTTTTTTCAGTTATTTTGTTGCAAAATATGGACAAAAATAGAAAACTCAAATATTTCAAATTCTTTTAGTTTTTTTCGATATTTAGTTGCGAAATTTGGACAAATTCAGAAAACACAAATATTTCAGATAGTTTTTTGTTTTTTTTTCGGTATTTTGTCGCGAAATATGGACAAGAAATGAAAACTCAAATATATCAGATACTTTTTTGTTTGTTTTTTTCCTTATTTTGTTCAGAAATATGGACAAAAGCAGAAAACTCATATACTTTAGATACTTTTTTGTTTTTTTTTCGCGATTTTGTTGGGAAATATCGACAAAAACAGAAAACTAAAATATTTCAGAGAATTTGTTGTTTTTGCCGTTATTTTGTTGCGAAATATGGACAAACACAGAAAGCTCAAATATTTCAGATACCTTTATGTTTTTTTCAGTTATTTTGTTGCGAAATATGGACAAAAATAGAAAACTCAAATATTTCAAATTCTTTTAGTTTTTTTCGATATTTAGTTGCGAAATTTGGAGAAATTCAGAAAACACAAATATTTCAGATAGTTTTTTGTTTTTTTTCGATATTTTGTCGCGAAATATGGACAAGAAATGAAAACTCAAATATATCAGATACTTTTTTGTTTGTTTTTTTCCTTATTTTGTTCAGAAATATGGACAAAAGCAGAAAACTAATATACTTTAGATACTTTTTTGTTTTTTTTTTCGCGATTTTGTTGGGAAATATCGACAAAAACAGAAAACTAAAATATTTCAGAGAATTTGTTGTTTTTGCCGTTATTTTGTTGCGAAATATGGACAAACACAGAAAGCTCAAATATTTCAGATACCTTTATGTTTTTTTCAGTTATTTTGTTGCGAAATATGGACAAAATCAGAAAACTCAAATATTTCAGATACTTTTTTGTTTGTTTTTTTCCTTATTTTGTTCAGAAATATGGACAAAAGCAGAAAACTAAAATATTTCAGAGAATTTGTTGTTTTTGCCGTTATTTTGTTGCGAAATATGGACAAACACAGAAAGCTCAAATATTTCAGATACCTTTATGTTTTTTTCAGTTATTTTGTTGCAAAATATGGACAAAAATAGAAAACTCAAATATTTCAAATTCTTTTAGTTTTTTTCGATATTTAGTTGCGAAATTTGGACAAATTCAGAAAACACAAATATTTCAGATAGTTTTTTGTTTTTTTTTCGTTATTTTGTCGCGAAATATGGACAAGAAATGAAAACTCAAATATATCAGATACTTTTTGTTTGTTTTTTTCCTTATTTTGTTCAGAAATATGGACAAAAGCAGAAAACTCATATACTTTAGATACTTTTTTGTGTTTTTTTCGCGATTTTGTTGGGAAATATCGACAAAAACAGAAAACTAAAATATTTCAGAGAATTTGTTGTTTTTGCCGTTATTTTGTTGCGAAATATGGACAAACACAAAAAGCTCAAATATTTCAGATACCTTTATGTTTTTTTCAGTTATTTTGTTGCGAAATATGGACAAAAATAGAAAACTCAAATATTTCAAATTCTTTTAGTTTTTTTCGATATTTAGTTGCGAAATTTGGAGAAATTCAGAAAACACAAATATTTCAGATAGTTTTTTGTTTTTTTTTCGATATTTTGTCTCGAAATATGGACAAGAAATGAAAACTCAAATATTTCAGATTCTTTTAGTTTTTTTCGATATTTAGTTGCGAAATTTGGACAAATTCAGAAAACACAAATATTTCAGATAGTTTTTTGTTTTTTTTTTCGTTATTTTGTCGCGAAAGATGGACAAGAAATGAAAACTCAAATATATCAGATACTTTTTTTTTCGTTATTTTGTTGCGAAATATGGACAAAAACAGAAAACTCAAATATTTCAGATACTTTGCTATTATTTTTTCGTTATTTTGTTGTGAAATATGGACAAAAACAGAAAGCTAAAATATTTCAGATACTCTTTCGTTGTTTTTTCGTTATTTTGTTTCGGAATATGGACAAAAACAGAAAACTCAAATATTTCAGATACTTTTAGGTTTTTTTTGTTAATTTGTTGCGAAATATGGTTAAAAAATGAAAATTCAAATACTTCAGATACTTTTTCCTCCTTTTTTGGTAATTTTGTTGCGAAATATGGAGACTAACAGAAAACTCAATATTTTAGATTCTTTTTGTTTTTTTTTTTATATTTAGTTGCGAAATATGGACAAATCCACAAAACTCAAATATAATTTTTTATTTATATTTGAGTTTTGATAATTTTCAAAAGATAATTTTTTTTTCGTTATTTTGTTGCGAAATATGGATAACAACAGAATGATCAAATATTTCAGATACTTTCTTGTAATTTTTTTGTTATTTTGTTGCTAAATATGGACAAAAACAGAAAACTAAAATATTTCCGTTACTTTTTGTTAGTTTTTTTCCTTATTTTGTTGAGAAATATGGACAAAAACAGAAAACTCAAATATTTCAGAGAATTTGTTGTTTTTTCCGTTATTTTGTTGCGAAATATGGACAAAACCAGAAAACTCAAATATTTCTGATACTTTTTTTTTCGTTATTTTGTTGCGAAATATGGACAAAAACAGAGAGCACAAATATTTCAGATACTTTTAGTTTTTTTTTTGTTAATTTGTTGCGAAATATGGTTAACAAATGAAAACTCAAATATTTCAGATACTTTTTCCTTTTTTTTTCGTAATTTTGTTGCGAAATATGGAGACTAAACTCAAATATTTCAGATTGTTGTTTTTTTCGTTATTTTGTTGGGAAATATGGACAAAAACAGAAAACTCAAATATTTCAGATACTTTTTTGTTTTTTTCGTTATTTTGTCGCGAAATATCGACAAAAACAGAAAACTCAAATATTTCAGATAGTTTTTTAATATTTTTTCGTTATTTTGTTGCGAAATGTGGACAAAAACAGAAAAGACAAATATTCGAGATATTTTCTTGTTATTTTTTCGTTATTTTGTCGCGAAATATGGACTAGAAATGAAAACTCAAATATATCAGATACTTTTCTTTTCGTTATTTTGTTGCGAAATATAGACAAAAACAGAATGCACAAATATTTCAGATACTTTTATGTTTTTTTCGTTATTTGCGCAATAAAGACAAAAACAGAAAACTCAAATATTTTAGATACTTTCCTGTTATTTTTTCGTTATTTTGTTGTGAAATATGGACAAAAACAGAAAACTCAAATATTTCAGATTCTTTTTGTTTTTTTCGAAATTTGGTTGCGAAATACGAACAAAAACAGAAAGCTAAAATATTTCTGATAATTTTTTTCGTTATTTTGTTGCGAAATATGGATAAAAAAACAGAAAGCTCATATATTTCAGATATTTTTAGGTTTTTTTTCGTTAATTTGTTGCGAAATATGGTTAAAAAATGAAAACTCAAATATTTCAGATACTTTTTCCTGTTTTTTTCACTATTTTGTTGCGAAATATGGACAAAAACAGAAAACTCAAATATTTCAGAGAATTTGTTGTTTTTTTCCGTTATTTTGTTGCGAAATATTGACAAATCCAGAAAACTCAAATATTTCAGTTACTTTTTTTTTCGTTATTTTGTTGCGAAATATGGACAAAAACAGAAAACTCAAATATTTCAGAGAGTTTGTTGTTTTTTCCCGTTATTTTGTTGCGAAATATGGACAAAACCAGAAAACTCAAATATTTCAGATACTTTTTTTTTCGTTATTTTGTTGCGAAATATGGACGAAAACAGAATGCTCAAATATTTCAGATACTTTCTTGTTATTTTTTTGTTATTTTGTGGCGAATTATGGAGAAAAACAGAAAACTCAAATATTTCAGATTCTTTTTGTTTTTTCGATATTTAGTTGCGAAATAGGGAGAAAAACAGAAAACTAAAATATTTCAGAGAATTTGTTGTTTCTTTCCGTTATTTTGCTGCGAAATATGGACAAAACCAGAAAACTCAAATATTTCAGATACTTTTTTTTTCTTTAGGAAAATAAGCGAAATATGGACAAAAATTGAAAGCTGAAATATTTCAGGTACTTTTATGTTTTTTTTTTCGTTATTTTGTTCGGAATAGGGACAAAAACAGAGAACTCAAATATTTCAGATTCTCTTTTTTTTCGATATGTAGTTGCGAAATATTAACAAAAACAGAAAACTCAAATATTTTAGAGAATTTGTTGTTTTTTCCGTTATTTTGTTGCGAAATATTGACAAAACCAGAAAACTCAAATATTTCTGATACTTTTTTTTCGTTATTTTGTTGCGAAATATGGACAAAAACAGAAAGCTCAAATATTTCAGATACTTTTATGTTTCTTTTCGTTAATTTTTCGCGAAATATGGTTAAAAAATGAAAACTCAAATATTTCAGATACTTTTTCCATTTTTTTTCGTTATTTTGTTGCGAAATATGGACAAAACCAGAAAACTCAAATATTTCTGATACTTTTTTTTCGTTATTTTGTTGCGAAATATGGACAAAAACAGAGAGCACAAATATTTCGGATACTTTTAGGTTTTTTTTTGTTAATTTGTTGCGAAATATGGAGACTAATAGAAAACTCAATATTTTAGATTCTTTTTGTTTTTTTCGATATTTAGTTGCGAAATATGGACAAAAAAGAAAACTCAAATATTTCAGATATTTTGTTGTTATTTTTTTGTTATTTTGTGGCGAATTATGGAGAAAAACAGAAAACTCAAATATTTCAGAGAATTGGTTGTTTTTTTCCGTTATTTTGTTGCGAAATATGGACAAAAACAGAATACTCAAATATTTCAGATCTTTTTGTGTTTTTTGTTTCGTTATTTTGTTGAGAAATATGGACAAAAAAAGAAAACTCAAATATTTCAGAGAATTTGTTGTTTTTTTTTGCTTTATATTATTGCGAAATATCGACAAAAACGAAGACTCAAATATTTCAGATTTTTTTTTGTTTTTTGTTTCGTTATTTTCTTGAGAAATATGGACAAAACCAGAAAACTCAAATATTTCTGATACTTTTTTTTCGTTATTTTGTTGCGAAATATGGTTAAAAAATGAAAACACAAATACTTCAGATACTTTTTCGTGTTTTTTTTCGTAATTTTGTTGCGAAATATGGAGACTAACAGAAAACTCAATATTTTAGATTCTTTTTGTTTTTTTCGATATTTAGTTGCGAAATATGGACAAAAAAGAAAACTCAAATATTTCAGATATTTTGTTGTTTTTTTCGTCATTTTGTTGGGAAATATGGACAAAAACAGAAAACTCAAATATTTCAGAGAATTTGTTGTTTTTTTCCGTTATTTTGTTGCGAAATATTGACAAAACCAGAAAACTCAAATATTTCTGATACTTTTTTTTCGTTATTTTGTTGCCAAATATAGAGTAAAACAGAGAGCACAAATATTTCAGATACTTTTAGGTTTTTTTTTGTTAATTTGTTGCGAAATATGGTTAAAAAATGAAAACTCAAATACTTCAGATATTTTTTCGTGTTTTTTTTGTAATTTTGTTGCGAAATATGGAGACTAACAGAAAACTCAATATTTTAGATTCTTTTTGTTTTTTTCGATATTTAGTTGCGAAATATGGACAAAAAAAGAATACTCAAATATTTAAGATATTTTGTTGTTTTTTTCGTCATTTTGTTGGGAAATATGGACAAAAACAGAAAACTCAAATATTTCAGAGAATTTGTTGTTTTTTTCCATTATTTTGTTGGGAAATATGGACAAATCCAGAAAACTCAAATATTTCAGATACTTTTTTTTTTCGTTATTTTGTTGCGAAATATGGACAAAAACAGAATGCTCAAATATTTCAGATACTTTCTTGTAATTTTTTTGTTATTTTGTGGCGAATTATGAGGAAAACAGTAAACTCAAATATTTCAGATTCTTTTTGTTTTTCGATATTTAGTTGCGAAATATGGACAAAAAGAGAAAACTCAAATATTTCAGAGAATTTGTTGTTTTTGTCCGTTATTTTGTTGCGAAATATGGACAAAACCAGAAAACTCAAATATTTCTGATAATTTTTTTAGTTATTTTGTTGCGAAATATGGATAAAAAACAGAAAGCTTATATATTTCAGATATTTTTAGGTTTTTTTTCGTTAATTTGTTGCGAAATATGGTTAAAAAATGAAAACTCAAATATTTCAGATACTTTTTCCTTTTTTTTATTATTTTGTTGCGAAATATGGACAAAAACAGAATTCTTAAATATTTCAGAGAATTTGTTGTTTTTTTCCGTTATTTTGTTGGGAAATATGGACAAAAACAGAAAACTCAAATTTTTCAGAGAATTTGTTGTTTTTTTCCGTTATTTTCTTGCGAAATATGGACAAATCCAGAAAACTCAAATATTTCTGATACTTTTTTTTTTGTTATTTTGTAGCGAAATATGAACAAAAACAGAATGCTCAAATATTTCAGAGACTTTCTTATAATTTTTTTGTTATTTTGTGGCGAATTATGAGGAAAACAGAAAATTCAAATATTTCAGATTCTCTTTGTTTTTTCGATATTTAGTTGCGAAATATGGACAAAAACTGAAAACTCAAATATTTCAGAGAATTTGTTGTTTTTTTCCGTTATTTTGTTGCGAAATATGGACAAAACCAGAAAACTCAAATATTTCAGATACTTTTTTTTCGTTATTTTGTTGCGAAATATGGACATAAATTGAAAGCTGAAATATTTCAGGTACTTTTATGTTTTTTTTTCGTTATTTTGTTCGGAATAGGGACAAAAACAGAGAACTCAAATATTTCAGATTCTCTTTTTTATCGATATGTAGTTGCGAAATATACTCAAATATTTCAGTTATTTTTTTTGTTTTTTTCGTTATATTATTGTGAAATATGGACAAAAAAAGAAAACTCAAATATTTCAGAGAATTTCTTGTTTTTTCCGTTATTTTGTTGCGAAATATGGACAAAACCAGAAAACTCAAATATTTCGGATACTTTTTTTTCGTTATTTTGTTCGGAATAGGGACAAAAACAGAGAACTTAAATATTTCAGATTCTCTTTTTTTTTCGATATGTAGTTGCGAAATATTAACAAAACCAGAAAACTCAAATATTTCAGTTATTTTTTTTGTTATTTTTCGTTATATTATCGTGAGAAATATGGACAAAAACAGAAAACTCAAATATTTTAGAGAATTTGTTGTTTTTTCCGTTATTTTGTTACGAAATATGGACAAAACCAGAAAACTCAAATATTTCGGATACTTTTTTTTCGTTATTTTGTTCGGAATAGGGACAAAAACAGAGAACTCAAATATTTCAGATTCTCTTTTTTTTCGATATGTAGTTGCGAAATATACTCAAATATTTCAGTTATTTTTTTGGTTTTTTTCGTTATATTATTGTGAAATATGGACAAAAAAAGAAAACTCAAATATTTCAGAGAATTTCTTGTTTTTTCGGTTATTTTGTTGCGAAATATGGACAAAACCAGAAAACTCAAATATTTCGGATACTTTTTTTTCGTTATTTTGTTCGGAATAGGGACAAAAACAGAGAACTCAAATATTTCAGCTTCTCTTTTTTTTCGATATGTAGTTGCGAAATATACTCAAATATTTCAGTTATTTTTTTGGTTTTTTTCGTTATATTATCGTGAGAAATATTGACAAAAACAGAAAACTCAAATATTTCAGAGAATTTCTTGTTTTTTCCGTTATTTTGTTACGAAATATGGACAAAACCAGAAAACTCAAATATTTCGGATACTTTTTTGTTTTTTTTCGTTATATTATCGTGAGAAATATGGACAAAAACAGAAAACTCAAATATTTCAGAGAATGTCTTGTTTTTTCCGTTATTTTGTTACGAAATATGGACAAAACCAGAAAACTCAAATATTTCGGATACTATTTTTTCGTTATTTTGTTCGGAATAGGGACAAAAACAGAGAACTCACATATATCAGATTCTCTTTTTTTTCGATATGTAGTTGCGAAATATAGTCAAATATTTCAGTTATTTTTTTGGTTTTTTTCGTTATATTATTGTGAAATATGGACCAAAAAAGAAAATTCAAATATTTCAGAGAATTTCTTGTTTTTCCGTTATTTTGTTGCGAAATATGGACAAAACCAGAAAACTCAAATATTTCGGATACTTTTTTTTCGTTATTTTGTTCGGAATAGGGACAAAAACAGAGAACTCAACTATTTCAGATTCTCTTTTTTTTCGATATGTAGTTGCGAAATA
Source organism: Empis livida (assembly GCA_963932195.1). NCBI lineage: Eukaryota > Metazoa > Arthropoda > Insecta > Diptera > Empididae > Empis > Empis livida. Next base: position 25,914,824 of record OZ010646.1, on the reverse strand, counting down.
TTAACAAAAACAGAAAACTCAAATATTTCAGTTATTTTTTTGTTTTTTTTCGTTATATTATCGTGAGAAATATGGACAAAAACAGAAAACTCAAATATTTTAGAGAATTTGTTGTTTTTTCCGTTATTTTGTTGCGAAATATTGACAAAACCAGAAAACTCAAATATTTCTGATACTTTTTTTTCGTTATTTTGTTGCGAAATATGGACAAAAACAGAAAGCTCAACTATTTCAGATACTTTTATGTTTTTTTTTCGTTAATTTGTTGCGAAATATGGTTAAAAAATGAAAACTCAAATATTTCAGATACTTTTTCCATTTTTTTTCGTTATTTTGTTGCGAAATATGGACAAAAACAGAAAACTCAAATATTTCAAAAAATTTGTTGTTTTTTTTCGTTATATTATTGCGAAATATCGACGAAAACGAAGACTCAAATATTTCAGATTTTTTTTGTTTTTTGTTTCGTTATTTTCTTGAGAAATATGGACAAAAACAGAAAACTCAAATATTTCAGAGAATTTGTTGTTTTTTCCGTTATTTTGTTGCGAAATATTGACAAAACCAGAAAACTCAAATATTTCTGATACTTTTTTTTCGTTATTTTGTTGCGAAATATGGACGAAAACAGAATGCTCAAATATTTCAGAGAATTTGTTGTTTTTTTCCGTTATTTTGTTGCGAAATATGGACAAAACCAGAAAACTCAAATATTTCTGCAAATTTTTTTCATTATTTTGTTGCGAAATATGGATAAAAAACCAGAAAGCTCATATATTTCAGATATTTTTAGGTTTTTTTTCGTTAATTTGTTGCGAAATATGGTTAACAAATGAAAACTCAAATATTTCAGATACTTTTTCCTGTTTTTTTCATTATTTTGTTGCGAAATATGGACAAAAACAGAAAACTCAAATATTTCAGAGAATTTGTTGTTTTTTTCCGTTATTTTGTTGCGAAATATGGACAAAACCAGAAAACTCAAATATTTCAGATACTTTTTTTTTTCGTTATTTTGTTGCGAAATATGGACAAAAACAGAAAGCTCAAATATTTCAGGTACTTTTTTGTTTTTTTTTTCGTTATTTTGTTCCGAACTATGGACAAAACCAGAAAACTCAAATATTCATATACTTTTTTTTCGTTTTTTGTTGCGAAATATGGAGAAAAACAGAAAATTCAAATATTTCATATTCTTTTTGTTTTTTTTCGTTATTTTGTTGCGAAATACGGACAAAACAGAAAGGTCAAATATTTCAGATTCTTTTTATTTTTTTCGATATTTAGTTGCGAAATATGGACAAAAACAGCAAATTCAAATATATTAGATACTTTTTGTTTTTTTTTCAATGTTTAGTTGCGAAATATGGACAAAAGCAGAAAACCGAAATATTTCAGACAGTTTTTTGTTTTTTTTTCGTTATTTTGTTGCGAAATATGGACAAAACCAGAAAACTCAAATATTTCAGATACATTTTTTTTCGTTATTTTGTTGCGAAATACGGACAAAAACAGAAAACTCAAATATTTCAGGTACTTTTCTGTTTGTTTTTTCGTTATTTTGTTCCGAACTATGGACAAAACCAGAAAACTCAAATATTCATATACTTTTTTTTTCGTTTTTTGTTGCGAAATATGGAGAAAAACAGAAAATTCAAATATTTCAGATTCTTTTTGTTTTTTTTTGTTATTTTGTTGCGAAATACGGACAAAACAGAAAGGTCAAATATTTCAGATTCTTTTTATTTTTTTCGATATTTAGTTGCGAAATATGGACAAAAACAGCAAATTCAAATATATCAGATACTTTTTGTTTTTTTTTCAATGTTTAGTTGCGAAATATGGACAAAAGCAGAAAACCGAAATATTTCAGACAGTTTTTTGTTTTTTTTTCGTTATTTTGTTGCGAAATATGGACAAAACCAGAAAACTCAAATATTTCAGATACATTTTTTTTCGTTATTTTGTTGCGAAATACGGACAAAAACAGAAAACTCAAATATTTCAGGTACTTTTTTGTTTTTTTTTCGTTATTTTGTTCCGAACTATGGACAAAACCAGAAAACTCATATTCATATACTTTTTTTTCGTTTTTTGTTGCGAAATATGGAGAAAAACAGAAAATTCAAATATATTAGATACTTTTTGTTTTTTTTTCAATGTTTAGTTGCGAAATATGGACAAAAGCAGAAAACCGAAATATTTCAGACAGTTTTTTGTTTTTTTTTTCGTTATTTTGTTGCGAAATATGGACAAAACCAGAAAACTCAAATATTTCAGATACATTTTTTTTCGTTATTTTGTTGCGAAATACGGACAAAAACAGAAAACTCAAATATTTCAGGTACTTTTTTGTTTTTTTTTCGTTATGTTGTTCCGAACTATGGACAAAACCAGAAAACTCAAATATTCATATACTTTTTTTTCGTTTTTTGTTGCGAAATATGGAGAAAAACAGAAAATTCAAATATTTCAGATTCTTTTTTGTTTTTTTTTCGTTATTTTGTTGCGAAATACGGACAAAACAGAAAGGTCAAATATTTCAGATTCTGTTTATTTTTTTCGATATTTAGTTGCGAAATATGGAAAAAAACAGCAAATTCAAATATATCAGATACTTTTTGTTTTTTTTTCAATGTTTAGTTGCGAAATATGGACAAAAGCAGAAAACCGAAATATTTCAGACAGTTTTTTGTTTTTTTTTCGTTATTTTGTTGCGAAATATGGACAAAAACAGAAAACTCAAATATTTCAGATACTTTTATGTTTTTTTTCGTTATTTTGTTGCGAAATATGTACAAAAACTTAAAACTAAAATATTTCATATACTTTTTCGTTTTTTTTCGTTATTTTGTTGCGAAATATGGAGAAAAATAGAAAACTAAAATATTTCAGATACTTTGTTGTTGTTTTCCGTTATTTTGTTGCGAAATATGGACAAAACCAGAAAACTCAAATATTTCATATACTTTTTTTTCGTTTTTTGTTGCGAAATATGGACAAAAACAGAAAGCTCAAATATTTCAGATACTTATATGTTTTTTTTTAGTTATTTTGTTGCGAAATATGGGCAAAAAATGAAAACTAAAATATTTCACATACTTTTTCGTTTTTTTTCGTTATTTTGTTGCCAAATGTGGACAAAAACAGAAAATTCAAATATTTCAGATACTTTTTTGTTTTTTTTCGTTATTTTGTTGCGAAAACTGGACAAAAATAGAAAACTAAAATATTTCAGATACTTTGTTGTTGTTTTCCGTTCTTTTGTTTTCCGTTCTTTTGTTGGGAAATATGGACAAAAACAGAAAACTCAAATATTTCAGATACTTTTTGTTTTTTTTTCCATATTTTGTTGCGAAATACGGACAAAAACAGAAAACTAAAATATTTCAGATACTTTTTGTATGTTTTTTCCTTATTTTGTTGAGAAATATGGACAAAAGCAGAAAACTCAAATATTTCAGATACTTTTATGTTTTGTTTTCGTTATTTTGTTGCGAAATATGGACAAAAGCAGGAAACTCAAATATTTCAAATACTTTTTTGTTTTTTTTCGTTATATTATTGCGAAATATGGACCATAACAGAAAACTCAAATATTTCAGACAGCTTTTTGTTTTTTTTCGTTATTTTTTTAGCGAAATATGGACAAAACCAGAAAACTAAAATATTTGAGATACTGGTTTTTAGTTATTTTGTTGCGAAATATGTACAAAAACAGAAAACTCAAATATTTCAGATACTTTTTCTGTTTTTTTGTCGTTATTTTGTTGCAAATTATGGACAAAAACAGAAAACTAAAATATTTCAGATACTTTTTTTATGTTTTTTTCCTTATTTTGTTGAGAAATATGGACAAAAGGAGAAAACTCAAATATTTCAGATGTTTTGTTTTCGTTATTTTGTTGCGAAATATCGACAAAAGCAAAAAACTCAAATATTTCAGATACTTTTTTGTTTTTTTCGTTATTTTTTTGCGAAATATGGACAAAAATAGAAAACTAAAATATTTCAGATACTTTGTTGTTGTTTTCCGTTATTTTGTTGCGAAATATGGACAAAAGCAGAAAAATCAAATATTTCAGATACTTTTTTGTTTTTTTTTCGTTATTTTGTTGGGAAATATGGACAAAAACAGAAAACTCAAATATTTCAGAGAATTTTTGTTTCGTTATTTTGTTGCGAAATATGGACAAAAACAGAAAACTCAAATATTTCAGATTCTTTTTGTTTTTTTTCGATATTTAGTTGCGAAATATCGACAGAAAACAGAAAACTCAAATATTTCAGATACTTTTTTCTTTTTTTTTTGTTACTTTGTTGGGAAATATGGACAAAAACAGAAAACTCAGATATTTCAGAGAATTTTTGTTTCGTTATTTTGTTGCGAAATATGGATAAAAAGATAAAACTCAAATATTTCAGATTCTTTTTGTTGTTTTCGATATTTAGTTGCGAAATATAGACAAAAACAGAAAACTCAAATATTTCAGATACTTTTTTGTTTTTTTTTCGTTAATATGTTCCGAAATATGGACAAAAACAGAAAACTAAAATATTTCAGATACTTTTTTGTTTGTTTTTTTTCCTAATTTTGTTGAGAAATATGGACAAAAAAAGAAAACTCAAATATTTCAGAGAATTTTTGTTTCGTTATTTTGTTGCGAAATATGGACAAAAACAGAAAACTCAAATATTTCAGACAGTTTTGTTTTGTTTCGTTATTTTGTTGCGAAATATGGACAAAAACAGAAAACTAAAATATTTCCGATAGTTTTTTATTTGTTTTTTTCCTTATTTTGTTGAGAAATATGGACAAAAACCTAAAACTCAAATATTTCAGAGAATTTGTTGTTTGTTTCCGTTATTTTATTGCGAAATATGGACAAAACTAAAAAACTGAAATATTTCAGATATGTTTTTTTCGTTATTTTGTTAACAAATATGGACAAAAACAGAAAGCTAAAATATTTCAGATACTTTTATGTTTTTTTCGTTATTTTATTGCGAAATATGGACAAAAAAAGAAAACTCAAATATTTCAGAGAATTTTTGTTTCGTTATTTTGTTGCGAAATATGGACAAAACCAGAAAACTCAAATATTTCTGATACTTTTTTTTCGTTATTTTGTTGCGAAATATGGACAAAAACAGAAAACTCAAATATTTCAGATACTTTTTTGTTTTTTTCGTTATTTTGTCGTGAAATATCGACAAAAACAGAAAACTCAAATATTTCAGATAGTTTTTTAATATTTTTTCGTTATTTTGTTGCGAAATGTGGAGAAACACAGAAAACACAAATATTCCAGATATTTTCTTGTTATTTTTTCGTTATTTTGTCGCGAAATATGGACAAAAACAGAATGCACAAATATTTCAGATACTTTTATGTTTTTTTTCGTTATTTGTGCAATAAAGACAAAAACAGAAAACTCAAATATTTCAGAGAATTTGTTGTTTTTTTTCGTTATTTTGTTGTGAAATATGGACAAAAACAGAAAACTCAAATATTTTAGATACTTTCCTGTTATTTTTTCGTTATTTTGTTGCGAAATATGGACAAAAACAGAAAACTCAAATATTTCAGATTCTTTTTGTTTTTTTCGATATTTAGTTGCGAAATACGGACAAAAACAGAAAGCTAAAATATTTCTGATAATTTTTTTCGTTATTTTGTTGCGAAATATGGATAAAAAAACAGAAAGCTCATATATTTCAGATATTTTTAGGTTTTTTTTCGTTAATTTGTTGCGAAATATGGTTAAAAAATGAAAACTCAAATATTTCAGATACTTTTTCCTGTTTTTTTCACTATTTTGTTGCGAAATATGGACAAAAACAGAAAACTCAAATATTTCAGAGAATTTGTTGTTTTTTTCCGTTATTTTGTTGCGAAATATTGACAAATCCAGAAAACTCAAATATTTCAGATACTTTTTTTTTCGTTATTTTGTTGCGAAATATGGACAAAAACAGAAAACTCAAATATTTCAGAGAATTTGTTGTTTTTTTCCGTTATTTTGTTGCGAAATATGGACAAAACCAGAAAACTCAAATATTTCAGATACTTTTTTTTTCGTTATTTTGTTGCGAAATATGGACGAAAACAGAATCCTCAAATATTTCAGATACTTTCTTGTTGTTTTTTCGTTATTTTGTTTCGGAATATGGACAAAAACAGAAAACTCAAATATTTCAGATACGTTCTTGTAATTTTTTCGTTATTTTGTTGTGAAATATGGACAAAAACAGAAAACTCAAATATTTCAGATTCTTTTTGTTTTTTTCGATATTTAGTTGCGAAATACGGACAAAAACAGAAAACTAAAATATTTCAGATTCTTTTTTGTTTGTTTTTTTCCTTATTTTGTTGAGAAATATGGACAAAAGCAGAAAACTCAAATATTTCATATACTTTTTGCTTTTTTTTCGTTATATTATTGCGAAATATAAACAAAAAACGAATACTCAAATATTTCAGATTTTTTTTTGTTTTTTGTTTCGTTATTTTCTTGAGAAATATGGACAAAACCAGAAAACTCAAATATTTCTGATACTTTTTTTTTCGTTATTTTGTTGCGAAATATGGTTAAAAAATGAAAACACAAATACTTCAGATACTTTTTCGTGTTTTTTTTCGTAATTTTGTTGCGAAATATGGAGACTAACAGAAAACTCAATATTTTAGATTCTTTTTGTTTTTTTCGATATTTAGTTGCGAAATATGGACAAAAAAGAAAACCCAAATATTTCAGATATTTTGTTGTTTTTTTCGTCATTTTGTTGGGAAATATGGACAAAAACAGAAAACTCAAATATTTCAGAGAATTTGTTGTTTTTTTCCGTTATTTTGTTGCGAAATATTGACAAAACCAGAAAACTCAAATATTTCTGATACTTTTTTTTCGTTATTTTGTTGCCAAATATAGAGAAAAACAGAGAGCACAAATATTTCAGATACTTTTAGGTTTTTTTTTGTTAATTTGTTGCGAAATATGGTTAAAAAATGAAAACTCAAATACTTCAGATACTTTTTCGTGTTTTTTTTGTAATTTTGTTGCGAAATATGGAGACTAACAGAAAACTCAATATTTTAGATTCTTTTTGTTTTTTTCGATATTTAGTTGCGAAATATGGACAAAAAAAGAAAACTCAAATATTTCAGATATTTTGTTGTTTTTTTCGTCATTTCATTGGGAAATATGGACAAAAACAGAAAACTCAAATATTTCAGAGAATTTGTTGTTTTTTTCCATTATTTTGTTGGGAAATATGGACAAATCCAGAAAACTCAAATATTTCAGATACTTTTTTTTTTCGTTATTTTGTTGCGAAATATGGACAAAAACAGAATGCTCAAATATTTCAGATACTTTCTTGTAATTTTTTTGTTATTTTGTGGCGAATTATGAGGAAAACAGAAAACTCAAATATTTCAGATTCTTTTTGTTTTTCGATATTTAGTTGCGAAATATGGACAAAAACAGAAAACTCAAATATTTCAGAGAATTTGTTGTTTTTGTCCGTTATTTTGTTGCGAAATATGGACAAAACCAGAAAACTCAAATATTTCTGATAATTTTTTTAGTTATTTTGTTGCGAAATATGGATAAAAAACAGAAAGCTTATATATTTCAGATATTTTTAGGTTTTTTTTCGTTAATTTGTTGCGAAATATGGTTAAAAAATGAAAACTCAAATATTTCAGATACTTTTTCCTGTTTTTTTTCATTATTTTGTTGCGAAATATGGACAAAAACAGAATACTTAAATATTTCAGAGAATTTGTTGTTTTTTTCCGTTATTTTGTTGGGAAATATGGACAAAAACAGAAAACTCAAATTTTTCAGAGAATTTGTTGTTTTTTTCCGTTATTTTCTTGCGAAATATGGACAAATCCAGAAAACTCAAATATTTCTGATACTTTTTTTTTTGTTATTTTGTTGCGAAATATGGACAAAAACAGAATGCTCAAATATTTCAGATACTTTCTTATAATTTTTTTGTTATTTTGTGGCGAATTATGAGGAAAACAGAAAATTCAAATATTTCAGATTCTCTTTGTTTTTTCGATATTTAGTTGCGAAATATGGACAAAAACAGAAAACTCAAATATTTCAGAGAAATTGTTGTTTTTTTTCGTTATTTTGTTGCGAAATATGGACAAAACCAGAAAACTCAAATATTTCAGATACTTTTTTTTCGTTATTTTGTTGCGAAATATGGACATAAATTGAAAGCTGAAATATTTCAGATACTTTCTTATAATTTTTTTGTTATTTTGTGGCGAATTATGAGGAAAACAGAAAATTCAAATATGTCAGATTCTCTTTTTTTTCGATATGTAGTTGCGAAATATACTCAAATATTTCAGATCTTTTTTTTTTTTTTTTAGTTATATTATTGTGAAATATGGACAAAAAAATAAAACTCAAAAATTTCATAGAATTTCTTGTTTTTTCCGTTATTTTGTTGCGAAATATGGACAAAACCAGAAAACTCAAATATTTCGGATACTTTTTTTTCGTTATTTTGTTCGGAATAGGGACAAAAACAGAGAACTCAAATATTTCAGATTCTCTTTTTTTTCGATATGTAGTTGCGAAATATACTCAAATATTTCAGTTATTTTTTTGGTTTTTTTCGTTATATTATTGTGAAATATGGACAAAAAAAGAAAACTCAAATATTTCAGAGAATTTCTTGTTTTTTCCGTTATTTTGTTGCGAAATATGGACAAAACCAGAAAACTCAAATATTTCGGATACTTTTTTTTCGTTATTTTGTTCGGAATAGGGACAAAAACAGAGAACTCAAATATTTCAGCTTCTCTTTTTTTTCGATATGTAGTTGCGAAATATATTTCAGTTATTTTTTTGGTTTTTTTCGTTATATTATCGTGAGAAATTTTGACAAAAACAGAAAACTCAAATATTTCAGAGAATTTCTTGTTTTTTCCGTTATTTTGTTACGAAATATGGACAAAACCAGAAAACTCAAATATTTCGGATACTTTTTTGTTTTTTTTCGTTATATTATCGTGAGAAATATGAACAAAAACAGAAAACTCAAATATTTCAGAGAATGTCTTGTTTTTTCCGTTATTTTGTTACGAAATATGGACAAAACCAGAAAACTCAAATATTTCGGATACTATTTTTTCGTTATTTTGTTCGGAATAGGGACAAAAACAGAGAACTCACATATATCAGATTCTCTTTTTTTTCGATATGTAGTTGCGAAATATAGTCAAATTTTTCAGTTATTTTTTTGGTTTTTTTCGTTATATTATTGTGAAATATGGACCAAAAAAGAAAATTCAAATATTTCAGAGAATTTCTTGTTTTTTCCGTTATTTTGTTGCGAAATATGGACAAAACCAGAAAACTCAAATATTTCGGATACTTTTTTTTCGTTATTTTGTTCGGAATAGGGACAAAAACAGAGAACTCAACTATTTCAGATTCTGTTTTTTTTCGATATGTAGTTGCGAAATATTAACAAAAACAGAAAACTCAAATATTTCAGTTATTTTTAGTTTTTTTTCGTTATATTATCGTGAGAAATATGGACAAAAACAGAAAACTTAAATATTTTAGAGAATTTGTTGTTTTTTCCGTTATTTTGTTGCGAAATATTGACAAAACCAGAAAACTTAAATATTTCTGATACTTTTTTTTCGTTATTTTGTTGCGAAATATGGACAAAAACAGAAAGCTCAAATATTTCAGATACTTTTATGTTTTTTTTCGTTAATTTGTTGCGAAATATGGTTAAAAAATGAAAACTCAAATATTTCAGATACTTTTTCCATTTTTTTTTCGTTATTTTGTTGCGAAATATGGACAAAAACAGAAAACTCAAATATTTCAAAAAATTTGTTGTTTTTTTTCGTTATATTATTGCGAAATATCGACAAAAACGAAGACTCAAATATTTCAGATTTTTTTTGTTTTTTGTTTCGTTATTTTCTTGAGAAATATGGACAAAAACAGAAAACTCAAATATTTCAGAGAATTTGTTGTTTTTTCCGTTATTTTGTTGCGAAATATTGACAAAACCAGAAAACTCAAATATTTCTGATACTTTTTTTTCGTTATTTTGTTGCGAAATATGGACGAAAACAGAATGCTCAAAAATTTCAGAGAATTTGTTGTTTTTTTCCGTTATTTTGTTGCGAAATATGGACAAAACCAGAAAACTCAAATATTTCTGATAATTTTTTTCATTATTTTGTTGCGAAATATGGATAAAAAAACAGAAAGCTCATATATTTCAGATATTTTTAGTTTTTTTTTCGTTAATTTGTTGCGAAATATGGTTAAAAAATGAAAACTCAAATATTTCAGATACTTTTTCCTGTTTTTTTCATTATTTTGTTGCCAAATATGGACAAAAAGAGAAAACTCAAATATTTCAGAGAATTTGTTGTTTTTTTCCGTTATTTTGTTGCGAAATATGGACAAACCCAGAAAACTCAAATATTTCAGATACTTTTTTTTTCGTTATTTTGTTGCGAAATATGGACAAAAACAGAAAACTCAAATATTTCAGGTACTTTTTTGTTTTTTTTTTCGTTATTTTGTTCCGAACTATGGACAAAACCAGAAAACTCAAATATTCATAAACATTTTTTTCGTTTTTTGTTGCGAAATATGGAGAAAAACAGAAAATTCAAATATTTCAGATTCTTTTTGTTTTTTTTCGTTATTTTGTTGCGAAATACGGACAAAACAGAAAGGTCAAATATTTCAGATTCTTTTTATTTTTTTCGATATTTAGTTGCGAAATATGGACAAAAACAGCAAATTCAAATATATTAGATACTTTTTGTTTTTTTTTCAATGTTTAGTTGCGAAATATGGACAAAAGCAGAAAACCGAAATATTTCAGACAGTTTTTTGTTTTTTTTTCGTTATTTTGTTGCGAAATATGGACAAAACCAGAAAACTCAAATATTTCAGATACATTTTTTTTCGTTATTTTGTTGCGAAATACGGACAAAAACTTAAAACTAAAATATTTCAGATACTTTTTCGTTTTTTTTCGTTATTTTGTTGCGAAATATGGAGAAAAATAGAAAACTAAAATATTTCAGATACTTTGTTGTTGTTTTCCGTTATTTTGTTGCGAAATATGGACAAAACCAGAAAACTCAAATATTTCATATACTTTTTTTTCGTTTTTTGTTGCGAAATATGGACAAAAACAGAAAGCTCAAATATTTCAGATACTTATATGTTTTTTTTTAGTTATTTTGTTGCGAAATATGGGCAAAAATGAAAACTAAAATATTTCACATACTTTTTCGTTTTTTTTCGTTATTTTGTTGCCAAACGTGGACAAAAACAGAAAATTCAAATATTTCAGATACTTTTTTGTTTTTTTTTCGTTATTTTGTTGCGAAAACTGGACAAAAATAGAAAACTAAAATATTTCAGATACTTTGTTGTTGTTTTCCGTTATTTTGTTGGGAAATATGGACAAAAACAGAAAACTCAAATATTTCAGATACTTTTTGTTTTTTTTTTCCATATTTTGTTGCGAAATACGGACAAAAACAGAAAACTAAAATATTTCAGATACTTTTTGTATGTTTTTTCCTTATTTTGTTGAGAAATATGGACAAAAGCAGAAAACTCAAATATTTCAGATACTTTTATGTTTTGTTTCGTTATTTTGTTGCGAAATATGGACAAAAGCAGGAAACTCAAATATTTCAAATACTTTTTTGTTTTTTTTCGTTATATTATTGCGAAATATGGACCATAACAGAAAACTCAAATATTTCAGACAGCTTTTTGTTTTTTTTCGTTATTTTTTTAGCGAAATATGGACAAAACCAGAAAACTAAAATATTTGAGATACTGATTTTTAGTTATTTTGTTGCGAAATATGTACAAAAACAGAAAACTCAAATATTTCAGATACTTTTTTTGTTTTTTTTGTCGTTATTTTGTTGCAAATTATGGACAAAAACAGAAAACTAAAATATTTCAGATACTTTTTTTATGTTTTTTTCCTTATTTTGTTGAGAAATATGGACAAAAGGAGAAAACTCAAATATTTCAGATGTTTTGTTTTCGTTATTTTGTTGCGAAATATCGACAAAAGCAAAAAACTCAAATATTTCAGATACTTTTTTGTTTTTTTCGTTATTTTTTTGCGAAATATGGACAAAAATAGAAAACTAAAATATTTCAGATACTTTGTTGTTGTTTTCCGTTATTTTGTTGCGAAATATGGACAAAAGCAGAAAAATCAAATGTTTCAGATACTTTTTTGTTTTTTTTTTCGTTTTTTTGTTGGGAAATATGGACAAAAACAGAAAACTCAAATATATCAGAGAATTTTTGTTTCGTTATTTTGTTGCGAAATATGGACAAAAACAGAAAACTCAAATATTTCAGATTCTTTTTGTTTTTTTTCGATATTTAGTTGCGAAATATCGACAGAAAACAGAAAACTCAAATATTTCAGATACTTTTTTCTTTTTTTTTTGTTACTTTGTTGGGAAATATGGACAAAAACAGAAAACTCAGATATTTCAGAGAATTTTTGTTTCGTTATTTTGTTGCGAAATATGGACAAAAAGAGAAAACTCAAATATTTCAGATTCTTTTTGTTGTTTTTGATATTTAGTTGCGAAATATGGACAAAAAAAGAAAACTCAAATATTTCAGAGAATTTTTGTTTCGTTATTTTGTTGCGAAATATGGACAAAAACAGAAAACTCAAATATTTCAGACAGTTTTGTTTTGTTTCGTTATTTTGTTGCGAAATATAGACAAAAAACAGAAAACTAAAATATTTCCGATAGTTTTTTATTTGTTTTTTTCCTTATTTTGTTGAGAAATATGGACAAAAACATAAAACTCAAATATTTCAGAGAATTTGTTGTTTGTTTCCGTTATTTTATTGCGAAATATGGACAAAACTAAAAAACTGAAATATTTCAGATATTTTTTTTTCGTTATTTTGTTAACAAATATGGACAAAAACAGAAAGCTCAAATATTTCAGATACTTTTATGTTTTTTTCGTTATTTTATTGCGAAATATGGACAAAAACAGAAAACTCAAATATTTTAGAGAATTTGTTGTTTTTTTCCGTTATTTTGTTGTGAAATATGGATAAAAACAGAAAACTGAAATATTTCAGACTATTTGTTTTCGTAATTTTGTTGCGAAATATGGACAAAAACAGAAAACTCAAATATTTCATACAGTTTTTTGTTTTTTTCGTTATTTTGTTGCGAAATATCTACAAAAACAGAAAACTAAAATATTTCAGATACTTTTTTGTTTGTTTTTTGCCTAATTTTGTTGAGAAATATAGACAAAAAAAAGAAAACTCAAATATTTCAGATATTTTTTTCTTTTTTTTCGTTATTTTGTTGGGAAATATGGACAAAAACAGAAAACTCAAATATTTCAGAGAATTTTTGTTTCGTTATTTTGTTACGAAATATGGACAAAAACAGAAAACTCAAATATTTCAGATTCTTTTTGTTTTTTTTTCGTTATTTTGTTGGGAAATATGGACAAAAACAGAAAACTCAAATATTTCAGATTCTTTTTGTTTTTTTTTCGAAGTTTAGTTGCGAAATTTTTTTGTTTCTTTTTTCGTTATTTTGTTGGGAAATATGGACAAAAACAGAAAACTCAAATATTTTAGAGAATTTGCTGTTTTTTTCCGTTATTTTGTTGCGAAATATGGACAAAACCAGAAAACTCCAGTATTTCAGATATTTTTTTGTTTTTTTTCGTTATTTTGTTGGGAAATATGGACAAAAACAGAAAACTCAAATATTTCAGAGAATTTGTTGTTTTTTTCCGTTATTTTATTGCGAAATATGGACAAAACCAGAAAACTGAAATATTTCAGACTATTTGTTTTCGTAAATTTGTTGCGAAATATGGACAAAAACAGAAAACTCAAATATTTCATACAGTTTTTTGTTTTTTTCGTTATTTTGTTGCGAAATATCTACAAAAACAGAAAACTAAAATATTTCAGATACTTTTTTGTTTGTTTTTTGCCTAATTTTGTTGAGAAAAATAGACAAAAAAAAGAAAACTCAAATATTTCAGATATTTTTTTCTTTTTTTTCGTTATTTTGTTGGAAAATATGGACAAAAATAGAAAACTCAAATATTTCAGAGAATTTTTGTTTCGTTATTTTGTTACGAAATATGGACAAAAAAAAAAAACTCAAATATTTCAGACAGTTTTTTGTTTTTTTTGATATTTAGTTGCCAAATATGGAAAAAAAAAAACTCAAATATTTCAGACAGTTTTTTGTTTTTTTTTTCGTTATTTTGTTGCGAAATATGGACAAAAACAGAAAGCTCAAATTTTTCAGATACTTCTTTGTTTATTTTTGTTATTTTGTTCCGAAATATGGACAAAAACGGAAATCTCAAATATTTCAGATACTTTCTTGTTATTTTTGCGATATTTTGTTGCGAAATATGGACAAAAAATGAAAACTCAAATATTTCAGATACTGTGTCGTTTTTTTTTCGTTATTTTGTTGCGAAATATGGGCAAAAAAAAAACTTAAATATTTCAGATTATTTTTATTTTTTCGATATTTAATTGCGAAATATGTACAAAAACAGAAAACTCAAATATTTTAGATACTTTTTTGTTTTTTTTTCGTTATTTTGTTCCCAAATATGGACAAAACAGAAAACTCAAATATTTCAGTTTTTTTTTGTTTTTTTCGATATTTAGTTGCGAAATATGGACAAAACTAGAAAACTCAATATTGCAGATATTTTTTTGTTTTTTTTCGTTATTTTGTTGGGAAATATGGACAAAAATAGAAAACTCAAAAATTCCACATACTTTTTCGTTTGTTTCCGTTATTTTATTGCGAAATATGGACAAAACTAAAAAACTGAAATATTTCAGATATTTTTTTTTCGTTATTTTGTTAACAAATATGGACAAAAACAGAAAGCTCAAATATTTCAGATACTTTTATGTTTTTTTCGTTATTTTATTGCGAAATATGGACAAAAACAGAAAACTCAAATATTTTAGAGAATTTGTTGTTTTTTTCCGTTATTTTGTTGTGAAATATGGATAAAAACAGAAAACTGAAATATTTCAGACTATTTGTTTTCGTAATTTTGTTGCGAAATATGGACAAAAACAGAAAACTCAAATATTTCATACAGTTTTTTGTTTTTTTCGTTATTTTGTTGCGAAATATCTACAAAAACAGAAAACTAAAATATTTCAGATACTTTTTTGTTTGTTTTTTGCCTAATTTTGTTGAGAAATATAGACAAAAAAAAGAAAACTCAAATATTTCAGATATTTTTTTCTTTTTTTTCGTTATTTTGTTGGGAAATATGGACAAAAACAGAAAACTCAAATATTTCAGAGAATTTTTGTTTCGTTATTTTGTTACGAAATATGGACAAAAACAGAAAACTCAAATATTTCAGATTCTTTTTGTTTTTTTTTCGTTATTTTGTTGGGAAATATGGACAAAAACAGAAAACTCAAATATTTCAGATTCTTTTTGTTTTTTTTTCGAAGTTTAGTTGCGAAATTTTTTTGTTTCTTTTTTCGTTATTTTGTTGGGAAATATGGACAAAAACAGAAAACTCAAATATTTTAGAGAATTTGTTGTTTTTTTCCGTTATTTTGTTGCGAAATATGGACAAAACCAGAAAACTCCAGTATTTCAGATATTTTTTTGTTTTTTTTCGTTATTTTGTTGGGAAATATGGACAAAAACAGAAAACTCAAATATTTCAGAGAATTTGTTGTTTTTTTCCGTTATTTTATTGCGAAATATGGACAAAACCAGAAAACTGAAATATTTCAGACTATTTGTTTTCGTAAATTTGTTGCGAAATATGGACAAAAACAGAAAACTCAAATATTTCATACAGTTTTTTGTTTTTTTCGTTATTTTGTTGCGAAATATCTACAAAAACAGAAAACTAAAATATTTCAGATACTTTTTTGTTTGTTTTTTGCCTAATTTTGTTGAGAAAAATAGACAAAAAAAAGAAAACTCAAATATTTCAGATATTTTTTTCTTTTTTTTCGTTATTTTGTTGGAAAATATGGACAAAAATAGAAAACTCAAATATTTCAGAAAATTTTTGTTTCGTTATTTTGTTACGAAATATGGACAAAAAAAAAAAACTCAAATATTTCAGACAGTTTTTTGTTTTTTTTGATATTTAGTTGCCAAATATGGAAAAAAAAAACTCAAATATTTCAGACAGTTTTTTGTTTTTTTTTTCGTTATTTTGTTGCGAAATATGGACAAAAACAGAAAGCTCAAATTTTTCAGATACTTCTTTGTTTATTTTTGTTATTTTGTTCCGAAATATGGACAAAAACGGAAATCTCAAATATTTCAGATACTTTCTTGTTATTTTTGCGATATTTTGTTGCGAAATATGGACAAAAAATGAAAACTCAAATATTTCAGATACTGTGTCGTTTTTTTTTCGTTATTTTGTTGCGAAATATGGGCAAAAAAAAAACTTAAATATTTCAGATTATTTTTATTTTTTCGATATTTAATTGCGAAATATGTACAAAAACAGAAAACTCAAATATTTTAGATACTTTTTTGTTTTTTTTTCGTTATTTTGTTCCCAAATATGGACAAAACAGAAAACTCAAATATTTCAGTTTTTTTTTTGTTTTTTTCGATATTTAGTTGCGAAATATGGACAAAACTAGAAAACTCAATATTGCAGATATTTTTTTGTTTTTTTTCGTTATTTTGTTGGGAAATATGGACAAAAACAGAAAACTCAAAAATTCCACATACTTTTTCGTTTTTTTTTCGTTATTTTGTTGCGAAATATGGAGAAAACAGAAAACTAAAATATTTCAGATACTTTTTTGTTTGTTGTTTTCCTTGCTTTGTTGCGAAATAGGGACAAAAACAGAAGACTCAAATATTTCAGATACTTTCTTGTTATTTTTTCGTTATTTTGTTGGGAAATATGGACAAAAACAGAAAATTCAAATATTTCAGATACTTTTATGTTTTTTTTTCGTTATTTTGTTCCGAATTATGTACAAAAACAGAAATCTAAAATATTTCAGATACTTTTTTGTTTGTTGTTTTCCTTATTTTGTTGAGAAATATGGACAAAAGCAGAAAACTCAAATATTTCAGATACTTTTATGTTTTTTTTTCGTTATTTTGTTCCGAATTATGTACAAAAACAGAAAACTAAAATATTCCAGAAATTTTTTTGTTTCTTTTTTCCGTTATTTTGTTGGGAAATATGGCCAAAACCCGAAAACTCAAATATTTTTGTTTTGTTATTTTGTTGCGAAATATGGACAAAAACAGAAAGCTCAAATATTTCAGATATTTTTATGTTTTTTTCCTTTATTCTGTTGCGAAATATGGACAAAAGCAGAAAACTCAAATACTTCAAGTAACTTTTTGTTTTTTTCGTTATATTATTGCGAAATATGGACAAAAAAACTCAAATATTTCAGATATTTTTTTGTTTTTTTTTCGTTATTTTGTTGCGAAATATGGACAAAACCCGAAAACTCAAATATTTCCGATACTTTTTGTTTTGTTATTTGGTTGCGAAATATGGACAAAAAAAACTCATATATTTCAGATAGCTTTTTGTTTTTTTTCCTTGTTTTGTTGCGAAATAGGGACAAAAACAGAAAACTCAAATATTTCAGATACTTTCTTGTTATTTTTTCTTTATTTTGTTGGGAAATATGGACAAAAACAGAAAATTCAAATATTTCAGATACTTTTATGTTTTTTTTTTCGTTATTTTGTTGCGAATTATGGACAAAAACAGAAAACTAAAATATTTCAGATACTTTTTTGTTTGTTGTTTTCCTTATTTTGTTGAGAAATATGGACAAAAGCAGAAAACTCAAATATTTCAGATACTTTTATGTTTTTTTTTCGTTATTTTGTTCCGAATTATGTACAAAAACAGAAAACTAAAATATTTCAGATACTTTTTTGTTTGTTGTTTTCCTTGTTTTGTTGCGAAATAGGGACAAAAACAGAAGACTCAAATATTTCAGATACTTTCTTGTTATTTTTTCGTTATTTTGTTGGGAAATATGGACAAAAACAGAAAATTCAAATATTTCAGATACTTTTATGTTTTTTTTTCTTTATTTTGGTGAGAAATATGGACAAAAGCAGAAAACTCAAATATTTCAGATATTTTTTTGTTTTTTTCGTTATTTTGTTGCGAAATATGGAAAAAACCCGAAAACTCAAATATTTCCGATACTTTTTGTTTTGTTATTTGGTTGCGAAATATGGACAAAAAAAAAACCCATATATTTCAGATAGCTTTTTGTTTTTTTCCTTGTTTTGTTGCGAAATAGGGACAAAAACAGAAAGCTCAAATTTTTCAGATACTTCTTTGTTTATTTTTGTTATTTTGTTCCGAAATATGGACAAAAACGGAAATCTCAAATATTTCAGATACTTTCTTGTTATTTTTGCGATATTTTGTTGCGAAATATGGACAAAAAATGAAAACTCAAATATTTCAGATACTGTGTCGTTTTTTTTTCGTTATTTTGTTGCGAAATATGGGCAAAAAAAAAACTTAAATATTTCAGATTATTTTTATTTTTTCGATATTTAATTGCGAAATATGTACAAAAACAGAAAACTCAAATATTTTAGATACTTTTTTGTTTTTTTTCGTTATTTTGTTCCCAAATATGGACAAAACAGAAAACTCAAATATTTCAGTTTTTTTTTGTTTTTTTCGATATTTAGTTGCGAAATATGGACAAAACTAGAAAACTCAATATTGCAGATATTTTTTTGTTTTTTTTCGTTATTTTGTTGGGAAATATGGACAAAAACAGAAAACTCAAAAATTCCACATACTTTTTCGTTTTTTTTCGTTATTTTGTTGCGAAATATGGAGAAAACAGAAAACTAAAATATTTCAGATACTTTTTTGTTTGTTGTTTTCCTTGTTTTGTTGCGAAATAGGGACAAAAACAGAAGACTCAAATATTTCAGATACTTTCTTGTTATTTTTTCGTTATTTTGTTGGGAAATATGGACAAAAACAGAAAATTCAAATATTTCAGATACTTTTATGTTTTTTTTTCGTTATTTTGTTCCGAATTATGTACAAAAACAGAAAACTAAAATATTTCAAATACTTTTTTGTTTGTTGTTTTCCTTATTTTGTTGAGAAATATGGACAAAAGCAGAAAACTCAAATATTTCAGATACTTTTATGTTTTTTTTTCGTTATTTTGTTCCGAATTATGTGCAAAAACAGAAAACTAAAATATTCCAGAAATTTTTTTGTTTCTTTTTTCCGTTATTTTGTTGGGAAATATGGACAAAACCCGAAAACTCAAATATTTTTGTTTTGTTATTTTGTTGCGAAATATGGACAAAAACAGAAAGCTCAAATATTTCAGATATTTTTATGTTTTTTTCCTTTATTCTGTTGCGAAATATGGACAAAAGCAGAAAACTCAAATACTTCAAGTAACTTTTTGTTTTTTTTCGTTATATTATTGCGAAATATGGACAAAAAAACTCAAATATTTCAGATATTTTTTTGTTTTTTTTTCGTTATTTTGTTGCGAAATATGGACAAAACCCGAAAACTCAAATATTTCCGATACTTTTTGTTTTGTTATTTGGTTGCGAAATATGGACAAAAAAAAACTCAAATATTTCAGATAGCTTTTTGTTTTTTTTCCTTGTTTTGTTGCGAAATAGGGACAAAAATAGAAAACTCAAATATTTCAGATACTTTCTTGTTATTTTTTCTTTATTTTGTTGGGAAATATGGACAAAAACAGAAAATTCAAATATTTCAGATACTTTTATGTTTTTTTTTTCGTTATTTTGTTGCGAATTATGGACAAAAACAGAAAACTAAAATATTTCAGATACTTTTTTGTTTGTTGTTTTCCTTATTTTGTTGAGAAATATGGACAAAAGCAGAAAACTCAAATATTTCAGATACTTTTATGTTTTTTTTTCGTTATTTTGTTCCGAATTATGTACAAAAACAGAAAACTAAAATATTTCAGATACTTTTTTGTTTGTTGTTTTCCTTGTTTTGTTGAAAAATAGGGACAAAAACAGAAAACTCAAATATTTCAGATACTTTCTTGTTATTTTTTCGTTATTTTGTTGGGAAATATGGACAAAAACAGAAAATTCAAATATTTCAGATACTTTTATGTTTTTTTTTCTTTATTTTGGTGAGAAATATGGACAAAAGCAGAAAACTCAAATATTTCAGATATTTTTTTGTTTTTTTCGTTATTTTGTTGCGAAATATGGACAAAACCCGAAAACTCAAATATTTCCGATACTTTTTGTTTTGTTATTTGGTTGCGAAATATGGACAAAAAAAAAACCCATATATTTCAGATAGCTTTTTGTTTTTTTCCTTGTTTTGTTGCGAAATAGGGACAAAAATAGAAAACTCAAATATTTCAGATACTTTCTTGTTATTTTTTAGTTATTTTGTTGGGAAATATGGACAAAAACAGAAAATTCAAATATTTCACATACTTTTTCGTTTTTTATCGTTATTTTGTTGCGAAATCTGGAGAAAAACAGAAAACTCAAATATTTCAGATAGCTTTTTGTTTTTTTTCCTTGTTTTGTTGCGAAATAGGGACAAAAATAGAAAACTCAAATATTTGAGATACTTTCTTTTTATTTTTTCGTTATTTTTTGGGAAATATGGACAAAAACAGAAAATTCAAATATTTCAGATACTTTTATGTTTTTTTTTCCTTATTTTGTTGAGAAATATGGACAAAAGCAGAAAACTCAAATATTTCAGAGAATTTTTTGTTTTTTTCGTATTTTGTTGCGAAATACGGACAAAACCCGAAAACTCAAATATTTCAGATACTTTTTGTTTTGTTATTTGGTTGCGAAATATGGACAAAAACAAAAAACTCAAATATTTCAGATAGTTTTTTGTTTCTTTTTCGTTGTTTGGTTGCGAAATAGGGAGAAAAACAGGAAACTCTAATATTTCAGATAGTTTCTTGTTATTTTTTCGTTATTATGTTGCGAAATATCGACAAAAACAGAACACTCAAATATTTCAGATATTTTTTTGTTTTTTTTCGTTATTTTGTTGGGAAATATGAACAAAAACAGAAAACTCAAATATTTCAGAGAATTTGTTGTTTTTTGGTATTTTGTTGCGAAATACGGGCAAAACCAGAAATCGGAAATATTTCACATACTTTTTTTCGTTATTTTGTTACGAAATATGGACAAAAACAGCAAGTTCAAATATTTCAGATTCTTTTTTGTTTTTTTCCTAATTTTGTTGAGAAATATGGACAAAAGCAGAAAATACTTTTTTGGATATGTCTTATATAGTAGATTCGGAAATTTGATCAAAAAAGGACATATATTTTTCCAAAAATGGTGCAAATTAAGGATATATATTGAAATTTTGTAGAAAAACTTTTTTTTGTTGTATATTATAGTTTTTACATCTTGTTTAATTTTTGGATTTAACAATGTTGAATAATTTTGCAGATTTAGTTTTTTTTGTTTTTGAAGGAAAAGGATTTAATGGAAAAGCATAAATTTGATATTTTTTAGTGTCTTATAAAAAAAAAAAAATAAATAAACAGATTCTTGCATTTTAAATATAATAAAAACTTTTTATAAAAGTCTTAAATTTTATATCAGCTTTTATAATTAAATTTTTTTTTCAAATTTATGTTGTTCGGTCAATAATTTAAATTATATTATAACTGGTAGACCATATCGTTATGTGATATTCTATCTGAGACAATGCCACTAATCTGATCTACCGTACTGATTTCAGTTCGTTTTACAGTACTGTGATCATGTCCACTAACGACTGAATATAACTTGAAAATTCTGAAAAAATGAATAAAATTATAGTTAAAATGTGTCCATATCTACATTAATTTACTATTATTTAGTTTTTGTTCACTATTCTTGATCGATTTCCAGCAAATTTTTCTTTAAATAACAATTTTAAATTCACCCAAATTGTTAGGAGATATTGCCATACTGTCTCCAATTTATTAATTTTATTTCGTTTGAATTTAGAACGCGTATTCTCCATCTAATACAGATATATATTTATGAGACTTTTGGTCATTCCCTCCAAATAATCTTGGTAAACATAAGAATGTTACAAAATATGCAATAAAAACGAATTAGAATTTCCTTTTTTCTGATATTGAAATAAATTTTCAATATAAAATCATTTTTGCCTTCAGGAACATTAAATATCTAAGTTTTTTTTAATACCATATGAGACCATACTTAATTTTCTTCATTCATTTTAAATATTTTTAAAAATAAATTAACAAAATGATATCATTTTAGATTCCCTTTTATTTATCTCAAATTTGTTTTTTGTTTTTTTTAGCTAATAAAGATTAGGGCATTTGGCTTCTGTAAAGAATTTTTATCTATATTTCTCACTGATTGTGATGATGATGCTATTCTATTGTCTTGTTTTTTAATTTAAAATCCAGAAAAATAGATATAATTGTATTTTTCTGCTGGCTTCTTTTGGGGGAGGAGGACAATTGTAGATTGTTATCATATTATATCCCCATTCCTACTTCAAAAAAAACTTTAGTATTATTCTATAAAAATATTAATGGTTTTATATAGTCGAAATTTAGTATATAATATATTATCGTGCTATTTTTATTGGATGGAAACGACAACCCTTCACAGAAACTTAAAGAACCCTTCTAGTGTGTCGGAATTTGTAGTTAAAGTTTTCCATATATATTAAATTTATGTCCTTCCAGAAAAATTGGATGAAAAAAAAACTATTAATAATTCGTATCATGTTCTAGAAATAGTAATAAACAAATACAGGGGGACAGATTAAAGAGGATTTTACCTTATTTTATAAACGAATTCCAATTAAATAGTTTGAATTAGAAAGTATAACTGGTATTTATATCAATTTGGATTTTCTGAACAAAAATTTCTAATTTTTGTTATATTTTCGATTTATTTCCGCAACTTTACCTATAACACCCTGTACTAACACTATTTTCCAATAAATTTTTCGTACAAAAAAAGGTAAAATCAATTATTTATGGGTTAGCTAGAAATTGCGAAATATGGACAAAAACAGAACACTCAAATATTTCAGATATTTTATGTTTTTTTTTCGTTATTTTGTTGCGAAATATGGACAAAAACAGAAAACTAAAATATTTCAGATACTTTGTCGTTTTTTTCGTTAATTTGTTGCGAAATATGGACAAAAACAGAAAACTCAAATATTGCAGATTCTTTTTGTTTGTTTCGATATTTTGTTGCGAAATATGGACAAAAACAGAAAACTCAAATATTTCAGATAATTTCTTGTTATTTTTTTCGTAATTTTGTTCCGAAATATGGACAAAAAAGAAATCTCAAATATTTAAGATATTTTTTTGTTTTTTTTCTGTGTTTTTGTTGGGAAATATGGACAAAAACAGAAAACTAAAATATTTCAGAGAATTTGTTGTTTTTTCCGATATTTTGTTGCGAAATATGGACAAAAACAGAAAACTCAAATATTTCAGATTCTTTTTGTTTTTTCGATATTTAGTTGCGAAATACGGACAAAAACAGAAAGCTAAAATATTTCCGATACTCTTTTGCATTTTTTCGTTATATTGTTGCGCAATAAGGACAAAAACAAAAAACTCATCAATGGCAGATACTTTTTTGTTTTTTTTTTTAGTTTGTTGCGAAATATGGACAAAAAAAGAAAACTCAAATATTTCAGATATTTTGTTGTTTTTTTTGTCATTTTGTTGGGAAATATGGACAAAAACAGAAAACTCAAATATTTCAGAGAATTTGTTGTTTTTCCGTTATATTGTTGCGCAATATGGACAAATCCAGAAAACTAAAATATTTCTGATTCTTTTTGTTTTTTTTTCCATATTTAGTTGCGAAATTCGGACAAAAACAGAAAGCTAAAATATTTCCGATACTCTTTTGCTTTGTTTTCGTTATATTGTTGCGCAATAAGGACAAAAACAGAAAACTCAAATATTTCAGATACTTTATTGTTATTTTTTCGTTATTTTGTTGCGAAATATGGACAAAAAAGAAACCTCAAATATTGCAGATTCTTTTTGTTTTTTTTCGATATTTAGTTGTGAAATATCGACAAAAACAGAAAACTCAAATATTTCAGATACTTTTTTGTTTTTTTTCGTTATTTTCTTCCGAAATATGGACAAAAACGGAAAACTCAAATATTTCAGATACTTTCTTGTTATTTTTTCGATATTTTGTTGCGAAATATGGACAAAAAATTAAAACTCAAATATTTCAGATACTTGGCTTTTTTTTCTCGTTATTTTGTTCCTAAATATGGGTAAAAAAAACTCAAATATTTCAGATTCTTTTTGTTTTTTTCGCTATTTAGTTGCGAAATATGGACAATATTTTTTGATATTTAGTTGCGAAATATGGACAAAAACAGAAACTCAAATATTTCAGATATTTTTTTCTTTTTTTCTGTTATTTTGTTGCGATATATGGACAAAACCCGAAAACTCAAATATTTCGGATAATTTTTGTTTTCTTATTTTGTTGCAAAATATGGACAAAAACAGAAAACTGAAATATTTCAGATACTTTTTTGTTTTTTTTCGTTATTTTCTTCCGAAATATGGACAAAAACGGAAAACTCAAATATTTCAGATACTTTCTTGTTATTTTTTCGATATTTTGTTGCGAAATATGGACAAAAAATTAAAACTCAAATATTTCAGATACTTGGCTTTTTTTTCTCGTTATTTTGTTGCTAAATATGGCTAAAAAAAACTCAAATATTTCAGATTCTTTTTGTTTTTTTTCGCTATTTAGTTGCGAAATATGGACAATATTTTTTGATATTTAGTTGCGAAATATGGACAAAAACAGAAACTCAAATATTTCAGATATTTTTTCTTTTTTCTGTTATTTTGTTGCGATATATGGACAAAACCCGAAAACTCAAATATTTCGGATAATTTTTGTTTTCTTATTTTGTTGCAAAATATGGACTAAAACAATAAACTAAAATATTTCAGATACTTTTTGTTTTTTTTCGTTATTTTGTTGCGAAAAAACAACAAAAACAGAAAACTCAAATATTTCAGATAGTTTTTTATCGTTATTTTGTTGCGAAATATGGACAAAAATAGAAAACTCAAATATTTCAGATTCTTTTAGTTTTTTTCGATATTTAGTTGCGAAATATGGACAAATTCAGAAAACACAAATATTTCAGATAGTTTTTTGTTTTTTTTTTCGTTATTATATGGACAAAATTTTTTCGTTATTATATTTTTTCGTTATTATATGGACAAGAAATGAAAACTCAAATATTTCAGATTCTTTTTGTTTTTTTCGATATTTAGTTGCGAAATACGGACAAATACAGAAACCTAAAATATTTCCAATACTCTTTTGCTTTTTTTCGTTATATTGTTGCGCAATAAGGACAAAAACAGAAAACTCATTAATGGCAAATACTTTTTTGTTATTTTTTCGTTATTTTGTTGTGAAATATGGACAAAAACAGAAAGCTAAAATATTTCAGATACTCTTTCGTTGTTTTTTCGTTATTTTGTTGCGAAATATGGACAAAAACAGAAAACTAAAATATTTCAGATTCTTTTTTGTTTGTTTATTTCCTTATTTTGTTGAGAAATATGAACAAAAGCAGAAAACTCAAATATTTCATATACTTTTTGCTTTTTTTTCGTTATATTATTGCGAAATATCGACAAAAACGAAGACTCAAATATTTCTGATTTTGTTTTGTTTTTTGTTTTGTTATTTTCTTGAGAAATATGGACAAAAACAGAAAACTCAAATATTTCAGAGAATTTGTTGTTTTTTCCGTTATTTTGTTGCGAAATATAGACAAAACCAGAAAACTCAAATATTTCTGATACTTTTTTTTCGTTATTTTGTTGCGAAATATGGACAAAAACAGAATGCTCAAATTTTTCAGATACTTTTATGTTTTTTTTCGTTATTTTGTTGAGAAATATGGATAAAAATAGAAAACTCAAATATTTCAGAGAATTTGTTTTTTTTCCTTTATTTTGTTGCGAAATATGGACAAAACCAGAAAACTCAAATATTTCTGATACTTTTTAGTATTTTTTTTCGTTATATTATTGCGAAATATGGACAAAAAAAAAAAACTCAAATATTTCAGTTTTTTTTTGTTTTTTTCGTTATTTTGTTGGGAAATATGGACAAAAACAGAAAACTCAAATATTTCAGAGAATTTGTTGTTTTTTTTGCGTTATATTATTGCAAAATATCGACAAAAACGATGACTATTTCAGATATTTTTTTGTTTTTTGTTTCGTTATTATCGTGAGAAATATGGACAAAAACAGAAAACTCAAATATTTTAGAGAATTTGTTGTTTTTTCCGTTATTTTGTTGCGAAATATTGACAAAACCAGAAAACTCAAATATTTCTGATACTTTTTTTTCGTTATTTTGTTGCGAAATATGGACAAAAAAGAAACCTCAAATATTGCAGATTCTTTTTGTTTTTTTTCGATATTTTGTTGGGAAATATGGACAAAAACAAAAAACTCAAATATTTCAGATAGTTTTTTGTTTCTTTTTCGTTGTTTGGTTGCGAAATAGGGAGAAAAATAGGAAACTCTAATATTTCAGATAGTTTCTTGTTATTTTTTCGTTATTATGTTGCGAAATATCGACAAAAACAGAACACTCAAATATTTCAGATATTTTTTTGTTTTTTTTTCGTTATTTTGTTGGGAAATATGAACAAAAACAGAAAACTCAAATATTTCAGAGAATTTGTTGTTTTTTGGTATTTTGTTGCGAAATACGGGCAAAACCAGAAATCGGAAATATTTCACATACTTTTTTTCGTTATTTTGTTACGAAATATGGACAAAAACAGCAAGTTCAAATATTTCAGATTCTTTTTTGTTTTTTTCCTAATTTTGTTGAGAAATATGGACAAAAGCAGAAAATACTTTTCTGGATATGTCTTATATAGTAGATTCGGAAATTTGATCAAAAAAGGACATATTTTTTTCCAAAAATGGTGCAAATTAAGGATATATATTGAAATTTTGTAGAAAAACTTTTTTTTGTTGTATATTATAGTTTTTACATCTTGTTTAATTTTTGGAATTAACAATGTTGAATAATTTTGCAGATTTAGTTTTTTTTGTTTTTGAAGGAAAAGGATTTAATGGAAAAGCATAAATTTGATATTTTTTAGTGTCTTATAAAAAAAAAAAAATAAATAAACAGATTCTTGCATTTTAAATATAATAAAAACTTTTTATAAAAGTCTTAAATTTTATATCAGCTTTTATAATTAAATTTTTTTTTCAAATTTATGTTGTTCGGTCAATAATTTAAATTATATTATAACTGGTAGACCATATCGTTATGTGATATTCTATCTGAGACAATGCCACTAATCTGATCTACCGTACTGATTTCAGTTCGTTTTACAGTTCTGTGATCATGTCCACTAACGACTGAATATAACTTGAAAATTCTGAAAAAATTAATAAAATTATAGTTAAAATGTGTCCATATCTACATTAATTTACTATTATTTAGTTTTTGTTCACTATTCTTGATCGATTTCCAGCAAATTTTTCTTTAAATAACAATTTTAAATTCACCCAAATTGTTAGGAGATATTGCCATACTGTCTCCAATTTATTAATTTTATTTCGTTTGAATTTAGAACGCGTATTCTCCATCTAATACAGATATATATTTATGAGACTTTTGGTCATTCCCTCCAAATAATCTTGGTAAACATAAGAATGTTACAAAATATGCAATAAAAACGAATTAGAATTTCCTTTTTTCTGATATTGAAATAAATTTTCAATATAAAATCATTTTTGCCTTCAGGAACATTAAATATCTAAGTTTTTTTTAATACCATATGAGACCATACTTAATTTTCTTCATTCATTTTAAATATTTTTAAAAATAAATTAACAAAATGATATCATTTTAGATTCCCTTTTATTTATCTCAAATTTGTTTTTTGTTTTTTTTAGCTAATAAAGATTAGGGCATTTGGCTTCTGTAAAGAATTTTTATCTATATTTCTCACTGATTGTGATGATGATGCTATTCTATTGTCTTGTTTTTTAATTTAAAATCCAGAAAAATAGATATAATTGTATTTTTCTGCTGGCTTTTTTTGGGGGAGGAGGACAATTGTAGATTGTTATCATATTATATCCCCATTCCTACTTCAAAAAAAACTTTAGTATTATTCTATAAAAATATTAATGGTTTTATATAGTCAAAATTTAGTATATAATATATTATCGTGCTATTTTTATTGGATGGAAACGACAACCCTTCACAGAAACTTAAAGAACCCTTCTAGTGTGTCGGAATTTGTAGTTAAAGTTTTCCATATATATTAAATTTATGTCCTTCCAGAAAAATTGGATGAAAAAAAAACTATTAATAATTCGTATCATGTTCTAGAAATAGTAATAAACAAATACAGGGGGACAGATTAAAGAGGATTTTACCTTATTTTATAAACGAATTCCAATTAAATAGTTTGAATTAGAAAGTATAACTGGTATTTATATCAATTTGGATTTTCTGAACAAAAATTTCTAATTTTTGTTATATTTTCGATTTATTTCCGCAACTTTACCTATAACACCCTGTACTAACACTATTTTCCAATAAATTTTTCGTACAAAAAAAGGTAAAATCAATTATTTATGGGTTAGCTAGAAATTGCGAAATATGGACAAAAACAGAACACTCAAATATTTCAGATATTTTATGTTTTTTTTTCGTTATTTTGTTGCGAAATATGGACAAAAACAGAAAACTAAAATATTTCAGATACTTTGTCGTTTTTTTCGTTAATTTGTTGCGAAATATGGACAAAAACAGAAAACTCAAATATTGCAGATTCTTTTTGTTTGTTTCGATATTTTGTTGCGAAATATCGACAAAAACAGAAAACTCAAATATTTCAGATACTTTCTTGTTATTTTTTTCGTAATTTTGTTCCGAAATATGGACAAAAAAGAAATCTCAAATATTTAAGATATTTTTTTGTTTTTTTTCCGTGTTTTTGTTGGGAAATATGGACAAAAACAGAAAACTAAAATATTTCAGAGAATTTGTTGTTTTTTCCGATATTTTGTTGCGAAATATGGACAAAAACAGAAAACTCAAATATTTCAGATTCTTTTTGTTTTTTCGATATTTAGTTGCGAAATACGGACAAAAACAGAAAGCTAAAATATTTCCGATACTCTTTTGCTTTTTTTCGTTATATTGTTGCGCAATAAGGACAAAAACAAAAAACTCATCAATGGCAGATACTTTTTTGTTTTTTTTTTAGTTTGTTGCGAAAAATGGAAAAAAAAGAAAACTCAAATATTTCAGATATTTTGTTGTTTTTTTTGTCATTTTGTTGGGAAATATGGACAAAAACAGAAAACTCAAATATTTCAGAGAATTTGTTGTTTTTCCGTTATATTGTTGCGCAATATGGACAAATCCAGAAAACTAAAATATTTCTGATTCTTTTTGTTTTTTTTTTCCATATTTAGTTGCGAAATTCGGACAAAAACAGAAAGCTAAAATATTTCCGATACTCTTTTGCTTTGTTTTCGTTATATTGTTGCGCAATAAGGACAAAAACAGAAAACTCAAATATTTCAGATACTTTATTGTTATTTTTTCGTTATTTTGTTGCGAAATATGGACAAAAAAGAAACCTCAAATATTGCAGATTCTTTTTGTTTTTTTTCGATATTTAGTTGTGAAATATCGACAAAAACAGAAAACTCAAATATTTCAGATACTTTTTTGTTTTTTTTCGTTATTTTTTTCCGAAATATGGACAAAAACGGAAAACTCAAATATTTCAGATACTTTCTTGTTATTTTTTTCGATATTTTGTTGCGAAATATGGACAAAAAATTAAAACTCAAATATTTCAGATACTTGGCTTTTTTTTTCTCGTTATTTTGTTGCTAAATATGGATAAAAAAAACTCAAATATTTCAGATTCTTTTTGTTTTTTTCGCTATTTAGTTGCGAAATATGGACAATATTTTTTGATATTTAGTTGCGAAATATGGACAAAAACAGAAACTCATATATTTCAGATATTTTTTTCTTTTTTTCTGTTATTTTGTTGCGATATATGGACAAAACCCGAAAACTCAAATATTTCGGATAATTTTTGTTTTCTTATTTTGTTGCAAAATATGGACAAAAACAGAAAACTGAAATATTTCAGATACTTTTTTGTTTTTTTTCGTTATTTTCTTCCGAAATATGGACAAAAACGGAAAACTCAAATATTTCAGATACTTTCTTGTTATTTTTTCGATATTTTGTTGCTAAATATGGACAAAAAATTAAAACTCAAATATTTCAGATACTTGGCTTTTTTTTTCTCGTTATTTTGTTGCTAAATATGGCTAAAAAAACTCAAATATTTCAGATTCTTTTTGTTTTTTTCGCTATTTAGTTGCGAAATATGGACAATATTTTTTGATATTTAGTTGCGAAATATGGACAAAAACAGAAACTCAAATATTTCAGATATTTTTTCTTTTTTCTGTTATTTTGTTGCGATATATGGACAAAACCCGAAAACTCAAATATTTCGGATAATTTTTGTTTTCTTATTTTGTTGCAAAATATGGACTAAAACAATAAACTAAAATATTTCAGATACTTTTTGTTTTTTTTCGTTATTTTGTTGCGAAAAATCAACAAAAACAGAAAACTCAAATATTTCAGATAGTTTTTTATCGTTATTTTGTTGCGAAATATGGACAAAAATAGAAAACTCAAATATTTCAGATTCTTTTAGTTTTTTTCGATATTTAGTTGCGAAATATGGACAAATTCAGAAAACACAAATATTTCAGATAGTTTTTTGTTTTTTTTTTCGTTATTTTGTCGCGAAATATGGACAAAAAATGAAAACTCAAATATTTCAAATAGTTTTTTTCGTTATTTTGTTGCGAAATAAATAGAAAAACAGAATGCTCAAATACTTCAGATACTTTTATGTTTTTTTTCGTTATTTTGTTGCGAAAAATCAACAAAAAGAGAAAACTCAAATATTTCAGATAGTTTTTTATTATTTTTTCGTTATTTTGTTGCGAAATGTGGAGAAAAACAGAAAACACAAATATTCCAGATATTTTCTTGTTATTTTTTCGTTATTTTGTCGCGAAATATGGACAAGAAATGAAAACTCAAATATATCAGATACTTTTTTTTTCGTTATTTTGTTGCGAAATATGGACTAAAACAGAAAACTCAAATATTTCAGATACTTTGCTGTAATTTTTTCGTTATTTTGTTGTGAAATATGGACAAAAACAGAAAGCTAAAATATTTCAGATACTCTTTCGTTGTTTTTTCGTTATTTTGTTTCGGAATATGGACAAAAACAGAAAACTCAAATATTTCAGATTTTTTTTGGTTTTTTGTTTCGTTATTTTCTTGAGAAATATGGACAAAAACAGAAAACTCAAATATTTCAGAGAATTTGTTGTTTTTTCCGTTATTTTGTTGCGAAATATCGACAAAAACAGAAAACTCAAATATTTCAGATAGTTTTTTATTATTTTTTCGTTATTTTGTTGCGAAATGTGGAGAAAAACAGAAAACACAAATATTCCAGATATTTTCTTGTTATTTTTTCGTTGTTTTGTCGTGAAATATGGACAAGAAATGAAAACTCAAATATTTCAGATTCTTTTTGTTTTTTTCGATATTTAGTTGCGAAATACGGACAAATACAGAAACCTAAAATATTTCCAATACTCTTTTGCTTTTTTTTCGTTATATTGTTGCGCAATAAGGACAAAAACAGAAAACTCATTAATGGCAAATACTTTTTTGTTATTTTTTCGTTATTTTGTTGTGAAATATGGACAAAAACAGAAAGCTAAAATATTTCAGATACTCTTTCGTTGTTTTTTCGTTATTTTGTTGCGAAATATGGACAAAAACAGAAAACTAAAATATTTCAGATTCTTTTTTGTTTGTTTATTTCCTTATTTTGTTGAGAAATATGAACAAAAGCAGAAAACTGCTTTTTTTTCGTTATATTATTGCGAAATATCGACAAAAACGAAGACTCAAATATTTCTGATTTTTTTTTGTTTTTTGTTTTGTTATTTTCTTGAGAAATATGGACAAAAACAGAAAACTCAAATATTTCAGAGAATTTGTTGTTTTTTCCGTTATTTTGTTGCGAAATATAGACAAAACCAGAAAACTCAAATATTTCTGATACTTTTTTTTTCGTTATTTTGT
Organism: Empis livida; assembly: GCA_963932195.1. Taxonomy (NCBI): domain Eukaryota; kingdom Metazoa; phylum Arthropoda; class Insecta; order Diptera; family Empididae; genus Empis; species Empis livida. The sequence goes on along the minus strand of OZ010646.1, from coordinate 25,882,459 downwards.
TGCGAAATATGGACAAAAACAGAGAGCACAAATATTTCAGATACTTTTAGGTTTTTTTTGTTAATTTGTTGCGAAATTTGGTTAAAAAGTGAAAACTCAAATATTTCAGATACTTTTTCCTGTTTTTTTTCGTAATTTTGTTGCAATATTTCAGAGAATTTGTTTTTTTTCCTTTATTTTGTTGCGAAATATGGACAAAACCAGAAAACTCAAATATTTCTGATACTTTTTAGTATTTTTTTTCGTTATATTATTGCGAAATATGGACAAAAAAAAAAACTCAAATATTTCAGTTTTTTTTTGTTTTTTTCGTTATTTTGTTGGGAAATATGGACAAAAACAGAAAACTCAAATATTTCAGAGAATTTGTTGTTTTTTTTGCGTTATATTATTGCAAAATATCGACAAAAAAGAAGACTATTTCAGATATTTTTTTGTTTTTTGTTTCGTTATTATCGTGAGAAATATGGACAAAAACAGAAAACTCAAATATTTTAGAGAATTTGTTGTTTTTTCCGTTATTTTGTTGCGAAATATTGACAAAACCAGAAAACTCAAATATTTCTGATACTTTTTTTTCGTTATTTTGTTGCGAAATATGGACAAAAAAGAAACCTCAAATATTGCAGATTCTTTTTGTTTTTTTTCGATATTTAGTTGTGAAATATCGACAAAAACAGAAAACTCAAATATTTCAGATACTTTTTTGTTTTTTTTCGTTATTTTCTTCCGAAATATGGACAAAAACGGAAAACTCAAATATTTCAGATACTTTCTTGTTATTTTTTCGATATTTTGTTGCGAAATATGGACAAAAAATTAAAACTCAAATAGTTCAGATACTTGGCTTTTTTTCTCGTTATTTTGTTACTAAATATGGGTAAAAAAAACTCAAATATTTCAGATTCTTTTTGTTTTTTTCGCTATTTAGTTGCGAAATATGGACAATATTTTTTGATATTTAGTTGCGAAATATGGACAAAAACAGAAACTCATATATTTCAGATATTTTTTTCTTTTTTTCTGTTATTTTGTTGCGATATATGGACAAAACCCGAAAACTCAAATATTTCGGATAATTTTTGTTTTCTTATTTTGTTGCAAAATATGGAGAAAAACAGGAAACTGAAATATTTCAGATACTTTTTTGTTTTTTTTCGTTATTTTCTTCCGAAATATGGACAAAAACGGAAAACTCAAATATTTCAGATACTTTCTTGTTATTTTTTCGATATTTTGTTGCTAAATATGGACAAAAAATTAAAACTCAAATATTTCAGATACTTGGCTTTTTTTTCTCGTTATTTTGTTGCTAAATATGGCTAAAAAAAACTCAAATATTTCAGATTCTTTTTGTTTTTTTCGCTATTTAATTGCGAAATATGGACAATATTTTTTGATATTTAGTTGCGAAATATGGACAAAAACAGAAACTCAAATATTTCAGATATTTTTTCTTTTTTCTGTTATTTTGTTGCGATATATGGACAAAACCCGAAAACTCAAATATTTCGGATAATTTTTGTTTTCTTATTTTGTTGCAAAATATGGACTAAAACAATAAACTAAAATATTTCAGATACTTTTTGTTTTTTTTCGTTATTTTGTTGCGAAAAATCAACAAAAACCGAAAACTCAAATATTTCAGATAGTTTTTTATCGTTATTTTGTTACGAAATATGGACAAAAATAGAAAACTCAAATATTTCAGATTCTTTTAGTTTTTTTCGATATTTAGTTGCGAAATATGGACAAATTCAGAAAACACAAATATTTCAGATAGTTTTTTGTTTTTTTTTTCGTTATTTTGTCGCGAAATATGGACAAAAAATGAAAACTCAAATATTTCAAATAGGTTTTTTCGTTATTTTGTTGCGAAATAAATAGAAAAACAGAATGCTCAAATATTTCAGATACTTTTATGTTTTTTTTTGTTATTTTGTTGCGAAAAATCAACAAAAAGAGAAAACTCAAATATTTCAGATAGTTTTTTATTATTTTTTCGTTATTTTGTTGCGAAATGTGGAGAAAAACAGAAAACACAAATATTCCAGATATTTTCTTGTTATTTTTTCGTTATTTTGTCGCGAAATATGGACAAGAAATGAAAACTCAAATATATCAGATACTTTTTTTTTCGTTATTTTGTTGCGAAATATGGACTAAAACAGAAAACTCAAATATTTCAGATACTTTGCTGTAATTTTTTCGTTATTTTGTTGTGAAATATGGACAAAAACAGAAAGCTAAAATATTTCAGATACTCTTTCGTTGTTTTTTCGTTATTTTGTTTCGGAATATGGACAAAAACAGAAAACTCAAATATTTCAGATTTTTTTTGGTTTTTTGTTTCGTTATTTTCTTGAGAAATATAAACAAAAACAGAAAACTCAAATATTTCAGAGAATTTGTTGTTTTTTCCGTTATTTTGTTGCGAAATATCGACAAAAACAGAAAACTCAAATATTTCAGATAGTTTTTTATTATTTTTTCGTTATTTTGTTGCGAAATGTGGAGAAAAACAGAAAACACAAATATTCCAGATATTTTCTTGTTATTTTTTCGTTGTTTTGTCGCGAAATATGGACACGAAATGAAAACTCAAATATTTCAAATTCTTTTTGTTTTTTTCGATATTTAGTTGCGAAATACGGACAAATACAGAAACCTAAAATATTTCCAATACTCTTTTGCTTTTTTTTCGTTATATTGTTGCGCAATAAGGACAAAAACAGAAAACTCATTAATGGCAAATACTTTTTTGTTATTTTTTCGTTATTTTGTTGTGAAATATGGACAAAAACAGAAAGCTAAAATATTTCAGATACTCTTTCGTTGTTTTTTCGTTATTTTGTTGCGAAATATGGACAAAAACAGAAAACTAAAATATTTCAGATTCTTTTTTGTTTGTTTATTTCCTTATTTTGTTGAGAAATATGAACAAAAGCAGAAAACTCAAATATTTCATATACTTTTTGCTTTTTTTTCGTTATATTATTGCGAAATATCGACAAAAACGAAGACTCAAATATTTCTGATTTTTTTTTGTTTTTTGTTTTGTTATTTTCTTGAGAAATATGGACAAAAACAGAAAACTCAAATATTTCAGAGAATTTGTTGTTTTTTCCGTTATTTTGTTGCGAAATATAGACAAAACCAGAAAACTCAAATATTTCTGATACTTTTTTTTTCGTTATTTTGTTGCGAAATATGGACAAAAACAGAGAGCACAAATATTTCAGATACTTTTAGGTTTTTTTTGTTAATTTGTTGCGAAATATGGTTAAAAAGTGAAAACTCAAATATTTCAGATACTTTTTAGTATTTTTTTTCGTTATATTATTGCGAAATATGGACAAAAAAAAAACTCAAATATTTCAGTTTTTTTTTGTTTTTTTCGTTATTTTGTTGGGAAATATGGACAAAAACAGAAAACTCAAATATTTCAGAGAATTTGTTGTTTTTTTTGCGTTATATTATTGCAAAATATCGACAAAAACGAAGACTATTTCAGATATTTTTTTGTTTTTTGTTGCGTTATTATCGTGAGAAATATGGACAAAAACAGAAAACTCAAATATTTTAGAGAATTTGTTGTTTTTTCCGTTATTTTGTTGCGAAATATTGACAAAACCAGAAAACTCAAATATTTCTGATACTTTTTTTTCGTTATTTTGTTGTGAAATATGGACAAAAACAGAAAACTCATATATTTCAGACTCTTTTTTGTTTTTTTTTTGCGTCTTATTATTGCGTAATATGGACAAAAACGAAGACTCAAATATTTCAAATTTTTTTTTGTTTTTATTTTCTTGAGAAATATGAACAAAAACAGAAAACTTAAATATTTCAGACAATTTGTTGCTTTTTCCGTTATTTTGTTGCGAAATATGGACAAAACCAGAAAACTCAAATAATTCTGATACTTTTTTTTCGTTATTTTGTTGCGAAATATGTACAAAAACAGAAAACTCAAATATATCAGATAGTTTTTTGTTTTTTTTACGTTATTTTCTTGCAAAATATGGACAAAAATAGTAAACTAAAATATTTTAGATACTTTTTTGTTTGTTTTTCCCTTGTTTTGTTGAGAAATATGGACAAAAGCAGAAAACTCAAATATTTCATATACTTTTTTGTTTTTTTTTCGTTATATTATAGCGAAATATGGACAAAAAAAGAAAACTGAAATATTTAAAATATTTTTTTGTTTTTTTTTCGTTATTTTGTTGCGAAATATGGACAAAAACAGAGAGCACAAATATTGTAGATATTTTTAGGTTTTTTTTTGTTAATTTGTTGCGAAATATGGACAAAAACAGAAAACTCAAATATTTTAGATTCTTTTTGTTTTTTCGATATTTAGTTGCGAAATATGTACAAAAACAGAAAACTCAAATATATCAGATAGTTTTTTTTTTTACGTTATTTTCTTGCAAAATATGGACAAAAATAGTAAACTAAAATATTTTAGATACTTTTTTGTTTGTTTTTCCCTTATTTTGTTGAGAAATACGGACAAAAGCAGAAAACTCAAATATTTCAGATACTTTTTTGTTATTTGTTTCGTTATATTATAGCGAAATATGGACAAAAAAGAAAACTGAAATATTTAAAATATTTTTTTGTTTTTTTTCGTTATTTTGTTGCGAAATATTGACAAAACCAGAAAACTCAAATATTTCTGATACTTTTTTTTCGTTATTTTGTTGCGAAATATGGACAAAAACAGAATGCTCAAATATTTCAGATACTTTCTTGTAATTTTTTTGTTATTTTGTGGCGAATTTTGAGAAAAACAAAAAACTCAAATATTTCAGATTCTTTTTGTTTTTTTCGATATTTAGTTTCGAAATGTGGACAAAAAAAGAAAACTCAAATATTTCAGAGAATTTGTTTTTTTTTCCGTTATTTTGTTGCGAAATATAAACAAAACCAGAAAACTCAAATATTTCTGATACTTTTTTTTCGTTATTTTGTTGCGAAATATGGAAAAAAACAAAGAGCACAAATATTGCAGATATTTTTAGGTTTTTTTTTGTTAATTTGTTGCGAAATATGGTTAAAAAATGAAAACTCAAATATTTCAGATACTTTTTCCTGTTTTTTTTCGTTATTTTGTTGCGAAATATGGACAAAAACAGAAAACTCAAATATTTCAGAGAATTTGTTGTTTTTTCCGTTATTTTGTTGGGTAATATGGACAAAAACAGAAAACTCAAATATTTCAGATACTTTTTTGTTATTTTTTTCGTTATATTATAGCGAAATATGGACAAAAAAAGAAAACTGAAATATTTAAAATATTTTTTTGTTTTTTTTTTCATTATTTTGTTTGGAATTATGGATAAAAACAGAAAATTCAAATATTTCAGAGAATTTGTTGTTTTTTTTGCGTTATATTATTGCGAAATATCGACAATAACGAAGACTCAAATATTTCAGATATTTTTTTGTTTTTTGTTTCGTTATTTTTTTGAGAAATATGGACAAAAACAGAAAACTCAAATATTTTAGAGAATTTTTTGTTTTTTCCGTTATTTTGTTGCGAAATATGGACAAATCCACAAAACTCAAATATAATTTTTTATTTATATTTGAGTTTTGATAATTTTCAAAAGATAATTTTTTTTTCGTTATTTTGTTGCGAAATATGGATAACAACAGAATGATCAAATATTTCAGATACTTTCTTGTAATTTTTTTGTTATTTTGTTGCTAAATATGAACAAAAACAGAAAACTAAAATATTTCCGTTACTTTTTGTTAGTTTTTTTCCTTATTTTGTTGAGAAATATGGACAGAAGCAGAAAACTCAAATATTTTAGAGAATTTGTTGTTTTTTCCGTTATTTTGTTGCGAAATATGGACAAAACCAGAACACTAAAATATTTCTGATACTTTTTATTTCGTTATTTTGTTGCGAAATATGGACAAAAACAGAAAACTCAAATATTTCAGATACTTTTTTGATTTTTTCGTTATTTTGTAGCGAAATATCGACAAAAACAGAAAACTCAAATATTTCAGATAGTTTTTTTAATATTTTTTCATTATTTTGTTGCGAAATGTGGAGAAAAACAGAAAACACAAATATTCGAGATATTTTCTTGTTATTTTTTCGTTATTTTGTCGCGAAATATGGACTAGAAATGAAAACTCAAATATATCAGATACTTTTCTTTTCGTTATTTTGTTGCGAAATATGGACAAAAATAGAACGCACAATTATTTCAGATACTTTTATGTTTTTTTTCGTTATTTTGTTGCGAAATATGGACAAAACCAGAAAACTCAAATATTTCAGATACTTTTTTTTTCATTATTTTGTTGCGAAATATGGACGAAAACAGAAAACTCAAATATTTCAGAGAATTTGTTGTTTTTTTCCGTTATTTTGTTGCGAAATATGGACAAAACCAGAAAACTCAAATATTTCAGATACTTTTTTTTTCGTTAAAAAAAAAAGCGAAATATGGACAAAAATTGAAAGCTGAAATATTTCAGGTACTTTTATGTTTTTTTTTCGTTATTTTGTTCGGAATAGGGACAAAAACAGAGAACTCAAATATTTCAGATTCTCTTTTTTTTCGATATGTAGTTGCGAAATATTAACAAAAACAGAAAACTCAAATTTTTCAGAGAATTTGTTGTTTTTTTTGCGTTATATTATTGCGAAATATCGACAAAAACGAAGACTCAAATATTTCAGATTCTTTTTGTTTTTTGTTTCGTTATTTTCTTGAGAAATATGGACAAAAACAGAAAACTAAAATATTTTAGAGAATTTGTTGTTTTTTCCGTTATTTTCTTGCGAAATATTCACAAAACCAGAAAACTCAAATATTTCTGATACTTTTTTTTCGTTATTTTGTTGCGAAATATGGACAAAAACAGAAAGCTCAAATATTTCAGATACTTTTATGTTTTTTTTCGTTAATTTTTCGCGAAATATGGTTAAAAAATGAAAACTGAAATATTTCAGATACTTTTTCCATTTTTTTCCGTTATTTTGTTGCGAAATATGGACAAAACCAGAAAACTCAAATATTTCTGATACTTTTTTTTTCGTTATTTTGTTGCGAAATATGGACAAAAACAGAGAGCACAAATATTTCAGATACTTTTAGGTTTTTTTTTGTTAATTTGTTGCGAAATATGGAGACTAATAGAAAACTCAATATTTTAGATTCTTTTTGTTTTTTTCGATATTTAGTTGCGAAATATGGACAAAAAAGAAAACTCAAATATTTCAGATATTTTGTTGTTTTTTTCGTCATTTTGTTGGGAAATATGGACAAAAACAGAAAACTCAAATATTTCAGAGAATTTGTTGTTTTTTTCCGTTATTTTGTTGCGAAATATTGACAAATCCAGAAAATTCAAATATTTCAGATACTTTTATTTTCGTTATTTTGTTGCGAAATATGGACAAAAGCAGAAAACTCAAATATTTTAGAGAATTTTTGTTTTTTTCCGTTATTTTGTTGCGAAATATGGACAAAACCAGAAAACTAAAATATTTCAGATACTTTTTTTTTCGTTATTTTGTTGCGAAATATGGACAAAAACAGAAAGCTAAAATATTTCCGATACTCTTTTGCTTTTTTTTATATTGTTGCGCAATAAAGACAAAAACAGAAAACTCATTAATGGCAGATACTTTTTTGTTATTTTTTCGTTATTTTGTTGTGAAATATGGACAAAAACAGAAAGGTAAAATATTTCAGATACTCTTTCGTTGTTTTTTCGTTATTTTGTTTCGGAATATGGACAAAAACAGAAAACTCAAATATTTCAGATACTTTCTTGTAATTTTTTCGTTATTTTGTTGCGAAATAAGGAGAAAAACAGAATGCTCAAATTTTTCAGATACTTTTATGTTTTTTTCGTTATTTTGTTGCGAAATATCGACAAAAACAGAAAACGCAAATATTTCAGATTCTTTTTGTTTTTTTCGATATTTAGTTGCGAAATACGGACAAAAACAGGAAGCTAAAATATTTCCGATACTCTTTTGCTTTTTTTTATATTGTTGCGCAATAAAGACAAAAACAGAAAACTCATTAATGGCAGATACTTTTTTGTTATTTTTTCGTTATTTTGTTGTGACATATGGACAAAAACAGATAGCTAAAATATTTCAGATACTCTTTAGTTGTTTTTTCGTTATTTTGTTTCGGAATATGGACAAAAACAGAAAACTCAAATATTTCAGATACTTTCTTGTAATTTTTTCGTTATTTTGTTGTGAAATATGGACAAAAACAGAAAACTCAACTATTTTAGATACTTTCCAGTTATTTTTTCGTTATTTTGTTGCGAAATATGGACAAAAACAGAAAAATCAAATATTTCAGATTCTTTTTGTTTTTTTCGATATTTAGTTGCGAAATACGGACAAAAACAGAAAACTAAAATATTTCAGATTCTTTTTTGTTAGTTTTTTTCCTTATTTTGTTGAGAAATATGGACAAAAGCAGAAAACTCAAATATTTCATATACTTTTTGCTTTTTTTTCGTTATATTATTGCGAAATATAGACAAAAAACGAATACTCTAATATTTCAGATCTTTTTGTGTTTTTTGTTTCGTTATTTTGTTGAGAAATATGGTTAAAAACAGAAAACTCAAATATTTCAGAGAATTTGTTTTTTTTCCGTTATTTTGTTTCGAAATATGGACAAAACCAGAAAACTCAAATATTTCAGATACTGTTTTATCGTTATTTTGTTGCGAAACATGGACAAAAATTGAAAGCTGAAATATTTCAGATACTTTTATGTTTTTTTTTCCTTATTTTTTTCGAAATAAGGACAAAAACAGAAAACTCAAATATTTCAGATTCTTTTTGTTTTTTTCGATATTTAGTTGCGAAATACGGACAAAAACAGAAAACTAAAATATTTCAGATTCTTTTTTGTTTGTTTTTTTCCTTATTTTGTTGAGAAATATGGACAAAAGCAGAAAACTCAAATATTTCATATACTTTTTGCTTTTTTTTCGTTATTTTGTTGCTAAATATGGACAAAAAAAGAAAACTCAAATATTTCAGATTTTTTTTTGTTTTTTTCATTATTTTGTTGACAAATATGGCCAAAAGCAGAAAACTCAAATATTTCATATACTTTTTGCTTCTTTTTCGTTATATTATTGCGAAATATAGACAAAAAACGAATACTCAAATATTTCAGATCTTTTTGTGTTTTTTGTTTCGTTATTTTGTTGGGAAATATGGATAAAAACAGAAAACTCAAAAATTTCAGAGAATTTGTTTTTTTTTCCGTTATTTTGTTGCGAAATATGGACAAAACCAAAAAACTCAAATATTTCAGATACTTTTTTTATCGTTATTTTGTTGCGAAATATGGACAAAAATTGAAAGCTGAAATATTTCAAATACTTTTATGTTTTTATTTCCTTATTTTTTTCGAAATAGGGACAAAAACGAAGACTCAAATATTTCAGTTTTTTTTTTGTTTTTTGTTTCGTTATTGAGAAATATGGACAAAACCAGAAAACTCAAATATTTCTGATACTTTTTTTCGTTATTTTGTTGCGAAATATGGACAAAAACAGAGAGCACAAATATTTGAGATACTTTTAGGTTTTTTTTTGTTAATTTGTTGCGAAATATGGTTAAAAAATGAAAACTCAAATACTTCAGATACTTTTCCGGGTTTTTTTTTTAATTTTGTTGCGAAATATGGAGACTAACAGAAAACTCAATATTTTAGATTCTTTTTGTTTTTTTCGATATTTAGTTGCGAAATATGGAGAAAAAAAGAAAACTCAAATATTTCAGATATTTTGTTGTTTTTTTCGTCATTTTGTTGGGAAATATGGACAAAAACTGAAAACTCAAATATTTCAGAAAATTTGTTGTTTTTTCCCGTTATTTTGTTGCGAAATATTGACAAAACCAGAAAACTCAAATATTTCTGATACTTTTTTTTCGTTATTTTGTTGCGAAATATGGACAAAAAGAGAAAGCTCAAATATTTCAGAGAATTTGTTGTTTTTTTTTTGCGTTATAATATTGCGAAATATCGACCAAAACGAAGACTCAAATATTTCAGATTTTTTTTTGTTTTTTGATTCGTTATTTTCTTGAGAAATATGGACAAAACCAGAAAATTCAAATATTTCTGATAATTTTTTTCGTTATTTTGTTGCAAAATATGGATAAAAAAACAGAAAGCTTATATATTTCAGATATTTTTAGGTTTTTTTTCGTTAATTTGTTGCGAAATATGGTTAAAAAATGAAAACTCAAATATTTCAGATACTTTTTCCTGTTTTTTTTTCATTATTTTTTTGCGAAATATGGACAAAAACAGAAAACTCAAATATTTCAGAGAATTTGTTGTTTTTTTCCGTTATTTTGTTGGGAAATATGGACAAAAACAGAAAACTCAAATATTTCAGAGAATTTGTTGTTTTTTTCCGTTATTTTCTTGCGAAATATGGACAAATCCAGAAAACTCAAATATTTCAGATACTTTTTTTTTCGTTATTTTATTGCGAAATATGGACAAAAACAGAATGCTCAAATATTTCAGATACTTTCTTATATTTTTTTTGTTATTTTGTGGCGAATAATGAGGAAAACAGAAAATTCAAATATTTAAGATTCTTTTTGTTTTTCGATATTTAGTTGCGAAATATGGACATAAACAGAAAACTCAAATATTTCAGAGAATTTGTTGTTTTTTTCCGTTATTTTGTTGCGAAATATTGACAAATCCAGAAAACTCAAATATTTCAGATACTTTTTTTTTCGTTATTTTGTTGCGAAATATGGATAAAAAAACAGAAAGCTTATATATTTCAGATATTTTTAGGTTTTTTTTCGTTAATTTGTTGCGAAATATTGTTAAAAAATGAAAACTCAAATATTTCAGATACTTTTTCCTGTTTTTTTTTCATTATTTTGTTGCGAAATATGGACAAAAACAGAAAACTCAAATATTTCAGAGAATTTGTTGTTTTTTTCCGTTATTTTGTTGGGAAATATGGACAAAAACAGAAAACTCAAATATTTCAGAGAATTTGTTGTTTTTTTCCGAAATATGGAGAAATCCAGAAAACTCAAATATTTCAGATACTTTTTTTTTCGTTATTTTATTGCGAAATATGGACAAAAAAAGAATGCTCAAATATTTCAGATACTTTCTTATAATTTTTTTGTTATTTTGTGGCGAATAATTAGGAAAACAGAAAATTCAAATATTTAAGATTCTTTTTGTTTTTCGATATTTAGTTGCGAAATATGGACAAAAACAGAAAACTCAAATATTTCAGAGAATTTTTTGTTTTTTTCCGTTATTTTGTTGCGAAATATTGACAAATCCAGAAAACTCAAATATTTCAGATACTTTTTATTTCGTTATTTTGTTGCGAAATATGGATAAAAAAACAGAAAGCTTAAATATTTCAGATATTTTTAGGTTTTTTTTCGTTAATTTGTTGCGAAATATGGTTAAAAAATGAAAACTCAAATATTTCAGATACTTTTTCCTGTTTTTTTTTCATTATTTTGTTGCGAAATATGGACAAAATAAGAAAACTCAAATATTTCAGATATTTTTTCTTTTTTTTGTTATTTTGTTGGGAATTATGGACAAAAACAGAAAACTCAAATATTTCAGAGAATTTTTGTTTCGTTATTTTGTTGCGAAATACGGACAAAAACAGAAAGCTCAAATATTTCAAATAGTTTAATGTTTTTTTTTCGTTATTTTGTTGCGAAATACGGACAAAAACAGAAAGCTCAAATATTTCAAATAGTTTTATGTTTTTTTTTCGTTATTTTGTTGCGAAATATGGAGAAAAACAGAAAACTTAAATATTTCAGATTGTTTTTTGTTTTTTCTCGTTATTTTGTTGCGAAATATGGACAAAACCAGAAAACTCAAATATTTCAGATACTTTCTTGTTATTTTGTTGCGAAATATGGACAAAAACAGAAAACTAAAATATTTCAGATACTTTTTTGTTTGTTTTTTTCCTAATTTTGTTGAGAAATATGGACAAAAGCAGACAACTCTAATATTTCAAATTCTTTTTGTTTTTTTTCGATATTTAGTTGCTAAATATGCACAAAAACAGAAAACTCAAATATTTCCGTTACTTTTTTGTTTTTTTTTCGTTATTTTGTTGCGAAATATGGACAAAAACAGAAAACTCAAATATTTCAGATTCTTTTTGTTTTTTTTTCGATATTTACTTGCGAAATATGAACCAAAACAGAAAACTTAAATATTTCAGATTGTTTTTTGTTTTTTCTCGTTATTTTGTTGCGAAAAATGGACAAAAACAGAAAACTCAAATATTTCAGATACTTTCTTGTTATTTTTTATTATTTTGTTGCGACATATGGACAAAAACAGAAAACTAAAATATTTCAGATACTTTGTCGTTTTTTTTCGTTAATTTGTTGCGAAATATGGTTAAAAAATGAAAACTCAAATATTTCAGATTCTTTTTGTTTTTTTTTTTCGATATTTAGTTGCGAAATATGGACAAAAACAGAAAACTCAAATATTTCAGATAGTTTTTTGTTTTTTTTCGATATTTAGTTGCGAAATATGGACAAAAACAGAAAACTCAAATATTTCAGATAGTTTTTTGTTTTTTTCGCTATTTAGTTGCGAAAAATGGACAAAAACAGAAAACTCAAATATTTCAGTTACTTTTTTGTTTTTTTTTTCCTAATTTTGTTGCGAAATATGGACAAAAACAGAAAACTCAAATATTTCAGATACTTTCTTGTTATTTTTTGTTGCGAAATATGGACAAAAACATAAAGCTCAAATATTTCAGATACTTTTATACTTTTTCTATTATTTTGTTGCGAAATATGGTTAAAAAAATGAAAACTGAAATATTTCAGTTACTTTTTCCTTTTTTTCGTTATTTTGTTGCGAAATATGGACAAAAACATAAAACTAAAATATTTCGGATACTTTTTTGTTTGTTTTTTTCCTAATTTTGTTAAGAAATATGGACAAAACAGAAAACTCAAATATTTCAGATTCTTTTTGTTTTTTTTTCGATATTTAGTTGAGAAATATGGACAAAAACAGAAAACTCAATTATTTCAGGTAGTTCTTTGTTTTTTTTCGATATTTAGTTGCGAAAAATGGACAAAAACAGAAAACTCAAATATTTCAGATACTTATTTGTTTTTTTGTTCCTAATTTTGTTGAGAAATATAGACAAAAGCAGAAAACTCAAATATTTCAGATACTTTTTTGTTTTTTTTTTTCGTTATTTTGTTCGCAATAGGGACAAAAACAGAAAAAACTCAAATATTTTAGATTCTTTTTGTTCAAATAGAATCTAAAATATTTGAAAAATTCAAATATATCAGAGAAAAAACTCAAATATTTTAGATTCTTTTTGTTCAAATAGAATCTAAAATATCAGAAAATTCAAATATATCAGAGAATTTGTTGATCTTTCCCTTATTTTGTTGCGAAATATGGACAAAAACAGAAAGCTCAAATATTTCAGATACTTTTATGTTTTTTTTCGTTATTTTGTTGCGAAAAATGGACAAAAAATGAAAACTAAAATATATCAGATACTTTTTCGTTATTTTGTTGCGAAATATGGAGAAAAACAGAAAACTCAAATATTTCAGATACTTTTTTGTTTTTTTTTCGTTATTTTGTTGCGAAATGTGGACAAAAACAGAAAGCTCAAATATTTCAGATACTTTTTTGTTTTTTTTCTCGTTATTGTGTTGCGAAATATGGACAAAAACAGAAAGCTCAAATATTTCAGATACTTTTATGTTTTTTTTCGTTATTTTGTGGCGAAAAATGGGCAAAAAATGAAAACTAAAATATATCAGATACTTTTTCGTTATTTTGTTGCGAAATATGGAGAAAAACAGAAAACTCAAATCTTTCAGGTACTTTTTTTCGTTAGTTTGTTGCGAAATATGGACAAAACAGAAAGCTCAAATATTTCATATATTTTTATGTTTTTTTTGTTATTTTGTTGCGAAATAGAGACAAAAGCAGAAAACTTAAAATATTTCAGAGAATTTGTTGTTTTTTTCCGTTATATTGTTACAAAATATGGACAAAACCAGAAAACTCAAATATTTCATATAGTTTTTTTTTTGTTATTTTGTTGCGAAATATGGACAAAAAATGAAAACTAAAATATTTGAGATACTTTGTTGTTTTTTTTCGATAGTTAGTTGCGAAATATGGACAAAAACAGAAAGCACAAATATTTCAGATTCATTTTGTTTTTTTCGATATTTAGTTGCGAAATATGGACAAAAACAGAAAACTCAAATATTTCAGATTATTTTCTGTTTATTCTCGTTACTTTGTTGCGAAATATGGACAAAAACAGAAAACTAAAATATTTCAAATACTTTGTCGTTTTTTTTCGTTAATTTGTTGCGAAATATGGTTAAAAAATGAAAACTCAAATATTTCAGTTACTTTTTCCTTTTTTTCGTTATTTTGTTGCAAAATATGGACAAAAACAAAAAACTAAAATATTTCGGATACTTTTTTGTTTGTTTTTTTCCTAATTTTGTTAAGAAATATGGACAAAACAGAAAACTCAAATATTTCAGATTCTTTTTGTTTTTTTTTTCGATATTTAGTTGAGAAATATGGACAAAAACAGAAAACTCAATTATTTCAGGTAGTTTTTTGTTTTTTTCGATATTTAGTTGCGAAAAATGGAAAAAACATAAAACTCAAATATTTCAGTTAGTTTTTTGTTTTTTTTTCGTTATATTATTGCGAAATATGGACAAAATAAGAAAACTCAAATATTTCAGATTCTTTTTGTTTTTTTCGATATTTAGTTGCTAAATATGGACCAAAACAGAAAACTGCAATATTTTAGATAGCTTTTTGTTTTTTTTTTCGTTATTTTGTTACGAAACATGGACAAATACAGAAAACTAAAATATTTCAGATACTTTTTTGTTTGTTTTTTTCCTAATTTTGTTGAGAAATATGGACAAAAGCAGAAAACTCAAATATTTCAGATCCTTTTTGTTTTTTTTCGATATTTAGTTGGTAAATATGGGCCAAAACAGAAAACTGAAATATTTTAGATAGCTTTTTGTTTTTTTTTTCGTTATTTTGTTGCAAAACATGGACAAAAACAGAAAACTAAAATATTTCAGATACTTTTTCGTTATTTTGTTGCGAAATATGGAGAAAAACAGAAGAATCAAATATTTCAGATAATTTCTTGTTATTTTGTTGCGAAATATGGACAAAAACAGAAAACTCAAATATTTCAGATTATTTTCTGTTTTTTCTCGTTACTTTGTTGCGAAATATGGACAAAAACAGAAGAGTCAAATATTTCAAATACTTTCTTGTTATTTTTTGTTATTTTGTTGCGAATTATGGACAAAAACAGAAAACTAAAATATTTCAGATACTTTGTCGTTTTTTTTAGTTAATTTGTTGCGAAATATGGATAAAAAATGAAAACTCAAATATTTCAGTTACTTTTTCCTTTTTTTCGTTATTTTGTTGCGAAATATGGACCAAAACAGAAAACTGAAATATTTCAGATAGTTTTTAATTTTTTTGCCGTTATTTTGTTGCGAAATATGGACAAAAACAGAAAACTCAAATATTTCAGATAGTTTTTCGTTTTTTTTTTATATTAATTGCGAAATATGGACAAAAACAGAAAACTAAAATATTTCAGATACTTTTTTGTTTGTTTTTTTCCTAATTTTGTTGAGAAATATTGGACAAGAGAAGAAAACTCAAATATTTCAGATTCTTTTTGTTTTTTTTTTCGATATTTAGTTGCGAAATATGGACAAAAACAAAAAACTCAAATATTTCAGATAGTTTTTTGTTTTTTTTTCGATATTTAGTTGCGAAAAATGGACAAAAACAGAAAACTCAAATATATCAGTTACTTTTTTGTTTTTTTTTCGTCATATTATTGCGAAATATGGACAAAATAAGAAAACTCAAATATTTCAGACATTTTTTTCTTTTATTTTGTTATTTTGTTGGGAAATATAGACAAAAACAGAAAACTCAAATATTTCAGAGAATTTTTGTTTCGTTATTTTGTTGCGAAATACGGACAAAAACAGAAAACTAAAATATTTCAGATACTTTGTCGTTTTTTTTAGTTAATTTGTTGCGAAATATGGTTAAAAAATGAAAACTCAAATATTTCAGATACTTTTTCCTTTTTTTCGTTATTTTGTTCCGAAATATGGACCAAAACAGAAAACTGAAATATTTTAGATAGCTTTTTTTTTTTTTCATTATTTTGTTACGAAATATGGACAAAACAGAAAACTAACATATTTCAGATACTTTTTTGTTTGTTTTTTTCCTAATTTTGTTGATAAATATGGACAAAAGCAGAAAACTCAAATATTTCAGATTCTTTTTGTTTTTTTTTTATATTTACTTGCGAAATATGGACAAAAACAGAAAACTTAAATATTTCAGATTGTTTTTTGTTTTTTCTCGTTATTTTGTTGCGAAATATGGACAAAAACAGAAAACTCAAATATTTCAGATACTTTCTTGTTATTTTTTGTTATTTTGTTGCGCAATATGGACAAAAACAGAAAACTAAAATATTTCAGATACTTTGTCGTTTTTTTCGTTAATTTTTTGCGAAATATGGTTAAAAAATGAAAACTCAAATATCTCAGATACTTTTTCCTTTTTTTCGTTATTTTCTTGCGAAATATGGACAAAAGCAGAAAACCCAAATATTTCAGATTCTTTTTCTTTTTTTCGATATTTAGTTGCGAAAAATGGACAAAAGCAGAAAACTCAAATATTTCAGATACTTTTTTGTTTTTTTTTTTCGTTATTTTGTTCGCAATAGGGACAAAAACAGAAAACTCAAATATTTCACATAGTTTTTCGTTTTTTTTTTATATTAATTGCGAAATATGGACAAAAACAGAAAACTCAAATATTTCAGATAGTTTTTTGTTTTTTTCGATATTTTGTTGCGAAAGATGGACAACAAGAAAAAACTCAAATATTTAATATTCATTTTGTTTTTTTTCGATATTTAGTTGCGAAATATGGACAAAAACAAAAAACTCAAATATTTGAGATTGTTTTTTTGGTTTTTTCTCGTTATTTTGTTGCGAAATATGGACAAAAACAGAAAACTCAAATATTTCAGATACTTTCTTGTTATTTTTTGTTGCGAAATATGGACAAAAACAGAAAGCTCAAATATTTCAGATACTTTTATGCTTTTTTTATTAATTTGTTGCGAAATATGGTTAAAAAATGAAAACTCAAATATTTCAGTTACGTTTTGCTTTTTTACGTTATTTTGTTGCGAAATATGGACAAAAACAGAAAGCTCAAATATTTCAGATACTTTTATTTTTTTTTTCGTTATTTTGTTGCAAAATATGGCCAAAAAATGAAAATTAAAATATTTCATATACTTTGTCGTTTTTTTTTCGTTATTTTGTTGCGAAATATGGACAAAACCAGAAACCTTAAATATTTCAGAGAATTTGTTGTTTTTTTCGTTATTTTGTTGCGAAATATGGACAAAACCAGAAAACTCAATTATTTCAGATATACTTTTTTTTTCGTTATTTTGTTGCGAAATACCGACAAAAAGAGAAAACTCAAATATTTCAGATAGTTTTTTGTTTTTTTTTCGTTATTTTGTTGAGCAATATCGACAAAAACAGAAAACTCAAATATTTCAGATACTTTTTTGTTTTTTTTCGGTATATTATTGCGAAATATGGACAAAAAAAATTCAAATATTTTAGATATTTTTTTTTTTTTCGATATTTTGTTGAGATATATGGACAAAGCCCGAAAACTCAATATTTCAGATACTTGTTGTTTTGCTATTTTGTTGCGAAATATGGACAAAACCAGAAAATTCAAATATTTCAGATTCTTTTTGCTTTTTTCGATATTTAGTTGCGAAATATGGACAAAAAAAAAGTTTTTGGTTTCTTTCGTTATTTTGTTGCGAAATATTAACAAAAAATGAAAACTCAAATATTTCTGATACTATTTTGTTTGGTTTTTTTCCTTATTTTGTGGAGAAATATGGACAAAATTATAAAACTCAAATATTTCAGATATTTTTTGTTTTTTTTTTCGTTATTTTGTTGCAAAAAATGGGCAAAAACACAAAACTCAAATATTTCAGATAGTTTTTTGATTTTTCGTTATTTTTTTGCGAATTATTGACAAAAACAGAAAAGTCAAATATTTCAGATTCTTTTTGTTTTTTCGATATTTAGTTGCGAAATATGAACAAAAAAAAAGTTTTTGGTTTCTTTCGTTATTTTGTTGCGAAATATTAACAAAAAATGAAAACTCAAATATTTCAGATACTTTGTCGTATTTTTCGTTATTTTGTTTCGAAATATGGACAAAACCAGAAAGTTCAAATATTTCAGATACATTTATGTTTTTTTCGTTATTTTGTTGTGAACTATTGACAAAAAATGAAAACTCAAATATTTCAAATTCTTTTTATTTTTTTGATATTTATTTGCGAAATATGGACAAAAACAGAAAACAGAAATATTTCAGATACTTTCTTGTTATTTTTTCGTTATTTTGTTGCGAAATATGGACAGAAACAGAAAGCTCTAATATTTCAGATACTTTTTTGTTATTTTTTCATTATTTTGTTGCGAAATACGAACAAAAACAGAAAACTCAAATATTTCAGATACTTTCTTGTTTATTTTTCGATATTTTGTAGCGGAATATGGACAAAAATAAAAATTCAAATATTTCATACACTTTGTCATTTTTTTTCATTATTTTGTTGCGAAATATGGATTAAGACAGAAAACTCAAATATTTCATATTCTTTTTGTTTTGTTCGATATTTAATTGCGAAATATGGACAAAAACAGAAAACTCAAATATTTCAGATAGTTTTTTGTTTTTTTTCGATATTTTGTTGCGAAAGATGGACAAAAAGAAAAAACTCAAATATTTAATATTCATTTTGTTTTTTTTCGATATTTAGTTGCGAAATATGGACAAAAACAAAAAACTCAAATATTTGAGATTGTTTTTTTGGTTTTTTCTCGTTATTTTGTTGCGAAATATGGACAAAAACAGAAAACTCAAATATTTCAGATACTTTCTTGTTATTTTTTGTTGCGAAATATGGACAAAAACAGAAAGCTCAAATATTTCAGATACTTTTATGCTTTTTTTATTAATTTGTTGCGAAATATGGTTAAAAAATGAAAACTCAAATATTTCAGTTACGTTTTGCTTTTTTTCGTTATTTTGTTGCGAAATATGGACAAAAACAGAAAGCTCAAATATTTCAGATACTTTTATTTTTTTTTTCGTTATTTTGTTGCGAAAAATGGGCAAAAAATGAAAACTAAAATATATCAGATACTTTTTCGTTATTTTGTTGCGAAATATGGAGAAAAACAGAAAACTCAAATCTTTCAGATACTTTTTTTCGTTAGTTTGTTGCGAAATATGGACAAAACCAGAAAACTCAAATATTTCAGATATTTTTATGTTTGTTTTCGTTATGTTGTTGCAAAATATGGGCAAAAAATGAAAATTAAAATATTTCATATACTTTGTCGTTTTTTTTCGTTATTTTGTTGCGAAATATGGACAAAACCAGAAACCTCAAATATTTCAGAGAATTTGTTGTTTTTTTTCGTTATTTTGTTGCGAAATATGGACAAAACCAGAAAACTCAATTATTTCAGATATACTTTTTTTTCGTTATTTTGTTGCGAAATACCGACAAAAAGAGAAAACTCAAATATTTCAGATAGTTTTTTGTTTTTTTTTCGTTATTTTGTTGAGCAATATCGACAAAAACAGAAAACTCAAATATTTCAGATACTTTTTTGTTTTTTTTCGGTATATGTATTATTGCGAAATATGGACAAAAAAAATTCAAATATTTTAGATATTTTTTTTTTTTCGATATTTTGTAGAGATATATGGACAAAGCCCGAAAACTCAATATTTCAGATACTTGTTGTTTTGCTATTTTGTTGCGAAATATGGACAAAACCAGAAAAATCAAATATTTCAGATTCTTTTTGCTTTTTTCGATATTTAGTTGCGAAATATGGACAAAAAAAAAAGTTTTTGGGATCTTTCGTTATTTTGTTGCGAAATATTAACAAAAAATGAAAACTCAAATATTTCTGATACTATTTTGTTTGGTTTTTTTCCTTATTTTGTGGAGAAATATGGACAAAATTATAAAACTCAAATATTTCAGATATTTTTTGTTTTTTTTTTTCGTTATTTTGTTGCAAAAAATGGGCAAAAACACAAAACTCAAATATTTCAGATAGTTTTTTGATTTTTCTTTATTTTTTTGCGAATTATTGACAAAAACAGAAAAGTCAAATATTTCAGATTCTTTTTGTTTTTTCGATATTTAGTTGCGAAATATGAACAAAAAAAAAGTTTTTGGTTTCTTTCGTTATTTTGTTGCGAAATATTAACAAAAAATGAAAACTCAAATATTTCAGATACTTTGTCGTATTTTTCGTTATTTTGTTTCGAAATATGGACAAAACCAGAAAGTTCAAATATTTCAGATACATTTATGTTTTTTTCGTTATTTTGTTGTGAACTATTGACAAAAAATGAAAACTCAAATATTTCAAATTCTTTTTATTTTTTTGATATTTATTTGCGAAATATGGACAAAAACAGAAATATTTCAGATACTTTCTTGTTATTTTTTCGTTATTTTGTTGCGAAATATGGACAGAAACAGAAAGCTCTAATATTTCAGATACTTTTTTGTTATTTTTTCATTATTTTGTTGCGAAATACGAACAAAAACAGAAAACTCAAATATTTCAGATACTTTCTTGTTTATTTTTCGATATTTTGTAGCGGAATATGGACAAAAATAAAAATTCAAATATTTCATACACTTTGTCATTTTTTTTCGTTATTTTGTTGCGAAATATGGATTAAAACAGAAAACTCAAATATTTCATATTCTTTTTGTTTTGTTCGATATTTAATTGCGAAATATGGACAAAAACAGAAAACTCAAATATTTCAGATCGTTTTTTGTTTTTTTCGTTATTTTGTTGCGAAATATGGACAAAAACAAATATTTCAGATACTTTTTTGTTATTTTTTCATTATTTTGTAGCGAAATACGGACAAAAACAGAAAACTCAAATATTGCAAACTCTTTTTGTTTTTTTCGATATTTAGTTGCGAAATATGGACAAAAAGAGAAAACTGAAATATTTCAGATAGTTTTTTGTTTTTTTTCGTTATTATGTTGCGAAATATGGACAAAAACAGAAAACTCAAATATTTCAGATACTTTGTTGATATTTTTTCGTTATTTTGTTGCGAAATATGGACAAAAACAGTAAACTCACATATTTCAGATACTTTTTTGTTACCTTTTCATTATTTTGTGGCGAAATATGGACAAAAAAGGAAAACTCACATATTTCAGATACTTTCTTGCTATTTTTTCGTTATTTTGTTGCGAAATATGGACAAAAACAGAAAACTCAAATATTTCAAACTCTTTTTGGTTTTTTCGATATTTAGTTGCGAAATATGGACAAAAACAGAAACTCAAATATTTCAGATAGTTTTTTGTTTTTTTCGTTATTTTGTTGCGAAATATGGACAAAAACAGAAAACTCAAATATTTCAGATACGTTTTTGTTATTTTTTCATTATTTTGTTGCGAAATATGGACAAAAAATGAAAACTCAAATATTCCAGATACTTTGTCGTTTTTTTTCGTTATTTTATTGCGAAATATGGGCAAAAACAGAAAACTCAAATATTTCAGATTCTTTTTGTTTTTTCGATATTTAGTTGCGAAATATAGACAAAAAAAAAGTTTTTGTTTTTTTTCGTTATTTTGTTGCGAAATATGGACAAAAACAGAGAACTCAAATATTTCAGATACTTTTTTGTTACTTTTTCATTATTTTGTGGCGAAATATGGACAAAAAAGCAAAACTCACATATTTCAGATACTTTCTTGCTATTTTTTCGTTATTTTGTTGCGAAATAAGGACAAAAACCGAAAGCTCAAATATTTCAAATAGTGTTTTTGTTTTTTTGTTATTTTGTTGCGAAATATGGACAAAAACAGAAAACTCAAATATTTCAGATACTTTTTTGTTATTTTTTCATTATTTTGTTGCGATATTTGGACAAAAAATGAAAACTCAAATATTTCAGATAGTTTTCTGTTTTTTTTCGTTATGTTGCGAAATATGGACAAAAACAGAAAACTCAAATATTTCAGATACTTTTTTGTTATTTTTTCATTATTTTGTTGCGATATATGGACAAAAAATGAAAACACAAATATTTCAGATAGTTTTCTGTTTTTTTTTCGTTATGTTGCGAAATATGGACAAAAACAGAAAACTCAAATATTTCAGATTCTTTTTGTTTTTTTTCGATATTTAATTGCGAAATATGGACCAAAAACAGAAAACTCAAATATTTCAAATAGTGTTTTTGTTTTTTTGTTATTTTGTTGCGAAATATGGACAAAAACAGAAAACTCAAATATTTCAGATACTTTTTTGTTATTTTTTCATTATTTTGTTGCGATATTTGGACAAAAAATGAAAACTCAAATATTTCAGATAGTTTTCTGTTTTTTTTTCGTTATGTTGCGAAATATGGACAAAAACAGAAAACTCAAATATTTCAGATACTTTTTTGTTATTTTTTCATTATTTTGTTGCGATATATGGACAAAAAATGAAAACTCAAATATTTCAGATAGTTTTCTGTTTTTTTTTCGTTATGTTGCGAAATATGGACAAAAACAGAAAACTCAAATATTTCAGATTCTTTTTGTTTTTTTTTCGATATTTAATTGCGAAATATGGACCAAAAACAGAAAACTCAAATATTTCAATTAGTGTTTTTGTTTTTTTGTTATTTTGTTGCAAAATATGGACAAAAACAGAAAACTCAAATATTTCAGATACTTTGTTGTTATTTTTCATTATTTTGTTGTGAAATATGGACAAAAAATGAAAACTCAAATATTTCAGATAGTTTTCTGTTTTTTTTTTCGTTATGTTGCGAAATATGGACAAAAACAGAAAACTCAAATATTTCAGATACTTTTTTGTTATTTTTTCATTATTTTGTTGCGATATATGGACAAAAAATGAAAACTCAAATATTTCAGATAGTTTTCTGTTTTTTTTTCGTTATGTTGCGAAATATGGACAAAAACAGAAAACTCAAATATTTCAGATTCTTTTTGTTTTTTTTTCGATATTTAATTGCGAAATATGGACCAAAAACAGAAAACTCAAATATTTCAATTAGTGTTTTTGTTTTTTTGTTATTTTGTTGCAAAATATGGACAAAAACAGAAAACTCAAATATTTCAGATACTTTGTTGTTATTTTTCATTATTTTGTTGTGAAATATGGACAAAAAATGAAAACTCAAATATTTCAGATAGTTTTTTGATTTTTCGTTATTTTTTTGCGAATTATTGACAAAAACAGAAAAGTCAAATATTTCAGATTCTTTTTGTTTTTTCGATATTTAGTTGCGAAATATGAACAAAAAAAAAGTTTTTGGTTTCTTTCGTTATTTTGTTGCGAAATATTAACAAAAAATGAAAACTCAAATATTTCAGATACTTTGTCGTATTTTTCGTTATTTTGTTTCGAAATATGGACAAAACCAGAAAGTTCAAATATTTCAGATACATTTATGTTTTTTTCGTTATTTTGTTGTGAACTATTGACAAAAAATGAAAACTCAAATATTTCAAATTCTTTTTATTTTTTTGATATTTATTTGCGAAATATGGACAAAAACAGAAATATTTCAGATACTTTCTTGTTATTTTTTCGTTATTTGTTGCGAAATATGGACAGAAACAGAAAGCTCTAATATTTCAGATACTTTTTTGTTATTTTTCATTATTTTGTTGCGCGAAATACGAACAAAAACAGAAAACTCAAATATTTCAGATACTTTCTTGTTTATTTTTCGATATTTTGTAGCGGAATATGGACAAAAATAAAAATTCAAATATTTCATACACTTTGTCATTTTTTTTCGTTATTTTGTTGCGAAATATGGATTAAAACAGAAAACTCAAATATTTCATATTCTTTTTGTTTTGTTCGATATTTAATTGCGAAATATGGACAAAAACAGAAAACTCAAATATTTCAGATCGTTTTTTGTTTTTTTCGTTATTTTGTTGCGAAATATGGACAAAAAACAAATATTTCAGATACTTTTTTGTTATTTTTTCATTATTTTGTAGCGGAATACGGACAAAAACAGAAAACTCAAATATTGCAAACTCTTTTTGTTTTTTTCGATATTTAGTTGCGAAATATGGACAAAAAGAGAAAACTGAAATATTTCAGATAGTTTTTTGTTTTTTTTCGTTATTATGTTTGCGAAATATGGACAAAAACAGAAAACTCAAATATTTCAGATACTTTGTTGATATTTTTTCGTTATTTTGTTGCGAAATATGGACAAAAACAGTAAACTCACATATTTCAGATACTTTTTTGTTACCTTTTCATTATTTTGTGGCGAAATATGGACAAAAAAGGAAAACTCACATATTTCAGATACTTTCTTGCTATTTTTTCGTTATTTTGTTGCGAAATATGGACAAAAACAGAAAACTCAAATATTTCAAACTCTTTTTGGTTTTTTCGATATTTAGTTGCGAAATATGGACAAAAACAGAAACTCAAATATTTCAGATAGTTTTTTGTTTTTTTCGTTATTTTGTTGCGAAATATGGACGAAAACAGAAAACTCAAATATTTCAGATACTTTTTTGTTATTTTTTCATTATTTTGTTGCGAAATATGGACAAAAAATGAAAACTCAAATATTCCAGATACTTTGTCGTTTTTTTTCGTTATTTTATTGCGAAATATGGGCAAAAACAGAAAACTCAAATATTTCAGATTCTTTTTGTTTTTTCGATATTTAATTGCGAATATAGACAAAAAAAAAGTTTTTGTTTTTTTTCGTTATTTTGTTGCGAAATATGGACAAAAACAGAGAACTCAATATTTCAGATACTTTTTTGTTACTTTTTCATTATTTTGTGGCGAAATATGGACAAAAAAGCAAAACTCACATATTTCAGATACTTTCTTGCTATTTTTTCGTTATTTGTTGCGAAATAAGGACAAAAACCGAAAGCTCAAATATTTCAAATAGTGTTTTTGTTTTTTTGTTATTTTGTTGCGAAATATGGACAAAAACAGAAAACTCAAATATTTCAGATACTTTTTTGTTATTTTTTCATTATTTTGTTGCGATATTTGGACAAAAAATGAAAACTCAAATATTTCAGATAGTTTTCTGTTTTTTTTTCGTTATGTTGCGAAATATGGACAAAAACAGAAACTCAAATATTTCAGATACTTTTTTGTTATTTTTTCATTATTTTGTTGCGATATATGGACAAAAAATGAAAACTCAAATATTTCAGATAGTTTTCTGTTTTTTTTTCGTTATGTTGCGAAATATGGACAAAAACAGAAAAACTCAAATATTTCAGATTTCTTTTTGTTTTTTTTCGATATTAATTGCGAAATATGGACCAAAAACAGAAAACTCAAATATTTCAATTAGTGTTTTTGTTTTTTTGTTATTTTGTTGCAAAATATGGACAAAAACAGAAAACTCAAATATTTCAGGATACTTTGTTGTTATTTTTCATTATTTTGTTGTGAAATATGGACAAAAAATGAAAACTCAAATATTTCAGATAGTTTTCTGTTTTTTTTTCGTTATGTTGCGAAATATGGACAAAAACAGAAAACTCAAATATTTCAGATACTTTTTTGTTATTTTTTCATTATTTTGTTGCGATATATGGACAAAAAATGAAAACTCAAATATTTCAGATAGTTTTCTGTTTTTTTTTCGTTATGTTGCGAAATATGGACAAAAACAGAAAACTCAATATTTCAGATTCTTTTTGTTTTTTTTTCGATATTTAATTGCGAAATATGGACCAAAAACAGAAAACTCAAATATTTCAATTAGTGTTTTTGTTTTTTTGTTATTTTGTTGCAAAATATGGACAAAAACAGAAAACTCAAATATTTCAGATACTTTGTTGTTATTTTTCATTATTTTGTTGTGAAATATGGACAAAAAATGAAAACTCAAATATTTCAGATAGTTTTTTGATTTTTCGTTATTTTTTTGCGAATTATTGACAAAAACAGAAAAGTCAAATATTTCAGATTCTTTTTGTTTTTTCGATATTTAGTTGCGAAATATGAACAAAAAAAAAGTTTTTGGTTTCTTTCGTTATTTTGTTGCGAAATATTAACAAAAAATGAAAACTCAAATATTTCAGATACTTTGTCGTATTTTTCGTTATTTTGTTTCGAAATATGGACAAAACCAGAAAGTTCAAATATTTCAGATACATTTATGTTTTTTTCGTTATTTTGTTGTGAACTATTGACAAAATGAAAACTCAAATATTTCAAATTCTTTTTATTTTTTTGATATTTATTTGCGAAATATGGACAAAAACAGAAATATTTCAGATACTTTCTTGTTATTTTTTCGTTATTTTGTTGCGAAATATGGACAGAAACAGAAAGCTCTAATATTTCAGATACTTTTTTGTTATTTTTTCATTATTTTGTTGCGAAATACGAACAAAAACAGAAAACTCAAATATTTCAGATACTTTCTTGTTTATTTTTCGATATTTTGTAGCGGAATATGGACAAAAATAAAAATTCAAATATTTCATACACTTTGTCATTTTTTTTCGTTATTTTGTTGCGAAATATGGATTAAAACAGAAAACTCAAATATTTCATATTCTTTTTGTTTTGTTCGATATTTAATTGCGAAATATGGACAAAAACAGAAAACTCAAATATTTCAGATCGTTTTTTGTATTTTCGTTATTTTGTTGCGAAATATGGACAAAAACAAATATTTCAGATACTTTTTTGTTATTTTTTCATTATTTTGTAGCGGAATACGGACAAAAACAGAAAACTCAAATATTGCAAACTCTTTTTGTTTTTTTCGATATTTAGTTGCGAAATATGGACAAAAAGAGAAAACTGAAATATTTCAGATAGTTTTTTGTTTTTTTTCGTTATTATGTTGCGAAATATGGACAAAAACAGAAAACTCAAATATTTCAGATACTTTGTTGATATTTTTTCGTTATTTTGTTGCGAAATATGGACAAAAACAGTAAACTCACATATTTCAGATACTTTTTTGTTACCTTTTCATTATTTTGTGGCGAAATATGGACAAAAAAGGAAAACTCACATATTTCAGATACTTTCTTGCTATTTTTTCGTTATTTTGTTGCGAAATATGGACAAAAACAGAAAACTCAAATATTTCAAACTCTTTTTGGTTTTTTCGATATTTAGTTGCGAAATATGGACAAAAACAGAAACTCAAATATTTCAGATAGTTTTTTGTTTTTTTCGTTATTTTGTTGCGAAATATGGACGAAAACAGAAAACTCAAATATTTCAGATACTTTTTTGTTATTTTTTCATTATTTTGTTGCGAAATATGGACAAAAAATGAAAACTCAAATATTCCAGATACTTTGTCGTTTTTTTTCGTTATTTTATTGCGAAATATGGGCAAAAACAGAAAACTCAAATATTTCAGATTCTTTTTGTTTTTTCGATATTTAATTGCGAAATATAGACAAAAAAAAAGTTTTTGTTTTTTTTCGTTATTTTGTTGCGAAATATGGACAAAAACAGAGAACTCAAATATTTCAGATACTTTTTTGTTACTTTTTCATTATTTTGTGGCGAAATATGGACAAAAAAGCAAAACTCACATATTTCAGATACTTTCTTGCTATTTTTTCGTTATTTTGTTGCGAAATAAGGACAAAAACCGAAAGCTCAAATATTTCAAATAGTGTTTTTGTTTTTTTGTTATTTTGTTGCGAAATATGGACAAAAACAGAAAACTCAAATATTTCAGATACTTTTTTGTTATTTTTTCATTATTTTGTTGCGATATTTGGACAAAAAATGAAAACTCAAATATTTCAGATAGTTTTCTGTTTTTTTTCGTTATGTTGCGAAATATGGACAAAAACAGAAAACTCATATATTTCAGATACTTTTTTGTTATTTTTTCATTATTTTGTTGCGATATTTGGACAAAAAATGAAAACACAAATATTTCAGATAGTTTTCTGTTTTTTTTTCGTTATGTTGCGAAATATGGACAAAAACAGAAAACTCAAATATTTCAGATTCTTTTTGTTTTTTTTCGATATTTAATTGCGAAATATGGACCAAAAACAGAAAACTCATATATTTCAAATAGTGTTTTTGTTTTTTTGTTATTTTGTTGCGAAATATGGACAAAAACAGAAAACTCAAATATTTCAGATACTTTTTTGTTATTTTTTCATTATTTTGTTGCGATATTTGGACAAAAAATGAAAACTCAAATATTTCAGATAGTTTTCTGTTTTTTTTTCGTTATGTTGCGAAATATGGACAAAAACAGAAAACTCAAATATTTCAGATACTTTTTTGTTATTTTTTCATTATTTTGTTGCGATATATGGACAAAAAATGAAAACTCAAATATTTCAGATAGTTTTCTGTTTTTTTTTCGTTATGTTGCGAAATATGGACAAAAACAGAAAACTCAAATATTTCAGATTCTTTTTGTTTTTTTTTCGATATTTAATTGCGAAATATGGACCAAAAACAGAAAACTCAAATATTTCAATTAGTGTTTTTGTTTTTTTGTTATTTTGTTGCAAAATATGGACAAAAACAGAAAACTCAAATATATCAGATACTTTGTTGTTATTTTTCATTATTTTGTTGTGAAATATGGACAAAAAATGAAAAGTCAAATATTTCAGATACTATGTCGTTTTTTTTCGTTATTTTGTTGCAAAATATGTACAAAAACAGAAAACTCAAATATTTCAGATTCTTTTTGTTTTTTCGATATTTAGTTGCGAAATAGGGACAAAAACAGAAAATTCAAATATTTCAGATAGTTTTTTGTTTTTTTTTCGTTATTTTGTTGCGAAATACGAACAAAAACAAAAAACTCAAATATTTCAGATAATTTCTTGTTATTTTTTCGTTATTTTGTAGCGGAATATGGACAAAAAATAAAATCTCAAATATTTCAGACACTTTGTCGTTTTTTTTCGTTATTTTGTTGCGAAATATGGATTAAAACAGAAAACTCAAACATTTCAGATTCTTTTTTTTTTTTTTCGATATTTATTTGCGAAATATGGACAAAAACAGAAAACTCAAATATTTCAGATAGTTTTCTGTTTTTTTTCGTTATTTTGTTGCAAAATATGACAGAAAACTCAAATATTCCAGATACTTTCTTGTTTATTTTTCGTTATTTTGTAGCGGTATATGGACAAAAATAAAAACTCCCATATTTCAGACACTTTGTCGTTTTTTTTTGTTATTTTGTTGCGAAATATGGATTAAAACAGAAAACTCAAATATTTCATATTCTTTTTGTTTTGTTCGATATTTAATTGCGAAATATGGACAAAACAGAAAAGTCAAATATTTCAGATCGTTTTTTTGTTTTTTTCGTTATTTTGGTGCGAAATATGGACAAAAACAAATATTTCAGATACTTTTTTGTTATTTTTTCATTATTTTGTTGCGAAATACCGACAAAAACAGAAAACTTAAATATTTCCAATTTATTTTTGTTTTTTTCGATATTTAGTTGCGAAATATGGACAAAAACAGAAAACTGGAATATTTTTTGTTTTTTTTTTGTTTTTTTTTTCGTTATTATGTTGCGAAATATGGACAAAAACAGAAAAATCAAATATTTCAAATTCTTTTTGTTTTTTTTTTCGATATTTAATTGCGAAATATGGACAAAAACAGAAAACTCAAATATTTCATATTCTTTTTGTTTTTTTTTCGATATTTAATTGCGAAATATGGACAAAAACAGAAAACTCAAATATTTCAGATTGTGTTTTGTTTTTTTGTTATTTAGTTGGGAAATATGGACAAAAACAGAAAACTCAAATATTTCAGATAGTTTTTGTTGGTAATAAATTGTCAACGCAATATGCATTCTATTTCTAGTAGTTTTGTTGCTTATATTTAATATTAACGTAAATCTGGCAATACCTGTTGTATTTTTTCTTTCTTTTTTTTGAGGTATTGCAAAATAATTTTTTCTATAATTGTTCTGTTCCAATAAAGATCTCATACTGTTTAGAACTTAAAACTTTTTCTTAATTTTTATCTAACAAAGGTTATGGGCCCAGTCACGTTTAAACTGTTAAATATAATTTAAAACGAAAAATATGAAAGGTTTGTACCAGATTGAAAAGTTGGATGAGTCCAACTATGAGGCTTGGAAGATTCAGATGAAGAGTGTATTAATACACGCTGAGCTATGGTCTTATGTTAATGGTACATCAGTGAAAACAGACAAAATGTCGGCAGCAGAAAAATTGGTATGGGATTCAAATGTTGAAAAGTCACTAGCAACAATCCTTCTATGTATAAAATCATCGCAGGTGATACATGTGAAACTTTGTTTGACATCGAACTCTACGTGGCTAAAGTTACAAGCGGTTCATCAACCACGTGGTCCCGCTACAAAAGTTTTATTGTTCAAACAGATGGTGAATTTGAAACCCGTTGAAGGTCAACCGATGTTGGCATATATTAATTCATTTTATGGAATTATTGAAAAATTGGTTTCAATTGATGTGGTAATCCCTGAAGATTTACTGGCTATAATTTTGCTGTCGAATTTACCAAAAAGGTTTGAAAACTTTGTGGTAGCTATTGAAACCACAGAAACTTTACCGGATTTGGCTGCTTTGCGAACAAAATTATTAGAAGAAGACTACAGGCGCTGTGAAAATTCTTCAGGTGAATTAAAAGCTGAGCACGCGTTTTCAGCACAGAATAAAACACAGTCTAAATATGAAAATAAAAAAAGTATAAATGTTTTACTTGTCATAAAATGGGTCATTTTGCCAGAGAGTGTCCCCATAAAAAGAAAAACAATAAAATAGCAAAAAACGGTGATTTTGCTAACACAAATACACAAACAACTTCATTTTCAATTTTTTGTGGTGCTGTAAACGATTGTTTGAGTAAAGAGAAATGGTGCTTAGATAGCGGAGCGACATCGCATCTTGGATGCAACAAAAAAAATTTTATTGAAATGAAAGCACACAAAGAAAAAATTATATTAGCTGATAACAATGTGTTAACATCTGTTGGTATAGGAACAGTTGGTTTAAAAACTGAAAGTAGCGAAATTTATTTAAAGAATACTTTGTTTGTACCGAATTTAAAGGAAATTTTTTTTCCATCAGTAGAGCTACTGAGAGTAATCACATTGTTGAATTTAATGGTGACAAAGCGGTTATTAAAGATTTAAATAGTAATATTTATTTGGCTGCAGAAAAACGTCAAAATTTATTCGTTGTATTTCCAAAAAATAATTTTTTGGGTGCGAGTGTAAATAAAGGTAGTAATGATAACACATACGTTAAATGGCACGAGCGGTTCGGACATCTAAATAACAACAGTTTAAGCCAGATGGTAAAAAATAATATGGTGATTAATATTGATGTTGGTGAAATTACGGATTCGATTAATTGTGCAACTTGTTTAAAGGGTAAGATATGCACTCAACCCTTTAATAAGTATTTTAATATTTTTAGTGAAAATATTTTGGATTTAATCCATTCTGATGTATGTGGCCCGATGCGGGTATCATCAATTGGTGGAGCTAATTACTTCGTAACGTTTATTGATGATAGATCGAGAAAAATTGCCGTAACATTTATTAAACGCAAGAATGAATTTTTTCAAGCGTTTAAAGTTTTTAAATCACAGGTCGAGCGAGAAACATCTAGACAGATAAAAATTTTTAGAAGTGATAATGGCGGAGAGTATGTGGTTCCGTATACGCCGCAACAGAATGGCGTGGCGGAGAGAGCCAATAGAACACTTGTTGAGATGGCAAGGTGCTTGTTAATTGGTTCTGGGCTTGGTGAAGAATTGTGGGCTGAGGCCATAAACACTGCTGTTTACCTGAGGAACAGATCACCGACAAAATTGTTGAAGAATATGACGCCATATGAAGTTTGGAACGGGAAAAAACCAAATGTTGGTCACCTTAAAATTTTTGGTTCTAAAGCAATTGCACTCGAGAAGAAACCTGGCCGTTCAATATTTGCACCTAAGGGGAAGGAATTTATAATGGTTGGATATTCGTCAGATTCGAAAGCATATCGCTTGATGGACCCTGAAACTAAAATTATAATAAAAAGTCGTGATGCTGTTTTTATGGAAAATGTAAGTTATTCTAACACATGTAATGAAAATGATTTTATAATTGTAGATACTGAACTCTTGGGAGAGGAACAAACAGAAACAATTGAAAATGGTAGTTTTACTGATAATGAAGTTGCCAATCAAGATAATAATTTAGTATTGGAAAACGAAGAACAACAACAGATTCGTTTTGGCCCTGGTAGACCGAAGATTATAAGAACTGGTCAGCGTGGTAGACCACGAAAACAAAAAAATGAAATTAATGCTGTTGGCCCTGCCAGTGATTTAGGCCTGAATTAATAAATCACACTTAAGTGAATACTTAAGCAAATACTTGAATAAGTTTGCGATTATTTTTCGTATTAATAAAGCACAGTTATATTGTAGAATTTTTGTTCAGTTTTGTTGGTAGTATTGACATAATTTTAAATTGAAATGTTGGTAATATGATTTTTCTATTTATGTTGATAACATTAATCTAAAAAATAATCCGTCATAACCGAAACAAATTGACAGCAGAAGTGATTAAATTATTTCAGATAAAAAATATATTTTTTTAAAAATTTAATTTAGACAAATATTTTTATTTTTTTTTTATTTGACAATTATTTATAACTATTTGATAATTATTTAATTTGACAATTTACAGGTGTCAAATTTTATTATTTAAAGCTGACAATACTGCCAATGAAATTTAAGAGGCTCTTAAGTGTGCTATGATTACTTAAATGGCTCTTAAGTGGCTCTTAAGTATTGTTTATAAATACGAAATCATACACTTAAGTCCAACTAAATTCAAGTGTGATTTATTTATTCGGCCCTTAGACCCAACTTCTAAAATTGAATCAGTAGACCCAACTTCTGTAATTGAAGCTCTTTCTAGACCAGATGCTAGGAAGTGGAAAACTTCAATGGAAGACGAGTATAATTCGTTGATTGCAAATAATACCTGGGAGCTAGTTAATTTGCCTGAAGGGTGTCGTGCTATCGGATGCCGATGGGTTTTTCATATAAAACATAAAGCGGATGGTAGTGTCGAACGTTATAAATCCCGTTTGGTAGCTAAGGGATGTGCGCAAAAATTTGGAAATAATTATAATGAAACGTTCTCCCCAGTTGTTCGTTATTCAACAATAAGATTGGTGTTAGCAATTACTGATGAATATAATCTACATTTACATCAAATGGATGTTGTGTCGGCATACTTACATGGTGAATTAAGCGAGACTGTTTACATGGTTCAATATTAACGTAAATCTGTCAATACCTTTTGTATTTTTTCTTTCTTTTTTTTTGGGGTATTGCAAAATAATTTTTTCTATAATTGTTCTGTTCCAATAAAGATCTCATACTGTTTAGAACTTAAAAAAAAGTTTTTTTTTTTTTTTTCGTTATTTTGTTGCGAAATACGAACAAAAACAGAAAACTCAAATATTTCAGATACTTTCTTCTTATTTTTTCGTTATTTTGTAGCGGAATATGGACAAAACCTAAAAACTCAAATATTTCAAACACTTTGACGTTTTTTTTCGTTATTTTGTTGCGAAATATGGATTAAAACAGAAAACTCAAATATTTCAGATTCCTTTTGTTTTTTTCGATATTTAATTGCGAAATATGGACAAAAACCGAAAACTCAAATATTTCAGATAGTTTTTTGTTTTTTTTCGTTATTTTGTTGCGAAATACGAACAAAAACAGAAAACTCAAATATTTCAGATACTTTCGTGTTATTTTTTCGTTATTTTGTAGCGGAATATGGACAAAAAATAAAAAATCAAATATTTCACACACTTTGTCCTTTTTTTTCGTTATTTTGTTGCGAAATATGGACAACAACAATAAACTGAAATATATCAGATAGTTTTTTTTTTTTTTTCGTTATTATGTTGCGAAATATGGACAAAAACAGAAAACTCAAATATTTCAGATACTTTCTTGTTATTTTTTCGTTATTTTGTTGCGAAATATGGACAAAAACAGAAAGCTCTATTATTTCAGATACTTTTTTGTTATTTTTTCATTATTTTGTTGCGAAATACGAACAAAAACAGAAAACTCAAATATGTCAGATAGTTTTTTGTTTTTTTTTTCGTTATTTTGTTGCGAAATACGAACAAAAACAGAAAACTCTAATATTTCAAATTCTTTTTGTTATTTTTTCGTTATTTTTTAGCGGAATATGGACAAAAACAGAAAACTGAAATATTTCAGATAATTTTTTATGTTTTTTTCGTTATTATGTTGCGAAATATGGAGAAAAATAGAAAACTCAAATATTTCAGATCCTTTCTTGTTATTTTTTCGTTATTTTGTTGCGAAATATGGACAAAAACAGAAAACTCAAATATTTCAGATTCTTTTTGTTTTTTTTCGATATTTAATTGCGAAATATGGACAAAAACAGAAAACTCAAATATTTCAGATTGTGTTTTGTTTTTTTCGTTATTTTGTTGCGAAATATGGACAAAACCAGAAAGCTCAAATATTTCAGAAACATTTATGTTTTTTTTCGTTATTTTTTTGCGAACTATTGACAAAAAATGAAAACTCAAATATTTCAGATACTTTTTCGTTTTTTTTTCGTTATTTTGTTGCGAAATATGGACAAAAACTGAAAACTCAAATATTTCAAACTCTTTTTGTTTTTTTCGATATTTAGTTGCGCAATATGGACAAAAACAGAAAACTGAAATATTTCAGATAGGTTTTTGTTTTTTTTTTCGTTAATATGTTGCGAAATATGGACAAAAACAGAAAACTCAAATATTTCAGATACTTTTTTGTTATTTTTTCATTATTTTGTTGCGAAATATGGACAAAAATGAAAACTCAAATATTTCAGATACTTTGTCGTTTTTTCGTTATTTTGTTGCGAAATATGGACAAAAACAGAAAACTCAAATATTTCAGATTCTTTTTGTTTTTTTTTCGATATTTAGTTGCGAAATATGGACAAAAACAGAAAATTCAAATATTCCAGGTAGTTTTTTGTTTTTTTTCGTTATTTTGTGGCGAAATACGAACAAAAACAGAAAACTCAAATATTTCAGATACTTTGTTGTTATTTTTTCGTTATTTTGTTGCGAAATATGGAGAAAAACAGAAAACTCAAATATTTCAGATTGTGTTTTTTTTTTTTTTGTTATTTTGTTGCGAAATATGTGCAAAAAAGAGAAAACTAAAATATTTCAGATACTTTTTTGTTATTTTTTCATTATTTTGTTGCGAAATATGGACAAAAATGAAAACTCAAATATTTCAGATACTTTGTCGTTTTTTTTCGTTATTTTGTTGCGAAATATGGACAAAAACAGAAAACTCAAATATTTCAGATTCTTTTTGTTTTTTTCGATATTTAGTTGCGAAATATGGACAAAAACAGACAATTCAAATATTTCAGATAGTTTTTTGTTTTTTTTTCGTTATTTTGTTGCGAAATACGAACAAAAACAGAAAACTCTAATATTTCAAATTCTTTTTGTTATTTTTTCGTTATTTTTTAGCGGAATATGGACAAAAACAGAAAACTGATATATTTCAGATAATTTTTTATGTTTTTTTCGTTAGTTTGTTGCGAAATATGCACAAAAACAGAAAACTCAAATATTTCAGATTCTTTTTGTTTTTTTCGATATTTAATTGCAAAATATGGACAAAAACAGAAAACTCAAATATTTCAGATACTTTTATGTTATTTTTTCATTATTTTGTTGCGAAATATGGACAAAAATGAAAACTCAAATATTTTAGATACTTTGTCGTTTTTTCGTTATTTTGTTGCGAAATGTGGACAAACACAGAAAACTCAAATATTTCAAATTCTTTTTGTTTTTTTCGATATTTAGTTGCGAAATATGGACAAAAACAGAAAATTCAAATATTTCAGGTAGTTTTTTGTTTTTTTCGTTATTTTGTTGCGAAATACGAACAAAAACAGAAAACTCAAATATTTCAGATACTTTGTTGTTATTTTTTCGTTATTTTGTTGCGAAATATGGATTAAAACAGAAAAATCAAATAATTCAGATTCTTTTTGTTTTTTTCGATATTTAGTTGCGAAATATGGACAAAAACAGACAATTCAAATATTTCAGATAGTTTTTTGTTTTTTTTTTCGTTATTTTGTTGCGAAATACGAACAAAAACAGAAAACTCTAATATTTCAAATTCTTTTAGTTATTTTTTCGTCATTTTTTAGCGGAATATGGACAAAAACAGAAAACTGATATATTTCAGATAATTTTTTATGTTTTTTTCGTTATTTTGTTGCGAAATATGCACAAAAACAGAAAACTCAAATATTTCAGATTCTTTTTGTTTTTTTCGATATTTAATTGCAAAATATGGACAAAAACAGAAAACTCAAATATTTCAGATACTTTTTTGTTATTTTTTCATTATTTTGTTGCGAAATATGGACAAAAATGAAAACTCAAATATTTCAGATACTTTGTTGTTTTTTTTCGTTATTTTGTTGCGAAATATGGACAAAAACAGAAAACTCAAATATTTCAGATTCTTTTTGTTTTTTTCGATATTTAGTTGCGAAATATGGACAAAAAAAGACAATTCAAATATTTCAGATAGTTTTTTGTTATTTTTTCGTTATTTTGTTGCGAAATATGGACAAAAACAGAAAACTCAAATATTTCAGATTCTTTTTGTTTTTTTCGATATTTAATTGCGAAATATGGACAAAAACAGAAAACTCAAATATTTCAGATTGTGTTTTGTTTTTTTCGTTATTTTGTTGCGAAATATGGACAAAACCAGAAAGCTTAAATATTTCAGATACATTTATGTTTTTTTTCGTTATTTTTTTGCGAACTATTGACAAAAAATGAAAACTCAAATATTTCAGATACTTTTTCGTTTTCTTTTTCGTTATTTTGTTGCGAAATATGGACAAAAACTGAAAACTCAAATATTTCAAACTCTTTTTGTTTTTTTCGATATTTAGTTGCGAAATATGGACAAAAACAGAAAACTGAAATATTTCAGATAGTTTTTTGTTTTTTTTCGTTATTATGTTGCGAAATATGGACAAAAATGAAAACTCAAATATTTCAGATACTTTGTCGTTTTTTTTCGTTATTTTGTTGCGAAATATGGACAAAAACAGAAAACTCAAATATTTCAGATTCTTTTTGTTTCTTTCGATATTTAGTTGCGAATATGGACAAAAACAGAAAATTCAAATATTTCAGGCAGTTTTTGGTTTTTTTTTCGTTATTTTGTTGCGAAATACGAACAAAAACAGAAAACTCAAATATTTCAGATATTTTTTTGTTTTTTTTCGTTATGTTGTTGCGAAATATGGACAAAAACAGAAATCTCAAATATTTCAGATTGTGTTTTGTTTTTTTTTGTTATTTTGTTGCGAAATATGGACAAAAACAGAAAACTCAAATATTTCAGATTCTTTTTGTTTTTTTCGATATTTAGTTGCGAAATATGGACAAAAACAGAAAATGCAAATATTTCAGGTAGGTTTTTGTTTTTTTCGTTATTTTGTTGCGAAATACGAACAAAAACAGAAAACTCAAATATTTCAGATACTTTCTTGTTATTTTTTCGGTATTTTGTAGCGGAATATGGACAAAAAGATAGTTTTTTGTTTTTTTATCGTTATTATGTTGCGAAATACGAACAAAAACAAAAAACTCAAATATTTCAGATACTTTCTTGTTATTTTTTTGTTATTTTGTTGCGAAATATGGACAAAAACAGAAAACTCAAATATTTCAGATTCTTTTTCTTTTTTTTCGATATTTAATTGCGAAATATGGACAAAAACAGAAAACTCAAATATTTCAGATTGTGTTTGTTTTTTTTTTTGTTATTTTGTTGCGAAATATGGACAACAACAGAAAACTCAAATATTTCAAATACTTTTTTGTTATTTTTTCATTATTTTGTTGCGATATAAGGACAAAAAATGAAAACTTAAATATTTCAGATAGTATTTTGTTTTTTTTCGTTATTTTGTTGCGAAATATGGGCAAAAACAGAAAACTCAAATATTTCACATTCCTTTTGTTTTTTTCGATATTTAATTGCGAAATATGGACAAAAACAGACAATTCAAATATTTCAGATAGTTTTTTGTTTTTTTTTCGTTATTTTGTTGCGAAATATAGGCAAAAACAGAAAACTCAAATATTTCACATTCTTTTTGTTTTTTTCAATATTTAATTGCGAAATATGGACAAAAACAGACAATTCAAATATTTCAGATAGTTTTTTGTTTTTTTTCGTTATTTTGTTGCGAAATATGGACAAAAACAGAAAACTCAAATATTTCAGATTCTTTTTGTTTTTTTTCGATATTTAGTTGCGAAATATGGACAAAAACAGAAAACGGTAATATTACAGATAGTTTTTTGTTTTTTTTTGTTATTATGTTGCGAAATATGGACAAAAACAGAAAACTCAAATATTTCAGATACTTAATTGTTATTTTTTCGTTATTTTGTTGCGAAATATGGACAA
Organism: Empis livida; assembly: GCA_963932195.1. Taxonomy (NCBI): domain Eukaryota; kingdom Metazoa; phylum Arthropoda; class Insecta; order Diptera; family Empididae; genus Empis; species Empis livida. Next base: position 25,843,611 of record OZ010646.1, on the reverse strand, counting down.
AAACAGAAAACTCAAATATTTCAGATTGTGTTTTGTTTTTTTCGTTATTTTGTTGCGAAATATGGACAAAACCAGAAAGCTTATATATTTCAGGTACATTTATGTTTTTTTTCGTTATTTTTTTGCGAACTATTGACAAAAAATGAAAACTCAAATATTTCAGATACTTTTTCGTTTTCTTTTTCGTTATTTTGTTGCGAAATATGGACAAAAACTGAAAACTCAAATAATTCAAACTCTTTTTGTTTTTTTCGATATTTAGTTGCGAAATATGGACAAAAACAGAAAACTGAAATATTTCAGATAGTTTTTGTTTTTTTTTCGTTATTATGTTGCGAAATATGGACAAAAACAGAAAACTCAAATATTTCAGATACTTTTTTGTTATTTTTTCATTATTTTGTTGCGAAATATGGACAAAAATGAAAACTCAAATATTTCAGATACTTTGTCGTTTTTTTTCGTTATTTTGTTGCGAAATATGGACAAAAACAGAAAACTCAAATATTTCAGATTCTTTTTGTTTTTTTCTATATTTAGTTGCGAAATATGGACAAAAACAGAAAATTCAAATATTTCAGGTAGTTTTTTGTTTTTTTTTCGTTATTCTGTTGCGAAATACGAACAAAAACAGAAAACTCAAATATTTCAGATTCTTTTTGTTTTTTTTCGATATTTAGTTGCAAAATATGGACAAAAACAGAAATCTCAAATATTTCAGATTGTGTTTTGTTTTTTTTTGTTATTTTGTTGCGAAATATGGACAAAAAAGAGAAAACTCAAATATTTCAGATACTTTTTTGTTATTTTTTCATTATTTTGTTGCGAAATATGGACAAAAATGAAAACTCAAATATTTCAGATACTTTGTCGTTTTTTTCGTTATTTTGTTGCGAAATATGGACAAAAACAGAAAACTCAAATATTTCAGATTCTTTTTGTTTTTTTCGATATTTAGTTGCGAAATATGGACAAAAACAGAAAATGCAAATATTTCAGGTAGTTTTTTGTTTTTTTCGTTATTTTGTTGCGAAATACGAACAAAAACAGAAAACTCAAATATTTCAGATACTTTCTTGTTATTTTTTCGGTATTTTGTAGCGGAATATGGACAAAAAGATAGTTTTTTGTTTTTTTATCGTTATTATGTTGCGAAATACGAACAAAAACAAAAAACTCAAATATTTCAGATACTTTCTTGTTATTTTTTCGTTATTTTGTTGCGAAATATGGACAAAAACAGAAAACTCAAATATTTCAGATTCTTTTTCTTTTTTTTCGATATTTAATTGCGAAATATGGACAAAAACAGAAAACTCAAATATTTCAGATTATGTTTGTTTTTTTTCGTTATTTTGTTGCGAAATATGGACAAAACCAGAAAGCTCAAATATTTCAGATACATTTATGTTTTTTTTCGTTATTTTTTTGCGAACTATTGACAAAAAATGAAAACTCAAATATTTCAGATACTTTTTGGTTTTTTTTCGTTATTTTGTTGCGAAATATGGACAAAAACTGAAAACTCAAATTTTCAAACTCTTTTTGTTTTTTTCGATATTTAGTTGCGAAATATGGACAAAAACAGAAAACTGAAATATTTCAGATAGTTTTTTGTTTTTTTTTCGTTATTATGTTGCGAAATATGGACAAAAACAGAAAACTCAAATATTTCAGATACTTAATTGTTATTTTTTCGTTATTTTGTTGCGAAATATGGACAAAAACAGAAAACTCAAATAATTCAGATTGTGTTTTGTTTTTTTTTTGTTATTTTGTTGCGAAATATGGACAAAAAAAAGAAAACTCAAATATTTCAGATACTTTTTTGTTATTTTTTCATTATTTTGTTGCGAAATATGGACAAAAACAGAAAATTCAAATATTTCAGGTAGTTTTTTGTTTTTTTTTCGTTATTTTGTTGCGAAATACGAACAAAAACAGAAAACTCAAATATTTCAGACACATTGTCGTTTTTTTTCGTTATTTTGTTGCCAAATATGGATTAAAACAGAAAACTCAAATATTTCAGATTCTTTTTGTTTTTTTCGATATTTAATTGCGAAATATGGACAAAAACAGAAAACTGAAATATTTCAGATAATTTTTTGTTTTTTTTTCGTTATTATGTTGCGAAATATAGACAAAAATACAAAACTCAAATATTTCAGACACTTTTTTGTTATTTTTTCGTTATTTTGTTGCGAAATATTAACAAAAAATTAAAACTCAAATATTTCAGATACTTTGTCATTTTTTTTTCGTTATTTTGTTGCGAGATATGGACAAAACCAGAAAACTCAAGTATTTCAAATTCTTTTTGTTTTTTTCGATATTTAGTGGCGAAATATGGACAAAAACAGAAAACTCAATTATTTCAGATACTTTCTTGTTATTTTTTCGTTATTTTGTTGCGGAATATGGACAAAAACAGAAGACTCAAATATTTCAAATTCTTTTTGTTTTTTTCGATATTTAGTTGCGAAATATGGATAAAAACAGAAAACTTAAATATTTCAGATAATTTTTTGTTTTTTTTCGTTATTATGTTGCGAAATATGGATAAAAACATAAAACTCAATTATTTCAGATACTTTCTTGTTATTTTTTCGTTATTTTGTTGCGAAATATTAACAAAAAATTAAAACTCAAATATTTCAGATACTTTGTCGTTTTTTTCGTTATTTTGTTGCGAAATATGGACAAAACCAGAAAACTCAAGTATTTCAAATTCTTTTTGTTTTTTTCGATATTTAGTTGCGAAATATGGACAAAAACAGAAAACTCAATTATTTCAGATACTTTCTTGTTATTTTTTCGTTATTTTGTTGCGGAATATGGACAAAAACAGAAGACTCAAATATTTCAAATTCTTTTTGTTTTTTTCGATATTTAGTTGCGAAATATGGATAAAAACAGAAAACTTAAATATTTCAGATAATTTTTTGTTTTTTTTTCGTTATTATGTTGCGAAATATGGATAAAAACATAAAACTCAATTATTTCAGATACTTTCTTGTTATTTTTTCGTTATTTTGTTGCGGAATATGGACAAAAAATAAAAACTCAAATATTTCAGACACTTTGTCGTTTTTTTTGTTATTTTGTTGCGAAATATGGACAAGAACAGAAAAATCAAATATTTGAGATAGTTTTTGTGTTTTTTCGTTATTTTGTTTCGAAGTATGGACAAAATCAGAAAAATCAAATTTTTCAGATACTTTTTTGTTTTTTTTTTCGTTATTTTGTTGCGAAATGTGGGGAAAAACAGAAAACTCAAATAATTCAGATTCTTTTTTTTTTTTTCGATATTTAATTGCGAAATATGGACAAAAACAGAAAACTCAAATATTTCAGATAGTTTTTTGTGTTTTTTCGTTATTTTGTTGCGAAATATGAACAAAAACAGAAAACTCGAATATTTCAGTTACTTTTTTGTTATTTTTTCATTATTTTGTTGCGAAATATGGACAAAAAATGAAAACTCAAATATTTCAGATACTTTTTTGTTTTTTTTTTCGTTATTTTGTTGCGAAATATGGACAAAAACAGAAAACTCAAATATTTCAGATAGTTTTTTGTTTTTTTTTCGTTATTTTGTTGCGAAATACGAACAAAAACAGAAAACTCAAATATTTCAGATACTTTCTTGTTATTTTTTCGTTTTTTTGTAGCGAAATATGGACAAAAAATAAAAACTCAAATATTTCAGACACTTTGTCGTTTTTTTTCGTTATTTTGTTGCCAAATATTGACTAAAACAGAAAACACAAATATTTCAGATTCTTTTTGTTTTTTTCGATATTTAATTGCGAAATATGGACAAAAACTGAAAACTCAAATATTTCAGATAGTTTTTTGTTTTTTTCGTTATTTTGTTGCGAAATATTAACAAAAAATTAAAACTCAAATATTTGAGATACTTTGTCGTTTTTTTTCGTTATTTTATTGCGAAATATGGACAAAAACAGAAAACTCAAATATTTCAAATTCTTTTTGGTTTTTTCATTATTTAGTTGCGAAATATGGACAAAAACAGAAAACTGAAATATTTCAGATAGTATTTTGGTTTTTTTTCGTTATTTTGTTGCGAAATACGGACAAAAACAGAAAACTCAATTATTTCAGATACTTTCTTGTTATTTTTTCGTTATTTTGTTGCGGAATATGGACAAAAAATAAAAACTCAAATATTTCAGACACTTTGTCGTTTTTTTTTCGTTATTTTGTTGCGAAATATGGACAAAAACAGAAAAATCAAATATTTCAGATACTTTTTTGTTTTTTTTTCGTAATTTTGTTGCGAAATATGGACAAAAACAGAAAACTGAAATATTTCAGATAGTATTTTGTATTTTTTCCGTTATTTTAATGCGAAATACGGACAAAAAATGAAAACTCAAATATTTCAAATTCTTTTTGTTTTTTTCGATATTTAGTTGCGAAATATGGACAAAAAAAGAAAACTGAAATATTTCAGATAGTATTTTGTTTTTTTTTTCGTTATTTTGTTGCGAAATACGGACAAAAACAGAAAACTCAATTATTTCAGATACTTTCTTGGTATTTTTTCGTTATTTTGTTGCGGAATATGGACAAAAAATAAAAACTCAAATATTTCAGACACTTTGTCGTTTTTTTCCGTTATTTTGTTGCGAAATATGGACAAAAACAGAAAACTCAAATATTTCAAACTCTTTTTGTTTTTTTCGATATTTAGTTGCGAACTATGGACAAAATAAGAAAACTGAAATATTTCAGATAATTTTTTGTTTTTTTTTTGTTATTATGTTGCGAAATATGGACAAAAATAGAAAACTCAAATATTTCAGACACTTTCTTGTTATTTTGTCGTTATTTTGTTGCGAAATATAGACCAAAACAGAAAACTTAAATATTTCAGAGAATTAGTTGCTTTTTTCCGTTATATTGTTACAAAATATGGACAAAACCAGAAAACTCAAATATTTCATATCCTCTTTTTTTCGTTATTTTGTTGCAAAATATGGACAAAAAATGAAAACTAAAATATTTCAGATACTTTGTCGTTTTTTTTTGATAGTTAGTTGCGAAATATGGACAAAAACAGAAAGCACAAATATTTCAGATACTTTTTCGTTTTTTTTTCATTATTGTGTTGAGAAATATGTACAAAAGCAGAAAACTGAAATATTTCAGATAATTTTTTGTTTTTTTTCCGGTACATTATTGCGAAATATGGACAAAAAAAAAACTCAAATATTTCAGATATTTTTTTGTTTTTGTTTTCGTTATTTTGTTCAGAAATATGGACAAAAACAGAAAACTAAAATATTTCAGATACTTTTTTGTTTGTTTTCATTATTTTGTTGCGAAATATGGGCAAAAAATGAAAACTAAATTATTTCAGATACTTTTATGTTTTTTTCGTTAATTTGTTGCGAAATATGGACAAATAATGAAAACTCAAATATTTCAGATACTTTTTCCTTTCTTTTCGTTTATTTGTTGCATAATATGGACAAAAACAGAAACCTCAAATATTTCAGATATGTGCTTGTTATTTTTTCGTTATTTTGTTGCGAAATATGGACAAAAAATTCAAACTCCAATATTTCAGATACTTTTTTGTTTTTTTTTCGTTATTTTGTTGCAAAATATGGACAAAAACAGAAAAGTCAAATATTTCAGATACTTTCTTGTTATTTTTTCGTTATTTTGTTGCGCAATATAGACCAAAAAAGAAAACTCAAATATTTCAGATACTTTTTTGTTTGTTTTTTTCCTTATTTTGTTGAGAAATATGGACAAAAGTAGAAAAGTCAAATATTTCAGATACTTTTTCCTTTCTTTTCGATATTTTGTTGCGAAATTTGGACAAAAACAGAAAACTAAATTATTTCAGATACTTTTATATTTTTTTCGTTAATTTGTTGCGAAATATGGACAAATAATGAAAACTCAAATATTTCAGATACTTTTTCCTTTCTTTTCGTTTATTTGTTACATAATATGGACAAAAACAGAATCCTCAAATATTTCAGATACTTGCTTGTTATTTTTTCGTTATTTTGTTGAGAAATATGGACAAAAAATGCAAACTCCAATATTTCAGATACTTTTTGTTTTTTTTTCGTTATTTTGTTGCAAAATATGGATCAAAACAGAAAAGTCAAATATTTCATATACTTTCTTGTTATTTTTTCGTTATTTTGTTGCGAAATATGGAGAAAAAAAGAAAACTCAAATATTTCAGAAACTTTGTCGTTTTTTTCGTTATTTTTTTGCGAAATATGGACAAAAACAGAAAACTAAATTATTTCAGATACTTTCATGTTATTTTTTCGTTATTTTGTTGCGAAATATGGACAAAAACAAAAAACTAAAATATTTCAGATACTTTTTTGTTTGTTTTTTTCCTTATTTGGTTGAGAAATATGGACAAAAGTAGAAAAATCAAATATTTCAGATACTTTTTTTTTAATTTTTTTATATTTAGTTGCGGAATATGGACAAAAAATGCAAACTAAAATATTTCAGAAACTTTTTCGTTTTTTTTCGTTATTTTGTTGCGAAATATGGCAAAAACAGAAAACTCAAATATTTCAGATACTTTCTTGTTATTTTTTTGTTATTTAGTTGCGAATTATGGACAAAAAATGCAAACTCAAATATTTCAGATACTTTCTCGTTTTTTTTCCTTATTTTGTTGCGAAATATGGACAAAAATAGAAAACTCAAATATTTCAGATACCTTTTTCGTTATTTTGTTGCGAAATATGGACAAAAACAGAAAACTCAAATATTTCAGATACCTTTTTCGTTATTTTGTTGCGAAATATGGACAAAAACAGAAAACTCAAATATTTCAGATAATTTCTTGTTAGTTTTTCGTTTTTTGTTGCGAAATATGGACAAAAACAGAAAACTAAATTATTTCAGATACTTTTTTGTTTGTTTTTTTCTTATTTTGTTGAGAAATATGGACAAAAGCAGAAAACTCAAATATTTGAGACACTTTTTTGTTTATTTTTTCGTTATATTATTGCGAAATATTGAGAAAGTAAGAAAACTCAAATATTTCATATATTTTTTTGTTTTTTTTTCGTTATTTTGTTGGGAAATATGGACAAAAACAGAAAACTCGAATATTTCAGAGAATTTGTTTTTTTTCCGTTATTTTGTTGCGAAATATGTACAAAACCAGAAAACTCAAATATTTCAAATACTTTTTTTTCGTTATTTTGTTGCGAAATACGGACAAAAACAGAAAGCTCAAATATTTCAGCTACTTTTTTGTTTTTTTCGTTAATATGTTGCGAAATATGGGCAAAGAATGAAAACTCAAATATTTCACATACTTTTTCCTTTTTTTCGTTATTTTGTTCCGAAATATGGACAAAAACAGAAAACTCAAATATTTCCAATAATTTTTTTCCTTATTTCATTGCGAAATATGGACAAAAACAGAAAGTTCAAATATTTCAGATACTTTTACGTTTTTTTTTTCTTTTTGTTTTTCCGATATTTAGTTGCTAAATATGGACAAAAACAGAAAACTCAAATATTTCAGATACTTTGGACAAAAACAAAAAACTGAAATATTTCAGATATTTCAGATAAACCTCAAATATTTCAGATACTTTGTCGTTTTTCTTTCGTTATTTTGTTGCGAAATATGGATTAAAACGGCAAACTCAAATATTTCAGAATCTTTTTGTTTTTTTCGATATTTAGTTACGAAATATGGACAAAAACAGAAAACGCAAATATTTCAGATTCTTTTTGTTGTTTTTTTGATATTTAGTTGCGGAATATTGACAAAAATAGAAAACGCAAATATTTCAGATAGTTTTTTGTTTTTTTTTCGTTATTTCATTGCCAAATATGGTCAAAACCAGAAAACTCATATATTTCAGATACTTGCTTGTTATTTTTTCGTTATTTTGTTGCGAAATATGGAGAAAAAACGCAAACTCAAATATTGCAGATACTTTGTCGTTTTTTTTCGTTATTTTGTTTTGAAATATGGACAAAGACAGAAAAGTCAAATATTTCAGATACTTCTTGTTATTTTCTCGTTATTTTGTTGGGAAATATGGACAAACACAGAAAACTCAAATATTTCAGAGAATTTGTTGTTTTTTTCCGTTAATTTGTTGCGAAATATGGACAAAAACAGAAAACTCAAATATTTCAGATACTTTTTTGATTTTTTTCGTTATTTTGTTGCGAAATATGGACAAAAACAGAAAACTCAAATATTTCAGATACCTTTGTCGTTATTTTGTTGCGAAATATGGCAAAAACAGAAAACTCAAATATTTCAGATACTTTCTTGTTATTTTTTTGTTATTTAGTTGCGAATTATGGACAAAAAATGCAAACTCAAATATTTCAGATACTTTCTCGTTTTTTTTCCTTATTTTGTTGCGAAATATAGACAAAAATAAAAAACTCAAATATTTCAGATACCTTTTTCGTTATTTTGTTGCGAAATATGGACAAAAACAGAAAACTCAAATATTTCAGATACCTTTTTCGTTATTTTGTTGCGAAATATGGACAAAAACAGAAAACTAAATTATTTCACATACTTTTTTGTTTGTTTTTTTCTTATTTTGTTGAGAAATATGGACAAAAGCAGAAAACTCAAATATTTGAGACACTTTTTTGTTTATTTTTTCGTTATATTATTGCGAAATATTGAGAAAGTAAGAAAACTCAAATATTTCATATATTTTTTTGTTTTTTTTTTGTTATTTTGTTGGGAAATATGGACAAAAACAGAAAACGCAAATATTTCAGATTCTTTTTGTTGTTTTTTTGATATTTAGTTGCGGAATATTGACAAAAATAGAAAACGCAAATATTTCAGATAGTTTTTTGTTTTTTTTTCGTTATTTCATTGCCAAATATGGACAAAAACAGAAAACTCAAATATTTCAGATACTTGCTTGTTATTTTTTCGTTATTTTGTTGCGAAATATGGAGAAAAAACGCAAACTCAAATATTGCAGATACTTTGTCGTTTTTTTTCGTTATTTTGTTGCGAAATATAGGCAAAAACAGAAAACTCAAATATTTCACATTCTTTTTGTTTTTTTCAATATTTAATTGCGAAATATGGACAAAAACAGACAATTCAAATATTTCAGATAGTTTTTTGTTTTTTTTCGTTATTTTGTTGCGAAATATGGACAAAAACAGAAAACTCAAATATTTCAGATTCTTTTTGTTTTTTTTCGATATTTAGTTGCGAAATATGGACAAAAACAGAAAACGGTAATATTACAGATAGTTTTTTGTTTTTTTTTGTTATTATGTTGCGAAATATGGACAAAAACAGAAAACTCAAATATTTCAGATACTTAATTGTTATTTTTTCGTTATTTTGTTGCGAAATATGGACAAAAACAGAAAACTCAAATATTTCAGATTGTGTTTTGTTTTTTTCGTTATTTTGTTGCGAAATATGGACAAAACCAGAAAGCTTATATATTTCAGGTACATTTATGTTTTTTTTCGTTATTTTTTTGCGAACTATTGACAAAAAATGAAAACTCAAATATTTCAGATACTTTTTCGTTTTCTTTTTCGTTATTTTGTTGCGAAATATGGACAAAAACTGAAAACTCAAATAATTCAAACTCTTTTTGTTTTTTTCGATATTTAGTTGCGAAATATGGACAAAAACAGAAAACTGAAATATTTCAGATAGTTTTTGTTTTTTTTTCGTTATTATGTTGCGAAATATGGACAAAAACAGAAAACTCAAATTTTTCAGATACTTTTTTGTTATTTTTTCATTATTTTGTTGCGAAATATGGACAAAAATGAAAACTCAAATATTTCAGATACTTTGTCGTTTTTTTTCGTTATTTTGTTGCGAAATATGGACAAAAACAGAAAACTCAAATATTTCAGATTCTTTTTGTTTTTTTCTATATTTAGTTGCGAAATATGGACAAAAACAGAAAATTCAAATATTTCAGGTAGTTTTTTGTTTTTTTTTCGTTATTCTGTTGCGAAATACGAACAAAAACAGAAAACTCAAATATTTCAGATTCTTTTTGTTTTTTTTCGATATTTAGTTGCAAAATATGGACAAAAACAGAAATCTCAAATATTTCAGATTGTGTTTTGTTTTTTTTTGTTATTTTGTTGCGAAATATGGACAAAAAAGAGAAAACTCAAATATTTCAGATACTTTTTTGTTATTTTTTCATTATTTTGTTGCGAAATATGGACAAAAATGAAAACTCAAATATTTCAGATACTTTGTCGTTTTTTTCGTTATTTTGTTGCGAAATATGGACAAAAACAGAAAACTCAAATATTTCAGATTCTTTTTGTTTTTTTCGATATTTAGTTGCGAAATATGGACAAAAACAGAAAATGCAAATATTTCAGGTAGTTTTTTGTTTTTTTCGTTATTTTGTTGCGAAATACGAACAAAAACAGAAAACTCAAATATTTCAGATACTTTCTTGTTATTTTTTCGGTATTTTGTAGCGGAATATGGACAAAAAGATAGTTTTTTGTTTTTTTATCGTTATTATGTTGCGAAATACGAACAAAAACAAAAAACTCAAATATTTCAGATACTTTCTTGTTATTTTTTCGTTATTTTGTTGCGAAATATGGACAAAAACAGAAAACTCAAATATTTCAGATTCTTTTTCTTTTTTTTCGATATTTAATTGCGAAATATGGACAAAAACAGAAAACTCAAATATTTCAGATTATGTTTGTTTTTTTTCGTTATTTTGTTGCGAAATATGGACAAAACCAGAAAGCTCAAATATTTCAGATACATTTATGTTTTTTTTCGTTATTTTTTTGCGAACTATTGACATAAAATGAAAACTCAAATATTTCAGATACTTTTTGGTTTTTTTTCGTTATTTTGTTGCGAAATATGGACAAAAACTGAAAACTCAAATTTTCAAACTCTTTTTGTTTTTTTCGATATTTAGTTGCGAAATATGGACAAAAACAGAAAACTGAAATATTTCAGATAGTTTTTTGTTTTTTTATCGTTATTATGTTGCGAAATATGGACAAAAACAGAAAACTCAAATATTTCAGATACTTAATTGTTATTTTTTCGTTATTTTGTTGCGAAATATGGACAAAAACAGAAAACTCAAATAATTCAGATTGTGTTTTGTTTTTTTTTTGTTATTTTGTTGCGAAATATGGACAAAAAAAAGAAAACTCAAATATTTCAGATACTTTTTTGTTATTTTTTCATTATTTTGTTGCGAAATATGGACAAAAACAGAAAATTCAAATATTTCAGGTAGTTTTTTGTTTTTTTTTCGTTATTTTGTTGCGAAATACGAACAAAAACAGAAAACTCAAATATTTCAGACACATTGTCGTTTTTTTTCGTTATTTTGTTGCCAAATATGGATTAAAACAGAAAACTCAAATATTTCAGATTCTTTTTGTTTTTTTCGATATTTAATTGCGAAATATGGACAAAAACAGAAAACTGAAATATTTCAGATAATTTTTTGTTTTTTTTTCGTTATTATGTTGCGAAATATAGACAAAAATACAAAACTCAAATATTTCAGACACTTTTTTGTTATTTTTTCGTTATTTTGTTGCGAAATATTAACAAAAAATTAAAACTCAAATATTTCAGATACTTTGTCATTTTTTTTTCGTTATTTTGTTGCGAGATATGGACAAAACCAGAAAACTCAAGTATTTCAAATTCTTTTTGTTTTTTTCGATATTTAGTTGCGAAATATGGACAAAAACAGAAAACTCAATTATTTCAGATACTTTCTTGTTATTTTTTCGTTATTTTGTTGCGGAATATGGACAAAACAGAAGACTCAAATATTTCAAATTCTTTCTGTTTTTTTCGATATTTAGTTGCGAAATATGGATAAAAACAGAAAACTTAAATATTTCAGATAATTTTTTGTTTTTTTTCGTTATTATGTTGCGAAATATGGATAAAAACATAAAACTCAATTATTTCAGATACTTTCTTGTTATTTTTTCGTTATTTTGTTGCGAAATATTAACAAAAAATTAAAACTCAAATATTTCAGATACTTTGTCGTTTTTTTCGTTATTTTGTTGCGAAATATGGACAAAACCAGAAAACTCAAGTATTTCAATTTCTTTTTGTTTTTTCGATATTTAGTTGCGAAATATGGACAAAAACAGAAAACTCAATTATTTCAGATACTTTCTTGTTATTTTTTCGTTATTTTGTTGCGGAATATGGACAAAAACAGAAGACTCAAATATTTCAAATTCTTTTTGTTTTTTTCGATATTTAGTTGCGAAATATGGATAAAAACAGAAAACTTAAATATTTCAGATAATTTTTTGTTTTTTTTTCGTTATTATGTTGCGAAATATGGATAAAAACATAAAACTCAATTATTTCAGATACTTTCTTGTTATTTTTTCGTTATTTTGTTGCGGAATATGGACAAAAAATAAAAACTCAAATATTTCAGACACTTTGTCGTTTTTTTTGTTATTTTGTTGCGAAATATGGACAAGAACAGAAAAATCAAATATTTGAGATAGTTTTTGTGTTTTTTCGTTATTTTGTTTCGAAGTATGGACAAAATCAGAAAAATCAAATTTTTCAGATACTTTTTTGTTTTTTTTTTCGTTATTTTGTTGCGAAATGTGGGGAAAAACAGAAAACTCAAATAATTCAGATTCTTTTTTTTTTTTCGATATTTAATTGCGAAATATGGACAAAAACAGAAAACTCAAATATTTCAGATAGTTTTTTGTGTTTTTTCGTTATTTTGTTGCGAAATATGAACAAAAACAGAAAACTCGAATATTTCAGTTACTTTTTTGTTATTTTTTCATTATTTTGTTGCGAAATATGGACAAAAAATGAAAACTCAAATATTTCAGATACTTTTTTGTTTTTTTTTTCGTTATTTTGTTGCGAAATATGGACAAAAACAGAAAACTCAAATATTTCAGATAGTTTTTTGTTTTTTTTTCGTTATTTTGTTGCGAAATACGAACAAAAACAGAAAACTCAAATATTTCAGATACTTTCTTGTTATTTTTTCGTTTTTTTGTAGCGAAATATGGACAAAAAATAAAAACTCAAATATTTCAGACACTTTGTCGTTTTTTTTCGTTATTTTGTTGCCAAATATTGACTAAAACAGAAAACACAAATATTTCAGATTCTTTTTGTTTTTTTCGATATTTAATTGCGAAATATGGACAAAAACTGAAAACTCAAATATTTCAGATAGTTTTTTGTTTTTTTCGTTATTTTGTTGCGAAATATTAACAAAAAATTAAAACTCAAATATTTGAGATACTTTGTCGTTTTTTTTTCGTTATTTTATTGCGAAATATTGACAAAAACAGAAAACTCAAATATTTCAAATTCTTTTTGGTTTTTTCATTATTTAGTTGCGAAATATGGACAAAAACAGAAAACTGAAATATTTCAGATAGTATTTTGTTTTTTTTTCGTTATTTTGTTGCGAAATACGGACAAAAACAGAAAACTCAATTATTTCAGATACTTTCTTGTTATTTTTTCGTTATTTTGTTGCGGAATATGGACAAAAAATAGAAACTCAAATATTTCAGACACTTTGTCGTTTTTTTTTCGTTATTTTGTTGCGAAATATGGACAAAAACAGAAAAATCAAATATTTCAGATACTTTTTTGTTTTTTTTTCGTAATTTTGTTGCGAAATATGGACAAAAACAGAAAACTGAAATATTTCAGATAGTATTTTGTATTTTTTCCGTTATTTTGTTGCGAAATACGGACAAAAAATGAAAACTCAAATATTTCAAATTCTTTTTGTTTTTTTCGATATTTAGTTGCGAAATATGGACAAAAAAAGAAAACTGAAATATTTCAGATAGTATTTTTTTTTTTTTTCGTTATTTTGTTGCGAAATACGGACAAAAACAGAAAACTCAATTATTTCAGATACTTTCTTGGTATTTTTTCGTTATTTTGTTGCGGAATATGGACAAAAAATAAAAACTCAAATATTTCAGACACTTTGTCGTTTTTTTCCGTTATTTTGTTGCGAAATATGGACAAAAACAGAAAACTCAAATATTTCAAACTCTTTTTGTTTTTTTCGATATTTAGTTGCGAACTATGGACAAAATAAGAAAACTGAAATATTTCAGATAATTTTTTGTTTTTTTTTTGTTATTATGTTGCGAAATATGGACAAAAATAGAAAACTCAAATATTTCAGACACTTTCTTGTTATTTTGTCGTTATTTTGTTGCGAAATATAGACCAAAACAGAAAACTTAAATATTTCAGAGAATTAGTTGCTTTTTTCCGTTATATTGTTACAAAATATGGACAAAACCAGAAAACTCAAATATTTCATATCCTCTTTTTTTCGTTATTTTGTTGCAAAATATGGACAAAAAATGAAAACTAAAATATTTCAGATACTTTGTCGTTTTTTTTTGATAGTTAGTTGCGAAATATGGACAAAAACAGAAAGCACAAATATTTCAGATACTTTTTCGTTTTTTTTTCATTATTGTGTTGAGAAATATGTACAAAAGCAGAAAACTGAAATATTTCAGATAATTTTTTGTTTTTTTTCCGGTACATTATTGCGAAATATGGACAAAAAAAAAACTCAAATATTTCAGATATTTTTTTGTTTTTGTTTTCGTTATTTTGTTCAGAAATATGGACAAAAACAGAAAACTAAAATATTTCAGATACTTTTTTGTTTGTTTTCATTATTTTGTTGCGAAATTTGGACAAAAACAGAAAACTAAATTATTTCAGATACTTTTATGTTTTTTTCGTTAATTTGTTGCGAAATATGGACAAATAATGAAAACTCAAATATTTCAGATACTTTTTCCTTTCTTTTCGTTTATTTGTTACATAATATGGACAAAAACAGAATCCTCAAATATTTCAGATACTTGCTTGTTATTTTTTCGTTATTTTGTTGAGAAATATGGACAAAAAATGCAAACTCCAATATTTCAGATACTTTTTGTTTTTTTTTCGTTATTTTGTTGCAAAATATGGATCAAAACAGAAAAGTCAAATATTTCATATACTTTCTTGTTATTTTTTCGTTATTTTGTTGCGAAATATGGAGAAAAAAAGAAAACTCAAATATTTCAGAAACTTTGTCGTTTTTTTCGTTATTTTTTTGCGAAATATGGACAAAAACAGAAAACTAAATTATTTCAGATACTTTCATGTTATTTTTTCGTTATTTTGTTGCGAAATATGGACAAAAACAAAAAACTAAAATATTTCAGATACTATTTTGTTTGTTTTTTTCCTTATTTGGTTGAGAAATATGGACAAAAGTAGAAAAATCAAATATTTCAGATACTTTTTTTTTAATTTTTTTATATTTAGTTGCGGAATATGGACAAAAAATGCAAACTAAAATATTTCAGAAACTTTTTCGTTTTTTTTCGTTATTTTGTTGCGAAATATGGCAAAAACAGAAAACTCAAATATTTCAGATACTTTCTTGTTATTTTTTTGTTATTTAGTTGCGAATTATGGACAAAAAATGCAAACTCAAATATTTCAGATACTTTCTCGTTTTTTTTCCTTATTTTGTTGCGAAATATGGACAAAAATAGAAAACTCAAATATTTCAGATACCTTTTTCGTTATTTTGTTGCGAAATATGGACAAAAACAGAAAACTCAAATATTTCAGATACCTTTTTCGTTATTTTGTTGCGAAATATGGACAAAAACAGAAAACTCAAATATTTCAGATAATTTCTTGTTAGTTTTTCGTTTTTTGTTGCGAAATATGGACAAAAACAGAAAACTAAATTATTTCAGATACTTTTTTGTTTGTTTTTTTCTTATTTTGTTGAGAAATATGGACAAAAGCAGAAAACTCAAATATTTGAGACACTTTTTTGTTTATTTTTTCGTTATATTATTGCGAAATATTGAGAAAGTAAGAAAACTCAAATATTTCATATATTTTTTTGTTTTTTTTTCGTTATTTTGTTGGGAAATATGGACAAAAACAGAAAACTCGAATATTTCAGAGAATTTGTTTTTTTTCCGTTATTTTGTTGCGAAATATGTACAAAACCAGAAAACTCAAATATTTCAAATACTTTTTTTTCGTTATTTTGTTGCGAAATACGGACAAAAACAGAAAGCTCAAATATTTCAGCTACTTTTTTGTTTTTTTCGTTAATATGTTGCGAAATATGGGCAAAGAATGAAAACTCAAATATTTCACATACTTTTTCCTTTTTTTCGTTATTTTGTTCCGAAATATGGACAAAAACAGAAAACTCAAATATTTCCAATAATTTTTTTCCTTATTTCATTGCGAAATATGGACAAAAACAGAAAGTTCAAATATTTCAGATACTTTTACGTTTTTTTTTTCTTTTTGTTTTTCCGATATTTAGTTGCTAAATATGGACAAAAACAGAAAACTCAAATATTTCAGATACTTTGGACAAAAACAAAAAACTGAAATATTTCAGATATTTCAGATAAACCTCAAATATTTCAGATACTTTGTCGTTTTTCTTTCGTTATTTTGTTGCGAAATATGGATTAAAACGGCAAACTCAAATATTTCAGAATCTTTTTGTTTTTTTCGATATTTAGTTGCGAAATATGGACAAAAACAGAAAACGCAAATATTTCAGATTCTTTTTGTTGTTTTTTTGATATTTAGTTGCGGAATATTGACAAAAATAGAAAACGCAAATATTTCAGATAGTTTTTTGTTTTTTTTTCGTTATTTCATTGCCAAATATGGTCAAAACCAGAAAACTCATATATTTCAGATACTTGCTTGTTATTTTTTCGTTATTTTGTTGCGAAATATGGAGAAAAAACGCAAACTCAAATATTGCAGATAATTTGTCGTTTTTTTTCGTTATTTTGTTTTGAAATATGGACAAAGACAGAAAAGTCAAATATTTCAGATACTTTCTTGTTATTTTCTCGTTATTTTGTTGGGAAATATGGACAAACACAGAAAACTCAAATATTTCAGAGAATTTGTTGTTTTTTTCCGTTAATTTGTTGCGAAATATGGACAAAAACAGAAAACTCAAATATTTCAGATACTTTTTTGATTTTTTTCGTTATTTTGTTGCGAAATATGGACAAAAACAGAAAACTCAAATATTTCAGATACCTTTTTCGTTATTTTGTTGCGAAATATGGCAAAAACAGAAAACTCAAATATTTCAGATACTTTCTTGTTATTTTTTTGTTATTTAGTTGCGAATTATGGACAAAAAATGCAAACTCAAATATTTCAGATACTTTCTCGTTTTTTTTCCTTATTTTGTTGCGAAATATAGACAAAAATAAAAAACTCAAATATTTCAGATACCTTTTTCGTTATTTTGTTGCGAAATATGGACAAAAACAGAAAACTCAAATATTTCAGATACCTTTTTCGTTATTTTGTTGCGAAATATGGACAAAAACAGAAAACTAAATTATTTCACATACTTTTTTGTTTGTTTTTTTCTTATTTTGTTGAGAAATATGGACAAAAGCAGAAAACTCAAATATTTGAGACACTTTTTTGTTTATTTTTTCGTTATATTATTGCGAAATATTGAGAAAGTAAGAAAACTCAAATATTTCATATATTTTTTTGTTTTTTTTTTGTTATTTTGTTGGGAAATATGGACAAAAACAGAAAACGCAAATATTTCAGATTCTTTTTGTTGTTTTTTTGATATTTAGTTGCGGAATATTGACAAAAATAGAAAACGCAAATATTTCAGATAGTTTTTTGTTTTTTTTTCGTTATTTCATTGCCAAATATGGACAAAAACAGAAAACTCAAATATTTCAGATACTTGCTTGTTATTTTTTCGTTATTTTGTTGCGAAATATGGAGAAAAAACGCAAACTCAAATATTGCAGATACTTTGTCGTTTTTTTTCGTTATTTTGTTGCGAAATATGGACAAAGACAGAAAAGTCAAATATTTCAGATACTTTCTTGTTATTTTCACGTCATTTTGTTGGGAAATATGGACAAACACAGAAAACTAAAATATTTCAGAGAATTTGTTGTTTTTTTCCGTTATTTTGTTGCGAAATATGGACAAAAACAGAAAACTCAAATATTTCAGATACTTTTTTGATTTTTTTCGTTATTTTGTTGCGAAATATGGACAAAAACAGAAAACTAAATTATTTCAGATACTTTTATGTATTTTTTTTCGTTAATTTGTTGCGAAATATGGACAAAAAATGAAAACTCAAATATTTCAGATACTTTTTCCTTTCTTTTCGATATTTTGTTGCGAAATTTGGACAAAAACAGAAAACTAAATTATTTCAGATACTTTCTTGTTGTTTTTTCGTTATTTTGTTGCGAAATATGGACAAAAAATGCAAACTCGAATATTTCAGAACACTTTTTTTTTTTTTTTCGTTATTTTGTTGCAAAATATGGACAAAAACAGAAAAGTCAAATATTTCAGATACTTTCTTGTTATTTTTTTGTTATTTTGTTGCGAAATATAGACAAAAAAAAGAAAACTCAAATATTTCAGATACTTTAACGTTTTTTTTCGTTATTTTTTTGCGAAATATGGACAAAAACAGAAAACTAATTTATTTCAGATACTTTCTTGTTGTTTTTTCGTTATTTTGTTGCGAAATATGGACAAAAACAAAAAACTAAAATATTTCAGATACTTTTTTGTTTGTTTTTTTCCTTATTTTGTTGAGAAATATGGACAAAAGTAGAAAAGTCAAATATTTCAGATACTTTTTCCTTTCTTTTCGTTATTTTGTTGCGAAATATGGACAAAACCCGAAAACTCAAATATTTCAGATACTTTTTCCTTTCTTTTCGTTATTTTGTTGCGAAATATGGACAAAAACAGAAAACTAAATTATTTCAGATACTTTTATGTTTTTTTCGTTAGTTTGTTGCGAAATATGGACAAATAATGAAAACTCAAATATTTCAGATACTTTTTCCTTTCTTTTCGTTTATTTGTTGCATAATATGGACAAAAACAGAAACCTCAAATATTTCAGATACTTGCTTGTTATTTTTTCGTTATTTTGTTGCGAAATATGGACAAAAAATGCAAACTCCAATATTTCAGATACTTTTTCCTTTCTTTTCGATATTTTGTTGCGAAATTTGGACAAAAACAGAAAACTAAATTATTTCAGATACTTTTATGTTTTTTTCGTTAATTTGTTGCGAAATATGGACAAATAATGAAAACTCAAATATTTCAGATACTTTTTCCTTTCTTTTCGTTTATTTGTTGCATAATATGGACAAAAACAGAAACCTCAAATATTTCAGATACTTGCTTGTTATTTTTTCGTTATTTTGTTGCGAAATATGGACAAAAAATGCAAACTCCAATATTTCAGATACTTTTTTGTTTTTTTTTCGTTATTTTGTTGCAAAATATGGACAAAAACAGAAAAGTCAAATATTTCAGATACTTTCTTGTTATTTTTTCGTTATTTTGTTGCGAAATATGGACAAAAACAAAAAACTAAAATATTTCAGATACTTTTTTGTTTGTTTTTTTCCTTATTTGGTTGAGAAATATGGACAAAAGTAGAAAAGTCAAATATTTCAGATACTTTTTTTTAAATTTTTGTATATTTAGTTGCGGGATATGGACAAAAAATGCAAAATAAATTTTTTCAGATACTTTTTCGTTTTTTTTCGTTATTTTGTTGCGAAATATGGACAAAAACAGAAAACTCAAATATTTCAGATACCTTTTTCGTTATTTTGTTGCGAAATATGGCAAAAACAGAAAACTCAAATATTTCAGATACTTTCTTGTTATTTTTTTTTGTTATTTAGTTGCGAATTATGGACAAAAAATGCAAACTCAAATATTTCAGATACTTTCTCGTTTTTTTTTCGTTATTTTGTTGCGAAATATGGACAAAAACAGAAAACTCAAATATTTCAGATACCTTTTTCGTTATTTTATTGTGAAATATGGACAAAAACAGAAAACTTAAATATTTCAGATACCTTTTTCGTTATTTTGTTGCGAAATATGGACAAAAACAGAAAACTCAAATATTTCAGATAATTTCTTGTTAGTTTTTCGTTTTTTGTTGCGAAATATGGACAAAAACAGAAAACTAAAATATTTCAGATACTTTTTTGTTTGTTTTTTCCTTATTTTGTTGCGAAATATGGACAAAACCAGAAAACTCAAATATTTCCGATACTTCCTTGTTATTTTTTTTTGTTATTTAGTTGCGAATTATGGACAAAAAATGCAAACTCAAATATTTCAGATACTTTCTCGTTTTTTTTCGTTATTTTGTTGGAAAATATGGACAAAAATAGAAAACTCAAATATTTCAGAGAATTTGTTGATTTTTTTCGTTATTTTGTTGAGAAATATGAACAAAACCAGAAAACACAAATATTTCAGATACTTGCTTGTTATTTCTTAGTTATTTTGTTGCGAAATATGGACAAAAACAGAAAACTAAAATATTTCAGATACTTCTTTGTTTTTTTTTCGTTATTTTGTTTGCAAAATATGGACAAAAATAGAAAACTCAAATATTTCAGAGAATTTGTTGGCTTTTTCGTTATTTTGTTGCGAAATATGGACAAAACCAGAAAACTCAAATATTTCAGATAATTTTTTTTGTTATTTTGTTGCGAAATAAGGACAAAAACAGAAAGCTCTAATATTTCAGATACTTTTACGTTTTTTGTCGTTATTTTGTTGCGAAATATGGACAAAAACAGAAAACTAAATTATTTCAGATACTTTTATGTTTTTTTCGTTAATTTGTTGCGAAATATGGACAAATAATGAAAACTCAAATATTTCAGATACTTTTTCCTTTCTTTTCGTTTATTTGTTGCATAATATGGACAAAAACAGAAACCTCAAATATTTCAGATACTTGCTTGTTATTTTTTCGTTATTTTGTTGCGAAATATGGACAAAAAATGCAAACTCCAATATTTCAGTTACTTTTTCCTTTCTTTTCGATATTTTGTTGCGAAATTTGGACAAAAACAGAAAACTAAATTATTTCAGATACTTTTATGTTTTTTTCGTTAATTTGTTGCGAAATATGGACAAATAATGAAAACTCAAATATTTCAGATACTTTTTCCTTTCTTTTCGTTTATTTGTTGCATAATATGGACAAAAACAGAAACCTCAAATATTTCAGATACTTGCTTGTTATTTTTTCGTTATTTTGTTGCGAAATATGGACAAAAAATGCAAACTCCAATATTTCACATACTTTTTTGTTTTTTTTTCGTTATTTTGTTGCAAAATATGGACAAAAACAGAAAAGTCAAATATTTCAGATACTTTCTTGTTATTTTTTCGTTATTTTGTTGCGAAATATGGACAAAAACAAAAAACTAAAATATTTCAGATAATTTTTGTTTGTTTTTTTCCTTATTTGGTTGAGAAATATGGACAAAAGTAGAAAAGTCAAATATTTCAGATACTTTTTTTTAAATTTTTGTATATTTAGTTGCGGAATATGGACAAAAAATGCAAAATAAATTTTTTCAGATACTTTTTCGTTTTTTTTCGTTATTTTGTTGCGAAATATGGACAAAACAGAAAACTCAAATATTTCAGATACCTTTTTCGTTATTTTGTTGCGAAATATGGCAAAAACAGAAAACTCAAATATTTCAGATACTTTCTTGTTATTTTTTTTTGTTATTTAGTTGCGAATTATGGACAAAAAATGCAAACTCAAATATTTCAGATACTTTCTCGTTTTTTTTCGTTATTTTGTTGCGAAATATGGACAAAAACAGAAAACTCAAATATTTCAGATAACTTTTTCGTTATTTTATTGTGAAATATGGACAAAAACAGAAAACTTAAATATTTCAGATACCTTTTTCGTTATTTTGTTGCGAAATATGGACAAAAACAGAAAACTCAAATATTTCAGATAATTTCTTGTTAGTTTTTCGTTTTTTGTTGCGAAATATGGACAAAAACAGAAAACTAAAATATTTCAGATACTTTTTTGTTTGTTTTTTCCTTATTTTGTTGCGAAATATGGACAAAACCAGAAAACTCAAATATTTCCGATACTTCCTTGTTATTTTTTTATAAATATTTCCGATACTTCCTTGTTATTTTTTTCAAATATTTCCGATACTTCCTTGTTATTTTTTAAAATATGGACAAAAATAGAAAACTCAAATATTTCAGAGAATTTGTTGATTTTTTTCGTTATTTTGTTGAGAAATATGAACAAAACCAGAAAACACAAATATTTCAGATACTTCCTTGTTATTTCTTAGTTATTTTGTTGCGAAATATGGACAAAAACAGAAAACTAAAATATTTCAGATACTTCTTTGTTTTTTTTTCGTTATTTTGTTTGCAAAATATGGACAAAAATAGAAAACTCAAATATTTCAGATAATTTGTTGGCTTTTTCGTTATTTTGTTGCGAAATATGGACAAAACCAGAAAACTCAAATATTTCAGATAATTTTTTTTGTTATTTTGTTGCGAAATAAGGACAAAAACAGAAAGCTCTAATATTTCAGATACTTTTACGTTTTTTGTCGTTATTTTGTTGCGAAATATGGACAAAAACAGAAATCTCAAATATTTCAGATTCTTTAAGTTTTTTTCGATATTTAGTTGCGAAATATGGACAAAAACAGAAAACTCAAATATTTCAGATACTTTTTTGTTTTTTTTCCTTATTTTGTTGAGAAATATTAATAAAACCAGAAAACTCAAATATTTCAGATACTTCCTTGTTATTTTTTAGTTATTTTATTGCGAAATATGGACAAAAACAGAAAACTAAAATATTTCAGATACTTTTTTGTTTTTTTTTTCCTTATTTTGTTGAGAAATATGGACAAAACCAGAAAACTCAAATATTTCAGATACTTCCTTGTTATTTTTTTCGCTATTTTGTTGCAAAATATGGACAACAAAAGATAACTCAAATATTTCAGATATTTTTTTGTTTTTTTTTTTCGTTATTTTGTTGGAAAATATGGACAAAAATAGAAAACTAAAATATTTCAGAGAATTTGTTGATTTTTTTCGCTATTTTGTTGTGAAATATGGACAAAACCAGAAAACTCAAATATTTCAGATACTTTTTTTTGTTGTTTTGTTGCGAAATATGGACAAAAATAGAAAGCTCAAAAATTTCAGATACTTTTTTGTTTGTTTTTTCCTTAGTTTGTTGAGAAATATGAACAAAACCAGAAAGCTCAAATATTTCAGATACTTTTATGTTTTTTTCGTTATTTTGTTGCGAAATATGGACAAAAACAGAAAATTCAAATATTTTAGATTCTTTATGTTTTTTTCCTTATTTTGTTGAGAAATATGGACAAAAACAGAAAACTAAAATATTTCAGATACTTTTTTGTTTTTTTTTTTCCTTATTTTGTTGAGAAATATGGACAAAACCAGAAAACTCAAATATTTTAGATACTTCCTTGTTATTTTTTAGTTATTTTGTTGCGAAATATGGACAAAAACAGAAAACTAAAATATTTCAGATACTACTGTGTTTTTTTTTTGCTTATTTTGTTGAGAAATATGGACAAAACCAGAAAGCTCAAATATTACAGATACTTCCTTGTTATTTTTTCGTTATTATGTTGCGAAATATGGACAACAAAAGAAAACTTAAATATTTCAGATATTTTTTTGTTTTTTTTTTCGTTATTTTGTTTGCAAAATATGGACAAAAATAGAAAACTAAAATATTTCAGAGAATTTGTTGGTTTTTTTCGTTATTTTGTTGCGAAATATTGACAAAACCAGAAAACTCAAATATTTCAGATACTTTTTTTGTTTTTTTTTGTTGCGAAATATGGACAAAAACAGCAAGCTCAAATATTTCACATACTTTTTTGTTTTTTTTTTCGTTATTTTGTTGGGAAATATGGACAAAAACAGAAAATTCAAATATTTTAGATTCTTTATGTTTTTTTCGATATTTAGTTGCGAAATATGGACAAAAACAGAAAACTCAAATATTTCAGAGAATTTGTTGTTTTTTCCCGTTATTTTGTTGCGAAATATGGACAAAACCAGAAAACTCAAATATTTCAGATACTTCGTTGTTATTTTTTCGTTATTTTGTTGCGAAATATGGACAAAACCCTAAAACTAAAATATTTCAGATACTTTTGTGTTTTTTTTCCTTATTTTGTTGAGAAATATGGACAAAACCAGAAAACTCAAATATTTCAGATACTTTTTTTGTTATTTTGTTGGAAATATGGACAAAAACAGAAAGCTCAAATATTTCAGATACTTTTATGTTTTTTTCGTTATTTTGTTGCGAAATACAGAAAACTCAAAGATTTCAGATTCTTTATGTCTTCTGACAAAACAGGAAACTCAAAGATTTCAGATTCTTTATGTTTTTTTCGATATTTCGTTGCGAAATATGGACAAAAACAGAAAACTCAAATATTTCAGATTCTTTCTGTTCTTTTCGAAATTTAGTTGCGAAATATGGACAAAAACAGAAAACTGAAATATATCAGATAGTTTTTTGTTTTTTTCCTTATTTTGTTGCGAAATATGGACAAAAATAGAAAACTAAAATATTTTAGATACTTTGTCCTTTTTTTTCGTTATTTTGTTGTGAAATATGGACAAAAACAGACAACTCAAATATTTCATATCCTTTTTGTTTTTTTGATCCTTAGTTGCGAAATATGGACAAAAACAGAAACCTCAAATATTTCAGATATTTTTTGTTTTTTTTTCGTTATTTTGTTGCAAAATATGGACAAAAACAGAAAACTCAAATATTTCAGATACTTTCTTCTTATTTTCTCGTTATTTTGTAGCGAAATATGGACAAAAAATGAAAACTCAAATATTTCAGATACTTTGAAGTTTTTTTTCCGTTATTTGCGATATATGGACAAAAACAGAAAGCGCAAATATTTCAGATACTTTTTTGTCATTTTTTCGTTATTTTGTTGCGTAATATGTACAAAAACAGAAAACTCAAATATTTCAGAGAATTTGTTGTTTTTTCCCGTTATTTTGTTGCGAAATATGGACAAAACCAGAAAACTCAAATATTTCAGATACTTCGTTGTTATTTTTTCTTTGGTCCGTTAAATACGTCACCTCCACGTGGTGCGGACTGGGTAATGCCAAAAGATCTACATGATAGGGGGGACGTAAGTCGAACAGCTCGCTGTCGGCTCCGTATCCTATCTAGATAGGGGGGAATAAAGTCGAACAGTTTACTGTCGGCTCCGTATCCTATCTTTTTGTCCAGGCGAATGTGGTAGGGGGGATTGAACCGAACAGCTTGCTGTAGGTTCCGTATCCTATCGCAGTATTTGTTTGTCCTAAAAGCTGGTCTGGTCATGCTTCAGGCAGCTTTTAGGATAACAATAATTACTATCTAAGGGAGTCGTAAACCCGCAGTAATTCGCAAGTGTACGTACTATCTTCATGGTGACCTTAACAAAGTACGACGCTAGAGGAGAAAACCTTGTAAATAAAAATCCCCAAATCCACGGTGAAACAGCATGTACCAAAGGATGAATTGTTAGTGGGTTACTAGCCGCTAATATGCGAACTCTGGATACCTGGCGACCTCCAGTTTAATACAGCCTTCCCCTGGTAATGCGGAGCTCTGCCAGGGGTGACTTTTCTTCTCGCGCTACTCGTGGGTTCAAATATGGAATTTAACGTAAATAATAAACAAGGGGCTGATGACTCCCCAAAGGCATCTACTTCAAAGGTGAAGTCCTCAAACGTGAAGTTGGTGGCTAAGGACGCGCCCGCTTCAAAGGTACAGGCTAGTGGATCTGGAGCAAAACTTCCTTCCCAATCCATCCCAACAGGGAAGCTAGCCAGAGGAAGAGGTGCCAGACAATCCTCCAAACTCAGCAGCATAGAGGAAACTCAACTATCAGCAGAGCTGAAGCAGTTGACGCTGACTGAAAATAAAAAAAAGATTAAGCGGCGCAGGCCGTAGACGGTATTCATACCACCGGAATAATGGTAAGACCATTAAAGAAGCGTATGATCTTGCATGCCTTCCCATGTAAGATACCCTATCCCCTGCTCAAGTCCCGAAGAGGTTACGTACACCGTCACAGACACCTCCGGACGTGCACAATGTTAAGAAGAGGCAACGAACCTCAGAAAAACAGGGCTTCAAGCATAGACCCGCAGCAGCGGCTCAGTCCTCCAGGCCGGGCACTAGCTATAAGGACGTGGTAAAGGGGATTAGGATCAGTATTATCCATGCCGAACACCCACATTAAATACTATGCGCTGAGCAGCTAGCTGCCAGTCAAAAATCCATCCTGGCTGCAATCCCAGCAGCAGCTAAAGAGGGGATCAACCCGCAATTTGGAGGCCTTAGCCTCAAACCGGGATGGATGTTGATAAGTTGCCTGGATGAGAAAACATCCAAATGGCTTGAGCAGATTGTTCCGGACGGGTAGCGGACGGGTCAACCAACATCAAGGCCGTCCGTGAGGAAAATATCCCGAAGGTGGAAGTAATCACGGGATTTTTCCCAGCTGAAGAGAATTCTACAGAGGACATCCTCATCCTCATAGATTCACAGAATCCTAGTCTCCGCGCAGCGAACTGGAAGGTACTTAACAGGCGGAAAGAACGTACCTGCGCGGTGATCACATTCTCCATTGACTGCCAATCAATGGAGAAATTAAAGCAGATTGGGTTCAGGATCTGCTACAAATTCTCTGGCATCACACTCCGGCCAAAAAAAAAGGAGAGGAGCAGCGTCGAGCTGTCAAGTACCTTACCTGTGGTAGCTCCAGGTTCCTGTAGGAGGGCCACTTGGAACTCCTCTTTAGCGAACCTCCATGTAAGTACGTCCGCGCCCGCCTCCAGTGATGTCAAAGACACCACAGAATAATCACCTCAAGGTGATTCAAGCGAACCTCCATCGAGCAGGAGCGGCAACGTACTTACATGGAGGTTCGCTAAAGAGGAGTTCCAAGTGGCCCTCCTACAGGAACCTGGAGCTACCACAGGTAAGGTACTTGATAGTCCTAAAATCTTAGGTAAGTTAATTTTTGACAAAAATAGCAGCAGACCTAGAACTGCAATTCTTCTATCATCCAAAATTAGCTATCTAAACATTCCAATTTTCATCCGAACAGATCTCGTAGCTGTACTGGTGAAACTACCAACCCCAGGGGGTTTTCAAGAGGTCATTATTGCCTCGGTCTACTTCCCTGGAGAAGAGCTAGAAGCTCCACCCAATGACATCATAGAGTTAGTGGAATACAGCAAAAGCCATAAGCTACCAGTCATCCTGGGCTGTGATGTCAACGCCCACCACATAGTATGGGCTAGCAGAGATATTAATAAAAGAGGTGAGTCACTTTTAGAATATCTTTCTACTAACAACCTAGATATATTAAATAGGGGCAATTCCCCCACTTTCGAAAACAGTATTAGGCAGGAAGTACTAGACTTAACTATTGCAAGCCCCTGTCTCACACATATATATGTTAATTGGCATGTCTCAAAGGCAGCTTCCTTACCCGACCATAAGCACATTTGTTTTGAACTGCGCACTTCTCACGCTATGAGCTGTGCAACGTTCAGAAATCCCAAGCGTACCAACTGGACTCAGTACCAAGAAACTCTTAGGTACGAAATAAACTATTCAGAGGCGACAATCAACAGCCCAGACTGCATTGACCTCCACGCCAACCAACTTGTCACAAGCATCATCAATGCTTTTGAACTAAGTTGTCCTATTTCACAAAAGACTCACTCTAAAGATGCACCATGGTGGAATAAGGAACTAGCGGACAAACGCAAAGAAACAAGGAAGATGTTCAACAGAGCAAAAACCTTCGGTAACTGGGAAGAGTATAAATTCACCCTTACCGAATACAATAACCTTCTTAAGAAGTCTAAGAGGGAGTCATGGAGGAAGTTGTGTGAAGAGATCACAGATCTCCCAGCGGCCTCCCGTTTACAAAAGGTACTAGCTAAAGATATTCCCGTAGATATCGGTTTGCTAGAGAGACAAGATGGTTCTCTAACAACAAGCAGCTCTGAAACACTAGAAGTTTTACTAGATACTCACTTTCCGGCCTGCAAAATTCATAACTAATCCAGAAGATGAACAGGCAGTAGCAGTAGGACTACTTCCTACACCACGCAGTAGAAGCCTCGCTAATAATATCTTCACTCCGCAAAAGATCAGATGGGCAATAAACAACTTTAAATCCTACAAATCGGCCGGAGCTGACAAAATTTTCCCTGCACTCCTACAACAGGGATTGGAGATTCTTATGCCCAATATGCTAAAAATCTTCAAAGCCAGCTTTATATGGGAATATATCCCAATAGTCTGGAGGAAAGCTAGGGTGGTTTTCATACCAAAGGCAGGGAACCGTCCCATTGAAAACCCTAAATCATACCGCCCCATAAGTCTTACCTCCTTCTTCATTAAAACAATGGAGAAACTAGTGGATCACCACATTAGGACCGGTGCAAACAAGGTTCGACTTCACTATAAGCAACACGCTTACCAAAAAGGGAAGTCTACTGAATCAGCCCTTCACGACCTTGTAAAGTCAATAGAAAAGGCAACTGAATACAAAGAAGTGGCACTATGTGCATTCCTGGACATAGAGGGTGCCTTTGACAACACTCCTCACGAAGCCATCATGTCAGCAGCCAGGAATAAGGGAATAGAACTGCCGACGAGCAAATGGATTCAAGCCATGCTTAAAAGTCGAACGAAAACGGCGGAACTTGTTGGTAACTCTTTAACAGCACAAAACTATAGGGGTTGCCCCAAAGGAGGTGTCCTATCTCCACTGTTATGGTCTATTGTTGTTTATGAGCTACTTCAGAACCTTCATGATTCTGGTTTCGAGGTAATAGGATATGCCGACGACCTAGTCATCATAATCAGGGGTAAATATGAAAATATCATATCTAGTAGACTCCAATTGGCTTTAAACAGGACAATGAACTGGTGCAAATCCAAACATCTACAGATAAACCCAAACAAAACGATAATTATACCATTTACCAAAAGGAAAGTGATCAACATTACTGCACCCTCAATAAGTGGTATAACCATACCCTGTTCCAATGAAGTAAAATACCTAGGTATCACACTAGACAGTAAACTTAATTGGAACAACCATATTGAAAAGACTCATTCTAAGGCAATAAAGGCGATGTGGGCCTGCAAAAGTATGTTTGGTAGGAAATGAACGATCATCCTACCTATTATAACATACGGATGCACAGTATGGTGACTAAAACACTTCAAAACAAAACACAGGTGAAACTAGGAAAGATTCAAAGACTGGCCTGTCTAGGTATAACAGGTGCTATGAAA
The DNA here is from genome assembly GCA_963932195.1 of Empis livida. Taxonomy (NCBI): domain Eukaryota; kingdom Metazoa; phylum Arthropoda; class Insecta; order Diptera; family Empididae; genus Empis; species Empis livida. The sequence goes on along the minus strand of OZ010646.1, from coordinate 25,814,260 downwards.
ACCTGTCCCACAGCAGCAATGGAAATGTTCGTAAACCTTCCGCCAATACACCTCCTTGTTAAGAAAGAGGCTGCGAGAGGTCTGCTGTGCATTCAGAAGGGAAAGAATTATTACTCAGGAGACCTCAAAGGGCATCTTCAGCTCCTGAACAATCCCAAAATAAAAGAACTAGCCTCAGTTTTATCGGATGTAATGCCGACCACTAACAACTTTGACTTCCCTTACAAAGTCGTAATCAGTGAACGCAGTGACTGGCAATCAAGGCTTCCTGAATTAGAATCGGATGCGTCCGTCTGGTTCACAGACGGTTCCCGAATTACAGAGGGTACGGGTGCCGGGGTCAGAGGTCCAAACTTCTCTGCATCTCTACCACTCGGAAAAGAAGCCACAATCTTTCAAGCCGAACTGATCGCGGTAGATCTGTGTGTCCAAGAGAATCTCAGGATAGCGCAACGGAATAAAACAATCTACATTCTTTCAGACAGTCAAGCTGTTCTCAAAGCTCTAGTCTCCCACAAGCAGGAGTCAATGCTGGTCTGGGAATGTCTCCAAAAACTCATCACACTGGCAAAGAGGAACTGTGTTACCTTAATGTGGGTGCCAGGTTACATAGGAGTCGCTGAAAAGAGGCAGACCGCCTTACCAAAAATGGTTCAAAAACAAAACTAATTAGGCCAGAACCATTCTGCGGCAAACAAAGAGGATACTCCAAATTAGTACTCAACAGATGGATAGAGCAAGAGCATAGGCTCTACTGGGGAAAACTCCCTAAACTCACGATATCCAAGAAACTTATCACACCAAATCAAGGTGGATAAACTATTAAACCTCAGCAAAAAGGACATTCGTACCTTTAATAGGTCTCATGACTGGGCATAGCCCAGTACTCTACCACCTCAAGAAAATGGGACTGGCTGAGGAGGACAGTTGTCGCCTCTGCCACAATGACAGGGAAACAACGGAACACCTTCTGTGCTACTGCGAAGCAGCTGCAAGAAGAAGACTCAATCATCTAGGAAAGGGTATTCTCACCACAGATGAACTCGCCAATATGGCTGCCGAATCCATATTAAGGTTATATCGTTCTCTTAATATGGGCTAGGGAGAAAGTGGCAGTAAACGCACAATAGATCTGAAGGTCGCAGTGCTCTCTTGCGTCCCCCAAAAAAAAAAAAAAAAAAATTTTTCTTATTTTGTTGCGAAATATGGACAAAAACAGAAAACTAAAATATTTCAGATACTTTTTTGTTTTTTTTTCCTTATTTTGTTGAGAAATATGGACAAAACCAGAAAACTCAAATATTTCAGATACTTCCTTGTTATATTTTCGTTATTTTGTTGCAAAATATGGACAACAAAAGAAAATTCAAATATTTCAGATATTTTTTTGTTTTTTTTTTCGTTATTTTGTTGGGAAATATGGACAAAAATAGAAAACTCAAATATTTCAGAGAATTTGTTGATTTTTTTTGTTATTTTGTTGCGACAAAAACAGAAAGCTGAAATATTTCAGATATTTTTATGTTTTTTTTAGTTATTTTGTTGCGAAATATGGACAAAAACAGAAAACTCAAATATTTCAGATTCTTTCTGTTTTTATCGATATTTAGTTGCGAAAGATGGACAGAAACAGAAAACTCAAATATTTCAGATACTTTTTTGTTTTTTTTCTTTATTTTGTTGCGAACTATGGACAACAACAGGAAACTAAAATATTTCAGATAGTTTTTTTTTTTTTTTCCTTATTTTGTTGAGAAATATGGAAAAAACCAGAAAACTCAAATATTTCAGATACTTTTTTTTTCGTTATTGTGTTGCGAAATATGGACAAAAACAGAAAACTAAAATATTTCAGACACTTTTTTGGTTGTTTTTTTCCTTATTTTGTTGAGAAATATGGACAAAAACAGGAAACTCAAATATTTCAGAGAATTTGTTGTTTTTTCCCGTTATTTTGTTGCGAAGTATGGACAAAACCAGAAAACTCAAATATTTCAGATTCTTTCTTGTTAGTTTTTCGTTATTTTGTTGCGAAATATGGACAAAAATAGAAAACTAAAATATTTTAGATAGTTTTTTGTTTTTTTTTCATTATTTTGTTGCGAAATATGGACAAAAACAGAAAACTCAAATATTTCAGATACTTTGTCGTTTTTTTGTCGTTATTTTGTTGCGAAATATGGACAAAAAAACTCAAATATTTCAGATTCTTTTTGTTTTTTCCGATATTTAATTGGGAAATATGGACAAAAACAAAAAACTCATATATTTTTGATAGTTTTTTGTTTTTTTTTCGTTATTTTGTTGCGAAATATGGACACAAACAGAAAACTCAAATATTTCAGATAGTTTTTTGTTTTTTTTCCTTATTTTGTTCAGAAATATGGACAAAACCAGAAAACTCAAATATTTCAGATACTTTTTTTTTCGTTATTGTGTTGCGAAATATGGACAAAAACAGAAAACTAAAATATTTCAGACACTTTTTTGGTTGTTTTTTTCCTTATTTTGTTGAGAAATATGGACAAAAACAGGAAACTCAAATATTTCAGAGAATTTGTTGTTTTTTCCCGTTATTTTGTTGCGAAGTATGGACAAAACCAGAAAACTCAAATATTTCAGATTCTTTCTTGTTAGTTTTTCGTTATTTTGTTGCTAAATATAGACAAAAACAGGAAACTTAAATATTTCAGATACTTTGTCCTTTTTTCCGTTATTTTGTTGCGAAATATGGACAAAAACAGAAAACGCAAATATTTCAGATAATTTTTTGTCATTTTTTCGTTATTTTGTTGCGAAATATGTACAAAAACAGAAAACTCAAATATTTCAGAGAATTTGTTGCTTTTTCCCGTTATTTTTTTGCGAAATATGGACAAAACCAGAAAACTCAAATATTTCAGATACTTCCTTGTTATTTTTTCGTTACTTTGTTACGAAATATGGACAAACACAGAAAACTACAATATTTCAGATACTTTCTTCTTATTTTTTCGTTATTTTATAGCGAAATATGGACAAAAAATGAAAACTCAAATATTTCAGATACTTCATCGTCAGAGAATTTGTTGTTTTTTCCCGTTATTTTGTTGCGAAATATGGACAAAACCAGAAAACTCAAATATTTCAGATACTTTCTTGTTAGTTTTTCGTTATTTTGTTGTGACATATGGACAAAAACAGAGAACTAAAATATTTTAGATAGTTTTTTTTTTTTTTCATTATTTTGTTGCGAAATATGGACAAAAACAGAAAACTCAAATATTTCAGATACTTTGTCGTTTTTTTGTCGTTATTTTTTGCGAAATATGGACAAAAAAACTCAAATATTTCAGATTCTTTTTGTTTTTTCCGATATTTAATTGGGAAATATGGACAAAAACAGAAAACTCAAATATTTCAGATAGTTTTTTGTTTTTTTTTTCGTTATTTTGTAGCGAAATAAGGACAAAAAATGAAAACTCAAATATTTCAGATCATATTTTCGTATTTTTTTCGTTATTTTGTTGCGAAATATGGACAACAAAAGAAAATTCAAATATTTCAGATATTTTTTTGTTTTTTTTTTCGTTATTTTGTTGGGAAATATGGACAAAAATAGAAAACTCAAATATTTCAGAGAATTTGTTGATTTTTTTTGTTATTTTGTTGCGACAAAAACAGAAAGCTGAAATATTTCAGATATTTTTATGTTTTTTTTAGTTATTTTGTTGCGAAATATGGACAAAAACAGAAAACTCAAATATTTCAGATTCTTTCTGTTTTTATCGATATTTAGTTGCGAAAGATGGACAGAAACAGAAAACTCAAATATTTCAGATACTTTTTTGTTTTTTTTCTTTATTTTGTTGCGAACTATGGACAACAACAGGAAACTAAAATATTTCAGATAGTTTTTTTTTTTTTTTCCTTATTTTGTTGAGAAATATGGAAAAAACCAGAAAACTCAAATATTTCAGATACTTTTTTTTTCGTTATTGTGTTGCGAAATATGGACAAAAACAGAAAACTAAAATATTTCAGACACTTTTTTGGTTGTTTTTTTCCTTATTTTGTTGAGAAATATGGACAAAAACAGGAAACTCAAATATTTCAGAGAATTTGTTGTTTTTTCCCGTTATTTTGTTGCGAAGTATGGACAAAACCAGAAAACTCAAATATTTCAGATTCTTTCTTGTTAGTTTTTCGTTATTTTGTTGCGAAATATGGACAAAAATAGAAAACTAAAATATTTTAGATAGTTTTTTGTTTTTTTTTCATTATTTTGTTGCGAAATATGGACAAAAACAGAAAACTCAAATATTTCAGATACTTTGTCGTTTTTTTGTCGTTATTTTGTTGCGAAATATGGACAAAAAAACTCAAATATTTCAGATTCTTTTTGTTTTTTCCGATATTTAATTGGGAAATATGGACAAAAACAAAAAACTCATATATTTTTGATAGTTTTTTGTTTTTTTTTCGTTATTTTGTTGCGAAATATGGACACAAACAGAAAACTCAAATATTTCAGATAGTTTTTTGTTTTTTTTCCTTATTTTGTTCAGAAATATGGACAAAACCAGAAAACTCAAATATTTCAGATACTTTTGTTTTCGTTATTGTGTTGCGAAATATGGACAAAAACAGAAAAATAAAATATTTCAGACAATTTTTGTGGTTGTTTTTTTCCTTATTTTGTTGAGAAATATGGACAAAAACAGGAAACTCAAATATTTCAGAGAATTTGTTGTTTTTTCCCGTTATTTTGTTGCGAAGTATGGACAAAACCAGAAAACTCAAATATTTCAGATTCTTTCTTGTTAGTTTTTCGTTATTTTGTTGCTAAATATAGACAAAAACAGGAAACTTAAATATTTCAGATACTTTGTCCTTTTTTCCGTTATTTTGTTGCGAAATATGGACAAAAACAGAAAACGCAAATATTTCAGATAATTTTTTGTCATTTTTTCGTTATTTTGTTGCGAAATATGTACAAAAACAGAAAACTCAAATATTTCAGAGAATTTGTTGCTTTTTCCCGTTATTTTTTTGCGAAATATGGACAAAACCAGAAAACTCAAATATTTCAGATACTTCCTTGTTATTTTTTCGTTACTTTGTTACGAAATATGGACAAACACAGAAAACTACAATATTTCAGATACTTTCTTCTTATTTTTTCGTTATTTTATAGCGAAATATGGACAAAAAATGAAACCTCAAATATTTCAGATACTTCATCGTCAGAGAATTTGTTGTTTTTTCCCGTTATTTTGTTGCGAAATATGGACAAAACCAGAAAACTCAAATATTTCAGATACTTTCTTGTTAGTTTTTCGTTATTTTGTTGTGACATATGGACAAAAACAGAGAACTAAAATATTTTAGATAGTTTTTTTGTTTTTTTTCATTATTTTGTTGCGAAATATGGACAAAAACAGAAAACTCAAATATTTCAGAGAATTTGTTGTTTTTTTCCCGTTATTTTTTGCGAAATATGGACAAAAAAACTCAAATATTTCAGATTCTTTTTGTTTTTTCCGATATTTAATTGGGAAATATGGACAAAAACAGAAAACTCAAATATTTCAGATAGTTTTTTGTTTTTTTTTTCGTTATTTTGTAGCGAAATAAGGACAAAAAATGAAAACTCAAATATTTCAGATCATATTTTCGAATTTTTTTCGTTATTTTGTTGCGAAATATGGACAAAAAAAGAAAACGCAAATATTTCAGATTCTTGTTGTTTTTTTCGATATTTAGTTGCGAAATATGGACAAAAACAGAAAGCGAAAATATTTCAGATACTTTTTGTTTCTTTTTTCGTTATTTTGTTGGGAAATATGGACAAAAACAGAAAACTAAAATATTTCAGAGAAATTGTTGTTTTTTTTCGTAATTTTGTTGCTAAATATGGACAAAAATAGAAAACTCAAATATTTCAGAGAATTTGTTGATTTTTTTTGTTATTTTGTTGCGACAAAAACAGAAAGCTGAAATATTTCAGATATTTTTATGTTTTTTTTAGTTATTTTGTTGCGAAATATGGACAAAAACAGAAAACTCAAATATTTCAGATTCTTTCTGTTTTTATCGATCTTTAGTTGCGGAAGATGGACAGAAACAGAAAACTCAAATATTTCAGATACTTTTTTGTTTTTTTTCTTTATTTTGTTGCGAACTATGGACAACAACAGGAAACTAAAATATTTCAGATAGTTTTTTTTTTTTCCTTATTTTGTTGAGAAATATGGAAAAAACCAGAAAACTCAAATATTTCAGATACTTTTTTTTTCGTTATTGTGTTGCGAAATATGGACAAAAACAGAAAACTAAAATATTTCAGACACTTTTTTGGTTGTTTTTTTCCTTATTTTGTTGAGAAATATGGACAAAAACAGGAAACTCAAATATTTCAGAGAATTTGTTGTTTTTTCCCGTTATTTTGTTGCGAAGTATGGACAAAACCAGAAAACTCAAATATTTCAGATTCTTTCTTGTTAGTTTTTCGTTATTTTGTTGCGAAATATGGACAAAAATAGAAAACTAAAATATTTTAGATAGTTTTTTGTTTTTTTTTTCATTATTTTGTTGCGAAATATGGACAAAAACAGAAAACTCAAATATTTCAGATACTTTGTCGTTTTTTTGTCGTTATTTTGTTGCGAAATATGGACAAAAAAACTCAAATATTTCAGATTCTTTTTGTTTTTTCCGATATTTAATTGGGAAATATGGACAAAAACAAAAAACTCATATATTTTTGATAGTTTTTTGTTTTTTTTTCGTTATTTTGTTGCGAAATATGGACACAAACAGAAAACTCAAATATTTCAGATAGTTTTTTGTTTTTTTTTCCTTATTTTGTTCAGAAATATGGACAAAACCAGAAAACTCAAATATTTCAGATACTTTTTTTTTCGTTATTGTGTTGCGAAATATGGACAAAAACAGAAAACTAAAATATTTCAGACACTTTTTTGGTTGTTTTTTTCCTTATTTTGTTGAGAAATATGGACAAAAACAGGAAACTCAAATATTTCAGAGAATTTGTTGTTTTTTCCCGTTATTTTGTTGCTAAATATGGACAAAAATAGAAAACTCAAATATTTCAGAGAATTTGTTGATTTTTTTTGTTATTTTGTTGCGACAAAAACAGAAAGCTGAAATATTTCAGATATTTTTATGTTTTTTTTAGTTATTTTGTTGCGAAATATGGACAGAAACAGAAAACTCAAATATTTCAGATACTTTTTTGTTTTTTTTCTTTATTTTGTTGCGAACTATGGACAACAACAGGAAACTAAAATATTTCAGATAGTTTTTTTTTTTTTTCCTTATTTTGTTGAGAAATATGGAAAAAACCAGAAAACTCAAATATTTCAGATACTTTTTTTTTCGTTATTGTGTTGCGAAATATGGACAAAAATAGAAAACTAAAATATTTCAGACACTTTTTTGGTTGTTTTTTTCCTTATTTTGTTGAGAAATATGGACAAAAACAGGAAACTCAAATATTTCAGAGAATTTGTTGTTTTTTCCCGTTATTTTGTTGCGAAGTATGGACAAAACCAGAAAACTCAAATATTTCAGATTCTTTCTTGTTAGTTTTTCGTTATTTTGTTGCGAAATATGGACAAAAATAGAAAACTAAAATATTTTAGATAGTTTTTTGTTTTTTTTTCATTATTTTGTTGCGAAATATGGACAAAAACAGAAAACTCAAATATTTCAGATACTTTGTCGTTTTTTTGTCGTTATTTTGTTGCGAAATATGGACAAAAAAACTCAAATATTTCAGATTCTTTTTGTTTTTTCCGATATTTAATTGGGAAATATGGACAAAAACAAAAAACTCATATATTTTTGATAGTTTTTTGTTTTTTTTTCGTTATTTTGTTGCGAAATATGGACACAAACAGAAAACTCAAATATTTCAGATAGTTTTTTGTTTTTTTTCCTTATTTTGTTCAGAAATATGGACAAAACCAGAAAACTCAAATATTTCAGATACTTTTTTTTTCGTTATTGTGTTGCGAAATATGGACAAAAACAGAAAACTAAAATATTTCAGACACTTTTTTGGTTGTTTTTTTCCTTATTTTGTTGAGAAATATGGACAAAAACAGGAAACTCAAATATTTCAGAGAATTTGTTGTTTTTTCCCGTTATTTTGTTGCGAAGTATGGACAAAACCAGAAAACTCAAATATTTCAGATTCTTTCTTGTTAGTTTTTCGTTATTTTGTTGCTAAATATAGACAAAAACAGGAAACTTAAATATTTCAGATACTTTGTCCTTTTTTCCGTTATTTTGTTGCGAAATATGGACAAAAACAGAAAACGCAAATATTTCAGATAATTTTTTGTCATTTTTTCGTTATTTTGTTGCGAAATATGTACAAAAACAGAAAACTCAAATATTTCAGAGAATTTGTTGCTTTTTCCCGTTATTTTTTTGCGAAATATGGACAAAACCAGAAAACTCAAATATTTCAGATACTTCCTTGTTATTTTTTCGTTACTTTGTTACGAAATATGGACAAACACAGAAAACTACAATATTTCAGATACTTTCTTCTTATTTTTTCGTTATTTTATAGCGAAATATGGACAAAAAATGAAAACTCGAATATTTCAGATACTTCATCGTCAGAGAATTTGTTGTTTTTTCCCGTTATTTTGTTGCGAAATATGGACAAAACCAGAAAACTCAAATATTTCAGATACTTTCTTGTTAGTTTTTCGTTATTTTGTTGTGACATATGGCCAAAAACAGAGAACTAAAATATTTTAGATAGTTTTTTTTTTTTTTCATTATTTTGTTGCGAAATATGGACAAAAACAGAAAACTCAAATATTTCAGATACTTTGTCGTTTTTTTGTCGTTATTTTTTGCGAAATATGGGCAAAAAAACTCAAATATTTCAGATTCTTTTTGTTTTTTCCGATATTTAATTGGGAAATATGGACAAAAACAGAAAACTCAAATATTTCAGATAGTTTTTTGTTTTTTTTTTTCGTTATTTTGTAGCGAAATAAGGACAAAAAATGAAAACTCAAATATTTCAGATCATATTTTCGAATTTTTTTCGTTATTTTGTTGCGAAATATGGACAAAAAAAGAAAACGCAAATATTTCAGATTCTTGTTGTTTTTTTCGATATTTAGTTGCGAAATATGGACAAAAACAGAAAGCGAAAATATTTCAGATACTTTTTGTTTCTTTTTTCGTTATTTTGTTGGGAAATATGGACAAAAACAGAAAACTAAAATATTTCAGAGAAATTGTTGTTTTTTTTCGTAATTTTGTTGCTAAATATGGACAAAAACAGGAAACTCAAATATTTCAGATATTTTTTGTTTTTTTTCGTTATTTTGTTGCGAAATATGGACAAAAACAGAAAACTCAAATATTTCAGATACTTTGTACTTTTTTTCCGTTATTTTGTTGCGAAATATGGACAAAAACATAAAACTCAAATATTTCAGATACTTTTTTGTCATTTTTTCGTTATTTTGTTGCGAAATATGTACAAAAACAGAAAACTCAAATATTTCAGAGAATTTGTTGTTTTTTCCCGTTATTTTGTTGCGAAATATGGACAAAACCAGAAAACTCAAATATTTCAGATATTTTCTTGTTATTTTTTCGTTATTTTGTTGCGAAATATGGACAAAAACAGAGAACTAAAATATTTTAGATAGTTTTTTGTTTTTTTTCATTATTTTGTTGCGAAATATGGACAAAAACAGAAAACTGAAATATTTCAGATACTTTGTCGTTTTTTTCCGTTATTTTGTTGCGAAATATGGACAAAAACAGAAAACTACAATATTTCAGATACTTTCTTCTTATTTTTTCGTTATTTTATAGCGAAATATGGACAAAAAATGAAAACTCAAATATTTCAGATACTTCGTCGTTTTTTTCCGATATTTTGTTGCGAAATATGGACAAAACCAGAAAACTCAAATATTTCAGATATTTTCTTGTTATTTTTTCGTTATTTTGTTGCGAAATATGGACAAAAAACAGAAAACTACAATATTTCAGATACTTTCTTCTTATTTTTTCGTTATTTTATAGCGAAATATGGACAAAAAATGAAAACTCAAATATTTCAGATACCTCGTCGTGTTTTTCCGTTATTTTGTTGCGAAATATGCGCAAAAACAGAAAACTCTAATATTTCAGGTACTTTTTTCTCAGTTTTTCGTTATTTTGTTGCGAAATATATACAAACACAGAAAACTCAAATATTTCAGAGAATTTGATGTTTTTCCCATTATTTTGTTGCGAAATATGGACAAAACCAGATAACTCAAATATTTCAGATACTTTCTTGTTATTATTTCGTTATTTTGTTGCGAAATATGGACAAAAACAGAGAACTAAAATATTTTATATAGTTTTTTGTTTTTTTTTCATTATTTTGTTGCGAAATATGGACAAAAACAGAAAACTCAAATATTTCAGATACTTTGTCGTTTTTTTGTAGTTATTTTGTTGCGAAATAAGGACAACAAAACTCAAATATTTCAGATCATATTTTCGTATTTTTTTCGTTATTTTGTTGCGAAATATGGACAAAAAACGAAAACGCAAATACTTCAGATTCTTTTTGTTTTTTCGATATTTAGTTGCGAAATATAGACAAAACCAGAAAACTCAAATATTTCAGATACTTTTTTTTGTTATTTTGTTGCGAAATATTGACAAAAACAGAAAACTCAAATATTTCAGATATTTTTAGTTTTTTTTTTTCGTTATTTTGTTGCGAAATATGGACAAAAACAGAAAACTCAAATATTTCAGATACTTTGTCCTATTTTTCCGTTATTTTGTTGCGAAATATGTACTAAAACAGAAAACTCAAATATTTCAGAGAATTTGTTGTTTTTTCCCGTTATTTTGTTGCGAAATATGGACAAAACCAGAAAACTCAAATATTTCAGATACTTCCTTGTTATTTTTTCGTTACTTTGTTACGAAATATGGACAGACACAAAAAACTACAATATCTCAGATACTTTCTTCATATTTTTTCGTTATTTTATAGCGAAATATGGACAAAAAATGAAAACTCAAATATTTCAGATACTTCGTCGTTTTTTTCCGTTATTTTGTTGCGAAATATGGACAAAACCAGAAAACTCAAATATTTCAGAGAATTTGTTGTTTTTTCCCGTTATTTTGTTGCGAAATATAGACAAAACCAGAAAACTCAAATATTTCAGATACTTCCTTGTTATTTTTTCGTTATTTTGTTGCGAAATATGGACAAAAACAGAAAACTCAAATATTTCAGATATTTTTAGTGTTTTTTTTTCGTTATTTTGTTGCGAAATATGGACAAAAACAGAAAACTCAAATATTTCAGATACTTTGTCCTATTTTTCCGTTATTTTGTTGCGAAATATGTACTAAAACAGAGAACTCAAATATTTCAGAGAATTTGTTGTTTTTTCCCGTTATTTTGTTGCGAAATATGGACAAAACCAGAAAACTCAAATATTTCAGATACTTCCTTGTTATTTTTTCGTTACTTTGTTACGAAATATGGACAGACACAAAAAACTACAATATTTCAGATACTTTCTTCATATTTTTTCGTTATTTTATAGCGAAATATGGACAAAAAATGAAAACTCAAATATTTCAGATACTTCGTCGTTTTTTTCCGTTATTTTGTTGCGAAATATGGACAAAAACAGAAAACTCAAATATTTCAGGTACTTTTTTCTCATTTTTTCGTTATTTTGTTGCGAAATATGTACAAAAACAGAAAACTCAAATATTTCAGAGAATTTGTTGTTTTTTCCCGTTATTTTGTTGCGAAATATGGACAAAACCAGAAAACTCAAATATTTCAGATACTTTCTTGTTATTTTTTCGTTATTTTGTTGCGAAATATGGAAAAAAAAGAAAGTTAAAATATTTCAGATAGTTTTTTGTTTTTTTTTCCTTATTTTGTTGAGAAATATGGACAAAACCAGAAAACTCTAATATTTCAGATACTTTTTTTTCGTTATTTTGTTGCGAAATATGTACAAAAACAGAAAACTCAAATATTTCAGAGAATTTGTTGTTTTTTCCCGTTATTTTGTTGCGAAATATGGACAAAACCAGAAAACTCAAATATTTCAGATACTTCCTTGTTATTTTTTCGTTATTTTGTTGCGAAATATGGACAAAAACAGAAAACTCAAATATTTCAGATATTTTTAGTTTTTTTTTTTCGTTATTTTGTTGCGAAATATGGACAAAAACAGAAAACTCAAATATTTCAGATACTTTGTCCTATTTTTCCGTTATTTTGTTGCGAAAAATGTACTAAAACAGAAAACTCAAATATTTCAGAGAATTTGTTGTTTTTTCCCGTTATTTTGTTGCGAAATATGGACAAAACCAGAAAACTCAAATATTTCAGATACTTCCTTGTTATTTTTTCGTTACTTTGTTACGAAATATGGACAGACACAAAAAACTACAATATTTCAGATACTTTCTTCATATTTTTTCGTTATTTTATAGCGAAATATGGACAAAAAATGAAAACTCAAATATTTCAGATACTTCGTCGTTTTTTTCCGTTATTTTGTTGCGAAATATGGACAAAAGCAGAAAACTCAAATATTTTATATACCCTTTTCTCATTTTTTCCTTATTTTGTTGCGATATATGTACAAAAACAGAAAACTCAAATATTTCAGAGAATTTGTTGTTTTTTCCCGTTATTTTGTTGCGAAATATGGACAAAACCAGAAAACTCAAATATTTCAGATACTTTCTTGTTATTTTTTCGTTATTTTGTTGCGAAATATGGAAAAAAAAAGAAAGTTAAAATATTTCAGATAGTTTTTTGTTTTTTTTTCCTTATTTTGTTGAGAAATATGGACAAAACCAGAAAACTCTAATATTTCAGAGAATTTGTTGTTTTTTCCCGTTATTTTGTTGCGAAATATGGACAAAACCAGAAAACTCAAATATTTCAGATACTTCCTTGTTATTTTTTCGTTACTTTGTTACGAAATATGGACAGGCACAAAAAACTACAATATTTCAGATACTTTCTTCATATTTTTTCGTTATTTTATAGCGAAATATGGACAAAAAATGAAAACTCAAATATTTCAGATACTTCGTCGTTTTTTTCCGTTATTTTGTTGCGAAATATGGACAAAAACAGAAAACTCAAATATTTCAGGTACTTTTTTCTCATTTTTTCGTTATTTTGTTGCGAAATATGTACAAAAACAGAAAACTCAAATATTTCAGAGAATTTGTTGTTTTTTCCCGTTATTTTGTTGCGAAATATGGACAAAACCAGAAAACTCAAATATTTCAGATACTTTCTTGTTATTTTTTCGTTATTTTGTTGCGAAATATGGAAAAAAAAAGAAAGTTAAAATATTTCAGATAGTTTTTTGTTTTTTTTTCCTTATTTTGTTGAGAAATATGGACAAAACCAGAAAACTCTAATATTTCAGATACTTTTTTTTCGTTATTTTGTTGCGAAATATGTACAAAAACAGAAAACTCAAATATTTCAGAGAATTTGTTGTTTTTTCCCGTTATTTTGTTGCGAAATATGGACAAAACCAGAAAACTCAAATATTTCAGATACTTCCTTGTTATTTTTTCGTTATTTTGTTGCGAAATATGGACAAAAACAGAAAACTCAAATATTTCAGATATTTTTAGTTTTTTTTTTTCGTTATTTTGTTGCGAAATATGGACAAAAACAGAAAACTCAAATATTTCAGATACTTTGTCCTATTTTTCCGTTATTTTGTTGCGAAATATGTACTAAAACAGAAAACTCAAATATTTCAGAGAATTTGTTGTTTTTTCCCGTTATTTTGTTGCGAAATATGGACAAAACCAGAAAACTCAAATATTTCAGATACTTCCTTGTTATTTTTTCGTTACTTTGTTACGAAATATGGACAGACACAAAAAACTACAATATTTCAGATACTTTCTTCATATTTTTTCGTTATTTTATAGCGAAATATGGACAAAAAATGAAAACTCAAATATTTCAGATACTTCGTCGTTTTTTTCCGTTATTTTGTTGCGAAATATGGACAAAAACAGAAAACTCAAATATTTCAGGTACTTTTTTCTCATTTTTTCGTTATTTTGTTGCGAAATATGTACAAAAACAGAAAACTCAAATATTTCAGAGAATTTGTTGTTTTTTCCCGTTATTTTGTTGCGACATATGGACAAAATCAGAAAACTCAAATATTTCAGATACTGTTTTGTTTTTTTTTCGTTATTTTGTTGCGAAATATGGACAAAAACGGAAAAATCAAATATTTCAGATACTTTTTTGTTTTTTTTTCCGTTATTTTGTTGCGAAATATGTACAAAAACAGAAAACTAAAATATCTCAGATACTTTTAGTTTGTTTTTTTCCTAATTTTGTTGAGAAATATGGACAAAAGCAGAAAACTCAAATATTTTATATACCTTTTTCTCATTTTTTCCTTATTTTGTTGCGATATATGTACAAAAACAGAAAACTCAAATATTTCAGAGAATTTGTTGTTTTTTCCCGTTATTTTGTTGCGAAATATGGACAAAAACAGAAAACTCAAATATTTCAGATATTTTTAGTTTTTTTTTTTCGTTATTTTGTTGCGAAATATGGACAAAAACAGAAAACTCAAATATTTCAGATACTTTGTCCTATTTTTCCGTTATTTTGTTGCGAAATATGTACTAAAACAGAAAACTCAAATATTTCAGAGAATTTGTTGTTTTTTCCCGTTATTTTGTTGCGAAATATGGACAAAACCAGAAAACTCAAATATTTCAGATACTTCCTTGTTATTTTTTCGTTACTTTGTTACGAAATATGGACAGACACAAAAAACTACAATATTTCAGATACTTTCTTCATATTTTTTCGTTATTTTATAGCGAAATATGGACAAAAAATGAAAACTCAAATATTTCAGATACTTCGTCGTTTTTTTCCGTTATTTTGTTGCGAAATATGGACAAAAACAGAAAACTCAAATATTTCAGGTACTTTTTTCTCATTTTTTCGTTATTTTGTTGCGAAATATGTACAAAAACAGAAAACTCAAATATTTCAGAGAATTTGTTGTTTTTTCCCGTTATTTTGTTGCGACATATGGACAAAATCAGAAAACTCAAATATTTCAGATACTGTTTTGTTTTTTTTTCGTTATTTTGTTGCGAAATATGGACAAAAACGGAAAAATCAAATATTTCAGATACTTTTTTGTTTTTTTTCCGTTATTTTGTTGCGAAATATGTACAAAAACAGAAAACTAAAATATCTCAGATACTTTTAGTTTGTTTTTTTCCTAATTTTGTTGAGAAATATGGACAAAAGCAGAAAACTCAAATATTTTATATACCTTTTTCTCATTTTTTCCTTATTTTGTTGCGATATATGTACAAAAACAGAAAACTCAAATATTTCAGAGAATTTGTTGTTTTTTCCCGTTATTTTGTTGCGAAATATGGACAAAACCAGAAAACTCAAATATTTCAGATACTTCCTTTTTATTTTTTCGTTACTTTGTTACGAAATATGGACAAAAAAGGAAAACTACAATATTTCAGATACTTTCTTCTTATTTTTTCGTTATTTTATAGCGAAATATGGACAAAAAATGAAAACTCAAATATTTCAGATACTTCGTCGTTTTTTTCCCTTATTTTGTTGCGAAATATGGATAAAAACAGAAAACTCAAATATTTCAGGTACTTTTTTCTCATTTTTCCGTTATTTTGTTGCGAAATATGTACCAAAACAGAAAACTCAAATATTTCAGAGAATTTGTTGTTTTTTCCCGTTATTTTGTTGCGAAATCTGGACAAAACCAGAAAACTCAAATATTTCAGATACTTCCTGGTTATTTTTTCGTTATTTTGTTGCGAAATATGGACAAAAACAGAAAACTCAAATATTTCAGATAGGTTTTTGTTTTTTTTTCGTTATTTGGTTCCGAAATGTGGACAAAAACAGAAAGCTGAAATATTTCAGATACTTTTTTGGTTTTTTTTTCGTTATTTGGTTCCGAAATATGGACAAAAACAGAAAACTAAAATATTTCAGATAGTTTTTTGTTTTTTTTCCTTATTTTTTTGAGAAATATGGACAAAAACAGAAAACTCTAATATTTCAGATACGTTTTTGTCATTTTTCCTTATTTTGTTGCGAAATATGTACAAAAAGAGAAAACTCAAATATTTCAGAGAATTTGTTGCTTTTTCCCGTTATTTTGTTGCGAAATGTGGACAAAACCAGAAAACTCAAATATTTCAGATACTTCCTTGTTATTTTTTCGTTATTTTGTTGCGAAATATGGACAAAAACAGAAAACTCAAATATTTCAGATAGGTTTTTGTTTTTTTTTTCGTTATTTGGTTCCGAAATGTGGACAAAAACAGAAAGCTCAAATATTTCAGATACTTTTTTGGTTTTTTTTTCGTTATTTGGTTCCGAAATATGGACAAAATCAGAAAACTTAAATATTTCAGATACTTTTTTGTTTTTTTTTCGTTATTTTGTTGCGAAATATGGACAAAAACAGAAAACTAAAATATTTCAGATAGTGTTTTGTTTTTTTTCCTTATTTTTTTGAGAAATATGGACAAAACCAGAAAACTCAAATATTTCAGATACTTTTTTTTTTCATTATTGTGTTGCGAAATATGGACAAAAACACAAAACTAAAATATTTTAGACAATTTTTTGGTTGTGTTTTTTCCTTATTTTGTTGAGAAATATGGACAAAAACAGAAAACTCTAATATTTCAGATACGTTTTTGTCATTTTTCCTTATTTTGTTGCGAAATATGTACAAAAACAGAAAACTCAAATATTTCAGAGAATTTGTTGTTTTTTCCCGTTATTTTGTTGCGAAATGTGGACAAAACCAGAAAACTCAAATATTTCAGATACTTCCTTGTTATTTTTTCGTTATTTTGTTGCGAAATATGGACAAAAACAGAAAACTCAAATATTTCAGATAGGTTTTTGTATTTTTTTTTGGTTATTTGGTTCCGAAATGTGGACAAAAACAGAAAGCTCAAATATTTCAGATACTTTTTTGGTTTTTTTTTCGTTATTTGGTTCCGAAATATGGACAAAATCAGAAAACTCAAATATTTCAGATACTTTTTTGTTTTTTTTCGTTATTTTGTTGCGAAATATGGACAAAAACAGAAAACTAAAATATTTCAGATACTTTTTGTTTTGTTATTTTGTTGCTAAATATGGACAAAAAAAAAACTCAAATATTTCAGATATTTTTTTGTTTTTTTTTTCGGTATTTTGTTGGGAAATATGGCCAAAACAGAAAACTAAAATATTTCAGATACTTTTTGTTTGTTTTTTTCCTAATTTTGTTGAGAAATATGGACAAAATCAGAAAACTCAAATATTTCAGATACTTTTTGTTTTGTTATTGTGTTGCTAAATATGGACAAAAACAATAAACTCAAATTTTTCAGATAGTTTTTTGTTTTTTTTTTCGTTGTTTTGTTGCGAAATATGGACAAAAACAGAAATCTCAAATATTTCAGATACTTTCTTGTTATTTTTTCGTTATTTTGTTGCGAAATATGTACAAAAACAGAAAATTAAAATATTTCAGATACTTTTTGTTTGTTTTTTTCCTTATTTTTGTTGAGAAATATGGACAAAAACAGGAAACTCAAAAATTTTAGAGAGTTTGTTTTTTTTTCGTTGTTTTGTTGCGAAATATGGACAAAAATAGAAAGCTCAAATATTTCAGATACTTTCTTTTACTCTTTCGTTATTTTGTTGCGAAACATGGAAAAAAACAGAAAACTCAAATATATCAGATAGGGTTTTGTTTTTTTTTTTCGTTATTTTGTTGCGAAATATTGACAAAAAAAGAAAACTCAAATATTTCAGATACTTTCTTCTTATTTTTTCGCTATTTTGTTGCAAAATATGAACAACAAAAGATAACTCAAATATTTCAGATATTTTTTTGTTTTTTTTTTCGTTATTTTGTTGGAAAATATGAACAAAAATAGAAAACTCAAATATTTCAGAGAATTTGTTGATTTTTTTCGTTATTTTGTTGTG
This sequence comes from Empis livida, assembly GCA_963932195.1. Classification (NCBI taxonomy): domain Eukaryota; kingdom Metazoa; phylum Arthropoda; class Insecta; order Diptera; family Empididae; genus Empis; species Empis livida. Next base: position 25,796,169 of record OZ010646.1, on the reverse strand, counting down.
AAATATGGACAGAACCAGAAAACTCAAATATTTGAGATACTTTTTTTTGTTGTTTTGTTGCGAAATATGGACAAAAATAGAGAGCTCAAATATTTCAGATACTTTTTTGTTTGTTTTTTCCTTAGTTTGTTGAGAAATATGAACAAAACCAGAAAACACAAATATTTCAGATACTTCCTTGTTATTTTTTAATTATTTTGTTGCGAAATATGGACAAAAACAGAAAACTAAAATATTTCAGAAACTTCTTTGTTTTTTTTTGCTTATTTTGTTGAGAAATATGGACACAACCAGAAAGCTCAAATATTACAGATATTTAGTTGCGGAATATTTTTTTGATATTTAGTTGCGGAATATGGACAAAAATAGAAAACGCAAATATTTCAGATAGTTTTTTGTTTTTTTTTTCGTTATTTCGTTGCGAAATTAGGACAAAAACAGAAAACTCAAATATTTCAGATAGTTTTTGTTTTTTTTTCATTATTTTGTTGCGAAATATAGACAAAAACAGAAAACTCATATATTTCAGATAGTTTTAGTTTTTTTTCGGTATTTTGTTGCGAAATATGGACAAAAACAGAAAACTTAAATATTTCAGATACCTTTTTCGTTATTTTGTTGCGAAATATGGACAAAAACAGAAAACTAAAATATTTCGGATACTTTTTTGTTTGTTTTTTCCCTTATTTTGTTGAGAAATATGGACCAAAACAGAAAACTCAAATATTTCAGATAGTTTTTTGTTTTTTTTTCAGTATTTTGTTGCGAAATATAGACAAAAACAGAAAACGCAAATTTTTCAGATTCTTTTTGTTTTTTTCGATATTTAGTTGCGAAATATGGACAAAAACAGAAAACTCAAATATTTCAGATAGTTTTTGTTTTTTTTTTCATTATTTTGTTGCGAAATATAGACAAAAACAGAAAACTCATATATTTCAGATAGTTTTAGTTTTTTTTCGGTATTTTGTTGCGAAATATGGACAAAAACAGAAAACTTAAATATTTCAGATACCTTTTTCGTTATTTTGTTGCAAAATATGGGCAAAAACAGAAAACTAAACTATTTCAGATACTTTTTTGTTTGTTTTTTTCCTTATTTTGTTGCGAAATATGGACAAAAACAGAAAACGCAAATATTTCAGATAGTTTTTTGTCTTTTTTTCATTATTTTGTTGCAAAATATGGACAAAAACAGAAAACTCAAATATTTCAGATACTTTCTTGTTAGTTTTTCGTATTTCGTTGCGAAATATGGACAAAAACAGAAAACTAAACTATTTCAGATACTTTTTTGTTTGTTTTTTTCCTTATTTTGTTGCGAAATATGGACAAAAACAGAAAACTCAAATATTTCAGATCATATTTTTGTATTTTTTTCGTTATTTTGTTGCGAAATATGGACAAAAACAGAAAACGCAAATATTTCAGATTCTTTTTGTTTTTTTCGGTATTTAGTTGCGAAATATGAATAAAAACAGAAAACTCAAATATTTCAGATACTTTTTTGTTTTTTTTTTTCGTTATATTATTGCGAAATATTGACTACAAAAGAAAACTCAAATATTTCAAATATATTTTTAATTTCTTTTCGTTATTTTGTTGGAAAAAATGCACAAAAACAGAAAATTCAAATATTTCAGATTCTTTCTGTTTTTTTCGAAATCTAGTTGCGAAATATGGACAAAAACAGAAAACTCAAATATTTCAGAGAATTTGTTGTTTTTTCCCGTTATTTTGTTGCGAAATATAGACAAAACCAGAAAACTAAAATATTTCCGATACTTCCATGTTATTTTTTCGTTATTTTGTTGCGAAATATGGACGAAAACAGAAAACTAAAATATTTCAGATACTTTTTTGTTTTTTTTTTCGTTATATTATTGCGAATTATGGACAACAAAAGAAAACTCAAATATTTCAGATATATTTTTGTTTTTTTTTTTCGTTATTTTGTTGGGAAATATGGACAAAAATAGAAAACTCAAATATTTCAGAGAATTTGTTGGTTTTTTTCGTTATTTTGTTGCGAAATATGGACAAAACCAGAAAACTAAAATATTTCAGATACTTTTTTGTTTTTTTTTTCGTTATATTATTGCGAGTTATGGACAACAAAAGAAAACTCAAATATTTCAGATATTTTTTTGTTTTTTTTTTCGTTATTTTGTTGGGAAATATGGACAAAAATAGAAAACTCAAATATTTCAGAGAATTTGTTGGTTTTTTTCGTTATTTTGTTGCGAAATATGGACAAAACCAGAAAACTCAAATATTTCAGATACTTTTTTTTGTTATTTTGTTGCGAAATAAGGACAAAAACAGAAAGCTCTAATATTTCAGATACTTTTACGTTTTTTGTCGTTATTTTGTTGCGAAATATGGACAAAAACATAAATCTCAAATATTTCAGATTCTTTATGTTTTTTTCGATATTTAGTTGCGAAATATGGACAAAAACAGAAAACTCAAATATTTCAGATACTTTTTTGTTTTTTTTTCCTTATTTTGTTGAGAAATATGGATAAAACCAGAAAACTCAAATATTTCAGATACTGCCTTGTTATTTTTTAGTTATTTTGTTGCGAAACATGAACAAAAACAGAAAACTAAAATATTTCAGATACTTTTTTGTTTGTTTTTTCCCTTATTTTGTTGAGAAATATGGACAAAAGCAGAAAACTCATATATTTCAGATAGTTTGTTTTTTTTTTTTGTTATTTTGTTGCGTAATATGGACAAAAACAGAAAAATCATATATTTCAGATAGTTTTTTGTTTTTTTTTGTTATTTTGTTGCGTAATATGGACAAAAACAGAAAACTCAAATATTTCAGATACTTTCTTGTTAGTTTTTCGTTTTTCGTTGCGAAATATGGACAAAAACAGAAAACTAAAATATTTCAGATACTTTTTTGTTCTTTTTTTTCGTTATATTATTGCGAAATATTGACTACAAAAGAAAACTCAAATATTTCAGATATTTCTTTGTTTTTTTTTCGTTATTTTGTTGGGAAAAATGCACAAAAACAGAAAACTCAAATATTTCAGATTCTTTCTGTTTTTTTCGAAATCTAGTTGCGAAATATGGACAAAAACAGAAAACTCAAATATATCAGATAGTGTTTTGTTTTTTTTTTTGTTATTTTGTTGCGAAGTATTGACAAAAAAGAAAACTCAAATATTTCAGATACTTTCTTCTTATTTTTTCGTTATTTTGTAGCGAAATATGGACGAAAACAGAAAACACAAATATTTCAGATACTTTTTTTTGTTATTTTGTTGCGAAATAAGGACAAAAACAAAAAGCTCTAATATTTCAGATACTTTTTTTTTCGTTATTTTGGTGCGAAATATGGACAAAAACAGAAAACTCAAATATTTCAGATCATATTTTCGTATTTTTTTCGTTATTTTGTTGCGAAATATGGACAAAAACAGAAAACGCAAATATTTCAGATTCTTTTTGTTTTTTTCGATATTTAGTTGCGAAATATGGACAAAAACAGAAAACTTAAATATTTCAGATACTTTTTTTTTCGTTATTTTGGTGCGAAATATGGACAAAAACAGAAAACTCAAATATTTCAGATCATATTTTCGTATTTTTTTCGTTATTTTGTTGCGAAATATGGACAAAAACAGAAAACGCAAATATTTCAGATTCTTTTTGTTTTTTTCGATATTTAGTTGCGAAATATGGACAAAAACAGAAAACTTAAATATTTCAGATACCTTTTTCGTTATTTTGTTGCAAAATATGGGCAAAAACAGAAAACTAAAATATTTCAAATACTTTTTTGTTGGTTTTTTTCCTTATTTTGTTGCGAAATATGGACAAAAACAGAAAACTCAAATATTTCAGATCATATTTTCGTATTTTTTTCGTTATTTTGTTGCGAAATATGGACAAAAACAGAAAACGCAAATATTTCAGATTCTTTTTGTTTTTTTCGATATTTAGTTGCGAAATATGGACAAAAACAGAAAACTCAAATATTTCAGATACTTTTTTTTCGTTATTTTGGTGCGAAATATGGACAAAAACAGAAAACTCAAATATTTCAAATCATATTTTCGTATTTTTTTCGTTATTTTGTTGCGAAATAAGGACAAAAACAGAAAACGCAAATATTTCAGATTCTTTTTGTTTTTTTCGATATTTAGTGGCGAAATATGGACAAAAAGAGAAAACTCAAATATTTCAGATACTTTTTTTTCGTTATTTTGGTGCGAAATATGGACAAAAACAGAAAACTCAAATATTTCAGATCATATTTTCGTATTTTTTTCGTTATTTTGTTGCGAAATATGGACAAAAACAGAAAACGCAAATATTTCAGATTCTTTTTGTTTTTTTCGATATTTAGTTGCGAAATATGGACAAAAACAGAAAACTTAAATATTTCAGATACCTTTTTCGTTATTTTGTTGCAAAATATGGGCAAAAACAGAAAACTAAAATATTTCAGATAATTTTTTGTTTGTTTTTTTCCTTATTTTGTTGCGAAATATGGACAAAAACAGAAAACTCAAATATTTCAGATCATATTTTTGTATTTTTTTCGTTATTTTGTTGCGAAATATGGACAAAAACAGAAAACGCAATTATTTCAGATTCTTTTTGTTTTTTTCGATATTTAGTTGCGAAATATGAATAAAAACAGAAAACTCAAATATTTCAGATACTTTTTTGTTCTTTTTTTTCGTTATATTATTGCGAAATATTGACTACAAAAGAAAACTCAAATATTTCATATATTTTTTTGTTTTTTTTCGTTATTTTGTTGGGAAAAATGCACAAAAACAGAAAACTCAAATATTTCAGATTCTTTCTGTTTTTTTCGAAATCTAATTGCGAAATATGGACAAAAACAGAAAACTCAAATATATCAGATAGTGTTTTTTTTTTTTTCGTTATTTTGTTGCGAAGTATTGACAAAAAAGAAAACTCAAATATTTCAGATACTTTCTTCTTATTTTTTCGTTATTTTGTAGCGAAATATGGACGATAACAGAAAACACAAATATTTCAGATACTTTTTTGTCATTTTTTCGTTATTTTGTTGCGAAATATGGACGAAAACAGAAAACTAAAATATTTCAGATACGTTTTTTTTTTTTTTTCTTTATTTTGTTGGGAAATATGGACAAAAATAGAAAACTCAAATATTTCAGAGAATTTGTTGGTTTTTTTCGTTATTTTGTTGCGAAATATGGACAAAACCAGAAAACACAAATATTTGAGATACTTTTTTTTGTTATTTTGTTGCGAAATAAGGACAAAAACAGAAAGGTCTAATATTTCAGATACTTTTACGTTTTTTGTCGTTATTTTGTTGCGAAATATGGACAAAAACATAAATCTCAAATATTTCAGATTCTTTATGTTTTTTTCGATATTTAGTTGCGAAATATGGACAAAAACAGAAAACTCAAATATTTCAGATACTTTTTTGTTTTTTTTCCTTATTTTGTTGAGAAATATGGATAAAACCAGAAAACTCAAATATTTCAGATACTGCCTTGTTATTTTTTAGTTATTTTGTTGCGAAAAATGAACAAAAACAGAAAACTAAAATATTTCAGATACTTTTTTTTGTTTTTTTTCGTTATTTTGTTGGGAAATATGGACAAAAACAGAAAGCTCAAATATTTCAGATACTTTTTTGTTTTTTTTTTCCTTATTTTGTTGAGACATATGGACAAAAACAGAAAACTCAAATATTTCAGATACTTTTTTATTTTTTTTTTTCGTTATTTTGTTGGGAAATATGGACAAAAATAGAAAACTCAAATATTTCAGAGAATTTGTTGGTTTTTTTCGTTATTTTGTTGCGAAATATGGACAAAACCAGAAAACTCAAATATTTCAGATACTTCTTTTTGTTATTTTGTTGCGAAATAAGGACAAAAACAGAAAGCTCTAATATTTCAGATACTTTTACGTTTTTTGTCGTTATTTTGTTGCGAAACATGAACAAAAACAGAAAACTAAAATATTTCAGATACTTTTTTGTTCTTTTTTTTTGTTATATTATTGCGAAATATTGACTACAAAAGAAAACTCAAATATTTCAGATATTTCTTTGTTTTTTTTTCGTTATTTTGTTGGGAAAAATGCACAAAAACAGAAAACTCAAATATTTCAGATTCTTTCTGTTTTTTTCGAAATCTAGTTGCGAAATATGGACAAAAACAGAAAACTCAAATATATCAGATAGTGTTTTGTTTTTTTTTTCGTTATTTTGTTGCGAAGTATTGACAAAAAAGAAAACTCAAATATTTCAGATACTTTCTTCTTATTTTTTCGTTATTTTGTAGCGAAATATGGACGAAAACAGAAAACACAAATATTTCAGATACTTTTTTTTTGTTATTTTGTTGCGAAATAAGGACAAAAACAGAAAGCTCTAATATTTCAGATACTTTTACGTTTTTTGTCGTTATTTTGTTGCGAAATATGGACAAAAACATAAATCTCAAATATTTCAGATTCTTTTTGTTTTTTTCGATATTTAGTTGCGAAATATGGACAAAAACAGAAAACTCAAATATTTCAGATACTTTTTTTTCGTTATTTTAGTGCGAAATATGGACAAAAACAGAAAACTCAAATATTTCAGATCATATTTTCGTATTTTTTTCGTTATTTTGTTGCGAAATATGGACAAAAACAGAAAACGCAAATATTTCAGATTCTTTTTGTTTTTTTCGATATTTAGTTGCGAAATATGGACAAAAACAGAAAACTCAAATATTTCAGATACTTTTTTTCGTTATTTTGGTGCGAAATATGGACAAAAACAGAAAACTCAAATATTTCAAATCATATTTTCGTATTTTTTTCGTTATTTTGTTGCGAAATATGGACAAAAACAGAAAACGCAAATATTTCAGATTCTTTTTGTTTTTTTCGATATTTAGTTGCGAAATATGGACAAAAACAGAAAACTCAAATATTTCAGATACTTTTTTTTCGTTATTTTGGTGCGAAATATGGACAAAAACAGAAAACTCAAATATTTCACATCATATTTTCGTATTTTTTCGTTATTTTGTTGCGAAATATGGACAAAAACAGAAAACGCAAATATTTCAGATTCTTTTTGTTTTTTTCGATATTTAGTTGCGAAATATGGACAAAAACAGAAAACTTAAATATTTCAGATACCTTTTTCGTTATTTTGTTGCAAAATATGGGCAAAAACAGAAAACTAAAATATTTCAGATACTTTTTTGTTTGTTTTTTTCCTTATTTTGTTGCGAAATATGGACAAAAACAGAAAACTCAAATATTTCAGATCATATTTTTGTATTTTTTTCGTTATTTTGTTGCGAAATATGGACAAAAACAGAAAACGCAATTATTTCAGATTCTTTTTGTTTTTTTCGATATTTAGTTGCGAAATATGAATCAAAACAGAAAACTCAAATATTTCAGATACTTTTTTGTTCTTTTTTTTCGTTATATTATTGCGAAATATTGACTACAAAAGAAAACTCAAATATTTCAGATATTTTTTTGTTTTTTTTTTCGTTATTTTGTTGGGAAAAATGCACAAAAAGAGAAAACTCAAATATTTCAGATTCTTTCTGTTTTTTTCGAAATTTAATTGCGAAATATGGACAAAAACAGAAAACTCAAATATATCAGATAGTGTTTTTTTTTTTTCGTTATTTTGTTGCGAAGTATTGACAAAAAAGAAAACTCAAATATTTCAGATACTTTCTTCTTATTTTTTCGTTATTTTGTAGCGAAATATGGACGAAAACAGAAAACACAAATATTTCAGATACTTTTTTGTCATTTTTTCGTTATTTTGTTGCGAAATATGGACGAAAACAGAAAACTAAAATATTTCAGATACGTTTTTTTTTTTTTTTGCGTTATTTTGTTGGGAAATATGGACAAAAATAGAAAACTCAAATATTTCAGAGAATTTGTTGGTTTTTTTTTGTTATTTTGTTGCGAAATATGGACAAAACCAGAAAACACAAATATTTGAGATACTTTTTTTTGTTATTTTGTTGCGAAATAAGGACAAAAACAGAAAGGTCTAATATTTCAGATACTTTTACGTTTTTTGTCGTTATTTTGTTGCGAAATATGGACAAAAACATAAATCTCACATATTTCAGATTCTTTATGTTTTTTTCGATATTTAGTTGCGAAATATGGACAAAAACAGAAAACTCATATTTCAGATACTCTTTTGTTTTTTTTCCTTATTTTGTTGAGAAATATGGATAAAACCAGAAAACTCAAATATTTCAGATACTGCCTTGTTATTTTTTAGTTATTTTGTTGCGAAAAATGAACAAACACAGAAAACTAAAATATTTCAGATACTTTTTTTTGTTTTTTTTCGTTATTTTGTTGGGAAATATGGACAAAAACAGAAAGCTCAAATATTTCAGATACTTTTTTGTTTTTTTTTTCCTTATTTTGTTGAGACATATGGACAAAAACAGAAAACTCAAATATTTCAGATACTTTTTTATTTTTTTTTTTCGTTATTTTGTTGGGAAATATGGACAAAAATAGAAAACTCAAATATTTCAGAGAATTTGTTGGTTTTTTTCGTTATTTTGTTGCGAAATATGGACAAAACCAGAAAACTCAAAAATTTCAGATACTTCTTTTTGTTATTTTGTTGCGAAATAAGGACAAAAACAGAAAGCTCTAATATTTCAGATACTTTTACGTTTTTTGTCGTTATTTTGTTGCGAAACATGAACAAAAACAGAAAACTAAAATATTTCAGATACTTTTTTGTATTTTTTTCCTTATTTTGTTGAGAAATATGAACAAAACCAGAAAACTTAAATATTTCAGATACTTCCTTGGTATTTTTTCTCTATTTTGTTGCAAAATATGGACAACAAAAGATAACTCAAATATTTCAGATATTTTTTTGTTTTTTTTTTCGTTATTTTGTTGGGAAATATGGACAAGAATAGAAAACTCAAATATTTCAGAGAATTTGTTGGTTTTTTTCGTTATTTTGTTGCGAAATATGGACAAAACCAGAAAACTCAAATATTTCAGATACTTTTTTTTGTTATTTTGTTGCGAAATAAGGACAAAAACAGAAAGCTCTAATATTTCAGATACTTTTATGTTTTTTGTCGTTATTTTGTTGCGAAATATGGACAAAAACATAAATCTCAAATATTTCAGATTCTTTATGTTTTTTTTTGATATTTAGTTGCGAAATATGGACAAAAACAGAAAACTCAAATATTTCAGATACTTTTTTGTTTTTTTTTCCTTATTTTGTTGAGAAATATGGATAAAACCAGAAAACTCAAATATTTCAGATACTGCCTTGTTATTTTTTAGTTATTTTGTTGCGAAACATGAACAAAAACAGAAAACTAAAATATTTCAGATACGTTTTTGTTTTTTTTTCCTTATTTTGTTGAGAAATATGAACAAAAGCCGAAATCTCAAATATTTCAGATACTTTTTTATTTTTTTTTTTTCGTTATATTATTGCGAATTATGGACAACAAAAGAAAACTCAAATATTTCAGATATTTTTTTGTTTTTTTTTTCGTTATTTTGTTGCGAAACATGAACAAAAACAGAAAACTAAAATATTTCAGATACTTTTTTGTATTTTTTTCCTTATTTTGTTGAGAAATATGAACAAAACCAGAAAACTTAAATATTTCAGATACTTCCTTGTTATTTTTTCGCTATTTTGTTGCAAAATATGGACAACAAAAGATAACTCAAATATTTCAGATATTTTTTTGTTTTTTTTTTCGATATTTTGTTGGGAAATATGGACAAAAATAGAAAACTCAAATATTTCAGAGAATTTATTGATTTTTTTCATTATTTTGTTGCGAAATATGGACAAAAACAGAAAACTCAAATATTTCAGATACTTTTTTGTTTTTTTTGCTTATTTTGTTGAGAAATATGGATAAAACCAGAAAACTCAAATATTTCAGATACTGCCTTGTTATTTTTTAGTTATTTTGTTGCGAAACATGAACAAAAACAGAAAACTAAAATATTTCAGATACTTTTTTGTTTTTTTTTCCTTGTTGAGAAATATGAACAAAAGCAGAAAACTCAAATATTTCAGATACTTTTTTATTTTTTTTTTTCGTTATATTTTTGCGAATTATGGACAACAAAAGAAAACTCAAATATTTCAGATATTTTTTTGTTTTTTTTTTTGTTATTTTGTTGCGAAAGATGGACAAAACCAGAAAACTCAAATATTTCAGATACTTTTTTTTGTTTTTTTTCGTTATTTTGTTGGGAAATATGGACAAAAACAGAAAACACAAATATTTCAGATACTAGTTTTTTCGTTATTTTGTTGCGAAATATGGACAAAAACAGAAAATTCAAATATTTCAGATACTTCGTTGTTATTTTTTCGTTATTTTGTTGCAAAAACCTAAAACTAAAATATTTCAGATACTTTTTTGTTTTTTTTTTCCTTATTTTGTTGAGACATATGGACAAAACCAGAAAAATCAAATATTTCAGATACTTCCTTGTTATGTTTTAGTTATTTTGTTGCGAAATATGGACAACAAAAGAAAACTCAAATATTTAAGAGAATTTGTTGTTTTTTCACGTTATTTTGTTGCGAAATATGGACAAAACCAGAAATCTCAAATATTTCAGATACTTCGTTGTTATTTTTTCTTTATTTTGTTGCGAAATGTGGACAAAAACAGAAAACACAAATATTTCAGATACTAGTTTTTTCGTTATTTTGTTGCGAAATACGGACAAAAACAGAAAGCTCAAATATTTCAGATACTTTTTTGTTTTTTTTCGTTATTTTGTTGCGAAATATGGACAAAAGCAGAAAAATCAAATATTTCAGATACTTCCTTGTTATTTTTTAGTTATTTTGTTGCAAAATATGGACAAAAACAGAAAACACAAATATTTCAGATACTTTTTTGTCATTTTTTCGTTATTTTGTTGCGAAATATGTACAAAAACAGAAAACTCAAATATTTCAGAGAATTTGTTGTTTTTTCCCGTTATTTTGTTGCGAAATATGGACAAAACCAGAAAACTCAAATATTTCCGATATTTCCTTGTTATTTTTTCGTTATTTTGTTGCGAAATATGGACGAAAACAGAAAACTAAAATATTTCAGATACTTTTTTGTTTTTTTTTCCTTATTTTGTTGAGACATATGGACAAAAACAGAAAACTCAAATATTTCAGAGAATTTGTTGATTTTTCCCTTTATTTTGTTGCGAAATATGGACAAAACCAGAAAACTCAAATATTTCCGATACTTCCTTGTTATTTTTTCGTTATTTTGTTGCGAAATATGGACGAAAACAGAAAACTAAAATATTTCAAATACTTTTTTGTTTTTTTTTCCTTATTTTGTTGAGAAATATGGACAAAAGCAGAAAACTCAAATATTTCAGATACTTTTTTATTTTTTTTTTTCGTTATAATATTGCGAATTATGGACAACAAAATAAAATTCAAATATTTCAGATATTTTTTTGTTTTTTTTTCGTTATTTTGTTGGGAAATAAGGACAAAAACAGAAAGCTCTAATATTTCAGATACTTTTACGTTTTTTGTCGTTATTTTGTTGCGAAATATGGACAAAAACATAAATCTCAAATATTTCAGATTCTTTATGTTTTTTTCGATATTTAGTTGCGAAATATGGACAAAAATAGAAAACTCAAATATTTCAGAGAATTTGTTGTTTTTTTTCGTTATTTTGTTGCGAAATATGGACAAAACCAGAAAACTCAAATATTTCAGATACTTTTTTTTGTTATTTTGTTGCGAAATAAGGACAAAAACAGAAAGCTCTAATATTTCAGATACTTTTACGTTTTTTGTCGTTATTTTGTTGCGAAATATGGACAAGAACATAAATCTCAAATATTTCAGATTCTTTATGTTTTTTTCGATATTTAGTTGCGAAATATGGACAAAAATAGAAAACTCAAATATTTCAGAGAATTTGTTGTTTTTTTTCGTTATTTTGTTGCGAAATATGGACAAAACCAGAAAACTCAAATATTTCAGATACTTTTTTTTGTTATTTTGTTGCGAAATAAGGACAAAAACATAAATCTCAAATATTTCAGATTCTTTATGTTTTTTTCGATATTTAGTTGCGAAATATGGACAAAAACAGAGAAAACTCAAATATTTCAGATACTTTTTTGTTTTTTTTTCCTTATTTTGTTGAGAAATATGGACAAAAGCAGAAAACTCAAATATTTCAGATATTTTATTGTTTTTTTTTTTCGTTATTTTGTTGGGAAATATGGACCAAAATAGAAAACTCAAATATTTCAAAGAATTTGTTGATTTTTTTCGTTATTTTGTTGCGAAATATGGACAAAGCCAGAAAACTCAAATATTTTAGATACTTTTTTTTGTTTTTTTTTCGTTATTTTGTTGGGAAATATGGACAAAACAGAAAACTCAAATATTTCAGATACTTTTATGTTTTTTTCGTTATTTTGTTGCGAAATATGGACAAAACCAGAAAACTCAAATATTTCAGATACTTCTTTTTGTTATTTTGTTGCGAAATAAGGACAAAAACAGAAAGCTCTAATATTTCAGATACTTTTACGTTTTTTCTCGTTATTTTGTTGCGAAATATGGACAAAAACATAAATCTCAAATATTTCAGATTCTTTATGTTTTTTTCGATATTTAGTTGCGAAATATGGACAAAAACAGAAAACTCAAATATTTCAGATACTTTTTTGTTTTTTTTTCCTTATTTTTTTGAGAAATATGGATAAAACCAGAAAACTCAAATATTTCAGATACTGCCTTGTTATTTTTTAGTTATTTTGTTGCGAAACATGAACAATAACAGAAAACTAAAATATTTCAGATACTTTTTTGTTCTTTTTTCCTTGTTGAGAAATATGAACAAAAGCAGAAACTCAAATATTTCAGATACTTTTTTGTTTTTTTTTTTCCTTATTTTGTTGAGAAATATGGATTAAAACCAAAAAACTCAAATATTTCAGATACTGCCTTGTTATTTTTTTAGTTATTTTGTTGCGAAACATGAACAAAAACAGAAAACTCAAATATTTCAGATACTTTTTTATTTTTTTTTTTCGTTATATTATTGCGAACTATGGACAACAAAAGATAACTCAAATATTTCAGATATTTTTTTGTTTTTTTTTTCGTTATTTTGTTGGGAAATATGGACAAAAATAGAAAACTCAAATATTTCAGAGAATCTATTGATTTTTTTAATTATTTTGTTGCGAAATATGGACAAAAACAGAAAACTCAAATATTTCAGATACTTTTTTGTTTTTTTTTGCTTATTTTGTTGAGAAATATTGATAAAACCAGAAAACTCAAATATTTCAGATACTGCCTTGTTATTTTTTTAGTTATTTTGTTGCGAAACATGAACAAAAACAGAACACTAAAATATTTCAGATACTTTTTTGTTTTTTTTTCCTTGTTGAGAAATATGAACAAAAGCAGAAAACTCAAATATTTCAGATACTTTTTTATTTATTTTTTTCGTTATATTATTGCGAATTATGGACAACAAAAGAAAACTCAAATATTTCAGATATTTTTTTGTTTTTTTTTTTCGTTATTTTGTTGCGAAATATGGACAAAACCAGAAAACTCAAATATTTCAGATACTTTTTTTTGTTTTTTTTCGTTATTTTGTTGGGAAATATGGACAAAAACAGAAAGGTCAAATATTTCAGATACTTTTATGTTTTTTAAGTTATTTTGTTGCGAAATATGGACAAAAACAGAAAATTCAAATATTTCAGATACTTCGTTGTTATTTTTTCGTTATTTTGTTGCAAAAACCTAAAACTAAAATATTTCAGATACTTTTTTGTTTTTTTTTTTCCTTATTTTGTTGAGACATATGGACAAAACCAGAAAAATCAAATATTTCAGATACTTCCTTGTTATGTTTTAGTTATTTTGTTGCGAAATATGGACAACAAAAGAAAACTCAAATATTTAAGAGAATTTGTTGTTTTTTCACGTTATTTTGTTGCGAAATATGGACAAAACCAGAAATCTCAAATATTTCAGATACTTCGTTGTTATTTTTTCTTTATTTTGTTGCGAAATGTGGACAAAAACAGAAAACACAAATATTTCAGTTACTATTTTTTTCGTTATTTTGTTTGCGAAATACGGACAAAAACAGAAAGCTCAAATATTTCAGATACTTTTTTGTTTTTTATCGTTATTTTGTTGCGAAATATGGACAAAAGCAGAAAAATCAAATATTTCAGATACTTCCTTGTTATTTTTTAGTTATTTTGTTGCAAAATATGGACAAAAACAGAAAACACAAATATTTCAGATACTTTTTTGTCATTTTTTCGTTATTTTGTTGCGAAATATGTACAAAAACAGAAAACTCAAATATTTCAGAGAATTTGTTGTTTTTTCCCGTTATTTTGTTGCGAAATATGGACAAAACCAGAAAACTCAAATATTTCCGATACTTCTTTTTGTTATTTTGTTGCGAAATAAGGACAAAAACAGAAAGCTCTAATATTTCAGATACTTTTACGTTTTTTCTCGTTATTTTGTTGCGAAATATGGACAAAAACATAAATCTCAAATATTTCAGATTCTTTATGTTTTTTTCGATATTTAGTTGCGAAATATGGACAAAAACAGAAAACTCAAATATTTCAGATACTTTTTTGTTTTTTTTTCCTTATTTTTTTGAGAAATATGGATAAAACCAGAAAACTCAAATATTTCAGATACTGCCTTGTTATTTTTTAGTTATTTTGTTGCGAAACATGAACAAAAACAGAAAACTAAAATATTTCAGATACTTTTTTGTTCTTTTTTCCTTGTTGAGAAATATGAACAAAAGCAGAAAACTCAAATATTTCAGATACTTTTTTGTTTTTTTTTCCTTATTTTGTTGAGAAATATGGATAAAACCAAAAAACTCAAATATTTCAGATACTGCCTTGTTATTTTTTTAGTTATTTTGTTGCGAAACATGAACAAAAACAGAAAACTCAAATATTTCAGATACTTTTTTATTTTTTTTTTTCGTTATATTATTGCGAACTATGGACAACAAAAGATAACTCAAATATTTCAGATATTTTTTTGTTTTTTTTTTCGTTATTTTGTTGGGAAATATGGACAAAAATAGAAAACTCAAATATTTCAGAGAATTTATTGATTTTTTTCATTATTTTGTTGCGAAATATGGACAAAAACAGAAAACTCAAATATTTCAGATACTTTTTTGTTTTTTTTTGCTTATTTTGTTGAGAAATATTGATAAAACCAGAAAACTCAAATATTTCAGATACTGCCTTGTTATTTTTTAGTTATTTTGTTGCGAAACATGAACAAAAACAGAACACTAAAATATTTCAGATACTTTTTTGTTTTTTTTTCCTTGTTGAGAAATATGAACAAAAGCAGAAAACTCAAATATTTCAGATACTTTTTTATTTTTTTTTTTCGTTATATTATTGCGAATTATGGACAACAAAAGAAAACTCAAATATTTCAGATATTTTTTTGTTTTTTTTTTCGTTATTTTGTTGCGAAATATGGACAAAACCAGAAAACTCAAATATTGCAGATACTTTTTTTTGTTTTTTTTCGTTATTTTGTTGGGAAATATGGACAAAAACAGAAAGGTCAAATATTTCAGATACTTTTATGTTTTTTAAGTTATTTTGTTGCGAAATATGGACAAAAACAGAAAATTCAAATATTTCAGATACTTCGTTGTTATTTTTTCGTTATTTTGTTGCAAAAACCTAAAACTAAAATATTTCAGATACTTTTTTGTTTTTTTTTTCCTTATTTTGTTGAGACATATGGACAAAACCAGAAAAATCAAATATTTCAGATACTTCCTTGTTATGTTTTAGTTATTTTGTTGCGAAATATGGACAACAAAAGAAAACTCAAATATTTAAGAGAATTTGTTGTTTTTTCACGTTATTTTGTTGCGAAATATGGACAAAACCAGAAATCTCAAATATTTCAGATACTTCGTTGTTATTTTTTCTTTATTTTGTTGCGAAATGTGGACAAAAACAGAAAACACAAATATTTCAGATACTTTTTTTTCGTTATTTTGTTGCGAAATACGGACAAAAACAGAAAGCTCAAATATTTCAGATACTTTTTTGTTTTTTTTCGTTATTTTGTTGCGAAATATGGACAAAAGCAGAAAAATCAAATATTTCAGATACTTCCTTGTTATTTTTTAGTTATTTTGTTGCAAAATATGGACAAAAACAGAAAACACAAATATTTCAGATACTTTTTTGTCATTTTTTCGTTATTTTGTTGCGAAATATGTACAAAAACAGAAAACTCAAATATTTCAGAGAATTTGTTGTTTTTTCCCGTTATTTTGTTGCGAAATATGGACAAAACCAGAAAACTCAAATATTTCCGATATTTCCTTGTTATTTTTTCGTTATTTTGTTGCGAAATATGGACGAAAACAGAAAACTAAAATATTTCAGATACTTTTTTGTTTTTTTTTCCTTATTTTGTTGAGACATATGGACAAAAACAGAAAACTCAAATATTTCAGAGAATTTGTTGTTTTTTCCCGTTATTTTGTTGCGAAATATGGACAAAACCAGAAAACTCAAATATTTCCGATACTTCCTTGTTATTTTTTCGTTATTTTGTTGCGAAATATGGACGAAAACAGAAAACTAAAATATTTCAGATACTTTTTTGTTTTTTTTTCCTTATTTTGTTGAGAAATATGGACAAAAGCAGAAAACTCAAATATTTCAGATACTTTTTTATTTTTTTTTTTCGTTATAATATTGCGAATTATGGACAACAAAATAAAATTCAAATATTTCAGATATTTTTTTGTTTTTTTTTTTCGTTATTTTGTTGGGAAATAAGGACAAAAACAGAAAGCTCTAATATTTCAGATACTTTTACGTTTTTTGTCGTTATTTTGTTGCGAAATATGGACAAAAACATAAATCTCAAATATTTCAGATTCTTTATGTTTTTTTCGATATTTAGTTGCGAAATATGGACAAAAATAGAAAACTCAAATATTTCAGAGAATTTGTTGTTTTTTTTCGTTATTTTGTTGCGAAATATGGACAAAACCAGAAAACTCAAATATTTCAGATACTTTTTTTTGTTATTTTGTTGCGAAATAAGGACAAAAACAGAAAGCTCTAATATTTCAGATACTTTTACGTTTTTTGTCGTTATTTTGTTGCGAAATATGGACAAAAACATAAATCTCAAATATTTCCGATTCTTTATGTTTTTTTCGATATTTAGTTGCGAAATATGGACAAAAATAGAAAACTCAAATATTTCAGATACTTTTATGTTTTTTTCGTTATTTTGTTGCGAAATATGGACAAAACCAGAAAACTCAAATATTTCAGATACTTCTTTTTGTTATTTTGTTGCGAAATAAGGACAAAAACAGAAAGCTCTAATATTTCAGATACTTTTACGTTTTTTCTCGTTATTTTGTTGCGAAATATGGACAAAAACATAAATCTCAAATATTTCAGATTCTTTATGTTTTTTTCGATATTTAGTTGCGAAATATGGACAAAAACAGAAAACTCAAATATTTCAGATACTTTTTTGTTTTTTTTTCCTTATTTTTTTGAGAAATATGGATAAAACCAGAAAACTCAAATATTTCAGATACTGCCTTGTTATTTTTTAGTTATTTTGTTGCGAAACATGAACAAAAACAGAAAACTAAAATATTTCAGATACTTTTTTGTTCTTTTTTCCTTGTTGAGAAATATGAACAAAAGCAGAAAACTCAAATATTTCAGATACTTTTTTGTTTTTTTTTTCCTTATTTTGTTGAGAAATATGGATAAAACCAAAAACCTCAAATATTTCAGATACTGCCTTGTTATTTTTTTAGTTATTTTGTTGCGAAACATGAACAAAAACAGAAAACTCAAATATTTCAGATACTTTTTTATTTTTTTTTTTCGTTATATTATTGGAACTATGGACAACAAAAGATAACTCAAATATTTCAGATATTTTTTTGTTTTTTTTTTCGTTATTTTGTTGGGAAATATGGACAAAAAATAGAAAACTCAAATATTTCAGAGAATTTATTGATTTTTTTCATTATTTTGTTGCGAAATATGGACAAAAACAGAAAACTCAAATATTTCAGATACTTTTTTGTTTTTTTTTGCTTATTTTGTTGAGAAATATTGATAAAACCAGAAAACTCAAATATTTCAGATACTGCCTTGTTATTTTTTAGTTATTTTGTTGCGAAACATGAACAAAAACAGAACACTAAAATATTTCAGATACTTTTTTGTTTTTTTTTCCTTGTTGAGAAATATGAACAAAAGCAGAAAACTCAAATATTTCAGATACTATTTTATTTTTTTTTTTCGTTATATTATTGCGAATTATGGACAACAAAAGAAAACTCAAATATTTCAGATATTTTTTTGTTTTTTTTTTCGTTATTTTGTTGCGAAATATGGACAAAACCAGAAAACTCAAATATTTCAGATACTTTTTTTTGTTTTTTTTCGTTATTTTGTTGGGAAATATGGACAAAAACAGAAAGGTCAAATATTTCAGATACTTTTATGTTTTTTAAGTTATTTTGTTGCGAAATATGGACAAAAACAGAAAATTCAAATATTTCAGATACTTCGTTGTTATTTTTTCGTTATTTTGTTGCAAAAACCTAAAACTAAAATATTTCAGATACTTTTTTGTTTTTTTTTTCCTTATTTTGTTGAGACATATAGACAAAACCAGAAAAATCAAATATTTCAGATACTTCCTTGTTATGTTTTAGTTATTTTGTTGCGAAATATGGACAACAAAAGAAAACTCAAATATTTAAGAGAATTTGTTGTTTTTTCACGTTATTTTGTTGCGAAATATGGACAAAACCAGAAATCTCAAATATTTCAGATACTTCGTTGTTATTTTTTCGTTATTTTGTTGCGAAATACGGACAAAAACAGAAAGCTCAAATATTTCAGATACTTTTTTGTTTTTTTTCGTTATTTTGTTGCGAAATATGGACAAAAGCAGAAAAATCAAATATTTCAGATACTTCCTTGTGATTTTTTAGTTATTTTGTTGCAAAATATGGACAAAAACAGAAAACACAAATATTTCAGATACTTTTTTGTCATTTTTTCGTTATTTTGTTGCGAAATATGTACAAAAACAGAAAACTCAAATATTTCAGAGAATTTGTTGTTTTTTCCCGTTATTTTGTTGCGAAATATGGACAAAACCAGAAAACTCAAATATTTCCGATACTTCCTTGTTATTTTTTCGTTATTTTGTTGCGAAATATAGACGAAAATAGAAAACTAAAATATTTCAGATACTTTTTTGTTTTTTTTTCCTTATTTTGTTGAGACATATGGACAAAAACAGAAAACTCAAATATTTCAGAGAATTTGTTGTTTTTTCCCGTTATTTTGTTGCGAAATATGGACAAAACCAGAAAACTCAAATATTTCCGATACTTCCTTGTTATTTTTTCGTTATTTTGTTGCGAAATATGGACGAAAACAGAAAACTAAAATATTTCAGATACTTTTTTGTTTTTTTTTCCTTATTTTGTTGAGAAATATGGACAAAAGCAGAAAACTCAAATATTTCAGATACTTTTTTATTTTTTTTTTTCGTTATAATATTGCGAATTATGGACAACAAAAGAAAATTCAAATATTTCAGATATTTTTTTGTTTTTTTTTTCGTTATTTTGTTGGGAAATAAGGACAAAAACAGAAAGCTCTAATATTTCAGATACTTTTACGTTTTTTGTCGTTATTTTGTTGCGAAATATGGACAAAAACATAAATCTCAAATATTTCAGATTCTTTATGTTTTTTTCGATATTTAGTTGCGAAATATGGACAAAAATAGAAAACTCAAATATTTCAGAGAATTTGTTGTTTTTTTTCGTTATTTTGTTGCGAAATATGGACAAAACCAGAAAACTCAAATATTTCAGATACTTTTTTTTGTTATTTTGTTGCGAAATAAGGACAAAAACAGAAACTCTAATATTTCAGATACTTTTACGTTTTTTGTCGTTATTTTGTTGCGAAATATGGACAAAAACATAAATCTCAAATATTTCAGATTCTTTATGTTTTTTTCGATATTTAGTTGCGAAATATGGACAAAAATAGAAAACTCAAATATTTCAGAGAATTTGTTGTTTTTTTTCGTTATTTTGTTGCGAAATATGGACAAAACCAGAAAACTCAAATATTTCAGATACTTTTTTTTGTTATTTTGTTGCGAAATAAGGACAAAAATATAAATCTCAAATATTTCAGATTCTTTATGTTTTTTTCGATATTTAGTTGCGAAATATGGACAAAAACAGAAAACTCAAATATTTCAGATACTTTTTGTTTTTTTTTCCTTATTTTGTTGAGAAATATGGACAAAAGCAGAAAACTCAAATATTTAAGATATTTTATTGTTTTTTCGTTATTTTGTTGGGAAATATGGACCAAAATAGAAAACTCAAATATTTCAAAGAATTTGTTGATTTTTTTCGTTATTTTGTTGCGAAATATGGACAAAGCCAGAAAACTCAAATATTTTAGATACTTTTTTTTGTTTTTTTTCGTTATTTTGTTGGGAAATATGGACAAAAACAGAAAACTCAAATATTTCAGATACTTTTATGTTTTTTTCGTTATTTTGTTGCGAAATATGGACAAAACCAGAAAACTCAAATATTTCAGATACTTTTTTATTTTTTTTTTTCGTTATATTATTGCGAATTATGGACAACAAAAGAAAACTCAAATATTTCAGATATTTTTTTGTTTTTTTTTTTCGTTATTTTGTTGGGAAATATGGACAAAAATAGAAAACTCAAATATTTCAGAGAATTTGTTGGTTTTTTTCGTTATTTTGTTGCGAAATATGGACAAAACCAGAAAACTCAAATATTTCAGATACTTCTTTTTGTTATTTTGTTGCGAAATAAGGACAAAAACAGAAAGCTCTAATATTTCAGATACTTTTACGTTTTTTCTCGTTATTTTGTTGCGAAATATGGACAAAAACATAAATCTCAAATATTTCAGATTCTTTATGTTTTTTTCGATATTTAGTTGCGAAATATGGACAAAAACAGAAAACTCAAATATTTCAGATACTTTTTTGTTTTTTTTTCCTTATTTTTTTGAGAAATATGGATAAAACCAGAAAACTCAAATATTTCAGATACTGCCTTGTTATTTTTTAGTTATTTTGTTGCGAAACATGAACAAAAACAGAAAACTAAAATATTTCAGATACTTTTTTGTTCTTTTTTCCTTGTTGAGAAATATGAACAAAAGCAGAAAACTCAAATATTTCAGATACTTTTTTGTTTTTTTTTCCTTATTTTGTTGAGAAATATGGATAAAACCAGAAAACTCAAATATTTCAGATACTGCCTTGTTATTTTTTTAGTTATTTTGTTGCGAAACATGAACAAAAACAGAAAACTCAAATATTTCAGATACTTTTTTATTTTTTTTTTCGTTATATTATTGCGAACTATGGACAACAAAAGATAACTCAAATATTTCAGATATTTTTTTGTTTTTTTTTTCGTTATTTTGTTGCGAAATATGGACAAAACCAGAAAACTCAAATATTTCAGATACTTTTTTTTGTTTTTTTTTCGTTATTTTGTTGGGAAATATGGACAAAAACAGAAAGCTCAAATATTTCAGATACTTTTATGTTTTTTTTTCCTTATTTTGTTGAGAAATATGGATAAAACCAGAAAACTCAAATATTTCAGATACTGCCTTGTTATTTTTTAGTTATTTTGTTGCGAAACATGAACAAAAACAGAAAACTAAAATATTTCAGATACTTTTTTGTTTTTTTTGCTTGTTGAGAAATATGAACAAAAGCAGAAAACTCAAATATTTCAGATTTTTTTTTATTTTTTCTTTTCGTTATATTATTGCGAATTATGGACAACAAAACATAACTCAAATATTTCAGATATTTTTTTGTTTTTTTTTCCTTATTTTGTTGAGACATATGGACAAAAACAGAAAACTCAAATATTTCAGAGAATTTGTTGTTTTTTCCCGTTATTTTGTTGCGAAATATGGACAAAACCAGAAAACTCAAATATTTCCGATACTTCCTTGTTATTTTTTCGTTATTTTGTTGCGAAATATGGACGAAAACAGAAAACTAAAATATTTCAGATACTTTTTTGTTTTTTTTTCCTTATTTTGTTGAGAAATATGGACAAAAGCAGAAAACTCAAATATTTCAGATACTTTTTTATTTTTTTTTTTCGTTATAATATTGCGAATTATGGACAACAAAAGAAAATTCAAATATTTCAGATATTTTTTTGTTTTTTTTTTCGTTATTTTGTTGGGAAATAAGGACAAAAACAGAAAGCTCTAATATTTCAGATACTTTTTTTTGTTTTTTTTTCGTTATTTTGTTGGGAAATATGGACAAAAACAGAAAGCTCAAATATTTCAGATACTTTTATGTTTTTTTTTCCTTATTTTGTTGAGAAATATGGATAAAACCAGAAAACTCAAATATTTCAGATACTGCCTTGTTATTTTTTAGTTATTTTGTTGCGAAACATGAACAAAAACAGAAAACTAAAATATTTCAGATACTTTTTTGTTTTTTTTGCTTGTTGAGAAATATGAACAAAAGCAGAAAACTCAAATATTTCAGATTTTTTTTTATTTTTTCTTTTCGTTATATTATTGCGAATTATGGACAACAAAACATAACTCAAATATTTCAGATATTTTTTTGTTTTTTTTTCCTTATTTTGTTGAGACATATGGACAAAAACAGAAAACTCAAATATTTCAGAGAATTTGTTGTTTTTTCCCGTTATTTTGTTGCGAAATATGGACAAAACCAGAAAACTCAAATATTTCCGATACTTCCTTGTTATTTTTTCGTTATTTTGTTGCGAAATATGGACGAAAACAGAAAACTAAAATATTTCAGATACTTTTTTGTTTTTTTTTCCTTATTTTGTTGAGAAATATGGACAAAAGCAGAAAACTCAAATATTTCAGATACTTTTTTATTTTTTTTTTTCGTTATAATATTGCGAATTATGGACAACAAAAGAAAATTCAAATATTTCAGATATTTTTTTGTTTTTTTTTTCGTTATTTTGTTGGGAAATAAGGACAAAAACAGAAAGCTCTAATATTTCAGATACTTTTACGTTTTTTGTCGTTATTTTGTTGCGAAATATGGACAAAAACATAAATCTCAAATATTTCAGATTCTTTATGTTTTTTTCGATATTTAGTTGCGAAATATGGACAAAAATAGAAAACTCAAATATTTCAGAGAATTTGTTGTTTTTTTTCGTTATTTTGTTGCGAAATATGGACAAAACCAGAAAACTCAAATATTTCAGATACTGCCTTGTTATTTTTTTAGTTATTTTGTTGCGAAACATGAACAAAAACAGAAAACTCAAATATTTCAGATACTTTTTTATTTTTTTTTTCGTTATATTATTGCGAACTATGGACAACAAAAGATAACTCAAATATTTCAGATATTTTTTTGTTTTTTTTTTCGTTATTTTGTTGCGAAATATGGACAAAACCAGAAAACTCAAATATTTCAGATACTTTTTTTTGTTTTTTTTTCGTTATTTTGTTGGGAAATATGGACAAAAACAGAAAGCTCAAATATTTCAGATACTTTTATGTTTTTTTTTCCTTATTTTGTTGAGAAATATGGATAAAACCAGAAAACTCAAATATTTCAGATACTGCCTTGTTATTTTTTAGTTATTTTGTTGCGAAACATGAACAAAAACAGAAAACTAAAATATTTCAGATACTTTTTTGTTTTTTTTGCTTGTTGAGAAATATGAACAAAAGCAGAAAACTCAAATATTTCAGATTTTTTTTTATTTTTTCTTTTCGTTATATTATTGCGAATTATGGACAACAAAACATAACTCAAATATTTCAGATATTTTTTTGTTTTTTTTTCCTTATTTTGTTGAGACATATGGACAAAAACAGAAAACTCAAATATTTCAGAGAATTTGTTGTTTTTTCCCGTTATTTTGTTGCGAAATATGGACAAAACCAGAAAACTCAAATATTTCCGATACTTCCTTGTTATTTTTTCGTTATTTTGTTGCGAAATATGGACGAAAACAGAAAACTAAAATATTTCAGATACTTTTTTGTTTTTTTTTCCTTATTTTGTTGAGAAATATGGACAAAAGCAGAAAACTCAAATATTTCAGATACTTTTTTATTTTTTTTTTTCGTTATAATATTGCGAATTATGGACAACAAAAGAAAATTCAAATATTTCAGATATTTTTTTGTTTTTTTTTTCGTTATTTTGTTGGGAAATAAGGACAAAAACAGAAAGCTCTAATATTTCAGATACTTTTTTTTGTTTTTTTTTCGTTATTTTGTTGGGAAATATGGACAAAAACAGAAAGCTCAAATATTTCAGATACTTTTATGTTTTTTTTTCCTTATTTTGTTGAGAAATATGGATAAAACCAGAAAACTCAAATATTTCAGATACTGCCTTGTTATTTTTTAGTTATTTTGTTGCGAAACATGAACAAAAACAGAAAACTAAAATATTTCAGATACTTTTTTGTTTTTTTTGCTTGTTGAGAAATATGAACAAAAGCAGAAAACTCAAATATTTCAGATTTTTTTTTATTTTTTCTTTTCGTTATATTATTGCGAATTATGGACAACAAAACATAACTCAAATATTTCAGATATTTTTTTGTTTTTTTTTCCTTATTTTGTTGAGACATATGGACAAAAACAGAAAACTCAAATATTTCAGAGAATTTGTTGTTTTTTCCCGTTATTTTGTTGCGAAATATGGACAAAACCAGAAAACTCAAATATTTCCGATACTTCCTTGTTATTTTTTCGTTATTTTGTTGCGAAATATGGACGAAAACAGAAAACTAAAATATTTCAGATACTTTTTTGTTTTTTTTTCCTTATTTTGTTGAGAAATATGGACAAAAGCAGAAAACTCAAATATTTCAGATACTTTTTTATTTTTTTTTTTCGTTATAATATTGCGAATTATGGACAACAAAAGAAAATTCAAATATTTCAGATATTTTTTTGTTTTTTTTTTCGTTATTTTGTTGGGAAATAAGGACAAAAACAGAAAGCTCTAATATTTCAGATACTTTTACGTTTTTTGTCGTTATTTTGTTGCGAAATATGGACAAAAACATAAATCTCAAATATTTCAGATTCTTTATGTTTTTTTCGATATTTAGTTGCGAAATATGGACAAAAATAGAAAACTCAAATATTTCAGAGAATTTGTTGTTTTTTTTCGTTATTTTGTTGCGAAATATGGACAAAACCAGAAAACTCAAATATTTCAGATACTGCCTTGTTATTTTTTTAGTTATTTTGTTGCGAAACATGAACAAAAACAGAAAACTCAAATATTTCAGATACTTTTTTATTTTTTTTTTCGTTATATTATTGCGAACTATGGACAACAAAAGATAACTCAAATATTTCAGATATTTTTTTGTTTTTTTTTTCGTTATTTTGTTGCGAAATATGGACAAAACCAGAAAACTCAAATATTTCAGATACTTTTTTTTGTTTTTTTTTCGTTATTTTGTTGGGAAATATGGACAAAAACAGAAAGCTCAAATATTTCAGATACTTTTATGTTTTTTTTTCCTTATTTTGTTGAGAAATATGGATAAAACCAGAAAACTCAAATATTTCAGATACTGCCTTGTTATTTTTTAGTTATTTTGTTGCGAAACATGAACAAAAACAGAAAACTAAAATATTTCAGATACTTTTTTGTTTTTTTTGCTTGTTGAGAAATATGAACAAAAGCAGAAAACTCAAATATTTCAGATTTTTTTTTATTTTTTCTTTTCGTTATATTATTGCGAATTATGGACAACAAAACATAACTCAAATATTTCAGATATTTTTTTGTTTTTTTTTCGTTATTTTGTTGGGAAATATGGACAAAAATAGAAAACTCAAATATTTCAGAGAATTTATTGATTTTTTTCAATATTTTGTTGCGAAATATGGACAAAAACAGAAAACTCAAATATTTCAGATACTTTTTTGTTTTTTTTCCTTATTTTGTTGAGAAATATGGATAAAACCAGAAAACTCAAATATTTCAGATACTGCCTTGTTATTTTTTAGTTATTTTGTTGCGAAACATGAACAAAAACAGAAAACTAAAATATTTCAGATACTTTTTTGTTTTTTTTTCCTTGTTGAGAAATATGAACAAAAGCAGAAAACTCAAATATTTCAGATACTTTTTTATTTTTTTTTTTCGTTATATTATTGCGAATTATGGACAACAAAAGAAAACTCAAATATTTGAGATATTTCTTTGTTTTTTTTTTCGTTATTTTGTTGCGAAATATGGACAAAACCAGAAAACTCAAATATTTCAGATACTTTTTTTTGTTTTTTTTCGTTATTTTGTTGGGAAATATGGACAAAAACCGAAAGCTCAAATATTTCAGATACTTTTATGTTTTTTTCGTTATTTTGTTGCGAAATATGGACAAAAACAGAACATTCAAATATTTATGAGAATTTGTTGTTTTTTCCTGTTATTTTGTTGCGAAATATGGACAAAACCAGAAAACTCAAATATTTCAGATACTTCGTTGTTATTTTTTCGTTATTTTGTTGCAAAAACCTAAAACTAAAATATTTCAGATACTTTTTTGTTTTTTTTTCCTTATTTTGTTGAGACATATGGACAAAACCAGAAAAATCAAATATTTCAGATACTTCCTTGTTATGTTTTAGTTATTTTGTTGCGAAATATGGACAAAAACAGAAAACTAAAATATTTAAGATACTTTTTTTTTTCCTTATTTTGTTGAGAAATATGGACAAAACCAGAAAACTCAAATATTTCAGATACTTCCTTGTTATATTTTCGTTATTTTGTTGCAAAATATAGACAACAAAAGAAAACTCAAATATTTAAGAGAATTTGTTGTTTTTTCACGTTATTTTCTTGCGAAATATGGACAAAACCAGAAAACTCAAATATTTCAGATACTTCCTTGTTATTTTTTAGTTATTTTGTTGCGAAATATGGACAAAAACAGCAAACACAAATATTTCAGATACTTTTTTGTCATTTTTTCGTTATTTTGTTGCGAAATATGTACAAAAACAGAAAACTCAAATATTTCCAGACAAAACCAGAAAACTCAAATATTTCCGATACTTCCTTGTTATTTTTTCGTTATTTTGTTGCGAAATATGGACGAAAACAGAAAACTAAAATATTTCAAATACTTTTTTATTTTTTTTTTTCGTTATATTATTGCGAATTATGGACAACAAAAGAAAACTCAAATATTTCAGATATTTTTTTGTTTTTTTTTCGTTATTTTGTTGGGAAATAAGGACAAAAACAGAAAGCTCTAATATTTCAGATACTTTTTTTTGTTATTTTGTTGCGAAATAAGGACAAAAACAGAAAGCTCTAATATTTCAGATACTTTTACGTTTTTTGTCGTTATTTTGTTGCGAAATATGGACAAAAACATAAATCTCAAATATTTCAGATTCTTTATGTTTTTTTCGATATTTAGTTGCGAAATATGGACAAAAACAGAAAACTCAAATATTTCAGATACTTTTTTTGTTATTTTGTTGCGAAATAAGGACAAAAACAGGAAGCTCTAATATTTCAGATACTTTTACGTTTTTTGTCGTTATTTTGTTGCGAAATATGGACAAAAACATAAATCTCAAATATTTCAGATTCTTTATGTTTTTTTCGATATTTAGTTGCGAAATAGGGACAAAAACAGAAAACTCAAATATTTCAGATACTTTTTTGTTTTTTTTTTCCTTATTTTTTTGAGAAATATGGATAAAACCAGAAAACTCAAATTTTTCAGATACTGCCTTGTTATTTTTTAGTTATTTTGTTGCGAAACATGAACAAAAACAGAAAACTAAAATATTTCAGATACTGTTTTGTTTTTTTTTCCTTATTTTGTTAAGAAATATGAACAAAACCAGAAAACTTAAATATTTCAGATACTTCCTTGTTATTTTTTCGCTATTTTGTTGCAAAATATGGACAACAAAAGATAACTCAAATATTTCAGATATTTTTTGGTTTTTTTTCTCGTTATTTTGTTGGGAAATATGGACAAAAATAGAAAACTCAAATATTTCAGAGAATTTGTTGATTTTTTTCATTATTTTGTTGCGAAATATGGACAAAAACAGAAAACTCAAATATTTCAGATACTTTTTTGTTTTTTTTTCCTTATTTTGTTGAGAAATATGGATAAAACCAGAAAACTCAAATATTTCAGATACTGCCTTGTTATTTTTTAGTTATTTTGTTGCGAAACATGAACAAAAACAGAAAACTAAAATATTTCAGATACTTTTTTGTTTTTTTTTCCTTATTTTGTTGAGAAATATGAACAAAACCAGAAAACTTAAATATTTCAGATACTTCCTTGTTATTTTTTAGTTATTTTGTTGCGAAATATGGACAAAAACAGAAAACACAAATATTTCAGATACTTTTTTGTCATTTTTTCGTTATTCTGTTGCGAAATATGTACAAAAACAGAAAACTCAAATATTTCAGAGAATTTGTTGTTTTTTCCCGTTATTTTGTTGCGAAATATGGCCAAACCAGAAAACTCAAATATTTCACATACTTCCTTGTTATGTTTTCGTTATTTTGTTGCAAAATATGGACAACAAAAGAAAACTCAAATATTTAAGAGAATTTGTTGTTTTTTCCCGTTATTTTGTTGCGAAATATGGACAAAACCAGAAAACTCAAATATTTCAGATACTTCCTTGTTATGTTTTCGTTATTTTGTTGCAAAATATGGACAACAAAAGAAAACTCAAATATTTAAGAGAATTTGTTGTTTTTTTCCCGTTATTTTGTTGCGAAATATGGACAAAACCAGAAAACTCAAATATTTCAGATACTTCGTTGTTATTTTTTCTTTATTTTGTTGCGAAATGTGGACAAAAACAGAAAACTAAAATATTTCAGATACTTTTTTGTTTTTTTTTTCCTTATTTTGTTGAGAAATATGGACAAAACCAGAAAAATCAAATATTTCAGATACTTCCTTGTTATTTTTTAGTTATTTTATTGCGAAATATGGACAAAAACAGAAAACACAAATATTTCAGATACTTTTTTGTCATTTTTTCGTTATTTTGTTGCGAAATATGTACAAAAACAGAAAACTCAAATATTTAAGAGAATTTGTTGTTTTTTCCCGTTATTTTGTTGCGAAATATGGACAAAACCAGAAAACTCAAATATTTCACATACTTCCTTGTTATGTTTTCGTTATTTTGTTGCAAAATATGGACAACAAAAGAAAACTCAAATATTTAAGAGAATTTGTTGTTTTTTCCCGTTATTTTGTTGCGAAATATGGACAAAACCAGAAAACTCAAATATTTCAGATACTTGCTTGTTATGTTTTCGTTATTTTGTTGCAAAATATGGACAACAAAAGAAAACTCAAATATTTAAGAGAATTTGTTGTTTTTTCCCGTTATTTTGTTGCGAAATATGGACAAAACCAGAAAACTCAAATATTTCAGATACTTCCTTGTTATTTTTTCGTTATTTTGTTGCGAAATATGGACGAAAACAGAAAACTAAAATATTTCAGATACTTTTTTGTTTTTTTTTCCTTATTTTGTTGAGAAATATGGACAAAAGCAGAAAACTCAAATATTTCAGATACTTTTTTATTTTTTTTTTTCGTTATATTATTGCGAATTATGGACAACAAAAGAAAATTCAAATATTTCAGATATTTTTTTGTTTTTTTTTTTCGTTATTTTGTTGGGAAATAAGGACAAAAACAGAAAGCTCTAATATTTCAGATACTTTTACGTTTTTTGTCGTTATTTTGTTGCGAAATATGGACAAAAACATAAATCTCAAATATTTCAGATTCTTTATGTTTTTTTCGATATTTAGTTGCGAAATATGGACAAAAATAGAAAACTCAAATATTTCAGAGAATTTGTTGTTTTTTTTCGTTATTTTGTTGCGAAATATGGACAAAACCAGAAAACTCAAATATTTCAGATACTTTTTTTTTGTTATTTTGTTGCGAAATAAGGACAAAAACAGAAAGCTCTAATATTTCAGATACTTTTACGTTTCTTGTCGTTATTTTGTTGCGAAATATGGACAAAAACATAAATCTCAAATATTTCAGATTCTTTATGTTTTTTTCGATATTTAGTTGCGAAATATGGACAAAAATAGAAAACTCAAATATTTCAGAGAATTTGTTGTTTTTTTTCGTTATTTTGTTGCGAAATATGGACAAAACCAGAAAACTCAAATATTTCAGATACTTTTTTTTTCTCATTTTGTTGCGAAATAAGGACAAAAACATAAATCTCAAATATTTCAGATTCTTTATGTTTTTTTTCGATATTTAGTTGCGAAATATGGACAAAAACAGAAAACTCAAATATTTCAGATACTTTTTTGTTTTTTTTTCCTTATTTTGTTGAGAAATATGGACAAAAGCAGAAAACTCAAATATTTCAGATATTTTATTGTTTTTTTTTTCGTTATTTTGTTGGGAAATATGGACCAAAATAGAAAACTCAAATATTTCAAAGAATTTGTTGATTTTTTTCGTTATTTTGTTGCGAAATATGGACAAAGCCAGAAAACTGAAATATTTTAGATACTTTTTTTTGTTTTTTTTCGTTATTTTGTTGGGAAATATGGACAAAAACAGAAAGCTCAAATATTTCAGATACTTTTATGTTTTTTTCGTTATTTTGTTGCGAAATATGGACAAAACCAGAAAACTCAAATATTTCAGATACTTTTTTTTTTTTTTTTTTCGTTATATTATTGCGAATTATGGACAACAAAAGAAAACTCAAATATTTCAGATATTTTTTTGTTTTTTTTTTCGTTATTTTGTTGGGAAATATGGACAAAAATAGAAAACTCAAATATTTCAGATAATTTGTTGGTTTTTTTCGTTATTTTGTTGCGAAATATGGACAAAACCAGAAAACTCAAATATTTCAGATACTTCTTTTTGTTATTTTGTTGCGAAATAAGGACAAAAACAGAAAGCTCTAATATTTCAGATACTTTTACGTTTTTTCTCGTTATTTTGTTGCGAAATATGGACAAAAACATAAATCTCAAATATTTCAGATTCTTTATGTTTTTTTCGATATTTAGTTGCGAAATATGGACAAAAACAGAAAACTCAAATATTTCAGATACTTTTTTGTTTTTTTTTTCCTTATTTTTTTGAGAAATATGGATAAAACCAGAAAACTCAAATATTTCAGATACTGCCTTGTTATTTTTTAGTTATTTTGTTGCGAAACATGAACAAAAACAGAAAACTAAAATATTTCAGATACTTTTTTGTATTTTTTTCCTTATTTTGTTGAGAAATATGAACAAAACCAGAAAACTTAAATATTTCAGATACTTCCTTGTTATTTTTTCGCTATTTTGTTGCGAAACATGAACAAAAACAGAAAACTAAAATATTTCAGATACTTTTTTGTTCTTTTTTCCTTGTTGAGAAATATGAACAAAAGCAGAAAACTCAAATATTTCAGATACTTTTTTGTTTTTTTTTCCTTATTTTGTTGAGAAATATGGATAAAACCAGAAAACTCAAATATTTCAGATACTGCCTTGTTATTTTTTAGTTATTTTGTTGCGAAACATGAACAAAAACAGAAAACTCAAATATTTCAGATACTTTTTTATTTATTTTTTTCGTTATATTATTGCGAATTATGGACAACAAAAGAAAACTCAAATATTTCAGATATTTTTTTGTTTTTTTTTTCGTTATTTTGTTGCGAAATATGGACAATACCAGAAAACTCAAATATTTCAGATACTTTTTTTTGTTTTTTTTTCGTTATTTTGTTGGGAAATATGGACAAAAACAGAAAGCTCAAATATTTCAGATACTTTTATGTTTTTTTTTCCTTATTTTGTTGAGAAATATGGATAAAACCAGAAAACTCAAATATTTCAGATACTGCCTTGTTATTTTTTAGTTATTTTGTTGCGAAACATGAACAAAAACTGAAAACTAAAATATTTCAGATACTTTTTTGTTTTTTTTGCTTGTTGAGAAATATGAACAAAAGCAGAAAACTCAAATATTAGATACTTTTTTATTTTTTTTTTTCGTTATATTATTGCGAATTATGGACAACAAAAGATAACTCAAATATTTCAGATATTTTTTTGTTTTTTTTTCGTTATTTTGTTGGGAAATATGGACAAAAATAGAAAACTCAAATATTTCAGAGAATTTATTGATTTTTTTCATTATTTTGTTGCGAAATATGGACAAAAACAGAAAACTCAAATATTTCAGATACTTTTTTTTTTTTCCTTATTTTGTTGAGAAATATGGATAAAACCAGAAAACTCAAATATTTCAGATACTGCCTTGTTATTTTTTAGTTATTTTGTTGCGAAACATGAACAAAAACAGAAAACTAAAATATTTCAGATACTTTTTTGTTTTTTTTGCTTGTTGAGAAATATGAACAAAAGCAGAAAACTCAAATATTAGATACTTTTTTATTTTTTTTTTTCGTTATATTATTGCGAATTATGGACAACAAAAGATAACTCAAATATTTCAGATATTTTTTTGTTTTTTTTTCGTTATTTTGTTGGGAAATATGGACAAAAATAGAAAACTCAAATATTTCAGAGAATTTATTGATTTTTTTCATTATTTTGTTGCGAAATATGGACAAAAACAGAAAACTCAAATATTTCAGATACTTTTTTTTTTTTTCCTTATTTTGTTGAGAAATATGGATAAAACCAGAAAACTCAAATATTTCAGATACTGCCTTGTTATTTTTTAGTTATTTTGTTGCGAAACATGAACAAAAACAGAAAACTCAAATATTTCAGATACTTTTTTATTTTTTTTTTTCGTTATATTATTGCGAAATATGGACAAAAACAGAACATTCAAATATTTATGAGAATTTGTTGTTTTTTCCTGTTATTTTGTTGCGAAATATGGACAAAACCAGAAAACTCCAATATTTCAGATACTTCGTTGTTATTTTTTCGTTATTTTGTTGCAAAAACCTAAAACTAAAATATTTCAGATACTTTTTTGTTTTTTTTTTCCTTATTTTGTTGAGACATATGGACAAAACCAGAAAAATCAAATATTTCAGATACTTCCTTGTTATGTTTTAGTTATTTTGTTGCGAAATATGGACAAAAACAGAAAACTAAAATATTTAAGATACTTTTTTTTTTCCTTTTTTTGTTGAGAAATATGGACAAAACCAGAAAACTCAAATATTTCAGATACTTCCTTGTTATATTTTCGTTATTTTGTTGCAAAATATGGAAAACAAAAGAAAACTCAAATATTTAAGAGAATTTGTTGTTTTTTCACGTTATTTTGTTGCGAAATATGGACAAAACCAGAAAAGTCAAATATTTCAGATACTTCCTTGTTATTTTTTAGTTATTTTGTTGCGAAATATGGACAAAAACAGCAAACAGAAATATTTCAGATACTTTTTTGTCATTTTTTCGTTATTTTGTTGCGAAATATGTACAAAAACAGAAAACTCAAATATTTCCAGACAAAACCAGAAAACTCAAATATTTCCGATACTTCCTTGTTATTTTTTCGTTATTTTGTTGCGAAATATGGACGAAAACAGAAAACTAAAATATTTCAGATACTTTTTTGTTTTTTTTTTCCTTATTTTGTTGAGACATATGGACAAAAACAGAAAACTCAAATATTTCAGAGAATTTGTCGTTTTTTCCCGTTATTTTGTTGCGAAATATGGACAAAACCAGAAAACTCAAATATTTCCGATACTTCCTTGTTATTTTTTCGTTATTTTGTTGCGAAATATGGACAAAAGCAGAAAACTCAAATATTTCAGATACTTTTTTATTTTTTTTTTTTCGTTATATTATTGCGAATTATGGACAACAAAAGAAAACTCAAATATTTCAGATATTTTTTTGTTTTTTTTTTCGTTATTTTGTTGGGAAATAAGGACAAAAACAGAAAGCTCTAATATTTCAGATACTTTTTTTTGTTATTTTGTTGCGAAATAAGGACAAAAACAGAAAGCTCTAATATTTCAGATACTTTTACGTTTTTTGTCGTTATTTTGTTGCGAAATATGGACAAAAACATAAATCTCAAATATTTCAGATTCTTTATGTTTTTTTCGATATTTAGTTGCGAAATATGGACAAAAACAGAAAACTCAAATATTTCAGATACTTTTTTTTGTTATTTTGTTGCGAAATAAGGACAAAAACAGAAAGCTCTAATATTTCAGATACTTTTACGTTTTTTGTCGTTATTTTGTTGCGAAATGTGGACAAAAACATAAATCTCAAATATTTCAGATTCTTTATGTTTTTTTCGATATTTAGTTGCGAAATATGGACAAAAACAGAAAACTCAAATATTTCAGATACTTTTTTGTTTTTTTTTCCTTATTTTTTTGAGAAATATGGATAAAACCAGAAAACTCAAATATTTCAGATACTGCCTTGTTATTTTTTAGTTATTTTGTTGCGAAACATGAACAAAAACAGAAAACTAAAATATTTCAGATACTGTTTTGTTTTTTTTTCCTTATTTTGTTAAGAAATATGACCAAAACCAGAAAACTTAAATATTTCAGATACTTCCTTGTTATTTTTTCGCTATTTTGTTGCAAAATATGGACAACAAAAGATAACTCAAATATTTCAGATATTTTTTTTTGTTTTTTTTTTCGTTATTTTGTTGGGAAATATGGACAAAAATAGAAAACTCAAATATTTCAGAGAATTTATTGATTTTTTTCATTATTTTGTTGCGAAATATGGACAAAAACAGAAAACTCAAATATTTCAGATACTTTTTTGTTTTTTTTTCCTTATTTTGTTGAGAAATATGGATAAAACCAGAAAACTCAAATATTTCAGATACTGCCTTGTTATTTTTTAGTTATTTTGTTGCGAAACATGAACAAAAACAGAAAACTAAAATATTTCAGATACTTTTTTGTTTTTTTTTCCTTATTTTGTTGAGAAATATGAACAAAACCAGAAAACTTAAATATTTCAGATACTTCCTTGTTATTTTTTAGTTATTTTGTTGCAAAATATGGACAACAAAAGAAAACTCAAATATTTAAGAGAATTTGTTGTTTTTTCCCGTTATTTTGTTGCGAAATATGGACAAACCCAGAAAACTCAAATATTTCAGATACTTCGTTGTTATTTTTTCTTTATTTTGTTGCGAAATTTGGACAAAAACAGAAAACTCAAATATTTCAGAGAATTTGTTGTTTTTTCCCGTTATTTTGTTGCGAAATATGGACAAAACCAGAAAACTCAAATATTTCACATACTTCCTTGTTATGTTTTCGTTATTTTGTTGCAAAATATGGACAACAAAAGAAAACTCAAATATTTAAGAGAATTTGTTGTTTTTTCCCGTTATTTTGTTGCGAAATATGGACAAAACCAGAAAACTAAAATATTTCAGATACTTTTTTGTTTTTTTTTCCTTATTTTGTTGAGAAATATGAACAAAACCAGAAAACTTAAATATTTCAGATACTTCCTTGTTATTTTTTAGTTATTTTGTTGCAAAATATGGACAACAAAAGAAAACTCAAATATTTAAGAGAATTTGTTGTTTTTTCCCGTTATTTTGTTGCGAAATATGGACAAAACCAGAAAACTCAAATATTTCAGATACTTCGTTGTTATTTTTTCTTTATTTTGTTGCGAAATTTGGACAAAAACAGAAAACTCAAATATTTCAGAGAATTTGTTGTTTTTTCCCGTTATTTTGTTGCGAAATATGGACAAAACCAGAAAACTCAAATATTTCAGATACTTTTTTTTGTTATTTTGTTGCGAAATTAGGACAAAAACAGAAAGCTCTAATATTTCAGATACTTTTACGTTTTTTGTCGTTATTTTGTTGCGAAATATGGACAAAAACATAAATCTCAAATATTTCAGATTCTTTATGTTTTTTTCGATATTTAGTTGCAAAATATGGACAAAAACAGAAAACTCAAATATTTCAGATACTTTTTTTTGTTATTTTGTTGCGAAATAAGGACAAAAACAGAAAGCTCTAATATTTCAGATACTTTTACGTTTTTTGTCGTTATTTTGTTGCGAAATATGGACAAAAACATAAATCTCAAATATTTCAGATTCTTTATGATTTTTTCGATATTTAGTTGCGAAATATGGACAAAAACAGAAAACTCAAATATTTCAGATACTTTTTTGTTTTTTTTTCCTTATTTTTTTTAGAAATATGGATAAAACCAGAAAACTCAAATATTTCAGATACTGCCTTGTTATTTTTTAGTTATTTTGTTGCGAAACATGAACAAAAACAGAAAACTAAAATATTTCAGATACTTTTTTGTTTTTTTTTTCCTTATTTTGTTGAGAAATATGGACAAAACCAGAAAAATCAATAATTTCAGATACTTCTTTGTTATTTTTTAGTTATTTTGTTGCGAAATATGGACAAAAACAGAAAACACAAATATTTCAGATACTTTTTTGTCATTTTTTCGTTATTTTGTTGCGAAATATGTACAAAAACAGAAAACTCAAATATTTCAGAGAATTTGTTGTTTTTTCCCGTTTTTTTGTTGCGAAATATGGACAAAACCAGAAAACTCAAATATTTCAGATACTTCCTTGTTATATTTTCGTTATTTTGTTGCAAAATATGGACAACAAAAGAAAACTCAAATATTTAAGAGAATTTGTTGTTTTTTCCCGTTATTTTGTTGCGAAATATGGACAAAACCAGAAAACTCAAATATTTCAGATACTTCGTTGTTATTTTTTCTTTATTTTGTTGCGAAATGTGGACAAAAACAGAAAACTAAAATATTTCAGATACTTTTTTGTTTTTTTTCCTTATTTTGTTGAGAAATATGGACAACAAAATAAAACTCAAATATTTCAGATATTTTTTTGTTTTTTTTTTCGTTATTTTGTTGGGAAATATGGACAAAAATAGAAAACTCAAATATTTCAGAGAATTTGTTGATTTTTTTCATTATTTTGTTGCGAAATATGGACAAAACCAGAAAACGCAAATATTTCAGATACTTCGTTGTTATTTTTTCGTTATTTTGTTGCAAAAACCTAAAACTAAAATATTTCAGATACTTTTTTGTTTTTTTTTTCCTTATTTTGTTGAGACATATGGACAAAACCAGAAAAATCAAATATTTCAGAAACTTCCTTGTTATTTTTTAGTTATTTTGTTGCGAAATATGGACAAAAACAGAAAACTCAAATATTTCAGATACTTTTTTGTCATTTTTTCGTTAGTTTTGTTGCGAAATATGTACAAAAACAGAAAACTCAAATATTTCAGAGAATTTGTTGTTTTTTCCCGTTATTTTGTTGCGAAATATGGACAAAACCAGAAAACTCAAATATTTCAGATACTTCCTTGTTATATTTTCGTTATTTTGTTGCAAAATATGGGCAACAAAAGAAAACTCAAATATTTCAGCGAATTTGTTGTTTTTTCCCGTTATTTTGTTGCGAAATATGGACAAAACCAGAAAACTCAAATATTTCAGATACTTTTTTTTGTTTTTTTTTCGTTATTTTGTTGGGAAATATGGACAAAAACAGAAAGCTCAAATATTTCAGATACTTTTATGTTTTTTTCGTTATTTTGTTGCGAAATATGGACAAAAACAGAAAATTCAAATATTTATGAGAATTTGTTGTTTTTTCCCGTTATTTTATTGCGAAATAAGGACAAAAACAGAAAGCTCTAATATTTCAGATACTTTTACGTTTTTTGTCGTTATTTTGTTGCGAAATATGGACAAAAACATAAATCTCAAATATTTCAGATTCTTTATGTTTTTTTCGTTATTTTGTTGCGAAATATGGACAAAACCAGAAAAGTCAAATATTTCATATACTTTTTTTTGTTATTTTGTTGCGAAATAAGGACAAAAACAGAAAACTAAAATATTTCAGATACTTTTTTTTTTTTTTTCCTTATTTTGTTGAGAAATATGAACAAAACCAGAAAACTTAAATATTTCAGATACTTCCTTGTTATTTTTTCGCTATTTTGTTGCAAAATATGGACAACAAAAGATAACTCAAATATTTCAGATATTTTTTTGTTTTTTGCTTCGTTATTTTGTTGGGAAATATGGACAAAAATAGAAAACTCAAATATTTCAGATACTTTTTTGTTTTTTTTCATTATTTTGTTGGGAAATATGGACAAAAACAGAAAGCTCAAATATTTCAGATACTTTTATGTTTTTTTCGTTATTTTGTTGCGAAATATGGCCAAAAACAGAAAATTCAAATATTTATGAGAATTTGTTGTTTTTTCCCGTTATTTTGTTGCGAAATATGGACAAAACCAGAAAACTCAAATATTTCAGATACTTCGTTGTTATTTTTTCGTTATTTTGTTGCAAAAACCTAAACCTAAAATATTTCAGATACTTGTTTGTTTTTTTTTCCTTATTTTGTTGAGAAATATGGACAAAACCAGAAAACTCAAATATTTCAGATACTTCCTTGTTATATTTTCGTTATTTTGTTGCAAAATATGGACAAAAATAGAAAACTCAAATATTTCAGAGAATTTGTTAATTTTTTTCGTTATTTTGTTGCGACAAAAACAGAAAGCTGAAATATTTCAGATACTTTTATGTTTTTTTTCGTTATTTTGTTGCGAAATATGGACAAAAACAGAAAAGTCAAATATTTCAGATACTGTCTTGTTATTTTCTCGTTATTTTGTTGGGAAATGGACAAACACAGAAAACTCAAAAACAGAAAACTCAAATATTTCAGATACTTTTTTGTTTTTTTCGTTATTTTGTTGTGAAATATGGACAAAAACAGAAAACTAAATTATTTCAGATACTTTCATGTTATTTTTTTGCGAAATATGGACAAAAACAAAAAACTAAAATATTCCAGATACTTTTATGTTTTTTTCGTTATTTTGTTGCGAAATATGGACAAAACCAGAAAACTCAAATATTTCAGATAGTTCGTTGTTATTTTTTCGTTATTTTGTTGCAAAAACCTAAAACTAAAATATTTCAGATACTTTTTTGTTTTTTTTTTCGTTATTTTGTTGCGAAATAAGGACAAAAACAGAAAGCTCTAATATTTCAGATTCTTTATGTTTTTTTCGTTATTTTGTTGCGAAATATGGACAAAACCAGCAAAGTCAAATATTTCATATACTTTTTTTTGTTATTTTGTTGCGAAATAAGGACAAAAACAGAAAACTAAAATATTTCAGATACTTTTTTTTTTTTCCTTATTTTATTGAGAAATATGGACAAAACCAGAAAACTCAAATATTTCAGATACTTCGTTGTTATTTTTTCTTTATTTTGTTGCGAAATGTGGACAAAAACAGAAAACTAAATTATTTCAGATACTTTTTTGTTTATTTTTTCCTTATTTTGTTGAGAAATATGGACAAAACCAGAAAAATCAAATATTTCAGATACTTCCTTGTTATTTTTTAGTTATTTTGTTGGGAAATGGACAAACACAGAAAACTCAAATATTTCAGAGAATTTGTTGTTTTTTTCTGTTATTTTGTTGCGAAATATGGACAAAAACAAAAAACTAAAATATTTCAGATACTTTTTTGTTTGTTTTTTTCCTTATTTTGTTGAGAAATATGGACAAAAGCAGGAACCTCAAATATTGCATGTACTTTTTGTTTTTTTTCGTTATTTTGTTGCGAAATACAGACAAAAACAGAAAACTCAAATATTTCAGATACTTTCTTGTTAGTTTTTCGTTTTTCGTTGCGAAATATGGACAAAAACAGAAAACTCAAATATTTCAGATCATATTGTCGTATTTTTTTCGTTATTTTGTTGCAAAATTTGGACAAAAACAGAAAACGCAAATATTTCAGATTCTTTTTGTTTTTTTCGAAATCTAGTTGCGAAATATGGACAAAAACAGAAAACTCAAATATATCATATATTTTTTTTTTTTTTTTTTTCGTTATTTTGTTGCGAAATATTGACAAAAAAGAAAACTCAAATATATCAGATACTTTCTTCTTATTTTTTCGTTATTTTGTAGCGAAATATGGACAAAACCAGAAAACTCAAATATTTTCGATACTTCCTTGTTATTTTTTCGTTATTTTGTTGCGAAATATGGACAAAACCAGAAAACTCAAATATTTTCGATACTTCCTTGTTATTTTTTCGTTATTTTATTGCGAAATATGGACGAAAACAGAAAACTAAAATATTTCAGATACTTTTTTGTTTTTTTTCCTTATTTTGTTGAGAAATATGGACAAAAGCAGAAAACTCAAATATTTCAGATACTTTTTTATTTTTTTTTTTCGTTATATTATTGCGAATTATGGACAACAAAAGAAAACTCAAATATTTCAGATATTTTTTTGTTTTTTTTTTCGTTATTTTGTTGCGAAATAAGGACAAAAACAGAAAGCTCTAATATTTCAGATACTTTTACGTTTTTTGTCGTTATTTTGTTGCGAAATATGGACAAAAACATAAATCTCAAATATTTCAGATTCTTTATGTTTTTTTCGTTATTTTGTTGCGAAATATGGACAAAACCAGAAAAGTCAAATATTTCATATACTTTTTTTTGTTATTTTGTTGCGAAATAAGGACAAAAACAGAAAACTAAAATATTTCAGATACTTTTTTTTTTTTCCTTATTTTGTTGAGAAATATGAACAAAACCAGAAAACTTAAATATTTCAGATACTTCCTTGTTATTTTTTCGCTATTTTGTTGCAAAATATGGACAACAAAAGATAACTCAAATATTTCAGATAGTTTTTTGTTTTTTTCTTCGTTATTTTGTTGGGAAATATGGACAAAAATAGAAAACTCAAATATTTCAGATACTTTTTTGTTTTTTTTCATTATTTTGTTGGGAAATATGGACAAAAACAGAAAGCTCAAATATTTCAGATACTTTTATGTTTTTTTCGTTATTTTGTTGCGAAATATGGCCAAAAACAGAAAATTCAAATATTTATGAGAATTTGTTGTTTTTTCCCGTTATTTTGTTGCGAAATATGGACAAAACCAGAAAACTCAAATATTTCAGATACTTCGTTGTTATTTTTTCGTTATTTTGTTGCAAAAACCTAAACCTAAAATATTTCAGATACTTGTTTGTTTTTTTTTCCTTATTTTGTTGAGAAATATGGACAAAACCAGAAAACTCAAATATTTCAGATACTTCCTTGTTATATTTTCGTTATTTTGTTGCAAAATATGGACAAAAATAGAAAACTCAAATATTTCAGAGAATTTGTTAATTTTTTTCGTTATTTTGTTGCGACAAAAACAGAAAGCTGAAATATTTCAGATACTTTTATGTTTTTTTTCGTTATTTTGTTGCGAAATATGGACAAAAACAGAAAAGTCAAATATTTCAGATACTTTCTTGTTATTTTCTCGTTATTTTGTTGGGAAATGGACAAACACAGAAAACTCAAAAACAGAAAACTCAAATATTTCAGATACTTTTTTGTTTTTTTCGTTATTTTGTTGTGAAATAAGGACAAAAACAGAAAGCTCTAATATTTCAGATACTTTTACGTTTTTTGTCGTTATTTTGTTGCGAAATATGGACAAAAACATAAATCTCAAATATTTCAGATTCTTTATGTTTTTTTCGTTATTTTGTTGCGAAATATGGACAAAACCAGCAAAGTCAAATATTTCATATACTTTTTTTTGTTATTTTGTTGCGAAATAAGGACAAAAACAGAAAACTAAAATATTTCAGATACTTTTTTTTTTTTTTCCTTATTTTATTGAGAAATATGGACAAAACCAGAAAACTCAAATATTTCAGATACTTCGTTGTTATTTTTTCTTTATTTTGTTGCGAAATGTGGACAAAAACAGAAAACTAAATTATTTCAGATACTTTTTAGTTTATTTTTTCCTTATTTTGTTGAGAAATATGGACAAAACCAGAAAAATCAAATATTTCAGATACTTCCTTGTTATTTTTTAGTTATTTTGTTGGGAAATGGACAAACACAGAAAACTCAAATATTTCAGAGAATTTGTTGTTTTTTTCTGTTATTTTGTTGCGAAATATGGACAAAAACAAAAAACTAAAATATTTCAGATACTTTTTTGTTTGTTTTTTCCTTATTTTGTTGAGAAATATGGACAAAAGCAGGAACCTCAAATATTGCATGTACTTTTTGTTTTTTTTCGTTATTTTGTTGCGAAATACAGACAAAAACAGAAAACTCAAATATTTCAGATACTTTCTTGTTAGTTTTTCGTTTTTCGTTGCGAAATATGGACAAAAACAGAAAACTCAAATATTTCAGATCATATTGTCGTATTTTTTTCGTTATTTTGTTGCAAAATTTGGACAAAAACAGAAAACGCAAATATTTCAGATTCTTTTTGTTTTTTTCGAAATCTAGTTGCGAAATATGGACAAAAACAGAAAACTCAAATATATCAGATAGTGTTTTTTTTTTTTTTTTCGTTATTTTGTTGCGAAATATTGACAAAAAAGCAAACTCAAATATATCAGATACTTTCTTCTTATTTTTTCGTTATTTTGTAGCGAAATATGGACAAAACCAGAAAACTCAAATATTTTCGATACTTCCTTGTTATTTTTTCGTTATTTTGTTGCGAAATATGGACAAAACCAGAAAACTCAAATATTTTCGATACTTCCTTGTTATTTTTTCGTTATTTTATTGCGAAATATGGACGAAAACAGAAAACTAAAATATTTCAGATACTTTTTTGTTTTTTTTCCTTATTTTGTTGAGAAATATGGACAAAAGCAGAAAACTCAAATATTTCAGATACTTTTTTATTTTTTTTTTTCGTTATATTATTGCGAATTATGGACAACAAAAGAAAACTCAAATATTTCATATATTTTTTTGTTTTTTTTTTCGTTATTTTGTTGCGAAATAAGGACAAAAACAGAAAGCTCTAATATTTCAGATACTTTTACGTTTTTTGTCGTTATTTTGTTGCGAAATATGGACAAAAACATAAATCTCAAATATTTCAGATTCTTTATGTTTTTTTCGTTATTTTGTTGCGAAATATGGACAAAACCAGAAAAGTCAAATATTTCATATACTTTTTTTTGTTATTTTGTTGCAAAATAAGGACAAAAACAGAAAACTAAAATATTTCAGATACTTTTTTTTTTTTTCCTTATTTTGTTGAGAAATATGAACAAAACCAGAAAACTTAAATATTTCAGATACTTCCTTGTTATTTTTTCGCTATTTTGTTGCAAAATATGGACAACAAAAGATAACTCAAATATTTCAGATATTTTTTTGTTTTTTTCTTCGTTATTTTGTTGGGAAATATGGACAAAAATAGAAAACTCAAATATTTTAGATACTTTTTTGTTTTTTTTCCCTTATTTTGTTGAGAAATATGGATAACACCAGAAAACTCAAATATTTCAGATACTGCTGTGTTATTTTTTAGTTATTTTGTTGCGAAACATGAACAAAAACAGAAAACTAAAATATTTCAGATAATTTTTTGTTTTTTTTCCTTATTTTGTTGAGAAATATGAACAAAAGCAGAAAACTCAAATATTTCAGATACTTTTTTATTTTATTTTTTCGTTATATTATTGCGAATTATGGACAACAAAAGACAACTCAAATATTTCAGATATTTTTTTGTTTTTTTTTTTCGTTATTTTGTTGGGAAATATGGACAAAAATAGAAAACTCAAATATTTCAGAGAATTTGTTGATTTTTTTCGTTATTTTGTTGCGAAATATGGACAAAACCAGAAAACTCAAATATTTCAGATACTTTTTTTTTTTTTTTCGTTATTTTGTTGGGAAATATGGACAAAAACAGGAAGCTCAAATATTTCAGATACTTTTATGTTTTTTTCGTTATTTTGTTGCGAAATATGGCCAAAAACAGAAAATTCAAATATTTATGAGAATTTGTTGTTTTTTCCCGTTATTTTGTTGCGAAATATGGACAAAACCAGAAAACTCAAATATTTCAGATACTTCCTTGT
The DNA here is from genome assembly GCA_963932195.1 of Empis livida. Lineage (NCBI taxonomy): Eukaryota > Metazoa > Arthropoda > Insecta > Diptera > Empididae > Empis > Empis livida. The sequence continues at coordinate 25,751,966 of OZ010646.1, read as the reverse complement.
TATATTTTCGTTATTTTGTTGCAAAATATGGACAACAAAAGAAAACTCAAATATTTAAGAGAATTTGTTGTTTTTTCCCGTTATTTTGTTGCGAAATATGGACAAAACCAGAAAACTCAAATATTTCAGATACTTCGTTGTTATTTTTTCTTTATTTTTTTGCGAAATGTGGACAAAAACAGAAAACTAAAATATTTCAGATACTTTTTTGTTTTTTTTTTCCTTATTTTGTTGAGAAATATGGACAAAACCAGAAAACTCAAATATTTCAGATACTTCCTTGTTATATTTTCGTTATTTTGTTGCGAAATGTGGACAAAAACAGAAAACTAAAATATTTCAGATACTTTTTTATTTTTTTTTTTTGTTATATTATTGCGAATTATGGACAACAAAAGAAAACTCAAATATTTCAGATATTTTTTTGATTTTTTTTCGTTATTTTGTTGGGAAATATGGACAAAAATAGAAAACTCAAATATTTCAGAGAATTTGTTGATTTTTTTCGTTATTTTGTTGCGACAAAAACAGAAAGCTGAAATATTTCAGATACTTTTATGTTTTTTTTTCCTTATTTTGTTGAGAAATATGGACAAAACCAGAAAAATCAAATATTTCAGATACGTCCTTGTTATTTTTTAGTTATTTTTTTGCGAAATATGGACAAAAACAGAAAACTAAAATATTTCAGATACTTTTTTGTTTTTTTTTCGTTATTTTGTTGCGAAATATATACAAAAACAGAAAAGCCAAATATTTCAGATACTTTCTTGTTATTTTCTCGTTATTTTGTTGGGAAATGGACAAACACAGAAAACTCAAACACAGAAAACTAAAATATTTCAGAGAATTTGTTGATTTTTTTCGTTATTTTGTTGCGACAAAAACAGAAAGCTGAAATATTTCAGATACTTTTATGTTTTTTTTTCCTTATTTTGTTGAGAAATATGGACAAAACCAGAAAAATCAAATATTTCAGATACTTCTTTGTTATTTTTTAGTTATTTTTTTGCGAAAAATGGACAAAAACAGAAAACTCAAATATTTCAGATATTTTTTTGTTTTTTTTTCGTTATTTTGTTGCGAAATATATACAAAAACAGAAAAGTCAAATATTTCAGATACTTTCTTGTTATTTTCTCGTTATTTTGTTGGGAAATGGACAAACACAGAAAACTCAAACACAGAAAACTAAAATATTTCAGAGAATTTGTTGTTTTTTTCTGTTATTTTGTTGCGAAATATGGACAAAAACAGAAAAGTCAAATATTTCAGATACTTTCTTGTTATTTTCTCGTTATTTTGTTGGGAAATGGACAAACACAGAAAACTCAAACACAGAAAACGCAAATATTTCAGAGAATTTGTTGTTTTTTTCTGTTATTTTGTTGCGAAATATGGACAACAACAGAAAACTCAAATATTTCAGATACTTTTTTGTTTTTTTTCGTTATTTTGTTGCAAAATATGGACAAAAACAGAAACCTAAAATATTTCAGATACTTGCTTGTTATTTTTTCGTTATGTTGTTGCGAAATATGGACAAAAAATGCAAACTCCAATATTTCAGATACTTTTTGTTTTTTTTTCGTTATTTTGTTGCAAAATATGGACAAAAACAGAAAAGTCAAATATTTCAGATACTTTCTTGTTATTTTTTCGTTATTTTGTTGCAAAAACCTAAAACTAAAATATTTCAGATACTTTTTTGTTTTTTTTTTCCTTATTTTGTTGCAAAATATGGACAAAAACAGAAAAGTCAAATATTTCAGATACTTTCTTGTTATTTTTTCGTTATTTTGTTGTGATATATGGAAAAAAACAGAAAACTAAATTATTTCAGATACTTTCTTGTTATTTTTTCGTTATTTTGTTGCGAAAAATGGACAAAAACAGAAAACTAAAATATTTAAGATACTTTTTGTTTTTTTTTTCCTTATTTTGTTGAGAAAAATGGACAAAACCAGAAAACTCAAATATTTCAGATACTTCCTTGTTATATTTTCGTTATTTTGTTGCAAAATATGGACAACAAAAGAAAAGTCAAATATTTCAGATACTTTCTTGTTATTTTTTCGTTATTTTGTTGTGATATATGGAAAAAAACAGAAAACTAAATTATTTCAGATACTTCCTTGTTATATTTTCGTTATTTTGTTGCAAAATATGGACAACAAAAGAAAAGTCAAATATTTCAGATACTTTCTTGTTATTTTTTCGTTATTTTGTTGTGATATATGGAAAAAAACAGAAAACTAAATTATTTCAGATACTTTCTTGTTATTTTTTCGTTATTTTGTTGCGAAATATGGACAAAAACAGAAAACTAAAATATTTCAGATACTTTTTTGTTTGTTTTTTTCCCTTATTTTGTTGAGAAATATGGACAAAAGTAGGAACCTGAAATATTGCATGTACTTTTTTGTTTTTTTTTCGTTATTTTGTTGCGAAATATGGACAAAACCAGAAAACTCAAATATTTCAGATACTTCGTTGTTATTTTTTCTTTATTTTGTTGAGAAATATGGACAAAACCAGAAAAATCAAATATTTCAGATACTTCCTTGTTATTTTTTAGTTATTTTTTTGCGAAATATGGACAAAAACAGAAAAGTCAAATATTTCAGATACTTTCTTGTTATTTTTTCGTTATTTTGTTGTGATATATGGAAAAAAACAGAAAACTAACTTATTTCAGATACTTTCTTGTTATTTTTTCGTTATTTTGTTGCGAAATATGGACAAAAACAGAAAACTAAAATATTTCAGATACTTTTTTGTTTGTTTTTTTCCCTTATTTTGTTGAGAAATATGGACAAAAACAGGAACCTGAAATATTGCATGTACTTTTTTGTTTTTTTTTTCGTTATTTTGTTGCGAAATACAGACAAAAACAGAAAACTCATATATTTCAGATAGTTTTTTGTTTTTTTTGTTATTTTGTTGCGAAATATGGACAAAAACAGAAAACTCAAATATTTCAGATACTTTCTTGTTAGTTTTTCGTTTTTCGTTGCGAAATATGGACAGAAACAGAAAACTCAAATATTTCAGATCATATTTTCGTATTTTTTTCGTTATTTTGTTGCGAAATATGGACAAAAACAGAAAACGCAAATTTTTCAGATTCTTTTTGTTTTTTTCGGTATTTAGTTGCGAAATATGGACAAAAACAGAAAACTCAACTATTTCAGATTCTTTTTTTTTCGTTATTTTGGTGCGAAATATGGGCAGAAACAGAAAACTAAAATATTTCAGATACTTTTTTGTTTGTTTTTTCCTTATTTTGTTGCGAAATATGGAAAAAAACAGAAAACTCAAATATTTCAGATAGTTTTTTGTTTTTTTTTTATTATTTTGTTGCGAAATATAGACAAAAACAGAAAACTCATATATTTCAGATAGTTTTTTGTCTTTTTTTTCGTTATTATGTTGCGAAATATGGACAAAAACAGAAAACTCAAATATTTCAGATACTTTTTTGTCATTTTTTCGTTATTTTGTTGCGAAATATGTACAAAAACAGAAAACTCAAATATTTCAGAGAATTTGTTGTTTTTTCCCGTTATTTTGTTGCGAAATATGGACAAAACTGGAAAACTCGAATATATTCGATACTTCATTGTTATTTTTTCGTTATTTTGTTGCGAAATATGGACGAAAACAGAAAACTAAAATATTTCAGATACTTTTTTGTTTTTTTTTTCCTTATTTTGTTGAGAAATATGGACAAAAGCAGAAAACTCAAATATTTCAGATACTTTTTAATTTTTTTTTTTCGTTATATTATTGCGAATTATGGACAACAAAAGAAAACTCAAATATTTCAGATATTTTTTTGTTTTTTTTTTCGTTATTTTGTTGGGAAATATGGACACAAATAGAAAACTCAAATATTTCAGAGAATTTGTTGGTTTTTTTCATTATTTTGTTGCGAAATATGGACAAAAACAGAAAACTCAAATATTTCATATACTTTTTTTTTGTTATTTTGTTGCAAAATAAGGACAAAAACATAAATCTCAAATATTTCAGATTCTTTATGTTTTTTTCGATATTTAGTTGCGAAATATGGACAAAAACAGGAAACTCAAATATTTCAGATACTTTTTTGTTTTTTTTTCCTTATTTTGTTGAGAAAAATAAATAAAACCAGAAAACTCAAATATTTCAGATACTTCCTTGTTATTTTTTCGCTATTTTGTTGCAAAATATGGACAACAAAAGATAACTCAAATATTTCAGATATTTTTTTGTTTTTTTTTTCGTTATTTTGTTGGAAAATATGGACAAAAATAGAAAACTCAAATATTTCAGAGAATTTGTTGATTTTTTTTGTTATTTTGTTGCGAAATATGGACAAAACCAGAAAACTCAAATATTTCAGATACTTTTTTTTGTTTTTTCTCGTTATTTTGTTGGGAAATATGGACAAGAATAGAAAACTCAAATATTTCAGAGAATTTGTTGATTTTTTTTGTTATTTTGTTGCGAAATATGGACAAAACCAGAAAACTCAAATATTTCAGATACTTTTTTTTGTTTTTTTTCTTTATTTTTTTGGGAAATATGGACAAAAACAGAAAGCTCAAATATTTCAGATACTTATATGTTTTTTTCGTTATTTTGTTGCGAAATATGGACAAAAACCTAAAACTAAAATATTTCAGATACTTTTTTGTTTTTTTTTCCTTATTTTGTTGAGAAATATGGACAAAACCAGAAAACTCAAATATTTCAGATACTTTTTTTGTTATTTTGTTGCGAAATATGGACAAAAACAGAAAGCTCGAATATTTCAGAGAATTTGCTGTTTTTTCCCGTTATTTTGTTGCGAAATATGGACAAAACCAGAAAACTCAAATATTTCAGATACTTCGTTGTTATTTTTTCGTTATTTTGTTGCGAAATATGGACAAAAACCTAAAACTAAAATATTTCAGATACTTTTTTGTTTTCTTTTCCTTATTTTGTTGAGAAATATGGGCAAAACCAGAAAACTCAAATATATCAGATACCTTTTTTGTTATTTTGTTGCGAAATATGGACAAAAACAGAAAACTCAAATATTTCAGATACTTTTTGTCATTTTTTCGTTATTTTGTTGCGAAATATGGACAAAAACAGAAAACTCAAATATTTCAGAATCTTTCTGTTTTTTTCGAAATTTAGTTGCGAAATATGGACAAAAACAGAAAACTCAAATATATCAGATAATGTTTTGTTTTTTTCCTTATTTTGTTGCGAAATATGATCAAAAATAGAAAACTAAAATATTTGAGATACTTTGTCGTTTTTTTTTCGTTATTTTGTTGTGAAATATGGACAAAAGCAGAAAACTCAAATATTTCAGATACTTTTTAATTTTTTTTTTTCGTTATATTATTGCGAATTAGGGACACCAAAAGAAAACTCAAATATTTCAGATATTTTTTTGTTTTTTTTTTCGTTATTTTGTTGGGAAATATGGACACAAATAGAAAACTCAAATATTTCAGAGAATTTGTTGGTTTTTTTCATTATTTTGTTGCGAAATATGGACAAAAACAGAAAACTCAAATATTTCAGATACTTTTTTGTTTTTTTTTCCTTATTTTGTTGAGAAAAATCAATAAAACCAGAAAACTCAAATATTTCAGATACTTCCTTGTTATTTTTTCGCTATTTTGTTGCAAAATATGGACAACAAAAGATAACTCAAATATTTCAGATATTTTTTTGTTTTTTTTTTCGTTATTTTGTTGGAAAATATGGACAAAAATAGAAAACTCAAATATTTCAGAGAATTTGTTGATTTTTTTTGTTATTTTGTTGCGAAATATGGACAAAACCAGAAAACTCAAATATTTCAGATACTTTTTTTTGTTTTTTTTCGTTATTTTGTTGGGAAATATGGACAAAAATAGAAAACTCAAATATTTCAGAGAATTTGTTGATTTTTTTTGTTATTTTGTTGCGAAATATGGACAAAACCAGAAAACTCAAATATTTCAGATACTTTTTTTTTGTTTTTTTTCTTTATTTTTTTGGGAAATATGGACAAAAACAGAAAGCTCAAATATTTCAGATACTTTTTTGTTTTTTTCGTTATTTTGTTGCGAAATATGGACAAAAACCTAAAACTAAAATATTTCAGATACTTTTTTGTTTTTTTTTCCTTATTTTGTTGAGAAATATGGACAAAACCAGAAAACTCAAATATTTCAGATACTTTTTTTGTTATTTTGTTGCGAAATATGGACAAAAACAGAAAGCTCGAATATTTCAGAGAATTTGCTGTTTTTTCCCGTTATTTTGTTGCGAAATATGGACAAAACCAGAAAACTCAAATATTTCAGATACTTCGTTGTTATTTTTTCGTTATTTTGTTGCGAAATATGGACAAAAACCTAAAACTAAAATATTTCAGATACTTTTTTGTTTTCTTTTCCTTATTTTGTTGAGAAATATGGGCAAAACCAGAAAACTCAAATATATCAGATACCTTTTTTGTTATTTTGTTGCGAAATATGGACAAAAACAGAAAACTCAAATATTTCAGAATCTTTCTGTTTTTTTCGAAATTTAGTTGCGAAATATGGACAAAAACAGAAAACTCAAATATATCAGATAATGTTTTGTTTTTTTCCTTATTTTGTTGCGAAATATGATCAAAAATAGAAAACTAAAATATTTGAGATACTTTGTCGTTTTTTTTTCGTTATTTTGTTGTGAAATATGGACAAAAACAGAAAACTCAAATATTTCATATCCTTTTTGTTTTTTTCGATACTTAGTTGCGAAATATGGTCAAAAACAGAAACATCAAATATTTCACATATTTTTTGTTTTTTTTCGTTATTTTGTTGCGAAATATGGACAAAAACAGAAAACTCAAATATATCAGATACTTTTTTGTCATTTTTTCGTTATTTGTTGTGAAATATGTACAAAAACAGAAAACTCAAATATTTCAGAGAATTTGTTGTTTTTTCCCGTTATTTTGTTGCGAAATATGGACAAAACCAGAAAAATCAAATATTTCAGATACTTCCTTGTTATTTTTTAGTTATTTTGTTGCGAAATATGGACAAAAATAGAAAACTAAAATATTTCAGATACTTTTTTGTTTTTTTTTCCTTATTTTGTTGAGAAATATGGACAAAACCAGAAAACTCAAATATTTCAGATACTTTCTTGTTATATTTTCGTTATTTTGTTGCAAAATATGAACAACAAAAGAAAACTCAAATATTTCAGATATTTTTTTGTTTTTTTTTCGTTATTTTGTTGGGAAATATGGATAAAAATAGAAAACTCAAATATTTCAGAGAATTTGTTGTTTTTTCCCGTTATTTTGTTGCGAAATATGGACAAAACCAGAAAACTCAAATATTTCAGATACTTCGTTGTTATTTTTTCTTTATTTTGTTGCGAAATATGGACAAAAACAGAAAACTCAAATATTTCAGATACTTTTTTGTCATTTTTTCGTTATTTGTTGTGAAATATGTAGAAAAACAGAAAACTCAAATATTTCAGAGAATTTGTTGTTTTTTACCGTTATTTTGTTGTGAAATATGGACAAAACCAGAAAACTCAAATATTTCAGATACTTCCTGTTGCGAAATATGGACAAAAACAGAAAACTCAAATATTTCAGATACTTTGTCGTTTTTTTGTCGTTATTTTGTTGCGAAATATTGACAAAAAACTTAAATAAAACGTTATTTTGTTGGGAAATTTGGACAAAAACAGAAAACTCAAATATTTCAGAGAATTTGTTCTTTTTTCCCGTGATTTTGTTGTGAAATATGGACAAAACCAGAAAACTCAAATATTTCAGATACTTCCTGTTGCGAAATATGGACAAAAACAGAAAACTCAAATATTTCAGACACTTTGTCGTTATTTTGTTGTGAAATTTGGACAAAAACAGAAAACTCAAATATTTCAGAGAATTTGTTCTTTTTTCCCGTGATTTTGTTGTGAAATATGGACAAAACCAGAAAACTCAAATATTTCAGATACTTCCTGTTGCGAAATATGGACAAAAACAGAAAACTCAAATATTTCAGATACTTTGTCGTTTTTTTTGTCGTTATTTTGTTGCGAAATATGGACAAAAACAGAAACCTCAAATATTTCACATATTTTTTGTTTTTTTTTCGTTATTTTGTTGCGAAATATGGACGAAAACAGATAACTCAAATATTTCAGATACTTTTTTGTCATTTTTTCGTTATTTGTTGTGAAATATGTACAAAAACAGAAAACTCAAATATTTCAGAGAATTTGTTGTTTTTTCCCGTTATTTTGTTGCGAAATATGGACAAAACCAGAAAACTCAAATATTTCAGATACTTCGTTGTTATTCTTTCTTTATTTTGTTGCGAAATATGGACAAAAACAGAAAGTTCAAATATTTCAGATACTTTTTTGTCATTTTTTCGTTATTTGTTTTGAAATATGTACAAAAACAGAAAACTCAAATATTTCAGAGAATTTGTTGTTTTTTCCTGTTATTTTGTTGCGAAATATGGACAAAACCAGAAAAATCAAATATTTCAGATACTACCTTGTTATTTTTTAGTTATTTTGTTGCAAAATATGGACAACAAAAGAAAACTCAAATATTTCAGATATTTTTTTGTTTTTTTTTTCGTTATTTTGTTGAGAAATATGGATAAAAATAGAAAACTCAAATATTTCAGAGAATTTGTTGTTTTTTCCCGTTATTTTGTTGCGAAATATGGACAAAACCAGAAAACTCAAATATTTCAGATACGTTCATGTTATTTTTTCGTTATTTTGTTGCGAAATACGGAAAAAAAGTAAGCTAAAATATTTCAGATAGTTTTTTGTTTTTTTTTCCTAATTTTGTTGAGAAATATGGACAAAACCAGAAAACTCAAATATTTCAGATACTTTTTTCCGTTATTGTGTTGCGAAATATGGACAAAAACACAAAACTAAAATATTTTCGACACTTTTTTGGTTGTTTTTTTCCTTATTTTGTTGAGAAGTATGGGCAAAAACAGAAAACTCAAATAATTCAGATACTTTTTTGTCATTTTTTCGTTATTTTGTTGCGAAATATGTTCAAAAACAGATAACTCAAATATTTCAGAGAATTTGTTGTTTTTTCCCGTTATTTTGTTGCGAAATATGGACAAAACCAGAAAACTCAAATATTTTTTTTTTTAGTTTCTTGAGAAATATGGACAAAAACAGATAGCTGAAATATTTTAGAGAATTTGCTGTTTTTTTCGTTATTTTGTTGCGAAATATGTACAAATCCAGAAAACTCAAATATTTAAGATACTTTTTTCTTCGTTATTTTGTTGCGAAATATGGAAAAAAAATGAAAAATCAAATATTTCAGATACTTTCTTGTTATTTTTTCGTTATTTTGTTGCGAAATATGGACAAAAACAGAAAACTAAAATATTTCAGATAATTTCTTGTAATTTTTTCGTTATTTTGTTGTTAAATATGGACAAAAAGAGAAAACTAAAATATTTCCGTTACTTTTTTGTTTGTTTTTTTCCTTATTTGGTTGAGAAATATGGACAAAAACAGAAAACTCAAATATTTCAGAGAATTTGTTGTTTTCTTCCGTTATTTTGTTGCGAAATATGGACAAAACCAGAAAACTCAAATATTTCTGATACTTTTTTTCGTTATTTTGTTGCGAAATATGGACAAAAACAGAAAACTCAAATATTTCAGATACTTTCTTCTTATTTTTTCGTTATATTATTGCGAAATATGGACAAAAAACGAAGACTTAAATATTTTAGATATTTTTTTGTTATTTGTTTCGTTATTTTCTTGCGAAATATGGACAAAATAGAAAACTCAAATATTTTAGAGAATTTGTTGTTTTTTTCCGTTATTTTGTTGCAAAATATGGACAAAAGCAAAAACCTCAAATATTTCAGATACTTTTATGTTTTTTCGTTATTTTGTTGCGAAATATGGACAAAAATAGAAAACTCAAATATTTCAGATACTTTTATGTTTTTTTTCGTTAATTTGTTGCGAAATATGGACAAAACCAGAAAACTCAAATAATTCAGATATTTTTTTGTTTTGTTTTTTACTTTGTTGCGAAATATGGCCAAAAACAGAAAACTCAAATATTTCAGATACTTTCTTGTTATTTTTTCGTTATTTTGTTGAAAAATATGGACAAAAATAGAAAACTTAAATATTTCAGATACTTTTTTGTTTTTTTTTCGTTATTTCGTTGCGAAATATGGGCAAAAAAAAAATCAAATATTTCAGATAGTTTTTTGTTTTTTTCGTTGTTTTGTTGCGAAATATAGACAAAACCAGAAAACTGAAATATTTCAGAATACTTTTGTTTTTTTCGATATATTGACAAAAACACAAAAGTCAAATTTTTCTGTTTTTTTCGATATTTAGTTGCGAAATATGGACAAAAACAGAAAAGTAAAATATTTCAGTGACGTTGTCGTGTTTTTTTTCGTTATTTTGTTGCGAAATGTGGACAAAACCAGAAAACTCAATTATTTCTGATACTTTTTTTTCGTTATTTTGTTGCGAAATATGGACAAAAACAGAAAGCTCAAATATTTCAGATACTTTTATGTTTTTTTTTCATTAATTTGTTGCGAAATATGAACAAAAATAGAAAGCTAAATTATTTCAGATTCTTTTTTGTTTTTTTTCCGTTATTTTGCTGCGAAATATGGACAAAAACAGAAAACTCAAATATTTCAGATTCTTTTTGTTTTTTTCGATATTTAGATGCGAAATATGGACAAAAACAGAAAACTCAAATATTTTAGAGAATTTTTGTTTCGTTATTTTGTTGCGAAATATGGACAAAAGAGAAAACTCAAATATTTCAGAGAATTTTTGTTTTTTTTGGTATTTAGTTGCGAAATATCGACAAAAACGGAAAACTCAAATATTTCAGATACTTTCTTATTATTTTTCCGATATTTTGTTGCGAAATATGGCCAAAAATGAAAACTCAAATATTTCAGATACTTGGTCGTTTTTTTCGTTATTTTGTTGCGAAATATGGGCAAAAAAAGAACTCAAATATTTCAGATAGTTTTTCGTTTTTTTTTCGTTGTTTTGTTGCGAAATATGGACAAAAACAGAAAACTAAAATATTTCAAATTCTTTTTCTTTTTTTGATATTTAGATGCGAAATATGGACAAAAACAGAAAACTCAAATATTTCAAACATTTTTTTGTTTTTTTCGTTATTTTGTTCCGAAATATGGACAAAACGAGAAAACTCAAATATTTCAGATATGTCTTTGTTTTTTTTTTTTCGTCATTTTGTTGGGAAATATGAACAAAACAAACATCTCAAATATTTCAGCGAATTTTTGTTTCGTTATTTTGTTGCGAAATATGGACAAACAAAGAAAACTCAAATATTTCAGATTCTTTTTGTTTTTTCGATATTTAGTTGCGAAATATGGACAAAAACAGAAAACTCAAATATTTCTGAGAACTTTTGTTTCGTTATCTTTTTGCGAAATATGGACAAACAAAGAAAACTCAAATATTTTTGTTTTTTCGATATTTAGTTGCGAAATATGGACAAAAACAGAAAACTCAAATATTTCAGATATTTTTTCGTTATTTTGTTGCGAAATATGGACAAAAAGAGAAAACTCAAATATTTCAGAGAATTTTTGTGTCGTTATTTTGTTGCGAAATATCGACAAAAATAGAAAACTTAAATATTTCAGATACTTTCTTGTTTTTTTTTCGTCATTTTGTTGTGAAATATGAACAAAAACAGAAAACTCAAATATTTCAGATTCTTTTTGTTCTTTTTTCGTTATTTTGTTGCGAAAAATAGACAAAAAATGAAAACTCAAATATTTCAGATACTTTGTCGTGTTTGTTCGTTATTTAGTTGCAAACTTTGGACCAAAACAGAAAACTCAAATATTTCAGACAGTTTTTTGTTTTTTTTTCGTTATTTTGTTGTGAAATATAGACAAAAACAACAAGCTCCAATATTTCAGATACTTTTTTGTTTTTTTTTTCGTTATTTTGTTGGGAAATATGAACAAAAACAGAAAACTCAAATATTTCAAAGAAGTTGTTGTTTTTTTCCGTTATTTTGTTGCGAAATATGGACAAAACGTGAAAACTCAAATATTTCAGATACTTTTTTTCGTAATTTTCTTGAGAAATACGGACAAACACAGAAAATTCAAATTTTTCAGATACTTTTTTTTTCGTTATTTTGTTGCGAAATACGGACAAAAACAGAAAGCTCAAATATTTCAGATACTTTTATGTTTTTTTTCGTTATTTTGTTGCGAAATATGGACAAAAAATTAAAACTAAAATATTTCAGATTCCTTTTTTTTCCATATTGAGTTGCGAAATATGGACAAAAACAGAACACTAAAATAGTTCGGATACTTTTTTGTTTGTTTTTTCCTTATTTTGTTGGAAAATATGGACAAAAACAGAAAACTCAAATATTTCAGAGAATTTTTGTTTCGTTATTTTATTGCGAAATATCGACAAAAAGAGAAAACATAAATATTTCAGATACTTTTTTGTTTTTTTTTTCGTTATTTTGTTCTGAAATATGGACAAAAACGGAAAACTCAAATATTTCAGATACTTTATTGTTATTTTTCCGATATTTTGTCGCGAAATATGGACAAAACATGAAAACTCAAATATTTCAGATACTTTTTTCTTTTTTTTTCTTTATTTTGTTGCGAAATATGGACAAAACCAGAAAACTCAAATATTTCAAATACTTTCTTTTTCGTTATTTTGTTTTGAAATATGGACAAAAAATGAAAACTAAAATATTTCAGATACTTTTTCGTTTTTTTTCGTTATTTTGTTGCGAAATATGTAGAAAAACAGAAAACTCAAATATTTCAGATACTTTTATGTTTTTTTAGTTATTTTGTTGCTAAATATGGACAAAAATTGAAAACTAAAATATTTCACATACTTTTTCGTTTTTTTTTCGTTATTTTGTTGCGAAATATGGAGAAAAACAGAAAATTCAAATATTTCAGATTCTTTTTGTTATTTTTCGTTATTTTGTTGCGAAATACGGACAAAAACAGAAAGGTCAAATATTTCAGATTCTTTTTATTTTTTTCGATATTTAGTTACGAAATATGGATAAAAACAGAAAACTAAAATATTTCAGAGAATTTGTTGATTTTTTCCGTTATTTTGTTGCGAAATATGGACAAAAACCCGAAAACACAAATATTTCAGATACTTTTTGTTTTGTTATTTGGTTGCGAAATATGGGCAAAAACAAAAAACTCAAATATTTAAGATAGTTTTTTGTTTCTTTTCGTTGTTTTGTTGCGAAATACGGACAAAACCCGAAAACTCAAATATTTCAGATACTTTTTGTTTTGTTATTTGGTTGCGAAATATGGGCAAAAACAAAAAATTCCAATATTTAAGATAGTTTTTTGTTTTTTTTTCGTTGTTTTGTTGCGAAATACGGACAAAAACAGAAAACTCAAATATTTCAGATACTTTCTTGTTATTTTTTTGTTATATTATTGCGAAATATGGACAAAAACGAAGACTCAAATATTTCAATTTTTTTTTTGTTTTTTTGTTTCGTTATTTTGTTGAGAAATATGAACAAAAACGGAAAACTCAAATATTTCAGAGAATTTGTTGTTTTTTCCCTTATTTTGTTGCGAAATATGGGCAAAACCAAACAACTCAAATATTTCAAAAACCTTTTTTTTCGTTATTTTTTTGCGAAATATGGACAAAACCAGAAAACTAAAATATTTGAGATACTGGTTTTTAGTTATTTTGTTGCGAAATATGTACAAAAACAGAAAACTAAAATATTTCAGATACTTTTTTGTTTTTTGTTCCGTTATTTTGTTGAGATATATGAACAAAAGCAGAAAACTAAAATATTTCAGATACTTTTTTGTTTTTTGTTTCGTTATTTTGTTGAGATATATGAACAAAAACAGAAAACTCAAATATTTCAGAGAATTTTTGTTTCGTTATTTTCTTGCGAAATATGGACAAAAACAGAAAACTCAAATATTTCAGATTCGTTTTGTTTTTTTTTCGATATTTAGTTGCGAAATATCGACTGAAAACAGAAAACTCAAATATTTCAGATACTTTTTTCTTTTTTTTTTCGTTACTTTGTGGGGAAATATGGACCAAAACAGAAAACTCAAATATTTCAAAGAATTTTTGTTTCGTTATTTTGTTGCGAAATATGCACAAAAAGAGAAAACTCAAATATTTCAGATTCTTTTTGTTTTTTCGATATTTAGTTGCGAATTATCGACAAAAATAGAAAACTCAAATTTTTCAGATACTTGTTTGTTTTTTTTTTTCGTTAATTTGTTCCGAAATATGGACAAAAACGGAAAACTCAAATATTTCAGATACTTAAACCGATTTGGTCATATGGTATCCAACTATGGGGAACAGCAGCACCATCTAACATTGAAAAACTTCAAAGATCGCAGTCCAAAATTCTACGAACAATATGTGGAGCACCATGGTATATGAAAAATGCAAACATTCATAAAGATTTAAAAATATCTACAGTGCATGAAGAATTAGGGAAAGTACAGTGCATGAAGAATTAGGGAAGTTAAAAAATTAGGGAAAAATTACATATCTAAACTAAGATTTCATCCAAACAGTCTCGCAAGGAAATTGCTACAAAATAGTGGTCATCGACGGCTAAAAAAAAAAAAGATATAATTCAACTAGTTTAATTTTTATATGAAAACACTAATTATCAAGTAAAATACTTGTATATTTAAAATTTGAAACTAAAGGATATCTTATCAATGGTTAAAGATATTTTTAATTAGCTTGTAAGATTTGAAAACATATTGTTAGTTCTGAAAAGATAGATTCAATAAAAATGTAGTGATTTAAAAAAAAAAAAATTTTAGATACTTTCTTGTTATTTTTCTGATATTTTGTTGCGAAATATGGACAAAAACAGAAAAGTGAAATAGTTCAGGTACTTTTTTGTTTTTTTTTTCGTTATTTTGTTCCGAAATATGGACAAAACCAGAAAACTCAAATATTCATATACTTTTTTTTCGTTTTTTGTTGCGAAATATGGATAAAAACAGAAAGCTCAAATATTTCAGATACTTTTATGTTTTTTTCGTTATTTTGTTGCTAAATATGGACAAAAAATGAAAACTAAAATATTTCACATACATTTTCGTTTTTTTTCGTTATTTTGTTGCGAAATATGCAGAAAAACAGAAAATTCAAATATTTAGATATTTTTTTGTTTTTGTTTCGTTATTTTGTTGCGAAATACGGACAAAAACAGAAAGGTCAAATATTTCAGATTCTTTTTATTTTTTTCGATATTTAGTTGCGAAATATGGACAAAAACAGAAAGTTCAAATATTTTAGATACTTTTTTGTTTTTTTTTCGTTATTTTGTTGCGAAATATGGCCAAAACAAGAAAACTCAAATATTTCAGATACATTTTTTTTCGTTATTTTGTTGCGAAATATGGACAAAAATAGAAAACTAAAATATTTCAGATACTTTGTTGTTGTTACCGTTATTTTGTTGCGAAATATGGACAAAACCAGAAAACTCAAATATTTTATATACTTTTTTTTCGATTTTTGTTGCGAAATATGGACAAAAACAGAAAGCTCAAATATTTCAGATACTTATATGTTTTTTGTTTCGTTATTTTGTTGAGAAATATGAACAAAAACAGAAAACTCAAATATTCCAGAGAATTAGTTGATTTTTTCGGTTATTTTGTTGCGAAATATGGACAAAACCAAACAACTCAAATATTTCAAAATCTTTTTTTTCGTTATTTTGTTGAGAAATATGGACAATAGTAGAAAACTCAAATATTTCAGATACTTTTATGTTTTTTTTTTCGTTATTTTGTTGGGAAATATGAACAAAAACAGAAAGCTCAAATATTTCAGATACTTTTATGTTTTTTTCGTTATTTTATTGCGAAATATGGGCAAGAAATGAAAACTAAAATATTTCACATAATTTTTAATTTTTTTTCGTTATTTTGTTGGGAAATATGGACAAAAACAGAAAACTCAAATATTTTAGAGAATTTGTTGTTTTTTTCCGTTATTTTGTTGCGAAATATGGACAAAAACAGAAAACTCAAATATTTCAGATTCTTTTTGTTTTTTTCGATATTTAGTTGGGAAATATGGACAAAAACAGAAAACTCAAATATTTCCGACAGTTTTTTGTTTTTTTTTTTCGTTATTTTGTTGCGAAATATGGACAAAAACAGAAAACTCAAATATTTCAGATAATTTTATGTTTTTTTTCGTTAATTTGTTGCGATATGTGGACGAAAACAGAAAACTCAAATATTTCAGCTTCTTTTTGTATTTTCGATATTTAGTTGCGAAATATAGACAAAACCAGAAAACTCCAATATTTCAGATATTTTTTTGTTTTTTTTCGTTATTTTGTTGGGAAATATGGACAAAAACAGAAAACTCAAATATTTCAGAGAATTTGTTGTTTTTTTCCGTTATTTTATTGCGAAATATGGACAAAACCAGAAAACTGAAATATTTCAGACAATTTGTTTTCGTAATTTTGTTGCGAAATAGGGACAAAAACAGAAAACTCAAATATTTCAGAGAATTTTTGTTCCGTTATTTTGTTACGAAATATGGACAAAAACAGAAAACTCAAATATTTCAGATTCATTTTGTTTTTTTTTCGATATTTAGTTGCCAAATATGGAAAAAAAACAGAAAACTCAAATATTTCAGACAGTTTTTTGTTTTTTTTTCGTTATTTTGTTGCGAAATATGGACAAAAACAGAAAGCTCAAATATTTCAGATACTTCTTTGTTTATTTTTTGTTATTTTGTTCCGAAATATGGACAAAAACAGAAAACTCAAATATTTTAGATACTTTTTTGTTTTTTTTTCGTTATTTTGTTCCCAAATATGGACAAAAACAGAAAGCTCACATATTTCAGATATTTTTTTGTTTCGTTATTTTGTTGAGAAATATGGACAAAACAGAAAACTCAAATATATCAGTTTTTTTTTGTTTTTTTCGATATTTAGTTCCGAAATATGGACAAAACTAGAAAACTCAAATATTGCAGATATTTTTTTGGTTTTTTTCGTTATTTTGTTGGGAAATATGGACAAATAAACTCAAATATTTCAGAAATTTTTTTGTTTCTTTTTTCCGTTATTTTGTTGGGAAATATGGACAAAAACAGAAAACTTAAATATTTTAGAGAATTTGTTGTTTTTTCTGTTATTTTGTTGTGAAATATGGACAAAACCCGAAAACTCAAATATTTTTGTTTTGTTATTTTGTTGCGAAATATGGACAAAAACAGAAAGCTCAAATATTTCAGATATTTTTATGTTTTTTCCTTTATTTTGTTGCGAAATATGGACAAAAGCAGAAAACTCAAATATTTCAAGTAACTTTTTGTTTTTTTTCGTTATATTATTGCGAAATATGGACAAAAAAACTCAAATATTTCAGATATTTTTTTGTTTTTTTCGATATTTAGTTGCGAAATATGGACAAAAACCAAAAACTCAAATATTTCAGATACTTTCTTGTTATTTTTTTGTTATTTTGTTGCAAAATATGGACAAAAGCAGAAACCTCAAATATTTCAGATACTTTTATGTTTTTTTCCTTAATTTGTTGCGAAATATGGACAAAACCAGAAAACTCAAATATTTCAAATACTTTTTTTTCGTTTTTTGTTGCGAAATATGGACAAAAACAGAAAGCTCAAATATTTCAGATACTTATATGTTTTTTTTAGTTATTTTGTTGCGAAATATGGGCAAAAAATGAAAACTAAAATATTTCACATACTTTTTCGTTTTTTTCGTTATTTTGTTGCCAAATGTGGACAAAAACAGAAAATTCAAATATTTCAGATACTTTTTTGTTTTTTTTCGTTATTTTGTTGCGAAAACTGGACAATAATAGAAAACTAAAATATTTCAGATACTTTGTTGTTGTTTTCCGTTATTTTGTTGGGAAATATGGACAAAAACAGAAAACTTAAATATTTTAGAGAATTTGTTGTTTTTTCTGTTATTTTGTTGTGAAATATGGACAAAACCCGAAAACTCAAATATTTTTGTTTTGTTATTTTGTTGCGAAATATGGACAAAAACAGAAAGCTCAAATATTTCAGATATTTTTATGTTTTTTCCTTTATTTTGTTGCGAAATATGGACAAAAGCAGAAAACTCAAATATTTCAAGTACCTTTTTGTTTTTTTTCGTTATATTATTGCGAAATATGGACAAAAAAACTCAAATATTTCAGATATTTTTTTGTTTTTTTCGATATTTAGTTGCGAAATATGGACAAAAACCAAAAACTCAAATATTTCAGATACTTTCTTGTTATTTTTTTGTTATTTTGTTGCAAAATATGGACAAAAGCAGAAACCTCAAATATTTCAGATACTTTTATGTTTTTTTCCTTAATTTGTTGCGAAATATGGACAAAACCAGAAAACTCAAATATTTCAAATACTTTTTTTTCGTTTTTTGTTGCGAAATATGGACAAAAACAGAAAGCTCAAATATTTCAGATACTTATATGTTTTTTTTAGTTATTTTGTTGCGAAATATGGGCAAAAAATGAAAACTAAAATATTTCACATACTTTTTCGTTTTTTTCGTTATTTTGTTGCCAAATGTGGACAAAAACAGAAAATTCAAATATTTCAGACAGCTTTTTGTTTTTTTTCGTTATTTTTTTAGCGAAATAATGGACAAAAACAGAAAGCTCAAATATTTCAGATAATTTTATGTTTTTTTTCGTTAATTTGTTGCGATATGTGGACGAAAACAGAAAACTCAAATATTTCAGCTTCTTTTTGTTTTTTTTCGATATTTAGTTGCGAAATATAGACAAAACCAGAAAACTCCAATATTTCAGATATTTTTTTGTTTTTTTTTCGTTATTTTGTTGGGAAATATGGACAAAAACAGAAAACTCAAATATTTCAGAGAATTTGTTGTTTTTTTCCGTTATTTTGTTGCGAAATATGGACAAAACCAGAAAACTGAAATATTTCAGACAATTTGTTTTCGTTATTTTGTTGAGAAATATGGACAAAACAGAAAACTCAAATATTTCAGTTTTTTTTTGTTTTTTTCGATATTTAGTTGCGAAATATGGACAAAACTAGAAAACTCAAATATTGCAGATATTTTTTTGTTTTTTTCGTTATTTTGTTGGAAAATATGGACAAAAACAGAAAACTCAAATATTTCACATACTTTTTCGTTTTTTTTCGTTATTTTGTTGCGAAATATGGAGAAAACCAGAAAACTCAAATATTTCAGATTCTTATTGTTTTTTTTTCGATGTTTAGTTGCGAAATATGGACAAATAAACTCAAATATTTCAGAAATTTTTTTGTTTCTTTTTTCCGTTATTTTGTTGGGAAATATGGACAAAAACAGAAAACTCAAATATTTCAGATTCTTTTTGTTTTTTTTCGATATTTAGTTGCCAAATATGGAAAAAAAAAGAAAACACAAATATTTCAGACAGTTTTTAGTTTTTTTTTCGTTATTTTGTTGCGAAATATGGGCAAAAAAAAAAATTAAATATTTCAGATTATTTTTATTTTTTCGATATTTAATTGCGAAATATGTACAAAAACAGAAAACTCAAATATTTTAGATACTTTTTTGTTTTTTTTTCGTTATTTTGTTCCCAAATATGGACAAAACAGAAAACTCAAATATTTCAGTTTTTTTTTGTTTTTTTCGATATTTAGTTGCGAAATATGGACAAAACTAGAAAACTCAAATATTGCAGATATTTTTTTGTTTTTTTTCGTTATTTTGTTGGGAAATATGGACAAAAACAGAAAACTCAAATATTTCACATACTTTTTCGTTTTTTTTTCGTTATTTTGTTGCGAAATATGGAGAAAACCAGAAAACTCAAATATTTCAGATTCTTTTTGTTTTTTTTTTCGATGTTTAGTTGCGAAATATGGACAAATAAACTCAAATATTTCAGAAATTTTTTTGTTTCTTTTTTCCGTTATTTTGTTGGGAAATATGGACAAAAACAGGAAACTCAAATATTTTAGAGAATTTGTTGTTTTTTCTGTTATTTTGTTGTGAAATATGGACAAAACCCGAAAACTCAAATATTTTTGTTTTGTTATTTTGTTGTGAAATATGGACAAAAACAGAAAGCTCAAATATTTCAGATATTTTTATGTTTTTTTCCTTTATTTTGTTGCGAAATATGGACAAAAGCAGAAAACTCAAATATTTCAAGTAACTTTTTGTTTTTTTTTCGTTATATTATTGCGAAATATGGACAAAAAAACTCAAATATTTCAGATATTTTTTTGTTTTTTTTCGTTATTTTGTTGCGAAATATGGACAAAACCCGAAAACTCAAATATTTCAGATACTTTTCTGTTTTTTTCCTTAATTTGTTGCGAAATATGGACAAAAACAGAAAACTCAAATATTTCAGATACTTTTTTTTCGTTATTTTGTTGCGAAATACGGACAAACACAGAAAACTCAAATATTTCAGATACTTTTATGTTTTTTTTTCGTTATTTTGTTGCGAAATATGGAGAAAAACAGAAAACTCAAATATTTCAGATTCTTTTTGTTTTTTTTTCGTTATTTTGTTGCGAAATACGGACAAAAACAGAAAGGTCAAATATTTCAGATTCTTTTTATTTTTTTCGATATTTAGTTGCGAAATATGGACAAAAATAGAAAACTAAAATATTTCATATACTTTTTTTTCGTTTTTTTTTGCGAAATATGGACAAAAACAGAAAGCTCAAATATTTGAGATACTTTGTTGTTGTTTTCCGTTATTTTGTTGCAAATTATGGACAAAAGCAGAAAACTCAAATATTTCAGATACTTTTATGTTTTGTTTTCGTTATTTTGTTGCGAAATATGGACAAAAGCAGGAAACTCAAATATTTCAAATACTTTTTTGTGTTTTTTCGTTATAGTATTGCGAAATATGGCCAAAAACAGAAAACTCAAATATTTCAGACAGCTTTTTGTTTTTTTTCGTTATTTTTTTAGCGAAATAATGGACAAAAACAGAAAGCTCAAATATTTCAGATAATTTTATGTTTTTTTCGTTAATTTGTTGCGATATGTGGACGAAAACAGAAAACTCAAATATTTCAGCTTCTTTTTGTTTTTTTCGATATTTAGTTGCGAAATATAGACAAAACCAGAAAACTCCAATATTTCAGATATTTTTTTGTTTTTTTTCGTTATTTTGTTGGGAAATATGGACAAAAAACTCAAATAATTCAGAGAATTTGTTGTTTTTTTCCGTTATTTTATTGCGAAATATGGACAAAACCAGAAAACTGAAATATTTCAGACAATTTGTTTTCGTTATTTTGTTGAGAAATATGGACAAAACAGAAAACTCAAATATTTCAGTTTTTTTTTGTTTTTTTTCGATATTTAGTTGCGAAATATGGACAAAACTAGAAAACTCAAATATTGCAGATGTTTTTTTGTTTTTTTTCGTTATTTTGGTGGGAAATATGGACAAAAACAGAAAACTCAAATATTTCACATACTTTTTCGTTTTTTTTCGTTATTTTGTTGCGAAATATGGAGAAAACCAGAAAACTCAAATATTTCAGATTCTTTTTGTTTTTTTTTCGATGTTTAGTTGCGAAATATGGACAAATAAACTCAAATATTTCAGAAATTTTTTTGTTTATTTTTTCCGTTATTTTGTTGGGAAATATGGACAAAAACAGAAAACTCAAATATTTCAGATTCTTTTTGTTTTTTTTTCGATATTTAGTTGCCAAATATGGAAAAAAAAACAGAAAACTCAAATATTTCAAACAGTTTTTTGTTTTTTTTTCGTTATTTTGTTGCGAAATATGGACAAAAACAGAAAGCTCACATATTTCAGATATTTTTTTGTTTCGTTATTTTGTTGAGAAATATAGACAAAAATAGAAAACTCAAATATTTCAGATACTTGTTTGTTTTTTTTTTTCGTTAATTTGTTCCGAAATATGGACAAAAACCCGAAAACACAAATATTTCAGATACTTTTTGTTTTGTTATTCGGTTGCGAAATATGGGCAAAAACAAAAAACTCAAATATTTAAGATAGTTTTTTGTTTCTTTTCGTTGTTTTGTTGCGAAATACGGACAAAACCCGAAAACTCAAATATTTCAGATACTTTTTGTTTTGTTATTTGGTTGCGAAATATGGGCAAAAACAAAAAATTCCAATATTTAACATAGTTTTTTGTTTTTTTCGTTGTTTTGTTGCGAAATACGGACAAAAACAGAAAACTCAAATATTTCAGATACTTTCTTGTTATTTTTTGTTATATTATTGCAAAATATGGACAAAAAACGAAGACTCAAATATTTCAATTTTTTTTGTTTTTTGTTTCGTTATTTTGTTTAGAAATATGAACTAAAACAGAAAACTCAAATATTTCAGAGAATTTGTTGTTTTTTTCCCTTATTTTGTTGAGAAATATGGACAAAAACAGAAAACTCAAATATTTCAGATTCGTTTTGTTTTTTTTTCGATATTTAGTTGCGAAATATCGACAGAAAACAGAAAACTCAAATATTTCAGATACTTTTTTCTTTTTTTTTCGTTACTTTGTGGGGAAATATGGACCAAAACAGAAAACTCAAATATTTCAAAGAATTTTTGTTCGTTATTTTGTTGCGAAATATCGACAAAAATAGAAAACTCAAATATTTCAGATACTTGTTTGTTTTTCTTTTTCGTTAATTTGTTCCGAAATATGGACAAAAACGGAAAACTCAAATATTTCAGATACTTAAACCGATTTGGTCATATGGTATCCAACTATGGGGAACAGCAGCGCCATCTAACATTGAAAAACTTCAAAGATCGCAGTCCAAAATTCTACGAACAATATGTGGAGCACCATGGTATATGAAAAATACAAACATTCATAAAGATTTAAAAATATCTACAGTGCATGAAGAATTAGGGAAAGTACAGTGCATGAAGAATTAGGGAAGTTAAAAAATTAGGGAAAAATTACATATCTAAACTAAGATTTCATCCAAACAGTCTCGCAAGGAAATTGCTACAAAATAGTGGTCATCGACGGCTAAAAAAAAAAAAAGATATAATTCAACTAGTTTAATTTTTATATGAAAACACTAATTATCAAGTAAAATACTTGTATATTTAAAATTTGAAACTAAAGGATATCTTATCAATGGTTAAAGATATTTTTAATTAGCTTGTAAGATTTGAAAACATATTGTTAGTTCTGAAAAGATAGATTCAATAAAAATGTAGTGATTTAAAAAAAAAAAAATTTTAGATACTTTCTTGTTATTTTTCTGATATTTTGTTGCGAAATATGGACAAAAACAGAAAAGTGAAATAGTTCAGGTACTTTTTTGTTTTTTTTTTCGTTATTTTGTTCCGAAATATGGACAAAACCAGAAAACTCAAATATTCATATACTTTTTTTTCGTTTTTTGTTGCGAAATATGGATAAAAACAGAAAGCTCAAATATTTCAGATACTTTTATGTTTTTTTCGTTATTTTGTTGCTAAATATGGACAAAAAATGAAAACTAAAATATTTCACATACATTTTCGTTTTTTTTCGTTATTTTGTTGCGAAATATGCAGAAAAACAGAAAATTCAAATATTTAGATATTTTTTTGTTTTTGTTTCGTTATTTTGTTGCGAAATACGGACAAAAACAGAAAGGTCAAATATTTCAGATTCTTTTTATTTTTTTCGATATTTAGTTGCGAAATATGGACAAAAACAGAAAGTTCAAATATTTTAGATACTTTTTTGTTTTTTTTTCGTTATTTTGTTGCGAAATATGGACAAAACAAGAAAACTCAAATATTTCAGATACATTTTTTTTCGTTATTTTGTTGCGAAATATGGACAAAAATAGAAAACTAAAATATTTCAGATACTTTGTTGTTGTTACCGTTATTTTGTTGCGAAATATGGACAAAACCAGAAAACTCAAATATTTTATATACTTTTTTTTCGATTTTTGTTGCGAAATATGGACAAAAACAGAAAGCTCAAATATTTCAGATACTTATATGTTTTTTGTTTCGTTATTTTGTTGAGAAATATGAACAAAAACAGAAAACTCAAATATTCCAGAGAATTAGTTGATTTTTTCGGTTATTTTGTTGCGAAATATGGACAAAACCAAACAACTCAAATATTTCAAAATCTTTTTTTTCGTTATTTTGTTGAGAAATATGGACAATAGTAGAAAACTCAAATATTTCAGATACTTTTATGTTTTTTACGTTATTTTGTTGGGAAATATGAACAAAAACAGAAAGCTCAAATATTTCAGATACTTTTATGTTTTTTTCGTTATTTTATTGCGAAATATGGGCAAGAAATGAAAACTAAAATATTTCACATAATTTTTAATTTTTTTTCGTTATTTTGTTGGGAAATATGGACAAAAACAGAAAACTCAAATATTTTAGAGAATTTGTTGTTTTTTTCCGTTATTTTGTTGCGAAATATGGACAAAAACAGAAAACTCAAATATTTCAGATTCTTTTTGTTTTTTTCGATATTTAGTTGGGAAATATGGACAAAAACAGAAAACTCAAATATTTCCGACAGTTTTTTGTTTTTTTTTTTCGTTATTTTGTTGCGAAATATGGACAAAAACAGAAAACTCAAATATTTCAGATAATTTTATGTTTTTTTTCGTTAATTTGTTGCGATATGTGGACGAAAACAGAAAACTCAAATATTTCAGCTTCTTTTTGTATTTTCGATATTTAGTTGCGAAATATAGACAAAACCAGAAAACTCCAATATTTCAGATATTTTTTTGTTTTTTTTCGTTATTTTGTTGGGAAATATGGACAAAAACAGAAAACTCAAATATTTCAGAGAATTTGTTGTTTTTTTCCGTTATTTTATTGCGAAATATGGACAAAACCAGAAAACTGAAATATTTCAGACAATTTGTTTTCGTAATTTTGTTGCGAAATAGGGACAAAAACAGAAAACTCAAATATTTCAGAGAATTTTTGTTCCGTTATTTTGTTACGAAATATGGACAAAAACAGAAAACTCAAATATTTCAGATTCATTTTGTTTTTTTTTCGATATTTAGTTGCCAAATATGGAAAAAAAACAGAAAACTCAAATATTTCAGACAGTTTTTTGTTTTTTTTTCGTTATTTTGTTGCGAAATATGGACAAAAACAGAAAGCTCAAATATTTCAGATACTTCTTTGTTTATTTTTTGTTATTTTGTTCCGAAATATGGACAAAAACAGAAAACTCAAATATTTTAGATACTTTTTTGTTTTTTTTTTCGTTATTTTGTTCCCAAATATGGACAAAAACAGAAAGCTCACATATTTCAGATATTTTTTTGTTTCGTTATTTTGTTGAGAAATATGGACAAAACAGAAAACTCAAATATATCAGTTTTTTTTTGTTTTTTTCGATATTTAGTTCCGAAATATGGACAAAACTAGAAAACTCAAATATTGCAGATATTTTTTTGGTTTTTTTCGTTATTTTGTTGGGAAATATGGACAAATAAACTCAAATATTTCAGAAATTTTTTTGTTTCTTTTTTCCGTTATTTTGTTGGGAAATATGGACAAAAACAGAAAACTTAAATATTTTAGAGAATTTGTTGTTTTTTCTGTTATTTTGTTGTGAAATATGGACAAAACCCGAAAACTCAAATATTTTTGTTTTGTTATTTTGTTGCGAAATATGGACAAAAACAGAAAGCTCAAATATTTCAGATATTTTTATGTTTTTTCCTTTATTTTGTTGCGAAATATGGACAAAAGCAGAAAACTCAAATATTTCAAGTAACTTTTTGTTTTTTTTCGTTATATT
Source organism: Empis livida (assembly GCA_963932195.1). Taxonomy (NCBI): domain Eukaryota; kingdom Metazoa; phylum Arthropoda; class Insecta; order Diptera; family Empididae; genus Empis; species Empis livida. Next base: position 25,726,052 of record OZ010646.1, on the reverse strand, counting down.
ATTGCGAAATATGGACAAAAAAACTCAAATATTTCAGATATTTTTTTGTTTTTTTCGATATTTAGTTGCGAAATATGGACAAAAACCAAAAACTCAAATATTTCAGATACTTTCTTGTTATTTTTTTGTTATTTTGTTGCAAAATATGGACAAAAGCAGAAACCTCAAATATTTCAGATACTTTTATGTTTTTTTCCTTAATTTGTTGCGAAATATGGACAAAACCAGAAAACTCAAATATTTCAAATACTTTTTTTTCGTTTTTTGTTGCGAAATATGGACAAAAACAGAAAGCTCAAATATTTCAGATACTTATATGTTTTTTTTAGTTATTTTGTTGCGAAATATGGGCAAAAAATGAAAACTAAAATATTTCACATACTTTTTCGTTTTTTTCGTTATTTTGTTGCCAAATGTGGACAAAAACAGAAAATTCAAATATTTCAGATACTTTTTTGTTTTTTTTCGTTATTTTGTTGCGAAAACTGGACAATAATAGAAAACTAAAATATTTCAGATACTTTGTTGTTGTTTTCCGTTATTTTGTTGGGAAATATGGACAAAAACAGAAAACTTAAATATTTTAGAGAATTTGTTGTTTTTTCTGTTATTTTGTTGTGAAATATGGACAAAACCCGAAAACTCAAATATTTTTGTTTTGTTATTTTGTTGCGAAATATGGACAAAAACAGAAAGCTCAAATATTTCAGATATTTTTATGTTTTTTCCTTTATTTTGTTGCGAAATATGGACAAAAGCAGAAAACTCAAATATTTCAAGTAACTTTTTGTTTTTTTTCGTTATATTATTGCGAAATATGGACAAAAAAACTCAAATATTTCAGATATTTTTTTGTTTTTTTCGATATTTAGTTGCGAAATATGGACAAAAACCAAAAACTCAAATATTTCAGATACTTTCTTGTTATTTTTTTGTTATTTTGTTGCAAAATATGGACAAAAGCAGAAACCTCAAATATTTCAGATACTTTTATGTTTTTTTCCTTAATTTGTTGCGAAATATGGACAAAACCAGAAAACTCAAATATTTCAAATACTTTTTTTTCGTTTTTTGTTGCGAAATATGGATAAAAACAGAAAGCTCAAATATTTCAGATACTTTTATGTTTTTTTCGTTATTTTGTTGCTAAATATGCACAAAAAATGAAAACTAAAATATTTCACATACATTTTCGTTTTTTTTTCGTTACTTTGTTCCGAAATATGCAGAAAAACAGAAAATTCAAATATTTCAGATTCTTTTTGTTTTTTTTCGTTATTTTGTTGCGAAATACGGACAAAAACAGAAAGGTCAAATATTTCAGATTCTTTTTATTTTTTTCGATATTTAGTTGCGAAATATGGACAAAAACAGAAAATTCAAATATTTCAGATTCTTTTTGTTGCGAAATACGGACAAAAACAGAAAGGTCAAATATTTCAGATTCTTTTTATTTTTTTCGAAATTTAGTTGCGAAATATGGACAAAAACAGAAAGTTCAAATATTTTAGATACTTTTTTGTTTTTTTTTCGTTATTTTGTTGCGAAATATGGACAAAACCAGAAAACTCAAATATTTTATATACTTTTTTTTCGATTTTTTTTGCGAAATATGGACAAAAACAAAAGCTCAAATATTTCAGATACTTATATGTTTTTTTTCGCTATTTCGTTGCGACATATGGCAAAAAATGAAAACTAAAATATTTCACATATTTTTTCGTTATTTTGTTGCTAAATGTGGACAAAAACAGAAAGCTCAAATATTTCAGATACTTTTATGTTTTTTCGTTATTTTGTTGCGAAATATGGAGAAAAACAGAAAACTCAAATATTTCAGAGAATTTGTTGATTTTTTCCGTTATTTTGTTGCGAAATATGGACAAAACCAGAAAACTCAAATATTTCAAAAACCTTTTTTTTTTCGTTATTTTGTTGCGAAATATGGACAAAAGCAGAAAACTCAAATATTTAAAAATTTTTTTGTTTTTTTTTTCGTTATATTATTGCGAAATATGGACAAAAAACGAAGACTCAAATATTTCAGATTTTTTTTTGTTTTTTGTTTCGTTATTTTGTTGAGAAATATGAACAAAAACAGAAAACTCAAATATTTCAGAGAATTAGTTGATTTTTTCGGTTATTTTGTTGCAAAATATGGACAAAAACAGAAAACTCAAATATTTCAGATTCTTTTTGTTTTTTTCGATATTTAGTTGGGAAATATGGGCAAGAAATCAAAACTAAAATATTTCACATAATTTTTAATTTTTTTTCGTTATTTTGTTGGGAAATATGGACAAAAACAGAAAGCTCAAATATTTCAGATACTTTTATGTTTTTTTCGTTATTTTATTGCGAAATATGGGCAAGAAATGAAAACTAAAATATTTCACATAATTTTTAATTTTTTTTCGTTATTTTGTTGGGAAATATGGACAAAAACAGAAAACTCAAATATTTTAGAGAATTTGTTGTTTTTTTCCGTTATTTTGTTGCGAAATATGGACAAAAACAGAAAACTCAAATATTTCAGATTCTTTTTGTTTTTTTCGATATTTAGTTGGGAAATATGGACAAAAACAGAAAACTCAAATATTTCAGACAGTTTTTTGTTTTTTTTTTCGTTATTTTGTTGCGAAATATGGACAAAAACAGAAAACTGAAATATTTCAGAGAATTTGTTGTTTTTTTCCGTTATTTTATTGCGAAATATGGACAAAACCAGAAAACTGAAATATTTCAGACAATTTGTTTTCGTAATTTTGTTGCGAAATATGGACAAAAACAGAAAACTCAAATATTTCAGAGAATTTTTGTTCCGTTATTTTGTTACGAAATATGGACAAAAACAGAAAACTTAAATATTTCAGATTCATTTGGTTTTTTTTTCGATATTTAGTTGCCAAATATGGAAAAAAAACAGAAAACTCAAATATTTCAGATAATTTTATGTTTTTTTTCGTTAATTTGTTGCGATATGTGGACGAAAACAGAAAACTCAAATATTTCAGCTTCTTTTTGTTTTTTTCGATAATTAGTTGCGAAATATAGACAAAACCAGAAAACTCCAATATTTCAGATATTTTTTTGTTTTTTTTCGTTATTTTGTTGGGAAATATGGACAAAAACAGAAAACTCAAATATTTCAGAGAATTTGTTGTTTTTTTCCGTTATTTTATTGCGAAATATGGACAAAACCAGAAAACTGAAATATTTCAGACAATTTGTTTTCGTAATTTTGTTGCGAAATATGGACAAAAACAGAAAACTCAAATATTTCAGAGAATTTTTGTTCCGTTATTTTGTTACGAAATATGGACAAAAACAGAAAACTCAAATATTTCAGATTCATTTGGTTTTTTTTTTCGATATTTAGTTGCCAAATATGGAAAAAAAACAGAAAACTCAAATATTTCAGACAGTTTTTTGTTTTTTTTTCGTTATTTTGTTGCGAAATATGGACAAAAACAGAAAGCTCAAATATTTCAGATACTTCTTTGTTTATTTTTTGTTATTTTGTTCCGAAATATGGACAAAAACGGAAATCTCAAATATTTCAGATACTTTGTTATTTTTGCGATATTTTGTTGCGAAATATGGACAAAAAATGAAAACTCAAATATTTCAGATACTGTGTCGTTTTTTTTTCGTTATTTTGTTGCGAAATATGGGCAAAAAAAAACTTAAATATTTCAGATTATTTTTCTTTTTTCGATATTTAATTGCGAAATATGTACAAAAACAGAAAACTCAAATATTTTAGATACTTTTTTGTTTTTTTTTCGTTATTTTGTTCCCAAATATGGACAAAAACAGCTCACATATTTCAGATATTTTTTTGTTTCGTTATTTTGTTGAGAAATATGGACAAAACAGAAAACTCAAATATTTCAGTTTTTTTTTGTTTTTTTCGATATTTAGTTGCGAAATATGGACAAAACTAGAAAACTCAAATATTGCAGATATTTTTTTGTTTTTTTTCGTTATTTTGTTGGGAAATATGGACAAAAACAGAAAACTCAAATATTTCACATACTTTTTCGTTTTTTTTCGTTATTTTGTTGCGAAATATGGAGTAAACCAGAAAACTCAAATATTTCAGATTCTTTTTGTTTTTTTTTTCGATGTTTAGTTGCGAAATATGGACAAATAAACTCAAATATTTCAGAAATTTTTTTGTTTCTTTTTTCCGTTATTTTGTTGGGAAATTTGGACAAAAACAGAAAACTCAAATATTTCAGATTCTTTTTGTTTTTTTTTCGATATTTAGTTGCCAAATATGGAAAAAAAACAGAAAACTCAAATATTTCAGACAGTTTTTTGTTTATTTTTCGTTATTTTGTTGCGAAATATGGACAAAAACAGAAAACTCAAATATTTCAGATACTTCTTTGTTTATTTTTCGTTATTTTGTTGCGAAATATGGAGAAAACCAGAAAACTGAAATATTTCAGACAATTTGTTTTCGTAATTTTGTTGCGAAATATGGACAAAAACAGAAAACTCAAATATTTCATACAGTGCTTTGTTTTTTTTCGTTATTTTGTTGCGAAATATGGAGAAAACCAGAAAACTCAAATATTTCAGATTCTTTTTGTTTTTTTTTCGATGTTTAGTTGCGAAATATGGACAAATAAACTCAAATATTTCAGAAATTTTTCTGTTTCTTTTTTCCGTTATTTTGTTGGGAAATATGGACAAAAACAGAAAACTCAAATATTTTAGAGAATTTGTTGTTTTTTCTGTTATTTTGTTGTGAAATATGGACAAAACCCGAAAACTCAAATATTTTTGTTTTGTTATTTTGTTGCGAAATATGGACAAAAACAGAAAGCTGAAATATTTCAGATATTTTTATGTTTTTTTCCTTTATTTTGTTGCGAAATCTGGACAAATGCAGAAAACTCAAATATTTCAAGTAACTTTTTGTTTTTTTTCGTTATATTATTGCGAAATATGGACAAAAACACTCAAATATTTCAGATACTTTGTTGTTGTTTTCCGTTATTTTGTTGCGAAATATGGACAAAACCAGAAAACTCAAATATTTCATATACTTTTTTTTCGTTTTTTGTTGCGAAATATGGACAAAAACAGAAAGCTCAAATATTTCAGATACTTATATGTTTTTTTTAGTTATTTTGTTGCGAAATATGGGCAAAAAATGAAAACTAAAATATTTCACATACTTTTTCGTTTTTTTTCGTTATTTTGTTGCCAAATGTGGACAAAAACAGAAAATTCAAATATTTCAGATACTTTTTTGTTTTTTTTCGTTATTTTGTTGCGAAAAATGGACAAAAATAGAAAACTAAAATATTTCAGATACTTTGTTGTTGTTTTCCGTTATTTTGTTGAGAAATATGGACAAAAGCAGAAAACTCAAATATTTCAGATACTTTTATGTTTTGTTTTCGTTATTTTGTTGCGAAATATGGACAAAAGCAGGAAACTCAAATATTTCAAATACTTTTTTGTGTTTTTTCGTTATATTATTGCGAAATATGGACAAAAACAGAAAACTCAAATATTTCAGACAGCTTTTTGTTTTTTTTTCGTTATTTTTTTAGCGAAATAATGGACAAAAACAGAAAGCTCAAATATTTCAGATAATTTTATGTTTTTTTTTCGTTAATTTGTTGCGATATGTGGACGAAAACAGAAAATTCAAATATTTCAGCTTCTTTTTGTTTTTTTCGATATTTAGTTGCGAAATATAGACAAAACCAGAAAACTCCAATATTTCAGATATTTTTTTGTTTTTTTTTCGTTATTTTGTTGGGAAATATGGACAAAAACAGAAAACTCAAATATTTCAGAGAATTTGTTCGTTATTTTATTGCGAAATATGGACAAAACCAGAAAACTGAAATATTTCAGACAATTTGTTTTCGTTATTTTGTTGAGAAATATGGACAAAACAGAAAACTCAAATATTTCAGTTTTTTTTTATTTTTTCGATATTTAATTGCGAAATATGTACAAAAACAGAAAACTCAAATATTTTAGATACGTTTTTGTTTTTTTTTCGTTATTTTGTTCCCAAATATGGACAAAAACAGAAAACTCAAATATTTCACATACTTTTTCGTTTTTTTTCGTTATTTTGTTGCGAAATATGGAGAAAACCAGAAAACTCAAATATTTCAGATTCTTTTTGTTTTTTTTCGATGTTTAGTTGCGAAATATGGAAAAAAAACAGAAAACTCAAATATTTCAGACAGTTTTTTGTTTTTTTTCGTTATTTTGTTGCGAAATATGGACAAAAACAGAAAGCTCAAATATTTCAGATACTTCTTTGTTTATTTTTTGTTATTTTGTTCCGAAATATGGACGAAAACGGAAATCTCAAATATTTCAGATACTTTCTTGTTATTTTTGCAATATTTTGTTGCGAAATATGGACAAAAAATGAAAACTCAAATATTTCAGATACTAAGTCGTTTTTTTTTCGTTATTTTGTTGCGAAATATGGGCAAAAAAAAACTGAAATATTTCAGATTATTTTTATTTTTTCGATATTTAATTGCGAAATCTGTACAAAAACAGAAAACTCAAATATTTTAGATACTTTTTTGTTTTTTTTTCGTTATTTTGTTCCCAAATATGGACAAAAACAGAAAGCTCACATATTTCAGATATTTTTTTGTTTCGTTATTTTGTTGAGAAATATGGACAAAACAGAAAACTCAAATATTTCAGTTTTTTTTTGTTTTTTTCGATATTTAGTTGCGAAATATGGACAAAACTAGAAAACTCAAATATTGCAGATATTTTTTTGTTTTTTTTCGTTATTTTGTTGGGAAATATAGACAAAAACAAAAAACTCAAATATTTCACATACTTTTTCGTTTTTTTTCTTTATTTTGTTGCGAAATAGGGAGAAAACCAGAAAACTCAAATATTTCAGATTCTTTTTGTTTTTTTTTCGATATTTAGTTGCCAAATATGGAAAAAAAACAGAAAACTCAAATATTTCAGAAATTTTTTTGTTTCTTTTTTCCGTTATTTTGTTGGGAAATATGGACAAAAACAGAAAGCTCAAATATTTCAGATATTTTTATGTTTTTTTCCTTTATTTTGTTGGGAAATATGGACAAAAACAGAAAACTCAAATATTTCAGATTCTTTTTGTTTTTTTTTTCGATATTTAGTTGCCAAATATGGAAAAAAAACAGAAAACTCAAATATTTCAGACATTTTTTTGTTTTTTTTTCGTTATTTTGTTGCGAAATATGGACAAAAACAGAAAGCTCAAATATTTCAGATACTTTTTTGTTTATTTTTTGTTATTTTGTTCCGAAATATGGACAAAAACGGAAATCTCAAATATTTCAGATACTTTCTTGTTATTTTTGCGATATTTTGTTGCGAAATATGGACAAAAAATGAAAACTCAAATATTTCAGATACTAAGTCGTTTTTTTTTCGTTATTTTGTTGCGAAATATGGGCAAAAAAAAACTTAAATATTTCAGATTATTTTTATTTTTTCGATATTTAATTGCGAAATATGTACAAAAACAGAAAACTCAAATATTTTAGATACTTTTTTGTTTTTTTTTTTGTTATTTTGTTCCCAAATATGGACAAAAACAGAAAGCTCACATATTTCATATACTTTTTTTTCGTTTTTTGTTGCGAAATATGGACAAAAACAGAAAGCTCAAATATTTCAGATACTTATATGTTTTTTTTAGTTATTTTGTTGCGAAATATGGGCAAAAAATGAAAACTAAAATATTTCACATACTTTTTCGTTTTTTTTCGTTATTTTGTTGCCAAATGTGGACAAAAACAGAAAATTCAAATATTTCAGATACTTTTTTGTTTTTTTTCGTTATTTTGTTGCGAAAACTGGACAAAAATAGAAAACTAAAATATTTCAGATACTTTGTTGTTGTTTTCCGTTATTTTGTTGAGAAATATGGACAAAAGCAGAAAACTCAAATATTTCAGATACTTTTATGTTTTGTTTTCGTTATTTTGTTGCGAAATATGGACAAAAGCAGGAAACTCAAATATTTCAAATACTTTTTTGTGTTTTTCCGTTATTTTGTTGCGAAATATGGACAAAACCATACAGAAAACTCAAATATTTCATATACTTTTTTTTCGTTTTTTGTTGCGAAATATGGACAAAAACAGAAAGCTCAAATATTTCAGATACTTATATGTTTTTTTTAGTTATTTTGTTGCGAAATATGGGCAAAAAATGAAAACTAAAATATTTCACATACTTTTTCGTTTTTTTTCGTTATTTTGTTGCCAAATGTGGACAAAAACAGAAAATTCAAATATTTCAGATACTTTTTTGTTTTTTTTCGTTATTTTGTTGCGAAAACTGGACGAAAACAGAAAACTCAAATATTTCAGCTTCTTTTTGTTTTTTTCGATATTTAGTTGCGAAATATAGACAAAACCAGAAAACTCCAATATTTCAGATATTTTTTCGTTTTTTTTTCGTTATTTTGTTGGGAAATATGGACAAAAACAGAAAACTCAAATATTTCAGAGAATTTGTTGTTTTTTTCCGTTATTTTATTGCGAAATATGGACAAAACCAGAAAACTGAAATATTTCAGACAATTTGTTTTCGTTATTTTGTTGAGAAATATGGACAAAACAGAAAACTCAAATATTTCAGTTTTTTTTTATTTTTTCGATATTTAATTGCGAAATATGTACAAAAACAGAAAACTCAAATATTTTAGATACTTTTTTGTTTTTTTTTCGTTATTTTGTTCCCAAATATGGACAAAAACAGAAAACTCAAATATTTCAGATTCTTTTTGTTTTTTTTCGATGTTTAATTGCGAAATATGGACAAAAACAGAAAGCTCAAATATTTCAGATTCTTTTTGTTTTTTTTTTCGATATTTAGTTGCCAAATATGGAAAAAAAACAGAAAACTGAAATATTTCAGACAGTTTTTTGTTTTTTTTTCGTTATTTTGTTGCGAAATATGGACAAAAACAGAAAGCTCAAATATTTCAGTTACTTCTTTGTTTATTTTTTGTTATTTTGTTCCGAAATATGGACAAAAACGGAAATCTCAAATATTTCAGATACTTTCTTGTTATTTTTGCGATATTTTGTTGCGAAATATGGACAAAAAATGAAAACTCAAATATTTCAGATACTGTGTCGTTTTTTTTCGTTATTTTGTTGCGAAATATGGGCAAAAAAAAAACTTAAATATTTCAGATTATTTTTATTTTTTCGTTATTTAATTGCGAAATATGTACAAAAACAGAAAACTCAAATATTTTAGATACTTTTTTGTTTTTTTTTTCGTTATTTTGTTCCCAAATATGGACAAAAACAGAAAGCTCAAATATTTCAGATATTTTTATGTTTTTTTCCTTTATTTTGTTGCGAAATATGGACAAAAGCAGAAAACTCAAATATTTCAAGTAACTTTTTGTTTTTTTTCGTTATATTATTGCGAAATATGGACAAAAAAAACTCAAATATTTAAGATTATTTTTGTTTTTTTTGCGTTATTTTGTTGCGATATATGGACAAAACCCGAAAACTCAAATATTTCAGATACTTTTATGTTTTTTTCGTTATTTTGTTGCTAAATATGGACAAAAAATGAAAACTCAAATAATTCACATACATTTTCGTTTTTTTTCGTTATTTTGTTGCGAAATATGGAGAAAAACAGAAAATTCAAATATTTCAGATTTCAGATTATGGACAAAAACAGAAAGCTCAAATATTTCAGATATTTTTATGTTTTTTTCCTTTATTTTGTTGCGAAATATGGACAAAAGCAGAAAACTCAAATATTTCAAGTAACTTTTTGTTTTTTTTCGTTATATTATTGCGAAATATGGACAAAAAAAACTCAAATATTTAAGATTATTTTTGTTTTTTTTGCGTTATTTTGTTGCGATATATGGACAAAACCCGAAAACTCAAATATTTCAGATACTTTTATGTTTTTTTCGTTATTTTGTTGCTAAATATGGACAAAAAATGAAAACTCAAATAATTCACATACATTTTCGTTTTTTTTCGTTATTTTGTTGCGAAATATGGAGAAAAACAGAAAATTCAAATATTTCAGATTCTTTTTGTTTTTTTTCGTTCTTTTGTTGCGAAATACGGACAAAAACAGAAAGGTCAAATATTTCAGATTCTTTTTATTTTTTTCGATATTTAGTTGCGAAATATGGACAAAAACAGCAAATTCAAATATATCAGATACTTTTTGTTTTTTTTTTCAATGTTTAGTTGCGAAATATGGACAAAAGCAGAAAACCGAAATATTTCAGACAGTTTCTTGTTTTTTTTTCGTTATTTTGTTGCGAAATATTGACAAAACCAGAAAACTCAAATATTTCAGATACATTTTTTTTCGTTATTTTATTGCGAAATACGGACAAACACAGAAAACTCAAATATTTCAGATACTTTTATGTTTTTTTTTCGTTATTTTGTTGCGAAATATGTACAAAAACTTAAAACTAAAATATTTCAGATACTTTTTCGTTTTTTTTCGTTATTTTGTTGCGAAATATGGAGAAAAACATAAAATTCAAATATTTCAGATTCTTTTTGTTTTTTTTCGTTATTTTGTTGCGAAATACGGACAAAAACAGAAAGGTCAAATATTTCACATTCTTTTTATTTTTTTCGATATTTAGTTGCGAAATATGGACAAAAACAGAAAACTCAAATATTTCAGAGAATTTTTGTTTCGTGATTTTGTTGCGAAATATGGACAAAAAAAGAAAACTCAAATATTTCAGATTCTTTTTGTTTTTTTTTCGATATTTTGTTGCGAAATACGGACAAAAACAGAAAATTCAAATATTTCAGATACTTTTTTGTTTTTTTTCGTTATTTTGTTGCGAAATATGGACAAAAATAGAAAACTAAAATATTTCAGATACTTTGTTGTTGTTTTCCGTTATTTTGTTGCGAAATATGGACAAAAGCAGAAAAATCAAATATTTCAGATACTTTTTTGTTTTTTTTTTCCTTGTTTTGTTGGGATATTTCCAGAAACAGAAAACTCAAATATTTCAGAGAATTTTTGTTTCGTTATTTTGTTGCGAAATATGGACAAAAACAGAAAACTCAAATATTTCAGATTCTTTTTGTTTTTTTTCGATATTTAGTTGCGAAATATCGACAGAAAACAGAAAACTCAAATATTTCAGATACTTTTTTCTTTTTTTTTCGTTAGTTTGTTGGGAAATATGGACAAAAACAGAAAACTCAAATATTTCAGAGAATTTTTGTTTCGTTTTTTTGTTGTGTGATATGGACAAAAAGAGAAAACTCAAATATTTCAGATTCTTTTTGTTGTTTTCGATATTTGGTTGCGAAATATAGACAAAAACAGAAAACTCAAATATTTGAGATACTTTTTTGTTTTTTTTTCGTTAATTTGTTCCGAAATAGGGACAAAAACTGAAAACTAAAATATTTCAGATACTTTTTTGTTTGTTTTTTTTCCTAATTTTGTTGAGAAATATGGACAAAAAAAGATAACTCAAATATTTCAGAGAATTTTTGTTTCGTTATTTTGTTGCGAAATATGGACAAAAACAGAAAACTCAAATATTTCAGATTCTTTTTGTTTTTTTCGATATTTAGTTGGGAAATAAGGACAAAAACAGAAAACTCAAATATTTCAGACAGTTTTTTGTTTTTTTTTCGTTATTTTGTTGCGAAATATGGACAAAAACAGAAAACTCAAATATTTCAGAGAATTTGTTGTTTTTTTCCGTTATTTTATTGCGAAATATGGACAAAACCAGAAAACTGAAATATTTCAGACAATTTGTTTTCGTAATTTTGTTGCGAAATATGGACAAAAACAGAAAACTCAAATATTTCAGATTCTTTTTGTTTTTTTCTCGCTATTTAGTTGCCAAATATTGAAAAAAAACAGAAAACTCAAATATTTCAGACAGTTTTTTGTTTTTTTTTCGTTATTTAGTTGCGAAATATGGACAAAACTAGAAAACTCAAATATTGCAGATATTTTTTTGTTTTTTTTCGTTATTTTGTTGGGAAATATGGACAAAAACAGAAAACTCAAATATTTCACATACTTTTTCGTATTTTCGTTATTTTGTTGCGAAATATGGAGAAAACCAGAAAACTCAAATATTTCAGATTCTTTTTGTTTTTTTTCGATGTTTAGTTGCGAAATATGGACAAATAAATTAAAATATTTCAGAAATTTTTTTGTTTCTTTTTTCCGTTATTTTGTTGGGAAATGTGGACAAAAACAGAAAACTCAAATATTTTTGTTTTCTTATTTTGTTGCGAAATATGGACAAAAACAGAAAGCTCAAATATTTCAGATATTTTTATGTTTTTTTCCTTTATTTTGTTGCAAAATATGGACAAAAGCAGAAAACTCAAATATTTCAAATAACTTTTTGTTTTTTTTCGTTATATTATTGCGAAATATGGACAAAAAAACTCAAATATTTCAGATATTTTTTTGTTTTTTTTCGTTATTTTGTTGCGAAATATGGACAAAACCCGAAAACTCAAATATTTCCGATACTTTTTGTTTTGTTATTTGGTTGCGAAATATGGACAAAAAAAAACTCAAATATTTCAGATAGCTTATTGTTTTTTTTTGCTGTTTTGTTGCGAAATAGGGACAAAAACAGAAAACTCAAATATTTCCGATACTTTTTGTTTTGTTATTGGGTGCGAAATATGGACAAAAACAAAAAACTCAAATATTTCAGATAGCTTTTTGTTTTTTTCGTTGTTTTGTTGCGAAATAGGGACAAAAACAGAAAACTCAAATATTTCAGATACTTTCTTGTTATTTTTTCGTTATTTTGTTGGGAAATATGGACAAAAACAGAAAACTAAAATATTTCAGATACTTTTTTGTTTGTTGTTTTCCTTATTTTGTTGCGAAATAGGGACAAAAACAGAAGACTCAAATATTTCAGATACTTTCTTGTTATTTTTTAGTTATTTTGTTGGGAAATATGGACAAAAGCAGAAAACTCAAATATTTCAGATACTTTTATGTTTGTTGTTTTCCTTGTTTTGTTGCGAAATAGAGACAAAAACAGAAGACTCAAATATTTCAGATACTTTCTTGTTATTTTTTCGTTATTTTGTTGGGAAATATGGACAAAAACAGAAAATTCATATATTTCAGATACTTTTATGTTTTTTTTTCGTTATTTTGTTGCGAATTATGGACAAAAGCAGAAAACTCAAATATTTCAGATATTTTTTTGTTTTTTTTTCGTTATTTTGTTGCGAAATATGGACAAAACCCGAAAACTCAAATATTTCCGATACTTTTTGTTTTGTTATTTGGTTGCGAAATATGGACAAAAAAAAAACTCAAATATTTCAGATAGCTTTTTGTTTTTTTTCCTTGTTTTGTTGCGAAATAGGGACAAAAATAGAAAACTCAAATATTTCAGATACTTTCTTGTTATTTTTTAGTTATTTTGTTGGGAAATATGGACAAAAACAGAAAATTCAAATATTTCAGATTCTTTTTGTTTTTTTTTCGATGTTTAGTTGCGAAATATGGACAAAAAAACTCAAATATTTCCAAAAATTTTTTGTTTCTTTTTTCGTTATTTTGTTGGGAAATATAGACAAAACCCGAAAACTCAAATATTTCAGATACTTTTTGTTTTGTTATTTGGTTGCGAAATATGGACAAAAACAAAAAACTCAAATATTTCAGATATTTTTTTGTTTTTTTTTTTATTTTGTTGGGAAATATGAACAAAAACAGAAAACTCAAATATTTCAGAGAATTTGTTGTTTTTTCGTATTTTGTTGCGAAATACGGACAAAACCAGAAATCGGAAATATTTCACATACTTTTTTTCGTTATTTTGTTACGAAATATGGACAAAAACAGAAAGTTCAAATATTTCAGATTCTTTTTTGTTTTTTTCCTAATTTTGTTGAGAAATATGGACAAAAGCAGAAAATACTTTTTTGGATATGTCTTATATAGTAGATTCGGAAATTTGATCAAAAAAGGACATATTTTTTTCCAAAAATGGTGCAAATTAAGGATATATATTGAAATTTTGTAGAAAAACTTTTTTTTGTTGTATATTATAGTTTTTACATCTTGTTTAATTTTTGGATTTAACAATGTTGAATAATTTTGCAGATTTAGTTTTTGTTGTTTTTGAAGGAAAAGGATTTAATGGAAAAGCATAAATTTGATATTTTTTAGTGTCTTATAAAAAAAAAAACAAATAAACAGATTCTTGCATTTTAAATTTAATAAAAACTTTTTATAAAAGTCTTAAATTTTATATCAGCTTTTATAATTAAAGTTTTTTTTCAAATTTATGTTGTTCGGTCAATAATTTAAATTATATTATAACTGGTAGACCATATCGTTATGTGATATTCTATCTGAGACAATGCCACTAATCTGATCTACCGTACTGATTTCAGTTCGTTTTACAGTACTGTGATCATGTCCACTAACGACTGAATATAACTTGAAAATTCTGAAAAAATGAATAAAATTATAGTTAAAATGTGTCCATATCTACATTAATTTACTATTATTTAGTTTTTGTTCACTATTCTTGATCGATTTCCAGCAAATTTTTCTTTAAATAACAATTTTAAATTCACCCAAATTGTTAGGAGATATTGCCATACTGTCTCCAATTTATTAATTTTATTTCGTTTGAATTTAGAACGCGTATTCTCCATCTAATACAGATATATATTTATGAGACTTTTGGTCATTCCCTCCAAATAATCTTGGTAAACATAAGAATGTTACAAAATATGCAATAAAAACGAATTAGAATTTCCTTTTTTCTGATATTGAAATAAATTTTCAATATAAAATCATTTTTGCCTTCAGGAACATTAAATATCTAAGTTTTTTTTAATACCATATGAGACCATACTTAATTTTCTTCATTCATTTTAAATATTTTTAAAAATAAATTAACAAAATGATATCATTTTAGATTCCCTTTTATTTATCTCAAATTTGTTTTTTGTTTTTTTTAGCTAATAAAGATTAGGGCATTTGGCTTCTGTAAAGAATTTTTATCTATATTTCTCACTGATTGTGATGATGATGCTATTCTATTGTCTTGTTTTTTAATTTAAAATCCAGAAAAATAGATATAATTGTATTTTTCTGCTGGCTTTTTTTGGGGGAGGAGGACAATTGTAGATTGTTATCATATTATATCCCCATTCCTACTTCAAAAAAAACTTTAGTATTATTCTATAAAAATATTAATGGTTTTGTATAGTCGAAATTTAGTATATAATATATTATCGTGCTATTTTTATTGGATGGAAACGACAACCCTTCACAGAAACTTAAAGAACCCTTCTAGTGTGTCGGAATTTGTAGTTAAAGTTTTTCATATATATTAAATTTATGTCCTTCCAGAAAAATTGGATGAAAAAAAAACTATTAATAATTCGTATCATGTTCGAGAAATAGTAATAAACAAATACAGGGGGACAGATTAAAGAGGATTTTACCTTATTTTATAAAAGAATTCCAATTAAATAGTTTGAATTAGAAAGTATAACTGGTATTTATATCAATTTGGATTTTCTGAACAAAAATTTCTAATTTTTGTTATATTTTCGATTTATTTCCGCAACTTTACCTATAACACCCTGTACTAACACTATTTTCCAATAAATTTTTCGTACAAAAAAAGGTAAAATCAATTATTTATGGGTTAGCTAGAAATTGCGAAATATGGACAAAAACAGAACACTCAAATATTTCAGATATTTTATGTTTTTTTTTCGTTATTTTGTTGAGAAATATGGACAAAAACAGAAAACTCAAATATTTCAGATATTTTGTTGGTTTTTTTTGTCATTTTGTTGGGAAATATGGACAAAAACAGCAAACTAAAATATTTCAGATACTTTTTGTTTTTTTCGATATTTAGTTGCGAAATACGGACAAAAACAGAAAACTCATCAATGGCAGATACTTTCTTGTTATTTTTTCGTTATTTTGTTGCGAAATATGGACAAAAACAGAAAACTCAAATATTTCAGTTACTTTTAGGATTTTTTTTGTTACATTGTTGCGAAATATGGTTAAAAAACGAAAACTCAAATATTTCAGAGAATTTGTTGTTTTTTCCGTTATTTTGTTGCGAAATATCGACAAAAACGGAAAACTCAAATATTTCTGATACTTTTTTTTTCGTTATTTTGTTGCCAAATATGGACAAAAACAGAAAGCACAAATATTTCAGATACTTTTAGGTTTTTTTGTTAATTTGTTGCGGAATATGGTTAAAAAGTGAAAACTCAAATATTTCAGATACTTTTTCCTGTTTTTTTTCGTAATTTTGTTGCGAAATATGGACAAAAACAGAAAACTCAAATATTTCAGAGAATTTGTTGTTTTTTCCGTTATTTTGTTGCGAAATATCGACAAAAACGGAAAACTCAAATATTTCAGATAGTTTTTTATTATTTTTTCGTTATTTTGTTGCGAAATGTGGACAAAACCAGAAAACTCAAATATTTCAGATACTTTTTTGTTTTTCTTCGTTATTTTGTTGCGAAAAATCAACAAAAACAGAAAACTCAAATATTTCAGAGAATTTGCTGTTATTTTTTCGTTATTTTGTTGCGAAATGTGGAGAAAAACCGAAAACACAAATATTCCAGATATTTTCTTGTTATTTTTTCGTTATTTTGTCGCGAAATATGGACAAGAAATGAAAACTCAAATATTTCAGATTCTTTTAGTTTTTTTCGATATTTAGTTGCGAAATTTGGACAAATTCAGAAAACACAAATATTTCAGATAGTTTTTTGTTTTTTTTTTCGTTATTTTGTCGCGAAAGATGGACAAGAAATGAAAACTCAAATATATCAGATACTTTTTTTTCGTTATTTTGTTGCGAAATATGGACAAAAACAGAAAACTCAAATATTTCAGATACTTTGCTGTTATTTTTTCGTTATTTTGTTGTGAAATATGGACAAAAACAGAAAGCTAAAATATTTCAGATACTCTTTCGTTGTTTTTTCGTTATTTTGTTTCGGAATATGGACAAAAACAGAAAACTCAAATATTTCAGATACTTTTAGGTTTTTTTTGTTAATTTGTTGCGAAATATGGTTAAAAAATGAAAATTCAAATACTTCAGATACTTTTTCCTCCTTTTTTGGTAATTTTGTTGCGAAATATGGAGACTAACAGAAAACTCAATATTTTAGATTCTTTTTGTTTTTTTTTTTTATATTTAGTTGCGAAATATGGACAAATCCACAAAACTCAAATATAATTTTTTATTTATATTTGAGTTTTGATAATTTTCAAAAGATAATTTTTTTTTCGTTATTTTGTTGCGAAATATGGATAACAACAGAATGATCAAATATTTCAGATACTTTCTTGTAATTTTTTTGTTATTTTGTTGCTAAATATGGACAAAAACAGAAAACTAAAATATTTCCGTTACTTTTTGTTAGTTTTTTTCCTTATTTTGTTGAGAAATATGGACAAAAACAGAAAATTCAAATATTTCAGAGAATTTGTTGTTTTTTCCGTTATTTTGTTGCGAAATATGGACAAAACCAGAAAACTCAAATATTTCTGATACTTTTTTTTTCGTTATTTTGTTGCGAAATATGGACAAAAACAGAGAGCACAAATATTTAAGATACTTTTAGTTTTTTTTTGTTAATTTGTTGCGAAATATGGTTAACAAATGAAAACTCAAATATTTCAGATACTTTTTCCTTTTTTTTCGTAATTTTGTTGCGAAATATGGAGACTAAACTCAAATATTTCAGATTGTTGTTTTTTTCGTCATTTTGTTGGGAAATATGGACAAAAACAGAAAACTCAAATATTTCAGATACTTTTTTGTTTTTTTCGTTATTTTGTCGCGAAATATCGACAAAAACAGAAAACTCAAATATTTCAGATAGTTTTTTAATATTTTTTCGTTATTTTGTTGCGAAATGTGGAGAAAAACAGAAAAGACAAATATTCGAGATATTTTCTTGTTATTTTTTCGTTATTTTGTCGCGAAATATGGACTAGAAATGAAAACTCAAATATATCAGATACTTTTCTTTTCGTTATTTTGTTGCGAAATATGGACAAAAACAGAATGCACAAATATTTCAGATACTTTTATGTTTTTTTTCGTTATTTGCGCAATAAAGACAAAAACAGAAAACTCAAATATTTTAGATACTTTCCTGTTATTTTTTCGTTATTTTGTTGTGAAATATGGACAAAAACAGAAAACTCAAATATTTCAGATTCTTTTTGTTTTTTTCGATATTTAGTTGCGAAATACGAACAAAAACAGAAGGCTAAAATATTTCTGATAATTTTTTTCGTTATTTTGTTGCGAAATATGGATAAAAAAACAGAAAGCTCATATATTTCAGATATTTTTAGGTTTTTTTTCGTTAATTTGTTGCGAAATATGGTTAAAAAATGAAAACTCAAATATTTCAGATACTTTTTCCTGTTTTTTTCACTATTTTGTTGCGAAATATGGACAAAAACAGAAAACTCAAATATTTCAGAGAATTTGTTGTTTTTTCCGTTATTTTGTTTCGAAATATTGACAAATCCAGAAAACTCAAATATTTCAGATACTTTTGTTCGTTATTTTGTTGCGAAATATGGACAAAAACAGAAAACTCAAATATTTCAGAGAATTTGTTGTTTTTTTCCGTTATTTTGTTGCGAAATATGGACAAAACCAGAAAACTCAAATGTTTCAGATACTTTTTTTTTCGTTATTTTGTTGCGAAATATGGACGAAAACAGAATGCTCAAATATTTCAGATACTTTCTTGTTATTTTTTTGTTATTTTGTGGCGAATTATGGAGAAAAACAGAAAACTCAAATATTTCAGATTCTTTTTGTTTTTTCGATATTTAGTTGCGAAATAGGGAGAAAAACAGAAAACTCAAATATTTCAGAGAATTTGTTGTTTCTTTCCGTTATTTTGTTGCGAAATATGGACAAAACCAGAAAACTCAAATATTTCAGATACTTTTTTTTTCGTTAGGAAAAAAAGCGAAATATGGACAAAAATTGAAAGCTGAAATATTTCAGGTACTTTTATGTTTTTTTTTCGTTATTTTGTTCGGAATAGGGACAAAAACAGAGAATTCAAATATTTCAGATTCTCTTTTTTTTCGATATGTAGTTGCGAAATATTAACAAAAACAGAAAACTCAAATATATCAGTTATTTTTTTGTTTTTTTTCGTTATATTATCGTGAGAAATATGGGACAAAAACAGAAAACTCAAATATTTTATAGAATTTGTTGTTTTTTTCCGCTATTTTCTTGCGAAATATGGACAAAACCAGAAAACTCCAATATTTCTGATACTTTTTTTTCGTTATTTTGTTGCGAAATATGGACAAAAACAGAAAGCTCAAATATTTCAGATACTTTTATGTTTTTTTTCGATAATCTGTTGCGAAATATGGTTAAAAAATGAAAACTCAAATATTTCAGATAATTTTTCCATTTCTTTTTCGTTATTTAGTTGCGAAATATGGACAAAATCAGAAAACTCAAATATTTCAGATACTTTTTTGTTTGTTTTTTTCCTTATTTTGTTCAGAAATATGGACAAAAGCAGAAAACTAAAATATTTCAGAGAATTTGTTGTTTTTGCCGTTATTTTGTTGCGAAATATGGACAAACACAGAAAGCTCAAATATTTCAGATACCTTTATGTTTTTTTCAGTTATTTTGTTGCAAAATATGGACAAAAATAGAAAACTCAAATATTTCAAATTCTTTTAGTTTTTTTCGATATTTAGTTGCGAAATTTGGACAAATTCAGAAAACACAAATATTTCAGATAGTTTTTTGTTTTTTTTTCGTTATTTTGTCGCGAAATATGGACAAGAAATGAAAACTCAAATATATCAGATACTTTTTTGTTTGTTTTTTTCCTTATTTTGTTCAGAAATATGGACAAAAGCAGAAAACTCATATACTTTAGATACTTTTTTGTTTTTTTTTCGCGATTTTGTTGGGAAATATCGACAAAAACAGAAAACTAAAATATTTCAGAGAATTTGTTGTTTTTGCCGTTATTTTGTTGCGAAATATGGACAAACACAGAAAGCTCAAATATTTCAGATACCTTTATGTTTTTTTCAGTTATTTTGTTGCGAAATATGGACAAAAATAGAAAACTCAAATATTTCAAATTCTTTTAGTTTTTTTCGATATTTAGTTGCGAAATTTGGAGAAATTCAGAAAACACAAATATTTCAGATAGTTTTTTGTTTTTTTTCGATATTTTGTCGCGAAATATGGACAAGAAATGAAAACTCAAATATATCAGATACTTTTTTGTTTGTTTTTTTCCTTATTTTGTTCAGAAATATGGACAAAAGCAGAAAACTCATATACTTTAGATACTTTTTTGTTTTTTTTTCGCGATTTTGTTGGGAAATATCGACAAAAACAGAAAACTAAAATATTTCAGAGAATTTGTTGTTTTTGCCGTTATTTTGTTGCGAAATATGGACAAACACAGAAAGCTCAAATATTTCAGATACCTTTATGTTTTTTTCAGTTATTTTGTTGCGAAATATGGACAAAATCAGAAAACTCAAATATTTCAGATACTTTTTTGTTTGTTTTTTTCCTTATTTTGTTCAGAAATATGGACAAAAGCAGAAAACTAAAATATTTCAGAGAATTTGTTGTTTTTGCCGTTATTTTGTTGCGAAATATGGACAAACACAGAAAGCTCAAATATTTCAGATACCTTTATGTTTTTTTCAGTTATTTTGTTGCAAAATATGGACAAAAATAGAAAACTCAAATATTTCAAATTCTTTTAGTTTTTTTCGATATTTAGTTGCGAAATTTGGACAAATTCAGAAAACACAAATATTTCAGATAGTTTTTTGTTTTTTTTTCGTTATTTTGTCGCGAAATATGGACAAGAAATGAAAACTCAAATATATCAGATACTTTTTTGTTTGTTTTTTTCCTTATTTTGTTCAGAAATATGGACAAAAGCAGAAAACTCATATACTTTAGATACTTTTTTGTGTTTTTTTCGCGATTTTGTTGGGAAATATCGACAAAAACAGAAAACTAAAATATTTTAGAGAATTTGTTGTTTTTGCCGTTATTTTGTTGCGAAATATGGACAAACACAAAAAGCTCAAATATTTCAGATACCTTTATGTTTTTTTCAGTTATTTTGTTGCGAAATATGGACAAAAATAGAAAACTCAAATATTTCAAATTCTTTTAGTTTTTTTCGATATTTAGTTGCGAAATTTGGAGAAATTCAGAAAACACAAATATTTCAGATAGTTTTTTGTTTTTTTTTCGATATTTTGTCGCGAAATATGGACAAGAAATGAAAACTCAAATATTTCAGATTCTTTTAGTTTTTTTCGATATTTAGTTGCGAAATTTGGACAAATTCAGAAAACACAAATATTTCAGATAGTTTTTTGTTTTTTTTTTCGTTATTTTGTCGCGAAAGATGGACAAGAAATGAAAACTCAAATATATCAGATACTTTTTTTTTCGTTATTTTGTTGCGAAATATGGACAAAAACAGAAAACTCAAATATTTCAGATACTTTGCTATTATTTTTTCGTTATTTTGTTGTGAAATATGGACAAAAACAGAAAGCTAAAATATTTCAGATACTCTTTCGTTGTTTTTTCGTTATTTTGTTTCGGAATATGGACAAAAACAGAAAACTCAAATATTTCAGATACTTTTAGGTTTTTTTTGTTAATTTGTTGCGAAATATGGTTAAAAAATGAAAATTCAAATACTTCAGATACTTTTTCCTCCTTTTTTGGTAATTTTGTTGCGAAATATGGAGACTAACAGAAAACTCAATATTTTAGATTCTTTTTGTTTTTTTTTTTATATTTAGTTGCGAAATATGGACAAATCCACAAAACTCAAATATAATTTTTTATTTATATTTGAGTTTTGATAATTTTCAAAAGATAATTTTTTTTTCGTTATTTTGTTGCGAAATATGGATAACAACAGAATGATCAAATATTTCAGATACTTTCTTGTAATTTTTTTGTTATTTTGTTGCTAAATATGGACAAAAACAGAAAACTAAAATATTTCCGTTACTTTTTGTTAGTTTTTTTCCTTATTTTGTTGAGAAATATGGACAAAAACAGAAAACTCAAATATTTCAGAGAATTTGTTGTTTTTTCCGTTATTTTGTTGCGAAATATGGACAAAACCAGAAAACTCAAATATTTCTGATACTTTTTTTTTCGTTATTTTGTTGCGAAATATGGACAAAAACAAAGAGCACAAATATTTCAGATACTTTTAGTTTTTTTTTTGTTAATTTGTTGCGAAATATGGTTAACAAATGAAAACTCAAATATTTCAGATACTTTTTCCTTTTTTTTCGTAATTTTGTTGCGAAATATGGAGACTAAACTCAAATATTTCAGATTGTTGTTTTTTTCGTCATTTTGTTGGGAAATATGGACAAAAACAGAAAACTCAAATATTTCAGATACTTTTTTGTTTTTTTCGTTATTTTGTCGCGAAATATCGACAAAAACAGAAAACTCAAATATTTCAGATAGTTTTTTAATATTTTTTCGTTATTTTGTTGCGAAATGTGGACAAAAACAGAAAAGACAAATATTCGAGATATTTTCTTGTTATTTTTTCGTTATTTTGTCGCGAAATATGGGCTAGAAATGAAAACTCAAATATATCAGATACTTTTCTTTTCGTTATTTTGTTGCGAAATATAGACAAAAACAGAATGCACAAATATTTCAGATACTTTTATGTTTTTTTCGTTATTTGCGCAATAAAGACAAAAACAGAAAACTCAAATATTTTAGATACTTTCCTGTTATTTTTTCGTTATTTTGTTGTGAAATATGGACAAAAACAGAAAACTCAAATATTTCAGATTCTTTTTGTTTTTTTCGATATTTGGTTGCGAAATACGAACAAAAACAGAAAGCTAAAATATTTCTGATAATTTTTTTCGTTATTTTGTTGCGAAATATGGATAAAAAAACAGAAAGCTCATATATTTCAGATATTTTTAGGTTTTTTTTCGTTAATTTGTTGCGAAATATGGTTAAAAAATGAAAACTCAAATATTTCAGATACTTTTTCCTGTTTTTTTCACTATTTTGTTGCGAAATATGGACAAAAACAGAAAACTCAAATATTTCAGAGAATTTGTTGTTTTTTTCCGTTATTTTGTTGCGAAATATTGACAAATCCAGAAAACTCAAATATTTCAGTTACTTTTTTTTTCGTTATTTTGTTGCGAAATATGGACAAAAACAGAAAACTCAAATATTTCAGAGAATTTGTTGTTTTTTCCCGTTATTTTGTTGCGAAATATGGACAAAACCAGAAAACTCAAATATTTCAGATACTTTTTTTTTCGTTATTTTGTTGCGAAATATGGACGAAAACAGAATGCTCAAATATTTCAGATACTTTCTTGTTATTTTTTTGTTATTTTGTGGCGAATTATGGAGAAAAACAGAAAACTCAAATATTTCAGATTCTTTTTGTTTTTTCGATATTTAGTTGCGAAATAGGGAGAAAAACAGAAAACTCAAATATTTCAGAGAATTTGTTGTTTCTTTCCGTTATTTTGTTGCGAAATATGGACAAAACCAGAAAACTCAAATATTTCAGATACTTTTTTTTTCGTTAGGAAAAAAAGCGAAATATGGACAAAAATTGAAAGCTGAAATATTTCAGGTACTTTTATGTTTTTTTTTTCGTTATTTTGTTCGGAATAGGGACAAAAACAGAGAACTCAAATATTTCAGATTCTCTTTTTTTTCGATATGTAGTTGCGAAATATTAACAAAAACAGAAAACTCAAATATTTTAGAGAATTTGTTGTTTTTTCCGTTATTTTGTTGCGAAATATTGACAAAACCAGAAAACTCAAATATTTCTGATACTTTTTTTTCGTTATTTTGTTGCGAAATATGGACAAAAACAGAAAGCTCAAATATTTCAGATACTTTTATGTTTTTTTTCGTTAATTTTTCGCGAAATATGGTTAAAAAATGAAAACTCAAATATTTCAGATACTTTTTCCATTTTTTTTCGTTATTTTGTTGCGAAATATGGACAAAACCAGAAAACTCAAATATTTCTGATACTTTTTTTTCGTTATTTTGTTGCGAAATATGGACAAAAACAGAGAGCACAAATATTTCAGATACTTTTAGGTTTTTTTTTGTTAATTTGTTGCGAAATATGGAGACTAATAGAAAACTCAATATTTTAGATTCTTTTTGTTTTTTTCGATATTTAGTTGCGAAATATGGACAAAAAAGAAAACTCAAATATTTCAGATATTTTGTTGTTATTTTTTTGTTATTTTGTGGCGAATTATGGAGAAAAACAGAAAACTCAAATATTTCAGAGAATTTGTTGTTTTTTTCCGTTATTTTGTTGCGAAATATGGACAAAAACAGAATACTCAAATATTTCAGATCTTTTTGTGTTTTTTGTTTCGTTATTTTGTTGAGAAATATGGACAAAAAAAGAAAACTCAAATATTTCAGAGAATTTGTTGTTTTTTTTTGCTTTATATTATTGCGAAATATCGACAAAAACGAAGACTCAAATATTTCAGATTTTTTTTTGTTTTTTGTTTCGTTATTTTCTTGAGAAATATGGACAAAACCAGAAAACTCAAATATTTCTGATACTTTTTTTTCGTTATTTTGTTGCGAAATATGGTTAAAAAATGAAAACACAAATACTTCAGATACTTTTTCGTGTTTTTTTTCGTAATTTTGTTGCGAAATATGGAGACTAACAGAAAACTCAATATTTTAGATTCTTTTTGTTTTTTTCGATATTTAGTTGCGAAATATGGACAAAAAAGAAAACTCAAATATTTCAGATATTTTGTTGTTTTTTTCGTCATTTTGTTGGGAAATATGGACAAAAACAGAAAACTCAAATATTTCAGAGAATTTGTTGTTTTTTTCCGTTATTTTGTTGCGAAATATTCACAAAACCAGAAAACTCAAATATTTCTGATACTTTTTTTTCGTTATTTTGTTGCCAAATATAGAGTAAAACAGAGAGCACAAATATTTCAGATACTTTTAGGTTTTTTTTTGTTAATTTGTTGCGAAATATGGTTAAAAAATGAAAACTCAAATACTTCAGATATTTTTTCGTGTTTTTTTTGTAATTTTGTTGCGAAATATGGAGACTAACAGAAAACTCAATATTTTAGATTCTTTTTGTTTTTTTCGATATTTAGTTGCGAAATATGGACAAAAAAAGAAAACTCAAATATTTCAGATATTTTGTTGTTTTTTGCGTCATTTTGTTGGGAAATATGGACAACAACAGAAAACTCAAATATTTCAGAGAATTTGTTGTTTTTTTCCATTATTTTGTTGGGAAATATGGACAAATCCAGAAAACTCAAATATTTCAGATACTTTTTTTTTTCGTTATTTTGTTGCGAAATATGGACAAAAACAGAATGCTCAAATATTTCAGATACTTTCTTGTAATTTTTTTGTTATTTTGTGGCGAATTATGAGGAAAACAGTAAACTCAAATATTTCAGATTCTTTTTGTTTTTCGATATTTAGTTGCGAAATATGGACAAAAAGAGAAAACTCAAATATTTCAGAGAATTTGTTGTTTTTGTCCGTTATTTGGTTGCGAAATATGGACAAAACCAGAAAACTCAAATATTTCTGATAATTTTTTTAGTTATTTTGTTGCGAAATATGGATAAAAAACAGAAAGCTTATATATTTCAGATATTTTTAGGTTTTTTTTCGTTAATTTGTTGCGAAATATGGTTAAAAAATGAAAACTCAAATATTTCAGATACTTTTTCCTTTTTTTTATTATTTTGTTGCGAAATATGGACAAAAACAGAATTCTTAAATATTTCAGAGAATTTGTTGTTTTTTTCCGTTATTTTGTTGGGAAATATGGACAAAAACAGAAAACTCAAATTTTTCAGAGAATTTGTTGTTTTTTTCCGTTATTTTCTTGCGAAATATGGACAAATCCAGAAAACTCAAATATTTCTGATACTTTTTTTTTTGTTATTTTGTAGCGAAATATGAACAAAAACAGAATGCTCAAATATTTCAGATACTTTCTTATAATTTTTTTGTTATTTTGTGGCGAATTATGAGGAAAACAGAAAATTCAAATATTTCAGATTCTCTTTGTTTTTTCGATATTTCGTTGCGAAATATGGACAAAAACTGAAAACTCAAATATTTCAGAGAATTTGTTGTTTTTTTCCGTTATTTTGTTGCGAAATATGGACAAAACCAGAAAACTCAAATATTTCAGATACTTTTTTTTCGTTATTTTGTTGCGAAATATGGACATAAACAGAGAGCACAAATATTTAAGATACTTTTAGTTTTTTTTTGTTAATTTGTTGCGAAATATGGTTAACAAATGAAAACTCAAATATTTCAGATACTTTTTCCTTTTTTTTTCGTAATTTTGTTGCGAAATATGGAGACTAAACTCAAATATTTCAGATTGTTGTTTTTTTCGTCATTTTGTTGGGAAATATGGACAAAAACAGAAAACTCAAATATTTCAGATACTTTTTTGTTTTTTTCGTTATTTTGTCGCGAAATATCGACAAAAACAGAAAACTCAAATATTTCAGATAGTTTTTTAATATTTTTTCGTTATTTTGTTGCGAAATATGGACAAAAACAGAAAACTCAAATATTTCAGAGAATTTGTTATTTTTTCCGTTATTTTGTTGCGAAATATCGACAAAAACGGAAAACTCAAATATTTCAGATAGTTTTTTATTATTTTTTCGTTATTTTGTTGCGAAATGTGGACAAAACCAGAAAACTCAAATATTTCAGATACTTTTTTGTTTTTCTTCGTTATTTTGTTGCGAAAAATCAACAAAAACAGAAAACTCAAATATTTCAGAGAATTTGCTGTTATTTTTTCGTTATTTTGTTGCGAAATGTGGAGAAAAACCGAAAACACAAATATTCCAGATATTTTCTTGTTATTTTTTCGTTATTTTGTCGCGAAATATGGACAAGAAATGAAAACTCAAATATTTCAGATTCTTTTAGTTTTTTTCGATATTTAGTTGCGAAATTTGGACAAATTCAGAAAACACAAATATTTCAGATAGTTTTTTGTTTTTTTTTTCGTTATTTTGTCGCGAAAGATGGACAAGAAATGAAAACTCAAATATATCAGATACTTTTTTTTCGTTATTTTGTTGCGAAATATGGACAAAAACAGAAAACTCAAATATTTCAGATACTTTGCTGTTATTTTTTCGTTATTTTGTTGTGAAATATGGACAAAAACAGAAAGCTAAAATATTTCAGATACTCTTTCGTTGTTTTTTCGTTATTTTGTTTCGGAATATGGACAAAAACAGAAAACTCAAATATTTCAGATACTTTTAGGTTTTTTTTGTTAATTTGTTGCGAAATATGGTTAAAAAATGAAAATTCAAATACTTCAGATACTTTTTCCTCCTTTTTTGGTAATTTTGTTGCGAAATATGGAGACTAACAGAAAACTCAATATTTTAGATTCTTTTTGTTTTTTTTTTTTATATTTAGTTGCGAAATATGGACAAATCCACAAAACTCAAATATAATTTTTTATTTATATTTGAGTTTTGATAATTTTCAAAAGATAATTTTTTTTTCGTTATTTTGTTGCGAAATATGGATAACAACAGAATGATCAAATATTTCAGATACTTTCTTGTAATTTTTTTGTTATTTTGTTGCTAAATATGGACAAAAACAGAAAACTAAAATATTTCCGTTACTTTTTGTTAGTTTTTTTCCTTATTTTGTTGAGAAATATGGACAAAAACAGAAAATTCAAATATTTCAGAGAATTTGTTGTTTTTTCCGTTATTTTGTTGCGAAATATGGACAAAACCAGAAAACTCAAATATTTCTGATACTTTTTTTTTCGTTATTTTGTTGCGAAATATGGACAAAAACAGAGAGCACAAATATTTAAGATACTTTTAGTTTTTTTTTGTTAATTTGTTGCGAAATATGGTTAACAAATGAAAACTCAAATATTTCAGATACTTTTTCCTTTTTTTTTCGTAATTTTGTTGCGAAATATGGAGACTAAACTCAAATATTTCAGATTGTTGTTTTTTTCGTCATTTTGTTGGGAAATATGGACAAAAACAGAAAACTCAAATATTTCAGATACTTTTTTGTTTTTTTCGTTATTTTGTCGCGAAATATCGACAAAAACAGAAAACTCAAATATTTCAGATAGTTTTTTAATATTTTTTCGTTATTTTGTTGCGAAATGTGGAGAAAAACAGAAAAGACAAATATTCGAGATATTTTCTTGTTATTTTTTCGTTATTTTGTCGCGAAATATGGACTAGAAATGAAAACTCAAATATATCAGATACTTTTCTTTTCGTTATTTTGTTGCGAAATATGGACAAAAACAGAATGCACAAATATTTCAGATACTTTTATGTTTTTTTTCGTTATTTGCGCAATAAAGACAAAAACAGAAAACTCAAATATTTTAGATACTTTCCTGTTATTTTTTCGTTATTTTGTTGTGAAATATGGACAAAAACAGAAAACTCAAATATTTCAGATTCTTTTTGTTTTTTTCGATATTTAGTTGCGAAATACGAACAAAAACAGAAAGCTAAAATATTTCTGATAATTTTTTTCGTTATTTTGTTGCGAAATATGGATAAAAAAACAGAAAGCTCATATATTTCAGATATTTTTAGGTTTTTTTTCGTTAATTTGTTGCGAAATATGGTTAAAAAATGAAAACTCAAATATTTCAGATACTTTTTCCTGTTTTTTTCACTATTTTGTTGCGAAATATGGACAAAAACAGAAAACTCAAATAGTTCAGAGAATTTGTTGTTTTTTCCGTTATTTTGTTGCGAAATATGGACAAAACCAGAAAACTCAAATATTTCTGATAATTTTTTTCGTTATTTTGTTGCGAAATATGGACAAAAACAGAAAACTCAAATATTTCAGAGAATTTGTTGTTTTTTTCCGTTATTTTGTTGCGAAATATGGACAAAACCAGAAAACTCAAATATTTCAGATACTTTTTTTTTCGTTATTTTGTTGCGAAATATGGACGAAAACAGAATGCTCAAATATTTCAGATACTTTCTTGTTATTTTTTTGTTATTTTGTGGCGAATTATGGAGAAAAACAGAAAACTCAAATAGTTCAGATTCTTTTTGTTTTTTCGATATTTAGTTGCGAAATAGGGAGAAAAACAGAAAACTCAAATATTTCAGAGAATTTGTTGTTTCTTTCCGTTATTTTGTTGCGAAATATGGACAAAACCAGAAAACTCAAATATTTCAGATACTTTTTTTTTCGTTAGGAAAAAAAGCGAAATATGGACAAAAATTGAAAGCTGAAATATTTCAGGTACTTTTATGTTTTTTTTTTCGTTATTTTGTTCGGAATAGGGACAAAAACAGAGAATTCAAATATTTCAGATTCTCTTTTTTTTCGATATGTAGTTGCGAAATATTAACAAAAACAGAAAACTCAAATATATCAGTTATTTTTTTGTTTTTTTTCGTTATATTATCGTGAGAAATATGGGACAAAAACAGAAAACTCAAATATTTTATAGAATTTGTTGTTTTTTTCCGCTATTTTCTTGCGAAATATGGACAAAACCAGAAAACTCCAATATTTCTGATACTTTTTTTTCGTTATTTTGTTGCGAAATATGGACAAAAACAGAAAGCTCAAATATTTCAGATACTTTTATGTTTTTTTTCGATAATCTGTTGCGAAGTATGGTTAAAAAATGAAAACTCAAATATTTCAGATAATTTTTCCATTTCTTTTTCGTTATTTAGTTGCGAAATATGGACAAAATCAGAAAACTCAAATATTTCAGATACTTTTTTGTTTGTTTTTTTCCTTATTTTGTTCAGAAATATGGACAAAAGCAGAAAACTAAAATATTTCAGAGAATTTGTTGTTTTTGCCGTTATTTTGTTGCGAAATATGGACAAACACAGAAAGCTCAAATATTTCAGATACCTTTATGTTTTTTTCAGTTATTTTGTTGCAAAATATGGACAAAAATAGAAAACTCAAATATTTCAAATTCTTTTAGTTTTTTTCGATATTTAGTTGCGAAATTTGGACAAATTCAGAAAACACAAATATTTCAGATAGTTTTTTGTTTTTTTTTCGGTATTTTGTCGCGAAATATGGACAAGAAATGAAAACTCAAATATATCAGATACTTTTTTGTTTGTTTTTTTCCTTATTTTGTTCAGAAATATGGACAAAAGCAGAAAACTCATATACTTTAGATACTTTTTTGTTTTTTTTTCGCGATTTTGTTGGGAAATATCGACAAAAACAGAAAACTAAAATATTTCAGAGAATTTGTTGTTTTTGCCGTTATTTTGTTGCGAAATATGGACAAACACAGAAAGCTCAAATATTTCAGATACCTTTATGTTTTTTTCAGTTATTTTGTTGCGAAATATGGACAAAAATAGAAAACTCAAATATTTCAAATTCTTTTAGTTTTTTTCGATATTTAGTTGCGAAATTTGGAGAAATTCAGAAAACACAAATATTTCAGATAGTTTTTTGTTTTTTTTCGATATTTTGTCGCGAAATATGGACAAGAAATGAAAACTCAAATATATCAGATACTTTTTTGTTTGTTTTTTTCCTTATTTTGTTCAGAAATATGGACAAAAGCAGAAAACTAATATACTTTAGATACTTTTTTGTTTTTTTTTTCGCGATTTTGTTGGGAAATATCGACAAAAACAGAAAACTAAAATATTTCAGAGAATTTGTTGTTTTTGCCGTTATTTTGTTGCGAAATATGGACAAACACAGAAAGCTCAAATATTTCAGATACCTTTATGTTTTTTTCAGTTATTTTGTTGCGAAATATGGACAAAATCAGAAAACTCAAATATTTCAGATACTTTTTTGTTTGTTTTTTTCCTTATTTTGTTCAGAAATATGGACAAAAGCAGAAAACTAAAATATTTCAGAGAATTTGTTGTTTTTGCCGTTATTTTGTTGCGAAATATGGACAAACACAGAAAGCTCAAATATTTCAGATACCTTTATGTTTTTTTCAGTTATTTTGTTGCAAAATATGGACAAAAATAGAAAACTCAAATATTTCAAATTCTTTTAGTTTTTTTCGATATTTAGTTGCGAAATTTGGACAAATTCAGAAAACACAAATATTTCAGATAGTTTTTTGTTTTTTTTTCGTTATTTTGTCGCGAAATATGGACAAGAAATGAAAACTCAAATATATCAGATACTTTTTGTTTGTTTTTTTCCTTATTTTGTTCAGAAATATGGACAAAAGCAGAAAACTCATATACTTTAGATACTTTTTTGTGTTTTTTTCGCGATTTTGTTGGGAAATATCGACAAAAACAGAAAACTAAAATATTTCAGAGAATTTGTTGTTTTTGCCGTTATTTTGTTGCGAAATATGGACAAACACAAAAAGCTCAAATATTTCAGATACCTTTATGTTTTTTTCAGTTATTTTGTTGCGAAATATGGACAAAAATAGAAAACTCAAATATTTCAAATTCTTTTAGTTTTTTTCGATATTTAGTTGCGAAATTTGGAGAAATTCAGAAAACACAAATATTTCAGATAGTTTTTTGTTTTTTTTTCGATATTTTGTCTCGAAATATGGACAAGAAATGAAAACTCAAATATTTCAGATTCTTTTAGTTTTTTTCGATATTTAGTTGCGAAATTTGGACAAATTCAGAAAACACAAATATTTCAGATAGTTTTTTGTTTTTTTTTTCGTTATTTTGTCGCGAAAGATGGACAAGAAATGAAAACTCAAATATATCAGATACTTTTTTTTTCGTTATTTTGTTGCGAAATATGGACAAAAACAGAAAACTCAAATATTTCAGATACTTTGCTATTATTTTTTCGTTATTTTGTTGTGAAATATGGACAAAAACAGAAAGCTAAAATATTTCAGATACTCTTTCGTTGTTTTTTCGTTATTTTGTTTCGGAATATGGACAAAAACAGAAAACTCAAATATTTCAGATACTTTTAGGTTTTTTTTGTTAATTTGTTGCGAAATATGGTTAAAAAATGAAAATTCAAATACTTCAGATACTTTTTCCTCCTTTTTTGGTAATTTTGTTGCGAAATATGGAGACTAACAGAAAACTCAATATTTTAGATTCTTTTTGTTTTTTTTTTTATATTTAGTTGCGAAATATGGACAAATCCACAAAACTCAAATATAATTTTTTATTTATATTTGAGTTTTGATAATTTTCAAAAGATAATTTTTTTTTCGTTATTTTGTTGCGAAATATGGATAACAACAGAATGATCAAATATTTCAGATACTTTCTTGTAATTTTTTTGTTATTTTGTTGCTAAATATGGACAAAAACAGAAAACTAAAATATTTCCGTTACTTTTTGTTAGTTTTTTTCCTTATTTTGTTGAGAAATATGGACAAAAACAGAAAACTCAAATATTTCAGAGAATTTGTTGTTTTTTCCGTTATTTTGTTGCGAAATATGGACAAAACCAGAAAACTCAAATATTTTTGATACTTTTTTTTTCGTTATTTTGTTGCGAAATATGGACAAAAACAGAGAGCACAAATATTTCAGATACTTTTAGTTTTTTTTTTGTTAATTTGTTGCGAAATATGGTTAACAAATGAAAACTCAAATATTTCAGATACTTTTTCCTTTTTTTTTCGTAATTTTGTTGCGAAATATGGAGACTAAACTCAAATATTTCAGATTGTTGTTTTTTTCGTCATTTTGTTGGGAAATATGGACAAAAACAGAAAACTCAAATATTTCAGATACTTTTTTGTTTTTTTCGTTATTTTGTCGCGAAATATCGACAAAAACAGAAAACTCAAATATTTCAGATAGTTTTTTAATATTTTTTCGTTATTTTGTTGCGAAATGTGGACAAAAACAGAAAAGACAAATATTCGAGATATTTTCTTGTTATTTTTTCGTTATTTTGTCGCGAAATATGGACTAGAAATGAAAACTCAAATATATCAGATACTTTTCTTTTCGTTATTTTGTTGCGAAATATAGACAAAAACAGAATGCACAAATATTTCAGATACTTTTATGTTTTTTTCGTTATTTGCGCAATAAAGACAAAAACAGAAAACTCAAATATTTTAGATACTTTCCTGTTATTTTTTCGTTATTTTGTTGTGAAATATGGACAAAAACAGAAAACTCAAATATTTCAGATTCGTTTTGTTTTTTTCGATATTTGGTTGCGAAATACGAACAAAAACAGAAAGCTAAAATATTTCTGATAATTTTTTTCGTTATTTTGTTGCGAAATATGGATAAAAAAACAGAAAGCTCATATATTTCAGATATTTTTAGGTTTTTTTTCGTTAATTTGTTGCGAAATATGGTTAAAAAATGAAAACTCAAATATTTCAGATACTTTTTCCTGTTTTTTTCACTATTTTGTTGCGAAATATGGACAAAAACAGAAAACTCAAATATTTCAGAGAATTTGTTGTTTTTTTCCGTTATTTTGTTGCGAAATATTGACAAATCCAGAAAACTCAAATATTTCAGTTACTTTTTTTTTCGTTATTTTGTTGCGAAATATGGACAAAAACAGAAAACTCAAATATTTCAGAGAGTTTGTTGTTTTTTCCCGTTATTTTGTTGCGAAATATGGACAAAACCAGAAAACTCAAATATTTCAGATACTTTTTTTTTCGTTATTTTGTTGCGAAATATGGACGAAAACAGAATGCTCAAATATTTCAGATACTTTCTTGTTATTTTTTTGTTATTTTGTGGCGAATTATGGAGAAAAACAGAAAACTCAAATATTTCAGATTCTTTTTGTTTTTTCGATATTTAGTTGCGAAATAGGGAGAAAAACAGAAAACTCAAATATTTCAGAGAATTTGTTGTTTCTTTCCGTTATTTTGTTGCGAAATATGGACAAAACCAGAAAACTCAAATATTTCAGATACTTTTTTTTTCTTTAGGAAAATAAGCGAAATATGGACAAAAATTGAAAGCTGAAATATTTCAGGTACTTTTATGTTTTTTTTTTCGTTATTTTGTTCGGAATAGGGACAAAAACAGAGAACTCAAATATTTCAGATTCTCTTTTTTTTCGATATGTAGTTGCGAAATATTAACAAAAACAGAAAACTCAAATATTTTAGAGAATTTGTTGTTTTTTCCGTTATTTTGTTGCGAAATATTGACAAAACCAGAAAACTCAAATATTTCTGATACTTTTTTTTCGTTATTTTGTTGCGAAATATGGACAAAAACAGAAAGCTCAAATATTTCAGATACTTTTATGTTTCTTTTCGTTAATTTTTCGCGAAATATGGTTAAAAAATGAAAACTCAAATATTTCAGATACTTTTTCCATTTTTTTTCGTTATTTTGTTGCGAAATATGGACAAAACCAGAAAACTCAAATATTTCTGATACTTTTTTTTCGTTATTTTGTTGCGAAATATGGACAAAAACAGAGAGCACAAATATTTCGGATACTTTTAGGTTTTTTTTTGTTAATTTGTTGCGAAATATGGAGACTAATAGAAAACTCAATATTTTAGATTCTTTTTGTTTTTTTCGATATTTAGTTGCGAAATATGGACAAAAAAGAAAACTCAAATATTTCAGATATTTTGTTGTTATTTTTTTGTTATTTTGTGGCGAATTATGGAGAAAAACAGAAAACTCAAATATTTCAGAGAATTGGTTGTTTTTTTCCGTTATTTTGTTGCGAAATATGGACAAAAACAGAATACTCAAATATTTCAGATCTTTTTGTGTTTTTTGTTTCGTTATTTTGTTGAGAAATATGGACAAAAAAAGAAAACTCAAATATTTCAGAGAATTTGTTGTTTTTTTTTGCTTTATATTATTGCGAAATATCGACAAAAACGAAGACTCAAATATTTCAGATTTTTTTTTGTTTTTTGTTTCGTTATTTTCTTGAGAAATATGGACAAAACCAGAAAACTCAAATATTTCTGATACTTTTTTTTCGTTATTTTGTTGCGAAATATGGTTAAAAAATGAAAACACAAATACTTCAGATACTTTTTCGTGTTTTTTTTCGTAATTTTGTTGCGAAATATGGAGACTAACAGAAAACTCAATATTTTAGATTCTTTTTGTTTTTTTCGATATTTAGTTGCGAAATATGGACAAAAAAGAAAACTCAAATATTTCAGATATTTTGTTGTTTTTTTCGTCATTTTGTTGGGAAATATGGACAAAAACAGAAAACTCAAATATTTCAGAGAATTTGTTGTTTTTTTCCGTTATTTTGTTGCGAAATATTGACAAAACCAGAAAACTCAAATATTTCTGATACTTTTTTTTCGTTATTTTGTTGCCAAATATAGAGTAAAACAGAGAGCACAAATATTTCAGATACTTTTAGGTTTTTTTTTGTTAATTTGTTGCGAAATATGGTTAAAAAATGAAAACTCAAATACTTCAGATATTTTTTCGTGTTTTTTTTGTAATTTTGTTGCGAAATATGGAGACTAACAGAAAACTCAATATTTTAGATTCTTTTTGTTTTTTTCGATATTTAGTTGCGAAATATGGACAAAAAAAGAATACTCAAATATTTAAGATATTTTGTTGTTTTTTTCGTCATTTTGTTGGGAAATATGGACAAAAACAGAAAACTCAAATATTTCAGAGAATTTGTTGTTTTTTTCCATTATTTTGTTGGGAAATATGGACAAATCCAGAAAACTCAAATATTTCAGATACTTTTTTTTTTCGTTATTTTGTTGCGAAATATGGACAAAAACAGAATGCTCAAATATTTCAGATACTTTCTTGTAATTTTTTTGTTATTTTGTGGCGAATTATGAGGAAAACAGTAAACTCAAATATTTCAGATTCTTTTTGTTTTTCGATATTTAGTTGCGAAATATGGACAAAAAGAGAAAACTCAAATATTTCAGAGAATTTGTTGTTTTTGTCCGTTATTTTGTTGCGAAATATGGACAAAACCAGAAAACTCAAATATTTCTGATAATTTTTTTAGTTATTTTGTTGCGAAATATGGATAAAAAACAGAAAGCTTATATATTTCAGATATTTTTAGGTTTTTTTTCGTTAATTTGTTGCGAAATATGGTTAAAAAATGAAAACTCAAATATTTCAGATACTTTTTCCTTTTTTTTATTATTTTGTTGCGAAATATGGACAAAAACAGAATTCTTAAATATTTCAGAGAATTTGTTGTTTTTTTCCGTTATTTTGTTGGGAAATATGGACAAAAACAGAAAACTCAAATTTTTCAGAGAATTTGTTGTTTTTTTCCGTTATTTTCTTGCGAAATATGGACAAATCCAGAAAACTCAAATATTTCTGATACTTTTTTTTTTGTTATTTTGTAGCGAAATATGAACAAAAACAGAATGCTCAAATATTTCAGAGACTTTCTTATAATTTTTTTGTTATTTTGTGGCGAATTATGAGGAAAACAGAAAATTCAAATATTTCAGATTCTCTTTGTTTTTTCGATATTTAGTTGCGAAATATGGACAAAAACTGAAAACTCAAATATTTCAGAGAATTTGTTGTTTTTTTCCGTTATTTTGTTGCGAAATATGGACAAAACCAGAAAACTCAAATATTTCAGATACTTTTTTTTCGTTATTTTGTTGCGAAATATGGACATAAATTGAAAGCTGAAATATTTCAGGTACTTTTATGTTTTTTTTTCGTTATTTTGTTCGGAATAGGGACAAAAACAGCGAACTCAAATATTTCAGATTCTCTTTTTTATCGATATGTAGTTGCGAAATATACTCAAATATTTCAGTTATTTTTTTTGTTTTTTTCGTTATATTATTGTGAAATATGGACAAAAAAAGAAAACTCAAATATTTCAGAGAATTTCTTGTTTTTTCCGTTATTTTGTTGCGAAATATGGACAAAACCAGAAAACTCAAATATTTCGGATACTTTTTTTTCGTTATTTTGTTCGGAATAGGGACAAAAACAGAGAACTTAAATATTTCAGATTCTCTTTTATTTCGATATGTAGTTGCGAAATATTAACAAAACCAGAAAACTCAAATATTTCAGTTATTTTTTTTGTTATTTTTCGTTATATTATCGTGAGAAATATGGACAAAAACAGAAAACTCAAATATTTTAGAGAATTTGTTGTTTTTTCCGTTATTTTGTTACGAAATATGGACAAAACCAGAAAACTCAAATATTTCGGATACATTTTTTTCGTTATTTTGTTCGGAATAGGGACAAAAACAGAGAACTCAAATATTTCAGATTCTCTTTTTTTTCGATATGTAGTTGCGAAATATACTCAAATATTTCAGTTATTTTTTTGGTTTTTTTCGTTATATTATTGTGAAATATGGACAAAAAAAGAAAACTCAAATATTTCAGAGAATTTCTTGTTTTTTCGGTTATTTTGTTGCGAAATATGGACAAAACCAGAAAACTCAAATATTTCGGATACTTTTTTTTCGTTATTTTGTTCGGAATAGGGACAAAAACAGAGAACTCAAATATTTCAGCTTCTCTTTTTTTTCGATATGTAGTTGCGAAATATACTCAAATATTTCAGTTATTTTTTTGGTTTTTTTCGTTATATTATCGTGAGAAATATTGACAAAAACAGAAAACTCAAATATTTCAGAGAATTTCTTGTTTTTTCCGTTATTTTGTTACGAAATATGGACAAAACCAGAAAACTCAAATATTTCGGATACTTTTTTGTTTTTTTTCGTTATATTATCGTGAGAAATATGGACAAAAACAGAAAACTCAAATATTTCAGAGAATGTCTTGTTTTTTCCGTTATTTTGTTACGAAATATGGACAAAACCAGAAAACTCAAATATTTCGGATACTATTTTTTCGTTATTTTGTTCGGAATAGGGACAAAAACAGAGAACTCACATATATCAGATTCTCTTTTTTTTCGATATGTAGTTGCGAAATATAGTCAAATATTTCAGTTATTTTTTTGGTTTTTTTCGTTATATTATTGTGAAATATGGACCAAAAAAGAAAATTCAAATATTTCAGAGAATTTCTTGTTTTTCCGTTATTTTGTTGCGAAATATGGACAAAACCAGAAAACTCAAATATTTCGGATACTTTTTTTTCGTTATTTTGTTCGGAATAGGGACAAAAACAGAGAACTCAAATATTTCAGATTCTCTTTTTTTTCGATATGTAGTTGCGAAATATTAACAAAAACAGAAAACTCAAATATTTCAGTTATTTTTTTGTTTTTTTTCGTTATATTATCGTGAGAAATATGGACAAAAACAGAAAACTCAAATATTTTAGAGAATTTGTTGTTTTTTCCGTTATTTTGTTGCGAAATATTGACAAAACCAGAAAACTCAAATATTTCTGATACTTTGTTTTCGTTATTTTGTTGCGAAATATGGACAAAAACAGAAAGCTCAACTATTTCAGATACTTTTATGTTTTTTTTTCGTTAATTTGTTGCGAAATATGGTTAAAAAATGAAAACTCAAATATTTCAGATACTTTTTCCATTTTTTTTCGTTATTTTGTTGCGAAATATGGACAAAAACAGAAAACTCAAATATTTCAAAAAATTTGTTGTTTTTTTTCGTTATATTATTGCGAAATATCGACGAAAACGAAGACTCAAATATTTCAGATTTTTTTTGTTTTTTGTTTCGTTATTTTCTTGAGAAATATGGACAAAAACAGAAAACTCAAATATTTCAGAGAATTTGTTGTTTTTTCCGTTATTTTGTTGCGAAATATTGACAAAACCAGAAAACTCAAATATTTCTGATACTTTTTTTTCGTTATTTTGTTGCGAAATATGGACGAAAACAGAATGCTCAAATATTTCAGAGAATTTGTTGTTTTTTTCCGTTATTTTGTTGCGAAATATGGACAAAACCAGAAAACTCAAATATTTCTGCAAATTTTTTTCATTATTTTGTTGCGAAATATGGATAAAAAACCAGAAAGCTCATATATTTCAGATATTTTTAGGTTTTTTTTCGTTAATTTGTTGCGAAATATGGTTAACAAATGAAAACTCAAATATTTCAGATACTTTTTCCTGTTTTTTTCATTATTTTGTTGCGAAATATGGACAAAACCCGAAAACTCAAATATTTCAGATAATTTGTTGTTTTTTTCTGTTATTGTGTTGCGAAATATGGACAAAACCAGAAATCTCAAATATTTCTGATACA
Organism: Empis livida; assembly: GCA_963932195.1. Taxonomy (NCBI): domain Eukaryota; kingdom Metazoa; phylum Arthropoda; class Insecta; order Diptera; family Empididae; genus Empis; species Empis livida. The sequence continues at coordinate 25,686,744 of OZ010646.1, read as the reverse complement.
TTTTTTTTTCGTTATTTTGTTGCGAAATATGGACAAAAACAGAAAACTCAAATATTTCAGGTACTTTTTTGTTTTTTTTTTCGTTATTTTGTTCCGAACTATGGACAAAACCAGAAAACTCAAATATTCATATACTTTTTTTTCGTTTTTTGTTGCGAAATATGGAGAAAAACAGAAAATTCAAATATTTCATATTCTTTTTGTTTTTTTTCGTTATTTTGTTGCGAAATACGGACAAAACAGAAAGGTCAAATATTTCAGATTCTTTTTATTTTTTTCGATATTTAGTTGCGAAATATGGACAAAAACAGCAAATTCAAATATATTAGATACTTTTTGTTTTTTTTTCAATGTTTAGTTGCGAAATATGGACAAAAGCAGAAAACCGAAATATTTCAGACAGTTTTTTGTTTTTTTTTCGTTATTTTGTTGCGAAATATGGACAAAACCAGAAAACTCAAATATTTCAGATACATTTTTTTTCGTTATTTTGTTGCGAAATACGGACAAAAACAGAAAACTCAAATATTTCAGGTACTTTTCTGTTTGTTTTTTCGTTATTTTGTTCCGAACTATGGACAAAACCAGAAAACTCAAATATTCATATACTTTTTTTTCGTTTTTTGTTGCGAAATATGGAGAAAAACAGAAAATTCAAATATTTCAGATTCTTTTTGTTTTTTTTTGTTATTTTGTTGCGAAATACGGACAAAACAGAAAGGTCAAATATTTCAGATTCTTTTTATTTTTTTCGATATTTAGTTGCGAAATATGGACAAAAACAGCAAATTCAAATATATCAGATACTTTTTGTTTTTTTTTCAATGTTTAGTTGCGAAATATGGACAAAAGCAGAAAACCGAAATATTTCAGACAGTTTTTTGTTTTTTTTTCGTTATTTTGTTGCGAAATATGGACAAAACCAGAAAACTCAAATATTTCAGATACATTTTTTTTCGTTATTTTGTTGCGAAATACGGACAAAAACAGAAAACTCAAATATTTCAGGTACTTTTTTGTTTTTTTTTCGTTATTTTGTTCCGAACTATGGACAAAACCAGAAAACTCATATTCATATACTTTTTTTTCGTTTTTTGTTGCGAAATATGGAGAAAAACAGAAAATTCAAATATATTAGATACTTTTTGTTTTTTTTTCAATGTTTAGTTGCGAAATATGGACAAAAGCAGAAAACCGAAATATTTCAGACAGTTTTTTGTTTTTTTTTTCGTTATTTTGTTGCGAAATATGGACAAAAACAGAAAACTAAAATATTTCAGATACTTTTTTTTTCGTTATTTTGTTGCGAAATACGGACAAAAACAGAAAACTCAAATATTTCAGGTACTTTTTTGTTTTTTTTTCGTTATTTTGTTCCGAACTATGGACAAAACCAGAAAACTCAAATATTCATATACTTTTTTTTCGTTTTTTGTTGCGAAATATGGAGAAAAACAGAAAATTCAAATATTTCAGATTCTTTTTGTTTTTTTTCGTTATTTTGTTGCGAAATACGGACAAAACAGAAAGGTCAAATATTTCAGATTCTTTTTATTTTTTTCGATATTTAGTTGCGAAATATGGAAAAAAACAGCAAATTCAAATATATCAGATACTTTTTGTTTTTTTTTCAATGTTTAGTTGCGAAATATGGACAAAAGCAGAAAACCGAAATATTTCAGACAGTTTTTTGTTTTTTTTTCGTTATTTTGTTGCGAAATATGGACAAAAACAGAAAACTCAAATATTTCAGATACTTTTATGTTTTTTTTCGTTATTTTGTTGCGAAATATGTACAAAAACTTAAAACTAAAATATTTCATATACTTTTTCGTTTTTTTTCGTTATTTTGTTGCGAAATATGGAGAAAAATAGAAAACTAAAATATTTCAGATACTTTGTTGTTGTTTTCCGTTATTTTGTTGCGAAATATGGACAAAACCAGAAAACTCAAATATTTCATATACTTTTTTTTCGTTTTTTGTTGCGAAATATGGACAAAAACAGAAAGCTCAAATATTTCAGATACTTATATGTTTTTTTTTAGTTATTTTGTTGCGAAATATGGGCAAAAAATGAAAACTAAAATATTTCACATACTTTTTCGTTTTTTTTCGTTATTTTGTTGCCAAATGTGGACAAAAACAGAAAATTCAAATATTTCAGATACTTTTTTGTTTTTTTTCGTTATTTTGTTGCGAAAACTGGACAAAAATAGAAAACTAAAATATTTCAGATACTTTGTTGTTGTTTTCCGTTCTTTTGTTTTCCGTTCTTTTGTTGGGAAATATGGACAAAAACAGAAAACTCAAATATTTCAGATACTTTTTGTTTTTTTTTCCATATTTTGTTGCGAAATACGGACAAAAACAGAAAACTAAAATATTTCAGATACTTTTTGTATGTTTTTTCCTTATTTTGTTGAGAAATATGGACAAAAGCAGAAAACTCAAATATTTCAGATACTTTTATGTTTTGTTTTCGTTATTTTGTTGCGAAATATGGACAAAAGCAGGAAACTCAAATATTTCAAATACTTTTTTGTTTTTTTTCGTTATATTATTGCGAAATATGGACCATAACAGAAAACTCAAATATTTCAGACAGCTTTTTGTTTTTTTTCGTTATTTTTTTAGCGAAATATGGACAAAACCAGAAAACTAAAATATTTGAGATACTGGTTTTTAGTTATTTTGTTGCGAAATATGTACAAAAACAGAAAACTCAAATATTTCAGATACTTTTTCTGTTTTTTTGTCGTTATTTTGTTGCAAATTATGGACAAAAACAGAAAACTAAAATATTTCAGATACTTTTTTTATGTTTTTTTCCTTATTTTGTTGAGAAATATGGACAAAAGGAGAAAACTCAAATTTTTCAGATGTTTTGTTTTCGTTATTTTGTTGCGAAATATCGACAAAAGCAAAAAACTCAAATATTTCAGATACTTTTTTGTTTTTTTCGTTATTTTTTTGCGAAATATGGACAAAAATAGAAAACTAAAATATTTCAGATACTTTGTTGTTGTTTTCCGTTATTTTGTTGCGAAATATGGACAAAAGCAGAAAAATCAAATATTTCAGATACTTTTTTGTTTTTTTTTCGTTATTTTGTTGGGAAATATGGACAAAAACAGAAAACTCAAATATTTCAGAGAATTTTTGTTTCGTTATTTTGTTGCGAAATATGGACAAAAACAGAAAACTCAAATATTTCAGATTCTTTTTGTTTTTTTTCGATATTTAGTTGCGAAATATCGACAGAAAACAGAAAACTCAAATATTTCAGATACTTTTTTCTTTTTTTTTTGTTACTTTGTTGGGAAAAATGGACAAAAACAGAAAACTCAGATATTTCAGAGAATTTTTGTTTCGTTATTTTGTTGCGAAATATGGACAAAAAGAGAAAACTCAAATATTTCAGATTCTTTTTGTTGTTTTCGATATTTAGTTGCGAAATATAGACAAAAACAGAAAACTCAAATATTTCAGATACTTTTTTGTTTTTTTTTCGTTAATATGTTCCGAAATATGGACAAAAACAGAAAACTAAAATATTTCAGATACTTTTTTGTTTGTTTTTTTTCCTAATTTTGTTGAGAAATATGGACAAAAAAAGAAAACTCAAATATTTCAGAGAATTTTTGTTTCGTTATTTTGTTGCGAAATATGGACAAAAACAGAAAACTCAAATATTTCAGACAGTTTTGTTTTGTTTCGTTATTTTGTTGCGAAATATGGACAAAAACAGAAAACTAAAATATTTCCGATAGTTTTTTATTTGTTTTTTTCCTTTTTTGTTTAGAAATATGGACAAAAACCTAAAACTCAAATATTTCAGAGAATTTGTTGTTTGTTTCCGTTATTTTATTGCGAAATATGGACAAAACTAAAAAACTGAAATATTTCAGATATGTTTTTTTCGTTATTTTGTTAACAAATATGGACAAAAACAGAAAGCTAAAATATTTCTGATACTTTTATGTTTTTTTCGTTATTTTATTGCGAAATATGGACAAAAAAAGAAAACTCAAATATTTCAGAGAATTTTTGTTTCGTTATTTTGTTGCGAAATATGAACAAAACCAGAAAACTCAAATATTTCTGATACTTTTTTTTTCGTTATTTTGTTGCGAAATATGGACAAAAACAGAAAACTCAAATATTTCAGATACTTTTTTGTTTTTTTCGTTATTTTGTCGCGAAATATCGACAAAAACAGAAAACTCAAATATTTCAGATAGTTTTTTAATATTTTTTCGTTATTTTGTTGCGAAATGTGGAGAAAAACAGAAAAGACAAATATTCGAGATATTTTCTTGTTATTTTTTCGTTATTTTGTCGCGAAATATGGACAAAAACAGAATGCACAAATATTTCAGATACTTTTATGTTTTTTTTCGTTATTTGTGCAATAAAGACAAAAACAGAAAACTCAAATATTTCAGAGAATTTGTTGTTTTTTTTCGTTATTTTGTTGTGAAATATGGACAAAAACAGAAAACTCAAATATTTTAGATACTTTCCTGTTATTTTTTCGTTATTTTGTTGCGAAATATGGACAAAAACAGAAAACTCAAATATTTCAGATTCTTTTTGTTTTTTTCGATATTTAGTTGCGAAATACGGACAAAAACAGAAAGCTAAAATATTTCTGATAATTTTTTTCGTTATTTTGTTGCGAAATATGGATAAAAAAACAGAAAGCTCATATATTTCAGATATTTTTAGGTTTTTTTTCGTTAATTTGTTGCGAAATATGGTTAAAAAATGAAAACTCAAATATTTCAGATACTTTTTCCTGTTTTTTTCACTATTTTGTTGCGAAATATGGACAAAAACAGAAAACTCAAATATTTCAGAGAATTTGTTGTTTTTTTCCGTTATTTTGTTGCGAAATATTGACAAATCCAGAAAACTCAAATATTTCAGATACTTTTTTTTTCGTTATTTTGTTGCGAAATATGGACAAAAACAGAAAACTCAAATATTTCAGAGAATTTGTTGTTTTTTTCCGTTATTTTGTTGCGAAATATGGACAAAACCAGAACACTCAAATATTTCAGATACTTTTTTTTTCGTTATTTTGTTGCGAAATATGGACGAAAACAGAATCCTCAAATATTTCAGATACTTTCTTGTTGTTTTTTCGTTATTTTGTTTCGGAATATGGACAAAAACAGAAAACTCAAATATTTCAGATACGTTCTTGTAATTTTTTCGTTATTTTGTTGTGAAATATGGACAAAAACAGAAAACTCAAATATTTCAGATTCTTTTTGTTTTTTTCGATATTTAGTTGCGAAATACGGACAAAAACAGAAAACTAAAATATTTCAGATTCTTTTTTGTTTGTTTTTTTCCTTATTTTGTTGAGAAATATGGACAAAAGCAGAAAACTCAAATATTTCATATACTTTTTGCTTTTTTGTCGTTATATTATTGCGAAATATAAACAAAAAACGAATACTCAAATATTTCAGATTTTTTTTTGTTTTTTGTTTCGGTATTTTCTTGAGAAATATGGACAAAACCAGAAAACTCAAATATTTCTGATACTTTTTTTTTCGTTATTTTGTTGCGAAATATGGTTAAAAAATGAAAACACAAATACTTCAGATACTTTTTCGTGTTTTTTTTCGTAATTTTGTTGCGAAATATGGAGACTAACAGAAAACTCAATATTTTAGATTCTTTTTGTTTTTTTCGATATTTAGTTGCGAAATATGGACAAAAAAGAAAACCCAAATATTTCAGATATTTTGTTGTTTTTTTCGTCATTTTGTTGGGAAATATGGACAAAAACAGAAAACTCAAATATTTCAGAGAATTTGTTGTTTTTTTCCGTTATTTTGTTGCGAAATATTGACAAAACCAGAAAACTCAAATATTTCTGATACTTTTTTTTCGTTATTTTGTTGCCAAATATAGAGAAAAACAGAGAGCACAAATATTTCAGATACTTTTAGGTTTTTTTTTGTTAATTTGTTGCGAAATATGGTTAAAAAATGAAAACTCAAATACTTCAGATACTTTTTCGTGTTTTTTTTGTAATTTTGTTGCGAAATATGGAGACTAACAGAAAACTCAATATTTTAGATTCTTTTTGTTTTTTTCGATATTAAGTTGCGAAATATGGACAAAAAAAGAAAACTCAAATATTTCAGATATTTTGTTGTTTTTTTCGTCATTTCATTGGGAAATATGGACAAAAACAGAAAACTCAAATATTTCAGAGAATTTGTTGTTTTTTTCCATTATTTTGTTGGGAAATATGGACAAATCCAGAAAACTCAAATATTTCAGATACTTTTTTTTTTCGTTATTTTGTTGCGAAATATGGACAAAAACAGAATGCTCAAATATTTCAGATACTTTCTTGTAATTTTTTTGTTATTTTGTGGCGAATTATGAGGAAAACAGAAAACTCAAATATTTCAGATTCTTTTTGTTTTTCGATATTTAGTTGCGAAATATGGACAAAAACAGAAAACTCAAATATTTCAGAGAATTTGTTGTTTTTGTCCGTTATTTTGTTGCGAAATATGGACAAAACCAGAAAACTCAAATATTTCTGATAATTTTTTTAGTTATTTTGTTGCGAAATATGGATAAAAAACAGAAAGCTTATATATTTCAGATATTTTTAGGTTTTTTTTCGTTAATTTGTTGCGAAATATGGTTAAAAAATGAAAACTCAAATATTTCAGATACTTTTTCCTGTTTTTTTTCATTATTTTGTTGCGAAATATGGACAAAAACAGAATACTTAAATATTTCAGAGAATTTGTTGTTTTTTTCCGTTATTTTGTTGGGAAATATGGACAAAAACAGAAAACTCAAATTTTTCAGAGAATTTGTTGTTTTTTTCCGTTATTTTCTTGCGAAATATGGACAAATCCACAAAACTCAAATATTTCTGATACTTTTTTTTTTGTTATTTTGTTGCGAAATATGGACAAAAACAGAATGCTCAAATATTTCAGATACTTTCTTATAATTTTTTTGTTATTTTGTGGCGAATTATGAGGAAAACAGAAAATTCAAATATTTCAGATTCTCTTTGTTTTTTCGATATTTAGTTGCGAAATATGGACAAAAACAGAAAACTCAAATATTTCAGAGAAATTGTTGTTTTTTTTCGTTATTTTGTTGCGAAATATGGACAAAACCAGAAAACTCAAATATTTCAGATACTTTTTTTTCGTTATTTTGTTGCGAAATATGGACATAAATTGAAAGCTGAAATATTTCAGATACTTTCTTATAATTTTTTTGTTATTTTGTGGCGAATTATGAGGAAAACAGAAAATTCAAATATTTCAGATTCTCTTTTTTTTCGATATGTAGTTGCGAAATATACTCAAATATTTCAGTTTTTTTTTTTGTTTTTTTCGTTATATTATTGTGAAATATGGACAAAAAAATAAAACTCAAATATTTCAGAGAATTTCTTGTTTTTTCCGTTATTTTGTTGCGAAATATGGACAAAACCAGAAAACTCAAATATTTCGGATACTTTTTTTTCGTTATTTTGTTCGGAATAGGGACAAAAACAGAGAACTTAAATATTTCAGATTCTCTTTTTTTTCGATATGTAGTTGCGAAATATACTCAAATATTTCAGTTATTTTTTTGGTTTTTTTCGTTATATTATTGTGAAATATGGACAAAAAAAGAAAACTCAAATATTTCAGAGAATTTCTTGTTTTTTCCGTTATTTTGTTGCGAAATATGGACAAAACCAGAAAACTCAAATATTTCGGATACTTTTTTTTCGTTATTTTGTTCGGAATAGGGACAAAAACAGAGAACTCAAATATTTCAGCTTCTCTTTTTTTTCGATATGTAGTTGCGAAATATATTTCAGTTATTTTTTTGGTTTTTTTCGTTATATTATCGTGAGAAATTTTGACAAAAACAGAAAACTCAAATATTTCAGAGAATTTCTTGTTTTTTCCGTTATTTTGTTACGAAATATGGACAAAACCAGAAAACTCAAATATTTCGGATACTTTTTTGTTTTTTTTCGTTATATTATCGTGAGAAATATGAACAAAAACAGAAAACTCAAATATTTCAGAGAATGTCTTGTTTTTTCCGTTATTTTGTTACGAAATATGGACAAAACCAGAAAACTCAAATATTTCGGATACTATTTTTTCGTTATTTTGTTCGGAATAGGGACAAAAACAGAGAACTCACATATATCAGATTCTCTTTTTTTTCGATATGTAGTTGCGAAATATAGTCAAATTTTTCAGTTATTTTTTTGGTTTTTTTTTCGTTATATTATTGTGAAATATGGACCAAAAAAGAAAATTCAAATATTTCAGAGAATTTCTTGTTTTTTCCGTTATTTTGTTGCGAAATATGGACAAAACCAGAAAACTCAAATATTTCGGATACTTTTTTTTCGTTATTTTGTTCGGAATAGGGACAAAAACAGAGAACTCAACTATTTCAGATTCTGTTTTTTTTCGATATGTAGTTGCGAAATATTAACAAAAACAGAAAACTCAAATATTTCAGTTATTTTTAGTTTTTTTTCGTTATATTATCGTGAGAAATATGGACAAAAACAGAAAACTTAAATATTTTAGAGAATTTGTTGTTTTTTCCGTTATTTTGTTGCGAAATATTGACAAAACCAGAAAACTTAAATATTTCTGATACTTTGTTTTCGTTATTTTGTTGCGAAATATGGACAAAAACAGAAAGCTCAACTATTTCAGATACTTTTATGTTTTTTTTCGTTAATTTGTTGCGAAATATGGTTAAAAAATGAAAACTCAAATATTTCAGATACTTTTTCCATTTTTTTTTTCGTTATTTTGTTGCGAAATATGGACAAAAACAGAAAACTCAAATATTTCAAAAAATTTGTTGTTTTTTTTCGTTATATTATTGCGAAATATCGACAAAAACGAAGACTCAAATATTTCAGATTTTTTTTGTTTTTTGTTTCGTTATTTTCTTGAGAAATATGGACAAAAACAGAAAACTCAAATATTTCAGAGAATTTGTTGTTTTTTCCGTTATTTTGTTGCGAAATATTGACAAAACCAGAAAACTCAAATATTTCTGATACTTTTTTTTCGTTATTTTGTTGCGAAATATGGACAAAAACAGAATGCTCAAAAATTTCAGAGAATTTGTTGTTTTTTTCCGTTATTTTGTTGCGAAATATGGACAAAACCAGAAAACTCAAATATTTCTGATAATTTTTTTCATTATTTTGTTGCGAAATATGGATAAAAAAACAGAAAGCTCATATATTTCAGATATTTTTAGTTTTTTTTTCGTTAATTTGTTGCGAAATATGGTTAAAAAATGAAAACTCAAATATTTCAGATACTTTTTCCTGTTTTTTTCATTATTTTGTTGCCAAATATGGACAAAAAGAGAAAACTCAAATATTTCAGAGAATTTGTTGTTTTTTTCCGTTATTTTGTTGCGAAATATGGACAAACCCAGAAAACTCAAATATTTCAGATACTTTTTTTTTCGTTATTTTGTTGCGAAATATGGACAAAAACAGAAAACTCAAATATTTCAGGTACTTTTTTGTTTTTTTTTTCATTATTTTGTTCCGAACTATGGAAAAAACCAGAAAACTCAAATATTCATAACCATTTTTTTCGTTTTTTGTTGCGAAATATGGAGAAAAACAGAAAATTCAAATATTTCAGATTCTTTTTGTTTTTTTTCGTTATTTTGTTGCGAAATACGGACAAAACAGAAAGGTCAAATATTTCAGATTCTTTTTATTTTTTTCGATATTTAGTTGCGAAATATGGACAAAAACAGCAAATTCAAATATATTAGATACTTTTTGTTTTTTTTTCAATGTTTAGTTGCGAAATATGGACAAAAGCAGAAAACCGAAATATTTCAGACAGTTTTTTGTTTTTTTTTCGTTATTTTGTTGCGAAATATGGACAAAACCAGAAAACTCAAATATTTCAGATACATTTTTTTTCGTTATTTTGTTGCGAAATACGGACAAAAACTTAAAACTAAAATATTTCAGATACTTTTTCGTTTTTTTTCGTTATTTTGTTGCGAAATATGGAGAAAAATAGAAAACTAAAATATTTCAGATACTTTGTTGTTGTTTTCCGTTATTTTGTTGCGAAATATGGACAAAACCAGAAAACTCAAATATTTCATATACTTTTTTTTCGTTTTTTGTTGCGAAATATGGACAAAAACAGAAAGCTCAAATATTTCAGATACTTATATGTTTTTTTTTAGTTATTTTGTTGCGAAATATGGGCAAAAATGAAAACTAAAATATTTCACATACTTTTTCGTTTTTTTTCGTTATTTTGTTGCCAAACGTGGACAAAAACAGAAAATTCAAATATTTCAGATACTTTTTTGTTTTTTTTTCGTTATTTTGTTGCGAAAACTGGACAAAAATAGAAAACTAAAATATTTCAGATACTTTGTTGTTGTTTTCCGTTATTTTGTTGGGAAATATGGACAAAAACAGAAAACTCAAATATTTCAGATACTTTTTGTTTTTTTTTTCCATAATTTGTTGCGAAATACGGACAAAAACAGAAAACTAAAATATTTCAGATACTTTTTGTATGTTTTTTCCTTATTTTGTTGAGAAATATGGACAAAAGCAGAAAACTCAAATATTTCAGATACTTTTATGTTTTGTTTCGTTATTTTGTTGCGAAATATGGACAAAAGCAGGAAACTCAAATATTTCAAATACTTTTTTGTTTTTTTTCGTTATATTATTGCGAAATATGGACCATAACAGAAAACTCAAATATTTCAGACAGCTTTTTGTTTTTTTTCGTTATTTTTTTAGCGAAATATGGACAAAACCAGAAAACTAAAATATTTGAGATACTGATTTTTAGTTATTTTGTTGCGAAATATGTACAAAAACAGAAAACTCAAATATTTCAGATACTTTTTTTGTTTTTTTTGTCGTTATTTTGTTGCAAATTATGGACAAAAACAGAAAACTAAAATATTTCAGATACTTTTTTTATGTTTTTTTCCTTATTTTGTTGAGAAATATGGACAAAAGGAGAAAACTCAAATATTTCAGATGTTTTGTTTTCGTTATTTTGTTGCAAAATATCGACAAAAGCAAAAAACTCAAATATTTCAGATACTTTTTTGTTTTTTTCGTTATTTTTTTGCGAAATATGGACAAAAATAGAAAACTAAAATATTTCAGATACTTTGTTGTTGTTTTCCGTTATTTTGTTGCGAAATATGGACAAAAGCAGAAAAATCAAATGTTTCAGATACTTTTTTGTTTTTTTTTTCGTTTTTTTGTTGGGAAATATGGACAAAAACAGAAAACTCAAATATATCAGAGAATTTTTGTTTCGTTATTTTGTTGCGAAATATGGACAAAAACAGAAAACTCAAATATTTCAGATTCTTTTTGTTTTTTTTCGATATTTAGTTGCGAAATATCGACAGAAAACAGAAAACTCAAATATTTCAGATACTTTTTTCTTTTTTTTTTGTTACTTTGTTGGGAAATATGGACAAAAACAGAAAACTCAGATATTTCAGAGAATTTTTGTTTCGTTATTTTGTTGCGAAATATGGACAAAAAGAGAAAACTCAAATATTTCAGATTCTTTTTGTTGTTTTTGATATTTAGTTGCGAAATATGGACAAAAAAAGAAAACTCAAATATTTCAGAGAATTTTTGTTTCGTTATTTTGTTGCGAAATATGGACAAAAACAGAAAACTCAAATATTTCAGACAGTTTTGTTTTGTTTCGTTATTTTGTTGCGAAATATAGACAAAAAACAGAAAACTAAAATATTTCCGATAGTTTTTTATTTGTTTTTTTCCTTATTTTGTTGAGAAATATGGACAAAAACATAAAACTCAAATATTTCAGAGAATTTGTTGTTTGTTTCCGTTATTTTATTGCGAAATATGGACAAAACTAAAAAACTGAAATATTTCAGATATTTTTTTTTCGTTATTTTGTTAACAAATATGGACAAAAACAGAAAGCTCAAATATTTCAGATACTTTTATGTTTTTTTCGTTATTTTATTGCGAAATATGGACAAAAACAGAAAACTCAAATATTTTAGAGAATTTGTTGTTTTTTTCCGTTATTTTGTTGTGAAATATGGATAAAAACAGAAAACTGAAATATTTCAGACTATTTGTTTTCGTAATTTTGTTGCGAAATATGGACAAAAACAGAAAACTCAAATATTTCATACAGTTTTTTGTTTTTTTCGTTATTTTGTTGCGAAATATCTACAAAAACAGAAAACTAAAATATTTCAGATACTTTTTTGTTTGTTTTTTGCCTAATTTTGTTGAGAAATATAGACAAAAAAAAGAAAACTCAAATATTTCAGATATTTTTTTCTTTTTTTTCGTTATTTTGTTGGGAAATATGGACAAAAACAGAAAACTCAAATATTTCAGAGAATTTTTGTTTCGTTATTTTGTTACGAAATATGGACAAAAACAGAAAACTCAAATATTTCAGATTCTTTTTGTTTTTTTTTCGTTATTTTGTTGGGAAATATGGACAAAAACAGAAAACTCAAATATTTCAGATTCTTTTTGTTTTTTTTTCGAAGTTTAGTTGCGAAATTTTTTTGTTTCTTTTTTCGTTATTTTGTTGGGAAATATGGACAAAAACAGAAAACTCAAATATTTTAGAGAATTTGCTGTTTTTTTCCGTTATTTTGTTGCGAAATATGGACAAAACCAGAAAACTCCAGTATTTCAGATATTTTTTTGTTTTTTTTCGTTATTTTGTTGGGAAATATGGACAAAAACAGAAAACTCAAATATTTCAGAGAATTTGTTGTTTTTTTCCGTTATTTTATTGCGAAATATGGACAAAACCAGAAAACTGAAATATTTCAGACTATTTGTTTTCGTAAATTTGTTGCGAAATATGGACAAAAACAGAAAACTCAAATATTTCATACAGTTTTTTGTTTTTTTCGTTATTTTGTTGCGAAATATCTACAAAAACAGAAAACTAAAATATTTCAGATACTTTTTTGTTTGTTTTTTGCCTAATTTTGTTGAGAAAAATAGACAAAAAAAAGAAAACTCAAATATTTCAGATATTTTTTTCTTTTTTTTCGTTATTTTGTTGGAAAATATGGACAAAAATAGAAAACTCAAATATTTCAGAAAATTTTTGTTTCGTTATTTTGTTACGAAATATGGACAAAAAAAAAAAACTCAAATATTTCAGACAGTTTTTTGTTTTTTTTGATATTTAGTTGCCAAATATGGAAAAAAAAAAACTCAAATATTTCAGACAGTTTTTTGTTTTTTTTTTCGTTATTTTGTTGCGAAATATGGACAAAAACAGAAAGCTCAAATTTTTCAGATACTTCTTTGTTTATTTTTGTTATTTTGTTCCGAAATATGGACAAAAACGGAAATCTCAAATATTTCAGATACTTTCTTGTTATTTTTGCGATATTTTGTTGCGAAATATGGACAAAAAATGAAAACTCAAATATTTCAGATACTGTGTCGTTTTTTTTTCGTTATTTTGTTGCGAAATATGGGCAAAAAAAAAACTTAAATATTTCAGATTATTTTTATTTTTTCGATATTTAATTGCGAAATATGTACAAAAACAGAAAACTCAAATATTTTAGATACTTTTTTGTTTTTTTTTCGTTATTTTGTTCCCAAATATGGACAAAACAGAAAACTCAAATATTTCAGTTTTTTTTTGTTTTTTTCGATATTTAGTTGCGAAATATGGACAAAACTAGAAAACTCAATATTGCAGATATTTTTTTGTTTTTTTTCGTTATTTTGTTGGGAAATATGGACAAAAATAGAAAACTCAAAAATTCCACATACTTTTTCGTTTGTTTCCGTTATTTTATTGCGAAATATGGACAAAACTAAAAAACTGAAATATTTCAGATATTTTTTTTTCGTTATTTTGTTAACAAATATGGACAAAAACAGAAAGCTCAAATATTTCAGATACTTTTATGTTTTTTTCGTTATTTTATTGCGAAATATGGACAAAAACAGAAAACTCAAATATTTTAGAGAATTTGTTGTTTTTTTCCGTTATTTTGTTGTGAAATATGGATAAAAACAGAAAACTGAAATATTTCAGACTATTTGTTTTCGTAATTTTGTTGCGAAATATGGACAAAAACAGAAAACTCAAATATTTCATACAGTTTTTTGTTTTTTTCGTTATTTTGTTGCGAAATATCTACAAAAACAGAAAACTAAAATATTTCAGATACTTTTTTGTTTGTTTTTTGCCTAATTTTGTTGAGAAATATAGACAAAAAAAAGAAAACTCAAATATTTCAGATATTTTTTTCTTTTTTTTCGTTATTTTGTTGGGAAATATGGACAAAAACAGAAAACTCAAATATTTCAGAGAATTTTTGTTTCGTTATTTTGTTACGAAATATGGACAAAAACAGAAAACTCAAATATTTCAGATTCTTTTTGTTTTTTTTTCGTTATTTTGTTGGGAAATATGGACAAAAACAGAAAACTCAAATATTTCAGATTCTTTTTGTTTTTTTTTCGAAGTTTAGTTGCGAAATTTTTTTGTTTCTTTTTTCGTTATTTTGTTGGGAAATATGGACAAAAACAGAAAACTCAAATATTTTAGAGAATTTGCTGTTTTTTTCCGTTATTTTGTTGCGAAATATGGACAAAACCAGAAAACTCCAGTATTTCAGATATTTTTTTGTTTTTTTTCGTTATTTTGTTGGGAAATATGGACAAAAACAGAAAACTCAAATATTTCAGAGAATTTGTTGTTTTTTTCCGTTATTTTATTGCGAAATATGGACAAAACCAGAAAACTGAAATATTTCAGACTATTTGTTTTCGTAAATTTGTTGCGAAATATGGACAAAAACAGAAAACTCAAATATTTCATACAGTTTTTTGTTTTTTTCGTTATTTTGTTGCGAAATATCTACAAAAACAGAAAACTAAAATATTTCAGATACTTTTTTGTTTGTTTTTTGCCTAATTTTGTTGAGAAAAATAGACAAAAAAAAGAAAACTCAAATATTTCAGATATTTTTTTCTTTTTTTTCGTTATTTTGTTGGAAAATATGGACAAAAATAGAAAACTCAAATATTTCAGAAAATTTTTGTTTCGTTATTTTGTTACGAAATATGGACAAAAAAAAAAAACTCAAATATTTCAGACAGTTTTTTGTTTTTTTTGATATTTAGTTGCCAAATATGGAAAAAAAAAAACTCAAATATTTCAGACAGTTTTTTGTTTTTTTTTTCGTTATTTTGTTGCGAAATATGGACAAAAACAGAAAGCTCAAATTTTTCAGATACTTCTTTGTTTATTTTTGTTATTTTGTTCCGAAATATGGACAAAAACGGAAATCTCAAATATTTCAGATACTTTCTTGTTATTTTTGCGATATTTTGTTGCGAAATATGGACAAAAAATGAAAACTCAAATATTTCAGATACTGTGTCGTTTTTTTTTCGTTATTTTGTTGCGAAATATGGGCAAAAAAAAAACTTAAATATTTCAGATTATTTTTATTTTTTCGATATTTAATTGCGAAATATGTACAAAAACAGAAAACTCAAATATTTTAGATACTTTTTTGTTTTTTTTTCGTTATTTTGTTCCCAAATATGGACAAAACAGAAAACTCAAATATTTCAGTTTTTTTTTTGTTTTTTTCGATATTTAGTTGCGAAATATGGACAAAACTAGAAAACTCAATATTGCAGATATTTTTTTGTTTTTTTTCGTTATTTTGTTGGGAAATATGGACAAAAATAGAAAACTCAAAAATTCCACATACTTTTTCGTTTTTTTTCGTTATTTTGTTGCGAAATATGGAGAAAACAGAAAACTAAAATATTTCAGATACTTTTTTGTTTGTTGTTTTCCTTGCTTTGTTGCGAAATAGGGACAAAAACAGAAGACTCAAATATTTCAGATACTTTCTTGTTATTTTTTCGTTATTTTGTTGGGAAATATGGACAAAAACAGAAAATTCAAATATTTCAGATACTTTTATGTTTTTTTTTCGTTATTTTGTTCCGAATTATGTACAAAAACAGAAATCTAAAATATTTCAGATACTTTTTTGTTTGTTGTTTTCCTTATTTTGTTGAGAAATATGGACAAAAGCAGAAAACTCAAATATTTCAGATACTTTTATGTTTTTTTTTCGTTATTTTGTTCCGAATTATGTACAAAAACAGAAAACTAAAATATTCCAGAAATTTTTTTGTTTCTTTTTTCCGTTATTTTGTTGGGAAATATGGCCAAAACCCGAAAACTCAAATATTTTTGTTTTGTTATTTTGTTGCGAAATATGGACAAAAACAGAAAGCTCAAATATTTCAGATATTTTTATGTTTTTTTCCTTTATTCTGTTGCGAAATATGGACAAAAGCAGAAAACTCAAATACTTCAAGTAACTTTTTGTTTTTTTCGTTATATTATTGCGAAATATGGACAAAAAAACTCAAATATTTCAGATATTTTTTTGTTTTTTTTTCGTTATTTTGTTGCGAAATATGGACAAAACCCGAAAACTCAAATATTTCCGATACTTTTTGTTTTGTTATTTGGTTGCGAAATATGGACAAAAAAAACTCAAATATTTCAGATAGCTTTATGTTTTTTTTCCTTGTTTTGTTGCGAAATAGGGACAAAAATAGAAAACTCAAATATTTCAGATACTTTCTTGTTATTTTTTCTTTATTTTGTTGGGAAATATGGACAAAAATAGAAAACTCAAATATTTCAGATACTTTTATGTTTTTTTTTTCGTTATTTTGTTGCGAATTATGGACAAAAACAGAAAACTAAAATATTTCAGATACTTTTTTGTTTGTTGTTTTCCTTATTTTGTTGAGAAATATGGACAAAAGCAGAAAACTCAAATATTTCAGATACTTTTATGTTTTTTTTTCGTTATTTTGTTCCGAATTATGTACAAAAACAGAAAACTAAAATATTTCAGATACTTTTTTGTTTGTTGTTTTCCTTGTTTTGTTGCGAAATAGGGACAAAAACAGAAGACTCAAATATTTCAGATACTTTCTTGTTATTTTTTCGTTATTTTGTTGGGAAATATGGACAAAAACAGAAAATTCAAATATTTCAGATACTTTTATGTTTTTTTTTCTTTATTTTGGTGAGAAATATGGACAAAAGCAGAAAACTCAAATATTTCAGATATTTTTTTGTTTTTTTCGTTATTTTGTTGCGAAATATGGAAAAAACCCGAAAACTCAAATATTTCCGATACTTTTTGTTTTGTTATTTGGTTGCGAAATATGGACAAAAAAAAAACCCATATATTTCAGATAGCTTTTTGTTTTTTTCCTTGTTTTGTTGCGAAATAGGGACAAAAACAGAAAGCTCAAATTTTTCAGATACTTCTTTGTTTATTTTTGTTATTTTGTTCCGAAATATGGACAAAAACGGAAATCTCAAATATTTCAGATACTTTCTTGTTATTTTTGCGATATTTTGTTGCGAAATATGGACAAAAAATGAAAACTCAAATATTTCAGATACTGTGTCGTTTTTTTTTCGTTATTTTGTTGCGAAATATGGGCAAAAAAAAAACTTAAATATTTCAGATTATTTTTATTTTTTCGATATTTAATTGCGAAATATGTACAAAAACAGAAAACTCAAATATTTTAGATACTTTTTTGTTTTTTTTCGTTATTTTGTTCCCAAATATGGACAAAACAGAAAACTCAAATATTTCAGTTTTTTTTTGTTTTTTTCGATATTTAGTTGCGAAATATGGACAAAACTAGAAAACTCAATATTGCAGATATTTTTTTGTTTTTTTTCGTTATTTTGTTGGGAAATATGGACAAAAACAGAAAACTCAAAAATTCCACATACTTTTTCGTTTTTTTTCGTTATTTTGTTGCGAAATATGGAGAAAACAGAAAACTAAAATATTTCAGATACTTTTTTGTTTGTTGTTTTCCTTGTTTTGTTGCGAAATAGGGACAAAAACAGAAGACTCAAATATTTCAGATACTTTCTTGTTATTTTTTCGTTATTTTGTTGGGAAATATGGACAAAAACAGAAAATTCAAATATTTCAGATACTTTTATGTTTTTTTTTCGTTATTTTGTTCCGAATTATGTACAAAAACAGAAAACTAAAATATTTCACATACTTTTTTGTTTGTTGTTTTCCTTATTTTGTTGAGAAATATGGACAAAAGCAGAAAACTCAAATATTTCAGATACTTTTATGTTTTTTTTTCGTTATTTTGTTCCGAATTATGTGCAAAAACAGAAAACTAAAATATTCCAGAAATTTTTTTGTTTCTTTTTTCCGTTATTTTGTTGGGAAATATGGACAAAACCCGAAAACTCAAATATTTTTGTTTTGTTATTTTGTTGCGAAATATGGACAAAAACAGAAAGCTCAAATATTTCAGATATTTTTATGTTTTTTTCCTTTATTCTGTTGCGAAATATGGACAAAAGCAGAAAACTCAAATACTTCAAGTAACTTTTTGTTTTTTTTCGTTATATTATTGCGAAATATGGACAAAAAAACTCAAATATTTCAGATATTTTTTTGTTTTTTTTTCGTTATTTTGTTGGGAAATATGGACAAAACCCGAAAACTCAAATATTTCCGATACTTTTTGTTTTGTTATTTGGTTGCGAAATATGGACAAAAAAAAACTCAAATATTTCAGATAGCTTTTTGTTTTTTTTCCTTGTTTTGTTGCGAAATAGGGACAAAAACATAAAACTCAAATATTTCAGATACTTTGTTGTTATTTTTTCTTTATTTTGTTGGTAAATATGGACAAAAACAGAAAATTCAAATATTTCAGATACTTTTATGTTTTTTTTTTCGTTATTTTGTTGCGAATTATGGACAAAAACAGAAAACTAAAATATTTCAGATACTTTTTTGTTTGTTGTTTTCCTTATTTTGTTGAGAAATATGGACAAAAGCAGAAAACTCAAATATTTCAGATACTTTTATGTTTTTTTTTCGTTATTTTGTTCCGAATTATGTACAAAAACAGAAAACTAAAATATTTCAGATACTTTTTTGTTTGTTGTTTTCCTTGTTTTGTTGAGAAATAGGGACAAAAACAGAAGACTCAAATATTTCAGATACTTTCTTGTTATTTTTTCGTTATTTTGTTGGGAAATATGGACAAAAACAGAAAATTCAAATATTTCAGATACTTTTATGTTTTTTTTTCTTTATTTTGGTGAGAAATATGGACAAAAGCAGAAAACTCAAATATTTCAGATATTTTTTTGTTTTTTTCGTTATTTTGTTGCGAAATATGGACAAAACCCGAAAACTCAAATATTTCCGATACTTTTTGTTTTGTTATTTGGTTGCGAAATATGGACAAAAAAAAAACCCATATATTTCAGATAGCTTTTTGTTTTTTTCCTTGTTTTGTTGCGAAATAGGGACAAAAATAGAAAACTCAAATATTTCAGATACTTGCTTGTTATTTTTTAGTTATTTTGTTGGGAAATATGGACAAAAACAGAAAATTCAAATATTTCACATACTTTTTCGTTTTTTATCGTTATTTTGTTGCGAAATCTGGAGAAAAACAGAAAACTCAAATATTTCAGATAGCTTTTTGTTTTTTTTCCTTGTTTTGTTGCGAAATAGGGACAAAAATAGAAAACTCAAATATTTGAGATACTTTCTTTTTATTTTTTCGTTATTTTTTGGGAAATATGGACAAAAACAGAAAATTCAAATATTTCAGATACTTTTATGTTTTTTTTTCCTTATTTTGTTGCGAAATATGGACAAAAGCAGAAAACTCAAATATTTCAGAGAATTTTTTGTTTTTTTCGTATTTTGTTGCGAAATACGGACAAAACCCGAAAACTCAAATATTTCAGATACTTTTTGTTTTGTTATTTGGTTGCGAAATATGGACAAAAACAAAAAACTCAAATATTTCAGATAGTTTTTTGTTTCTTTTTCGTTGTTTGGTTGCGAAATAGGGAGAAAAACAGGAAACTCTAATATTTCAGATAGTTTCTTGTTATTTTTTCGTTATTATGTTGCGAAATATCGACAAAAACAGAACACTCAAATATTTCAGATATTTTTTTGTTTTTTTTCGTTATTTTGTTGGGAAATATGAACAAAAACAGAAAACTCAAATATTTCAGAGAATTTGTTGTTTTTTGGTATTTTGTTGCGAAATACGGGCAAAACCAGAAATCGGAAATATTTCACATACTTTTTTTCGTTATTTTGTTACGAAATATGGACAAAAACAGCAAGTTCAAATATTTCAGATTCTTTTTTGTTTTTTTCCTAATTTTGTTGAGAAATATGGACAAAAGCAGAAAATACTTTTCTGGATATGTCTTATATAGTAGATTTGGAAATTTGATCAAAAAAGGACATATTTTTTTCCAAAAATGGTGCAAATTAAGGATATATATTGAAATTTTGTAGAAAAACTTTTTTTTGTTGTATATTATAGTTTTTACATCTTGTTTAATTTTTGGATTTAACAATGTTGAATAATTTTGCAGATTTAGTTTTTTTTGTTTTTGAAGGAAAAGGATTTAATGGAAAAGCATAAATTTGATATTTTTTAGTGTCTTATAAAAAAAAAAAAATAAATAAACAGATTCTTGCATTTTAAATATAATAAAAACTTTTTATAAAAGTCTTAAATTTTATATCAGCTTTTATAATTAAATTTTTTTTTCAAATTTATGTTGTTCGGTCAATAATTTAAATTATATTATAACTGGTAGACCATATCGTTATGTGATATTCTATCTGAGACAATGCCACTAATCTGATCTACCGTACTGATTTCAGTTCGTTTTACAGTACTGTGATCATGTCCACTAACGACTGAATATAACTTGAAAATTCTGAAAAAATGAATAAAATTATAGTTAAAATGTGTCCATATCTACATTAATTTACTATTATTTAGTTTTTGTTCACTATTCTTGATCGATTTCCAGCAAATTTTTCTTTAAATAACAATTTTAAATTCACCCAAATTGTTAGGAGATATTGCCATACTGTCTCCAATTTATTAATTTTATTTCGTTTGAATTTAGAACGCGTATTCTCCATCTAATACAGATATATATTTATGAGACTTTTGGTCATTCCCTCCAAATAATCTTGGTAAACATAAGAATGTTACAAAATATGCAATAAAAACGAATTAGAATTTCCTTTTTTCTGATATTGAAATAAATTTTCAATATAAAATCATTTTTGCCTTCAGGAACATTAAATATCTAAGTTTTTTTTAATACCATATGAGACCATACTTAATTTTCTTCATTCATTTTAAATATTTTTAAAAATAAATTAACAAAATGATATCATTTTAGATTCCCTTTTATTTATCTCAAATTTGTTTTTTGTTTTTTTTAGCTAATAAAGATTAGGGCATTTGGCTTCTGTAAAGAATTTTTATCTATATTTCTCACTGATTGTGATGATGATGCTATTCTATTGTCTTGTTTTTTAATTTAAAATCCAGAAAAATAGATATAATTGTATTTTTCTGCTGGCTTCTTTTGGGGGAGGAGGACAATTGTAGATTGTTATCATATTATATCCCCATTCCTACTTCAAAAAAAACTTTAGTATTATTCTATAAAAATATTAATGGTTTTATATAGTCGAAATTTAGTATATAATATATTA
The DNA here is from genome assembly GCA_963932195.1 of Empis livida. Lineage (NCBI taxonomy): Eukaryota > Metazoa > Arthropoda > Insecta > Diptera > Empididae > Empis > Empis livida. Next base: position 25,665,046 of record OZ010646.1, on the reverse strand, counting down.
TCGTGCTATTTTTATTGGATGGAAACGACAACCCTTCACAGAAACTTAAAGAACCCTTCTAGTGTGTCGGAATTTGTAGTTAAAGTTTTCCATATATATTAAATTTATGTCCTTCCAGAAAAATTGGATGAAAAAAAAACTATTAATAATTCGTATCATGTTCTAGAAATAGTAATAAACAAATACAGGGGGACAGATTAAAGAGGATTTTACCTTATTTTATAAACGAATTCCAATTAAATAGTTTGAATTAGAAAGTATAACTGGTATTTATATCAATTTGGATTTTCTGAACAAAAATTTCTAATTTTTGTTATATTTTCGATTTATTTCCGCAACTTTACCTATAACACCCTGTACTAACACTATTTTCCAATAAATTTTTCGTACAAAAAAAGGTAAAATCAATTATTTATGGGTTAGCTAGAAATTGCGAAATATGGACAAAAACAGAACACTCAAATATTTCAGATATTTTATGTTTTTTTTTCGTTATTTTGTTGCGAAATATGGACAAAAACAGAAAACTAAAATATTTCAGATACTTTGTCGTTTTTTTCGTTAATTTGTTGCGAAATATGGACAAAAACAGAAAACTCAAATATTGCAGATTCTTTTTGTTTGTTTCGATATTTTGTTGCGAAATATGGACAAAAACAGAAAACTCAAATATTTCAGATAATTTCTTGTTATTTTTTTCGTAATTTTGTTCCGAAATATGGACAAAAAAGAAATCTCAAATATTTAAGATATTTTTTTGTTTTTTTTCTGTGTTTTTGTTGGGAAATATGGACAAAAACAGAAAACTAAAATATTTCAGAGAATTTGTTGTTTTTTCCGATATTTTGTTGCGAAATATGGACAAAAACAGAAAACTCAAATATTTCAGATTCTTTTTGTTTTTTCGATATTTAGTTGCGAAATACGGACAAAAACAGAAAGCTAAAATATTTCCGATACTCTTTTGCATTTTTTCGTTATATTGTTGCGCAATAAGGACAAAAACAAAAAACTCATCAATGGCAGATACTTTTTTTTTTTTTTTTAGTTTGTTGCGAAATATGGACAAAAAAAGAAAACTCAAATATTTCAGATATTTTGTTGTTTTTTTTGTCATTTTGTTGGGAAATATGGACAAAAACAGAAAACTCAAATATTTCAGAGAATTTGTTGTTTTTCCGTTATATTGTTGCGCAATATGGACAAATCCAGAAAACTAAAATATTTCTGAGTCTTTTTGTTTTTTTTTCCATATTTAGTTGCGAAATTCGGACAAAAACAGAAAGCTAAAATATTTCCGATACTCTTTTGCTTTGTTTTCGTTATATTGTTGCGCAATAAGGACAAAAACAGAAAACTCAAATATTTCAGATACTTTATTGTTATTTTTTCGTTATTTTGTTGCGAAATATGGACAAAAAAGAAACCTCAAATATTGCAGATTCTTTTTGTTTTTTTTCGATATTTAGTTGTGAAATATCGACAAAAACAGAAAACTCAAATATTTCAGATACTTTTTTGTTTTTTTTCGTTATTTTCTTCCGAAATATGGACAAAAACGGAAAACTCAAATATTTCAGATACTTTCTTGTTATTTTTTCGATATTTTGTTGCGAAATATGGACAAAAAATTAAAACTCAAATATTTCAGATACTTGGCTTTTTTTTCTCGTTATTTTGTTCCTAAATATGGGTAAAAAAAACTCAAATATTTCAGATTCTTTTTGTTTTTTTCGCTATTTAGTTGCGAAATATGGACAATATTTTTTGATATTTAGTTGCGAAATATGGACAAAAACAGAAACTCATATATTTCAGATATTTTTTTCTTTTTTTCTGTTATTTTGTTGCGATATATGGACAAAACCCGAAAACTCAAATATTTCGGATAATTTTTGTTTTCTTATTTTGTTGCAAAATATGGACAAAAACAGAAAACTGAAATATTTCAGATACTTTTTTGTTTTTTTTCGTTATTTTCTTCCGAAATATGGACAAAAACGGAAAACTCAAATATTTCAGATACTTTCTTGTTATTTTTTCGATATTTTGTTGCTAAATATGGACAAAAAATTAAAACTCAAATATTTCAGATACTTGGCTTTTTTTTCTCGTTATTTTGTTGCTAAATATGGCTAAAAAAAACTCAAATATTTCAGATTCTTTTTGTTTTTTTCGCTATTTAGTTGCGAAATATGGACAATATTTTTTGATATTTAGTTGCGAAATATGGACAAAAACAGAAACTCAAATATTTCAGATATTTTTTCTTTTTTCTGTTATTTTGTTGCGATATATGGACAAAACCCGAAAACTCAAATATTTCGGATAATTTTTGTTTTCTTATTTTGTTGCAAAATATGGACTAAAACAATAAACTAAAATATTTCAGATACTTTTTGTTTTTTTTCGTTATTTTGTTGCGAAAAAACAACAAAAACAGAAAACTCAAATATTTCAGATAGTTTTTTATCGTTATTTTGTTGCGAAATATGGACAAAAATAGAAAACTCAAATATTTCAGATTCTTTTAGTTTTTTTCGATATTTAGTTGCGAAATATGGACAAATTCAGAAAACACAAATATTTCAGATAGTTTTTTGTTTTTTTTTTCGTTATTATATGGACAAAATTTTTTCGTTATTATATTTTTTCGTTATTATATGGACAAGAAATGAAAACTCAAATATTTCAGATTCTTTTTGTTTTTTTCGATATTTAGTTGCGAAATACGGACAAATACAGAAACCTAAAATATTTCCAATACTCTTTTGCTTTTTTTCGTTATATTGTTGCGCAATAAGGACAAAAACAGAAAACTCATTAATGGCAAATACTTTTTTGTTATTTTTTCGTTATTTTGTTGTGAAATATGGACAAAAACAGAAAGCTAAAATATTTCAGATACTCTTTCGTTGTTTTTTCGTTATTTTGTTGCGAAATATGGACAAAAACAGAAAACTAAAATATTTCAGATTCTTTTTTGTTTGTTTATTTCCTTATTTTGTTGAGAAATATGAACAAAAGCAGAAAACTCAAATATTTCATATACTTTTTGCTTTTTTTTCGTTATATTATTGCGAAATATCGACAAAAACGAAGACTCAAATATTTCTGATTTTGTTTTGTTTTTTGTTTTGTTATTTTCTTGAGAAATATGGACAAAAACAGAAAACTCAAATATTTCAGAGAATTTGTTGTTTTTTCCGTTATTTTGTTGCGAAATATAGACAAAACCAGAAAACTCAAATATTTCTGATACTTTTTTTTCGTTATTTTGTTGCGAAATATGGACAAAAACAGAATGCTCAAATTTTTCAGATACTTTTATGTTTTTTTTCGTTATTTTGTTGAGAAATATGGATAAAAATAGAAAACTCAAATATTTCAGAGAATTTGTTTTTTTTCCTTTATTTTGTTGCGAAATATGGACAAAACCAGAAAACTCAAATATTTCTGATACTTTTTAGTATTTTTTTTCGTTATATTATTGCGAAATATGGACAAAAAAAGAAAACTCAAATATTTCAGTTTTTTTTTGTTTTTTTCGTTATTTTGTTGGGAAATATGGACAAAAACAGAAAACTCAAATATTTCAGAGAATTTGTTGTTTTTTTTGCGTTATATTATTGCAAAATATCGACAAAAACGATGACTATTTCAGATATTTTTTTGTTTTTTGTTTCGTTATTATCGTGAGAAATATGGACAAAAACAGAAAACTCAAATATTTTAGAGAATTTGTTGTTTTTTCCGTTATTTTGTTGCGAAATATTGACAAAACCAGAAAACTCAAATATTTCTGATACTTTTTTTTCGTTATTTTGTTGCGAAATATGGACAAAAAAGAAACCTCAAATATTGCAGATTCTTTTTGTTTTTTTTCGATATTTTGTTGGGAAATATGGACAAAAACAAAAAACTCAAATATTTCAGATAGTTTTTTGTTTCTTTTTCGTTGTTTGGTTGCGAAATAGGGAGAAAAATAGGAAACTCTAATATTTCAGATAGTTGCTTGTTATTTTTTCGTTATTATGTTGCGAAATATCGACAAAAACAGAACACTCAAATATTTCAGATACTTTCTTGTTATTTTTTCGTTATTTTGTTGGGAAATATGAACAAAAACAGAAAACTCAAATATTTCAGAGAATTTGTTGTTTTTTGGTATTTTGTTGCGAAATACGGGCAAAACCAGAAATCGGAAATATTTCACATACTTTTTTTCGTTATTTTGTTACGAAATATGGACAAAAACAGCAAGTTCAAATATTTCAGATTCTTTTTTGTTTTTTTCCTAATTTTGTTGAGAAATATGGACAAAAGCAGAAAATACTTTTCTGGATATGTCTTATATAGTAGATTCGGAAATTTGATCAAAAAAGGACATATTTTTTTCCAAAAATGGTGCAAATTAAGGATATATATTGAAATTTTGTAGAAAAACTTTTTTTTGTTGTATATTATAGTTTTTACATCTTGTTTAATTTTTGGAATTAACAATGTTGAATAATTTTGCAGATTTAGTTTTTTTTGTTTTTGAAGGAAAAGGATTTAATGGAAAAGCATAAATTTGATATTTTTTAGTGTCTTATAAAAAAAAAAAAATAAATAAACAGATTCTTGCATTTTAAATATAATAAAAACTTTTTATAAAAGTCTTAAATTTTATATCAGCTTTTATAATTAAATTTTTTTTTCAAATTTATGTTGTTCGGTCAATAATTTAAATTATATTATAACTGGTAGACCATATCGTTATGTGATATTCTATCTGAGACAATGCCACTAATCTGATCTACCGTACTGATTTCAGTTCGTTTTACAGTTCTGTGATCATGTCCACTAACGACTGAATATAACTTGAAAATTCTGAAAAAATTAATAAAATTATAGTTAAAATGTGTCCATATCTACATTAATTTACTATTATTTAGTTTTTGTTCACTATTCTTGATCGATTTCCAGCAAATTTTTCTTTAAATAACAATTTTAAATTCACCCAAATTGTTAGGAGATATTGCCATACTGTCTCCAATTTATTAATTTTATTTCGTTTGAATTTAGAACGCGTATTCTCCATCTAATACAGATATATATTTATGAGACTTTTGGTCATTCCCTCCAAATAATCTTGGTAAACATAAGAATGTTACAAAATATGCAATAAAAACGAATTAGAATTTCCTTTTTTCTGATATTGAAATAAATTTTCAATATAAAATCATTTTTGCCTTCAGGAACATTAAATATCTAAGTTTTTTTTAATACCATATGAGACCATACTTAATTTTCTTCATTCATTTTAAATATTTTTAAAAATAAATTAACAAAATGATATCATTTTAGATTCCCTTTTATTTATCTCAAATTTGTTTTTTGTTTTTTTTAGCTAATAAAGATTAGGGCATTTGGCTTCTGTAAAGAATTTTTATCTATATTTCTCACTGATTGTGATGATGATGCTATTCTATTGTCTTGTTTTTTAATTTAAAATCCAGAAAAATAGATATAATTGTATTTTTCTGCTGGCTTTTTTTGGGGGAGGAGGACAATTGTAGATTGTTATCATATTATATCCCCATTCCTACTTCAAAAAAAACTTTAGTATTATTCTATAAAAATATTAATGGTTTTATATAGTCAAAATTTAGTATATAATATATTATCGTGCTATTTTTATTGGATGGAAACGACAACCCTTCACAGAAACTTAAAGAACCCTTCTAGTGTGTCGGAATTTGTAGTTAAAGTTTTCCATATATATTAAATTTATGTCCTTCCAGAAAAATTGGATGAAAAAAAAACTATTAATAATTCGTATCATGTTCTAGAAATAGTAATAAACAAATACAGGGGGACAGATTAAAGAGGATTTTACCTTATTTTATAAACGAATTCCAATTAAATAGTTTGAATTAGAAAGTATAACTGGTATTTATATCAATTTGGATTTTCTGAACAAAAATTTCTAATTTTTGTTATATTTTCGATTTATTTCCGCAACTTTACCTATAACACCCTGTACTAACACTATTTTCCAATAAATTTTTCGTACAAAAAAAGGTAAAATCAATTATTTATGGGTTAGCTAGAAATTGCGAAATATGGACAAAAACAGAACACTCAAATATTTCAGATATTTTATGTTTTTTTTTCGTTATTTTGTTGCGAAATATGGACAAAAACAGAAAACTAAAATATTTCAGATACTTTGTCGTTTTTTTCGTTAATTTGTTGCGAAATATGGACAAAAACAGAAAACTCAAATATTGCAGATTCTTTTTGTTTGTTTCGATATTTTGTTGCAAAATATCGACAAAAACAGAAAACTCAAATATTTCAGATACTTTCTTGTTATTTTTTTCGTAATTTTGTTCCGAAATATGGACAAAAAAGAAATCTCAAATATTTAAGATATTTTTTTGTTTTTTTTCCGTGTTTTTGTTGGGAAATATGGACAAAAACAGAAAACTAAAATATTTCAGAGAATTTGTTGTTTTTTCCGATATTTTGTTGCGAAATATGGACAAAAACAGAAAACTCAAATATTTCAGATTCTTTTTGTTTTTTCGATATTTAGTTGCGAAATACGGACAAAAACAGAAAGCTAAAATATTTCCGATACTCTTTTGCTTTTTTTCGTTATATTGTTGCGCAATAAGGACAAAAACAAAAAACTCATCAATGGCAGATACTTTTTTGTTTTTTTTTTAGTTTGTTGCGAAAAATGGAAAAAAAAGAAAACTCAAATATTTCAGATATTTTGTTGTTTTTTTTGTCATTTTGTTGGGAAATATGGACAAAAACAGAAAACTCAAATATTTCAGAGAATTTGTTGTTTTTCCGTTATATTGTTGCGCAATATGGACAAATCCAGAAAACTAAAATATTTCTGATTCTTTTTGTTTTTTTTTCCATATTTAGTTGCGAAATTCGGACAAAAACAGAAAGCTAAAATATTTCCGATACTCTTTTGCTTTGTTTTCGTTATATTGTTGCGCAATAAGGACAAAAACAGAAAACTCAAATATTTCAGATACTTTATTGTTATTTTTTCGTTATTTTGTTGCGAAATATGGACAAAAAAGAAACCTCAAATATTGCAGATTCTTTTTGTTTTTTTTCGATATTTAGTTGTGAAATATCGACAAAAACAGAAAACTCATATATTTCAGATACTTTTTTGTTTTTTTTCGTTATTTTTTTCCGAAATATGGACAAAAACGGAAAACTCAAATATTTCAGATACTTTCTTGTTATTTTTTTCGATATTTTGTTGCGAAATATGGACAAAAAATTAAAACTCAAATATTTCAGATACTTGGCTTTTTTTTTCTCGTTATTTTGTTGCTAAATATGGATAAAAAAAACTCAAATATTTCAGATTCTTTTTGTTTTTTTCGCTATTTAGTTGCGAAATATGGACAATATTTTTTGATATTTAGTTGCGAAATATGGACAAAAACAGAAACTCATATATTTCAGATATTTTTTTCTTTTTTTCTGTTATTTTGTTGCGATATATGGACAAAACCCGAAAACTCAAATATTTCGGATAATTTTTGTTTTCTTATTTTGTTGCAAAATATGGACAAAAACAGAAAACTGAAATATTTCAGATACTTTTTTGTTTTTTTTCGTTATTTTCTTCCGAAATATGGACAAAAACGGAAAACTCAAATATTTCAGATACTTTCTTGTTATTTTTTCGATATTTTGTTGCTAAATATGGACAAAAAATTAAAACTCAAATATTTCAGATACTTGGCTTTTTTTTTCTCGTTATTTTGTTGCTAAATATGGCTAAAAAAACTCAAATATTTCAGATTCTTTTTGTTTTTTTAGCTATTTAGTTGCGAAATATGGACAATATTTTTTGATATTTAGTTGCGAAATATGGACAAAAACAGAAACTCAAATATTTCAGATATTTTTTCTTTTTTCTGTTATTTTGTTGCGATATATGGACAAAACCCGAAAACTCAAATATTTCGGATAATTTTTGTTTTCTTATTTTGTTGCAAAATATGGACTAAAACAATAAACTAAAATATTTCAGATACTTTTTGTTTTTTTTCGTTATTTTGTTGCGAAAAATCAACAAAAACAGAAAACTCAAATATTTCAGATAGTTTTTTATCGTTATTTTGTTGCGAAATATGGACAAAAATAGAAAGCTCATATATTTCAGATTCTTTTAGTTTTTTTCGATATTTAGTTGCGAAATATGGACAAATTCAGAAAACACAAATATTTCAGATAGTTTTTTGTTTTTTTTTTCGTTATTTTGTCGCGAAATATGGACAAAAAATGAAAACTCAAATATTTCAAATAGTTTTTTTCGTTATTTTGTTGCGAAATAAATAGAAAAACAGAATGCTCAAATACTTCAGATACTTTTATGTTTTTTTTCGTTATTTTGTTGCGAAAAATCAACAAAAAGAGAAAACTCAAATATTTCAGATAGTTTTTTATTATTTTTTCGTTATTTTGTTGCGAAATGTGGAGAAAAACAGAAAACACAAATATTCCAGATATTTTCTTGTTATTTTTTCGTTATTTTGTCGCGAAATATGGACAAGAAATGAAAACTCAAATATATCAGATACTTTTTTTTTCGTTATTTTGTTGCGAAATATGGACTAAAACAGAAAACTCAAATATTTCAGATACTTTGCTGTAATTTTTTCGTTATTTTGTTGTGAAATATGGACAAAAACAGAAAGCTAAAATATTTCAGATACTCTTTCGTTGTTTTTTCGTTATTTTGTTTCGGAATATGGACAAAAACAGAAAACTCAAATATTTCAGATTTTTTTTGGTTTTTTGTTTCGTTATTTTCTTGAGAAATATGGACAAAAACAGAAAACTCAAATATTTCAGAGAATTTGTTGTTTTTTCCGTTATTTTGTTGCGAAATATCGACAAAAACAGAAAACTCAAATATTTCAGATAGTTTTTTATTATTTTTTCGTTATTTTGTTGCGAAATGTGGAGAAAAACAGAAAACACAAATATTCCAGATATTTTCTTGTTATTTTTTCGTTGTTTTGTCGCGAAATATGGACAAGAAATGAAAACTCAAATATTTCAGATTCTTTTTGTTTTTTTCGATATTTAGTTGCGAAATACGGACAAATACAGAAACCTAAAATATTTCCAATACTCTTTTGCTTTTTTTTCGTTATATTGTTGCGCAATAAGGACAAAAACAGAAAACTCATTAATGGCAAATACTTTTTTGTTATTTTTTCGTTATTTTGTTGTGAAATATGGACAAAAACAGAAAGCTAAAATATTTCAGATACTCTTTCGTTGTTTTTTCGTTATTTTGTTGCGAAATATGGACAAAAACAGAAAACTAAAATATTTCAGATTCTTTTTTGTTTGTTTATTTCCTTATTTTGTTGAGAAATATGAACAAAAGCAGAAAACTGCTTTTTTTTCGTTATATTATTGCGAAATATCGACAAAAACGAAGACTCAAATATTTCTGATTTTTTTTTGTTTTTTGTTTTGTTATTTTCTTGAGAAATATGGACAAAAACAGAAAACTCAAATATTTCAGAGAATTTGTTGTTTTTTCCGTTATTTTGTTGCGAAATATAGACAAAACCAGAAAACTCAAATATTTCTGATACTTTTTTTTTCGTTATTTTGTTGCGAAATATGGACAAAAACAGAGAGCACAAATATTTCAGATACTTTTAGGTTTTTTTTGTTAATTTGTTGCGAAATTTGGTTAAAAAGTGAAAACTCAAATATTTCAGATACTTTTTCCTGTTTTTTTTCGTAATTTTGTTGCAATATTTCAGAGAATTTGTTTTTTTTCCTTTATTTTGTTGCGAAATATGGACAAAACCAGAAAACTCAAATATTTCTGATACTTTTTAGTATTTTTTTTCGTTATTATTGCGAAATATGGACAAAAAAAAAAACTCAAATATTTCAGTTTTTTTTTGTTTTTTTCGTTATTTTGTTGGGAAATATGGACAAAAAGAGAAAACTCAAATATTTCAGAGAATTTGTTGTTTTTTTTGCGTTATATTATTGCAAAATATCGACAAAAACGAAGACTATTTCAGATATTTTTTTGTTTTTTGTTTCGTTATTATCGTGAGAAATATGGACAAAAACAGAAAACTCAAATATTTTAGAGAATTTGTTGTTTTTTCCGTTATTTTGTTGCGAAATATTGACAAAACCAGAAAACTCAAATATTTCTGATACTTTTTTTTCGTTATTTTGTTGCGAAATATGGACAAAAAAGAAACCTCAAATATTGCAGATTCTTTTTGTTTTTTTTCGATATTTAGTTGTGAAATATCGACAAAAACAGAAAACTCAAATATTTCAGATACTTTTTTGTTTTTTTTCGTTATTTTCTTCCGAAATATGGACAAAAACGGAAAACTCAAATATTTCAGATACTTTCTTGTTATTTTTTCGATATTTTGTTGCGAAATATGGACAAAAAATTAAAACTCAAATAGTTCAGATACTTGGCTTTTTTTCTCGTTATTTTGTTGCTAAATATGGGTAAAAAAAACTCAAATATTTCAGATTCTTTTTGTTTTTTTCGCTATTTAGTTGCGAAATATGGACAATATTTTTTGATATTTAGTTGCGAAATATGGACAAAAACAGAAACTCATATATTTCAGATATTTTTTTCTTTTTTTCTGTTATTTTGTTGCGATATATGGACAAAACCCGAAAACTCAAATATTTCGGATAATTTTTGTTTTCTTATTTTGTTGCAAAATATGGAGAAAAACAGGAAACTGAAATATTTCAGATACTTTTTTGTTTTTTTTCGTTATTTTCTTCCGAAATATGGACAAAAACGGAAAACTCAAATATTTCAGATACTTTCTTGTTATTTTTTCGATATTTTGTTGCTAAATATGGACAAAAAATTAAAACTCAAATATTTCAGATACTTGGCTTTTTTTTCTCGTTATTTTGTTGCTAAATATGGCTAAAAAAAACTCAAATATTTCAGATTCTTTTTGTTTTTTTCGCTATTTAATTGCGAAATATGGACAATATTTTTTGATATTTAGTTGCGAAATATGGACAAAAACAGAAACTCAAATATTTCAGATATTTTTTCTTTTTTCTGTTATTTTGTTGCGATATATGGACAAAACCCGAAAACTCAAATATTTCGGATAATTTTTGTTTTCTTATTTTGTTGCAAAATATGGACTAAAACAATAAACTAAAATATTTCAGATACTTTTTGTTTTTTTTCGTTATTTTGTTGCGAAAAATCAACAAAAACCGAAAACTCAAATATTTCAGATAGTTTTTTATCGTTATTTTGTTACGAAATATGGACAAAAATAGAAAACTCAAATATTTCAGATTCTTTTAGTTTTTTTCGATATTTAGTTGCGAAATATGGACAAATTCAGAAAACACAAATATTTCAGATAGTTTTTTGTTTTTTTTTTCGTTATTTTGTCGCGAAATATGGACAAAAAATGAAAACTCAAATATTTCAAATAGGTTTTTTCGTTATTTTGTTGCGAAATAAATAGAAAAACAGAATGCTCAAATATTTCAGATACTTTTATGTTTTTTTTTGTTATTTTGTTGCGAAAAATCAACAAAAAGAGAAAACTCAAATATTTCAGATAGTTTTTTATTATTTTTTCGTTATTTTGTTGCGAAATGTGGAGAAAAACAGAAAACACAAATATTCCAGATATTTTCTTGTTATTTTTTCGTTATTTTGTCGCGAAATATGGACAAGAAATGAAAACTCAAATATATCAGATACTTTTTTTTTCGTTATTTTGTTGCGAAATATGGACTAAAACAGAAAACTCAAATATTTCAGATACTTTGCTGTAATTTTTTCGTTATTTTGTTGTGAAATATGGACAAAAACAGAAAGCTAAAATATTTCAGATACTCTTTCGTTGTTTTTTCGTTATTTTGTTTCGGAATATGGACAAAAACAGAAAACTCAAATATTTCAGATTTTTTTTGGTTTTTTGTTTCGTTATTTTCTTGAGAAATATAAACAAAAACAGAAAACTCAAATATTTCAGAGAATTTGTTGTTTTTTCCGTTATTTTGTTGCGAAATATCGACAAAAACAGAAAACTCAAATATTTCAGATAGTTTTTTATTATTTTTTCGTTATTTTGTTGCGAAATGTGGAGAAAAACAGAAAACACAAATATTCCAGATATTTTCTTGTTATTTTTTCGTTGTTTTGTCGCGAAATATGGACACGAAATGAAAACTCAAATATTTCAAATTCTTTTTGTTTTTTTCGATATTTAGTTGCGAAATACGGACAAATACAGAAACCTAAAATATTTCCAATACTCTTTTGCTTTTTTTTCGTTATATTGTTGCGCAATAAGGACAAAAACAGAAAACTCATTAATGGCAAATACTTTTTTGTTATTTTTTCGTTATTTTGTTGAGAAATATGAACAAAAACAGAAAGCTAAAATATTTCAGATACTCTTTCGTTGTTTTTTCGTTATTTTGTTGCGAAATATGGACAAAAACAGAAAACTAAAATATTTCAGATTCTTTTTTGTTTGTTTATTTCCTTATTTTGTTGAGAAATATGAACAAAAGCAGAAAACTCAAATATTTCATATACTTTTTGCTTTTTTTTCGTTATATTATTGCGAAATATCGACAAAAACGAAGACTCAAATATTTCTGATTTTTTTTTGTTTTTTGTTTTGTTATTTTCTTGAGAAATATGGACAAAAACAGAAAACTCAAATATTTCAGAGAATTTGTTGTTTTTTCCGTTATTTTGTTGCGAAATATAGACAAAACCAGAAAACTCAAATATTTCTGATACTTTTTTTTTCGTTATTTTGTTGCGAAATATGGACAAAAACAGAGAGCACAAATATTTCAGATACTTTTAGGTTTTTTTTGTTAATTTGTTGCGAAATATGGTTAAAAAGTGAAAACTCAAATATTTCAGATACTTTTTAGTATTTTTTTTCGTTATATTATTGCGAAATATGGACAAAAAAAAAACTCAAATATTTCAGTTTTTTTTTGTTTTTTTCGTTATTTTGTTGGGAAATATGGACAAAAACAGAAAACTCAAATATTTCAGAGAATTTGTTGTTTTTTTTGCGTTATATTATTGCAAAATATCGACAAAAACGAAGACTATTTCAGATATTTTTTTGTTTTTTGTTGCGTTATTATCGTGAGAAATATGGACAAAAACAGAAAACTCAAATATTTTAGAGAATTTGTTGTTTTTTCCGTTATTTTGTTGCGAAATATTGACAAAACCAGAAAACTCAAATATTTCTGATACTTTTTTTTCGTTATTTTGTTGTGAAATATGGACAAAAACAGAAAACTCATATATTTCAGACTCTTTTTTGTTTTTTTTTTGCGTCTTATTATTGCGTAATATGGACAAAAACGAAGACTCAAATATTTCAAATTTTTTTTTGTTTTTATTTTCTTGAGAAATATGAACAAAAACAGAAAACTTAAATATTTCAGACAATTTGTTGCTTTTTCCGTTATTTTGTTGCGAAATATGGACAAAACCAGAAAACTCAAATAATTCTGATACTTTTTTTTCGTTATTTTGTTGCGAAATATGTACAAAAACAGAAAACTCAAATATATCAGATAGTTTTTTGTTTTTTTTACGTTATTTTCTTGCAAAATATGGACAAAAATAGTAAACTAAAATATTTTAGATACTTTTTTGTTTGTTTTTCCCTTGTTTTGTTGAGAAATATGGACAAAAGCAGAAAACTCAAATATTTCATATACTTTTTTGTTATTTGTTTCGTTATATTATAGCGAAATATGGACAAAAAAAGAAAACTGAAATATTTAAAATATTTTTTTGTTTTTTTTTCGTTATTTTGTTGCGAAATATGGACAAAAACAGAGAGCACAAATATTGTAGATATTTTTAGGTTTTTTTTTGTTAATTTGTTGCGAAATATGGACAAAAACAGAAAACTCAAATATTTTAGATTCTTTTTGTTTTTTCGATATTTAGTTGCGAAATATGTACAAAAACAGAAAACTCAAATATATCAGATAGTTTTTTTTTTTACGTTATTTTCTTGCAAAATATGGACAAAAATAGTAAACTAAAATATTTTAGATACTTTTTTGTTTGTTTTTCCCTTATTTTGTTGAGAAATACGGACAAAAGCAGAAAACTCAAATATTTCAGATACTTTTTTGTTATTTGTTTCGTTATATTATAGCGAAATATGGACAAAAAAGAAAACTGAAATATTTAAAATATTTTTTTGTTTTTTTTCGTTATTTTGTTGCGAAATATTGACAAAACCAGAAAACTCAAATATTTCTGATACTTTTTTTTCGTTATTTTGTTGCGAAATATGGACAAAAACAGAATGCTCAAATATTTCAGATACTTTCTTGTAATTTTTTTGTTATTTTGTGGCGAATTATGAGAAAAACAGAAAACTCAAATATTTCAGATTCTTTTTGTTTTTTTCGATATTTAGTTTCGAAATGTGGACAAAAAAAGAAAACTCAAATATTTCAGAGAATTTGTTTTTTTTTCCGTTATTTTGTTGCGAAATATAAACAAAACCAGAAAACTCAAATATTTCTGATACTTTTTTTTCGTTATTTTGTTGCGAAATATGGAAAAAAACAAAGAGCACAAATATTGCAGATATTTTTAGGTTTTTTTTTGTTAATTTGTTGCGAAATATGGTTAAAAAATGAAAACTCAAATATTTCAGATACTTTTTCCTGTTTTTTTTCGTTATTTTGTTGCGAAATATGGACAAAAACAGAAAACTCAAATATTTCAGAGAATTTGTTGTTTTTTCCGTTATTTTGTTGGGTAATATGGACAAAAACAGAAAACTCAAATATTTCAGATACTTTTTTGTTATTTTTTTCGTTATATTATAGCGAAATATGGACAAAAAAAGAAAACTGAAATATTTAAAATATTTTTTTGTTTTTTTTTTCATTATTTTGTTTGGAATTATGGATAAAAACAGAAAATTCAAATATTTCAGAGAATTTGTTGTTTTTTTTGCGTTATATTATTGCGAAATATCGACAATAACGAAGACTCAAATATTTCAGATATTTTTTTGTTTTTTGTTTCGTTATTTTTTTGAGAAATATGGACAAAAACAGAAAACTCAAATATTTTAGAGAATTTGTTGTTTTTTCCGTTATTTTGTTGCGAAATATGGACAAATCCACAAAACTCAAATATAATTTTTTATTTATATTTGAGTTTTGATAATTTTCAAAAGATAATTTTTTTTTCGTTATTTTGTTGCGAAATATGGATAACAACAGAATGATCAAATATTTCAGATACTTTCTTGTAATTTTTTTGTTATTTTGTTGCTAAATATGAACAAAAACAGAAAACTAAAATATTTCCGTTACTTTTTGTTAGTTTTTTTCCTTATTTTGTTGAGAAATATGGACAGAAGCAGAAAACTCAAATATTTTAGAGAATTTGTTGTTTTTTCCGTTATTTTGTTGCGAAATATGGACAAAACCAGAACACTAAAATATTTCTGATACTTTTTATTTCGTTATTTTGTTGCGAAATATGGACAAAAACAGAAAACTCAAATATTTCAGATACTTTTTTGATTTTTTCGTTATTTTGTAGCGAAATATCGACAAAAACAGAAAACTCAAATATTTCAGATAGTTTTTTTAATATTTTTTCATTATTTTGTTGCGAAATGTGGAGAAAAACAGAAAACACAAATATTCGAGATATTTTCTTGTTATTTTTTCGTTATTTTGTCGCGAAATATGGACTAGAAATGAAAACTCAAATATATCAGATACTTTTCTTTTCGTTATTTTGTTGCGAAATATGGACAAAAATAGAACGCACAATTATTTCAGATACTTTTATGTTTTTTTTCGTTATTTTGTTGCGAAATATGGACAAAACCAGAAAACTCAAATATTTCAGATACTTTTTTTTTCATTATTTTGTTGCGAAATATGGACGAAAACAGAAAACTCAAATATTTCAGAGAATTTGTTGTTTTTTTCCGTTTGTTTGTTGCGAAATATGGACAAAACCAGAAAACTCAAATATTTCAGATACTTTTTTTTTCGTTAAAAAAAAAAGCGAAATATGGACAAAAATTGAAAGCTGAAATATTTCAGGTACTTTTATGTTTTTTTTTCGTTATTTTGTTCGGAATAGGGACAAAAACAGAGAACTCAAATATTTCAGATTCTCTTTTTTTTCGATATGTAGTTGCGAAATATTAACAAAAACAGAAAACTCAAATTTTTCAGAGAATTTGTTGTTTTTTTTGCGTTATATTATTGCGAAATATCGACAAAAACGAAGACTCAAATATTTCAGATTCTTTTTGTTTTTTGTTTCGTTATTTTCTTGAGAAATATGGACAAAAACAGAAAACTAAAATATTTTAGAGAATTTGTTGTTTTTTCCGTTATTTTCTTGCGAAATATTCACAAAACCAGAAAACTCAAATATTTCTGATACTTTTTTTTCGTTATTTTGTTGCGAAATATGGACAAAAACAGAAAGCTCAAATATTTCAGATACTTTTATGTTTTTTTTCGTAAATTTTTCGCGAAATATGGTTAAAAAATGAAAACTGAAATATTTCAGATACTTTTTCCATTTTTTTCCGTTATTTTGTTGCGAAATATGGACAAAACCAGAAAACTCAAATATTTCTGATACTTTTTTTTTCGTTATTTTGTTGCGAAATATGGACAAAAACAGAGAGCACAAATATTTCAGATACTTTTAGGTTTTTTTTTGTTAATTTGTTGCGAAATATGGAGACTAATAGAAAACTCAATATTTTAGATTCTTTTTGTTTTTTTCGATATTTAGTTGCGAAATATGGACAAAAAAGAAAACTCAAATATTTCAGATATTTTGTTGTTTTTTTCGTCATTTTGTTGGGAAATATGGACAAAAACAGAAAACTCAAATATTTCAGAGAATTTGTTGTTTTTTTCCGTTATTTTGTTGCGAAATATTGACAAATCCAGAAAATTCAAATATTTCAGATACTTTTATTTTCGTTATTTTGTTGCGAAATATGGACAAAAGCAGAAAACTCAAATATTTTAGAGAATTTTTGTTTTTTTCCGTTATTTTGTTGCGAAATATGGACAAAACCAGAAAACTAAAATATTTCAGATACTTTTTTTTTCGTTATTTTGTTGCGAAATATGGACAAAAACAGAAAGCTAAAATATTTCCGATACTCTTTTGCTTTTTTTTATATTGTTGCGCAATAAAGACAAAAACAGAAAACTCATTAATGGCAGATACTTTTTTGTTATTTTTTCGTTATTTTGTTGCGAAATATGGACAAAAGCAGAAAGCTAAAATATTTCAGATACTCTTTCGTTGTTTTTTCGTTATTTTGTTTCGGAATATGGACAAAAACAGAAAACTCAAATATTTCAGATACTTTCTTGTAATTTTTTCGTTATTTTGTTGCGAAATAAGGAGAAAAACAGAATGCTCAAATTTTTCAGATACTTTTATGTTTTTGTTCGTTATTTTGTTGCGAAATATCGACAAAAACAGAAAACGCAAATATTTCAGATTCTTTTTGTTTTTTTCGATATTTAGTTGCGAAATACGGACAAAAACAGGAAGCTAAAATATTTCCGATACTCTTTTGCTTTTTTTTATATTGTTGCGCAATAAAGACAAAAACAGAAAACTCATTAATGGTAGATACTTTTTTGTTATTTTTTCGTTATTTTGTTGTGACATATGGACAAAAACAGATAGCTAAAATATTTCAGATACTCTTTAGTTGTTTTTTCGTTATTTTGTTTCGGAATATGGACAAAAACAGAAAACTCAAATATTTCAGATACTTTCTTGTAATTTTTTCGTTATTTTGTTGTGAAATATGGACAAAAACAGAAAACTCAACTATTTTAGATACTTTCCAGTTATTTTTTCGTTATTTTGTTGCGAAATATGGACAAAAACAGAAAAATCAAATATTTCAGATTCTTTTTGTTTTTTTCGATATTTAGTTGCGAAATACGGACAAAAACAGAAAACTAAAATATTTCAGATTCTTTTTTGATAGTTTTTTTCCATATTTTGTTGAGAAATATGGACAAAAGCAGAAAACTCAAATATTTCATATACTTTTTGCTTTTTTTTCCTTATATTATTGCGAAATATAGACAAAAAACGAATACTCTAATATTTCAGATCTTTTTGTGTTTTTTGTTTCGTTATTTTGTTGAGAAATATGGTTAAAAACAGAAAACTCAAATATTTCAGAGAATTTGTTTTTTTTCCGTTATTTTGTTTCGAAATATGGACAAAACCAGAAAACTCAAATATTTCAGATACTGTTTTATCGTTATTTTGTTGCGAAACATGGACAAAAATTGAAAGCTGAAATATTTCAGATACTTTTATGTTTTTTTTTCCTTATTTTTTTCGAAATAAGGACAAAAACAGAAAACTCAAATATTTCAGATTCTTTTTGTTTTTTTCGATATTTAGTTGCGAAATACGGACAAAAACAGAAAACTAAAATATTTCAGATTCTTTTTTGTTTGTTTTTTTCCTTATTTTGTTGAGAAATATGGACAAAAGCAGAAAACTCAAATATTTCATATACTTTTTGCTTTTTTTTCGTTATATTATTGCGAAATATGGACAAAAAAAGAAAACTCAAATATTTCAGATTTTTTTTTGTTTTTTTCATTATTTTGTTGACAAATATGGCCAAAAGCAGAAAACTCAAATATTTCATATACTTTTTGCTTCTTTTTCGTTATATTATTGCGAAATATAGACAAAAAACGAATACTCAAATATTTCAGATCTTTTTGTGTTTTTTGTTTCGTTATTTTGTTGGGAAATATGGATAAAAACAGAAAACTCAAAAATTTCAGAGAATTTGTTTTTTTTTCCGTTATTTTGTTGCGAAATATGGACAAAACCAAAAAACTCAAATATTTCAGATACTTTTTTTATCGTTATTTTGTTGCGAAATATGGACAAAAATTGAAAGCTGAAATATTTCAAATACTTTTATGTTTTTATTTCCTTATTTTTTTCGAAATAGGGACAAAAACGAAGACTCAAATATTTCAGTTTTTTTTTTGTTTTTTGTTTCGTTATTGAGAAATATGGACAAAACCAGAAAACTCAAATATTTCTGATACTTTTTTTCGTTATTTTGTTGCGAAATATGGACAAAAACAGAGAGCACAAATATTTGAGATACTTTTAGGTTTTTTTTTGTTAATTTGTTGCGAAATATGGTTAAAAAATGAAAACTCAAATACTTCAGATACTTTTCCGGGTTTTTTATTTAATTTTGTTGCGAAATATGGAGACTAACAGAAAACTCAATATTTTAGATTCTTTTTGTTTTTTTCGATATTTAGTTGCGAAATATGGAGAAAAAAAGAAAACTCAAATATTTCAGATATTTTGTTGTTTTTTTCGTCATTTTGTTGGGAAATATGGACAAAAACTGAAAACTCAAATATTTCAAAAAATTTGTTGTTTTTTCCCGTTATTTTGTTGCGAAATATTGACAAAACCAGAAAACTCAAATATTTCTGATACTTTTTTTTGTTATTTTGTTGGGAAATATGGACAAAAACAGAAAACTCAAATATTTCAGAGAATTTGTTGTTTTTTTTTTGCGTTATAATATTGCGAAATATCGACCAAAACGAAGACTCAAATATTTCAGATTTTTTTTTGTTTTTTGATTCGTTATTTTCTTGAGAAATATGGACAAAACCAGAAAATTCAAATATTTCTGATAATTTTTTTCGTTATTTTGTTGCAAAATATGGATAAAAAAACAGAAAGCTTATATATTTCAGATATTTTTAGGTTTTTTTTCGTTAATTTGTTGCGAAATATGGTTAAAAAATGAAAACTCAAATATTTCAGATACTTTTTCCTGTTTTTTTTTCATTATTTTTTTGCGAAATATGGACAAAAACAGAAAACTTAAATATTTCAGAGAATTTGTTGTTTTTTTCCGTTATTTTGTTGGGAAATATGGACAAAAACAGAAAACTCAAATATTTCAGAGAATTTGTTGTTTTTTTCCGTTATTTTCTTGCGAAATATGGACAAATCCAGAAAACTCAAATATTTCAGATACTTTTTTTTTCGTTATTTTATTGCGAAATATGGACAAAAACAGAATGCTCAAATATTTCAGATACTTTCTTATATTTTTTTTGTTATTTTGTGGCGAATAATGAGGAAAACAGAAAATTCAAATATTTAAGATTCTTTTTGTTTTTCGATATTTAGTTGCGAAATATGGACATAAACAGAAAACTCAAATATTTCAGAGAATTTGTTGTTTTTTTCCGTTATTTTGTTGCGAAATATTGACAAATCCAGAAAACTCAAATATTTCAGATACTTTTTTTTTCGTTATTTTGTTGCGAAATATGGATAAAAAAACAGAAAGCTTATATATTTCAGATATTTTTAGGTTTTTTTTCGTTAATTTGTTGCGAAATATGGTTAAAAAATGAAAACTCAAATATTTCAGATACTTTTTCCTGTTTTTTTTTCATTATTTTGTTGCGAAATATGGACAAAAACAGAAAACTCAAATATTTCAGAGAATTTGTTGTTTTTTTCCGTTATTTTGTTGGGAAATATGGACAAAAACAGAAAACTCAAATATTTCAGAGAATTTGTTGTTTTTTTCCGAAATATGGAGAAATCCAGAAAACTCAAATATTTCAGATACTTTTTTTTTCGTTATTTTATTGCGAAATATGGACAAAAAAAGAATGCTCAAATATTTCAGATACTTTCTTATAATTTTTTTGTTATTTTGTGGCGAATAATTAGGAAAACAGAAAATTCAAATATTTAAGATTCTTTTTGTTTTTCGATATTTAGTTGCGAAATATGGACAAAAACAGAAAACTCAAATATTTCAGAGAATTTTTTGTTTTTTTCCGTTATTTTGTTGCGAAATATTGACAAATCCAGAAAACTCAAATATTTCAGATACTTTTTATTTCGTTATTTTGTTGCGAAATATGGATAAAAAAACAGAAAGCTTAAATATTTCAGATATTTTTAGGTTTTTTTTCGTTAATTTGTTGCGAAATATGGTTAAAAAATGAAAACTCAAATATTTCAGATACTTTTTCCTGTTTTTTTTTCATTATTTTGTTGCGAAATATGGACAAAATAAGAAAACTCAAATATTTCAGATATTTTTTTCTTTTTTTTGTTATTTTGTTGGGAATTATGGACAAAAACAGAAAACTCAAATATTTCAGAGAATTTTTGTTTCGTTATTTTGTTGCGAAATACGGACAAAAACAGAAAGCTCAAATATTTCAAATAGTTTAATGTTTTTTTTTCGTTATTTTGTTGCGAAATACGGACAAAAACAGAAAGCTCAAATATTTCAAATAGTTTTATGTTTTTTTTTCGTTATTTTGTTGCGAAATATGGAGAAAAACAGAAAACTTAAATATTTCAGATTGTTTTTTGTTTTTTCTCGTTATTTTGTTGCGAAATATGGACAAAACCAGAAAACTCAAATATTTCAGATACTTTCTTGTTATTTTGTTGCGAAATATGGACAAAAACAGAAAACTAAAATATTTCAGATACTTTTTTGTTTGTTTTTTTCCTAATTTTGTTGAGAAATATGGACAAAAGCAGACAACTCTAATATTTCAAATTCTTTTTGTTTTTTTTCGATATTTAGTTGCTAAATATGCACAAAAACAGAAAACTCAAATATTTCCGTTACTTTTTTGTTTTTTTTTCGTTATTTTGTTGCGAAATATGGACAAAAACAGAAAACTCAAATATTTCAGATTCTTTTTGTTTTTTTTTCGATATTTACTTGCGAAATATGAACCAAAACAGAAAACTTAAATATTTCAGATTGTTTTTTGTTTTTTCTCGTTATTTTGTTGCGAAAAATGGACAAAAACAGAAAACTCAAATATTTCAGATACTTTCTTGTTATTTTTTATTATTTTGTTGCGACATATGGACAAAAACAGAAAACTAAAATATTTCAGATACTTTGTCGTTTTTTTTCGTTAATTTGTTGCGAAATATGGTTAAAAAATGAAAACTCAAATATTTCAGATTCTTTTTGTTTTTTTTTTTCGATATTTAGTTGCGAAATATGGACAAAAACAGAAAACTCAAATATTTCAGATAGTTTTTTGTTTTTTTTCGATATTTAGTTGCGAAATATGGACAAAAACAGAAAACTCAAATATTTCAGATAGTTTTTTGTTTTTTTCGCTATTTAGTTGCGAAAAATGGACAAAAACAGAAAACTCAAATATTTCAGTTACTTTTTTGTTTTTTTTTTCCTAATTTTGTTGCGAAATATGGACAAAAACAGAAAACTCAAATATTTCAGATACTTTCTTGTTATTTTTTGTTGCGAAATATGGACAAAAACATAAAGCTCAAATATTTCAGATACTTTTATACTTTTTCTATTATTTTGTTGCGAAATATGGTTAAAAAAATGAAAACTGAAATATTTCAGTTACTTTTTCCTTTTTTTCGTTATTTTGTTGCGAAATATGGACAAAAACATAAAACTAAAATATTTCGGATACTTTTTTGTTTGTTTTTTTCCTAATTTTGTTAAGAAATATGGACAAAACAGAAAACTCAAATATTTCAGATTCTTTTTGTTTTTTTTTCGATATTTAGTTGAGAAATATGGACAAAAACAGAAAACTCAATTATTTCAGGTAGTTCTTTGTTTTTTTTCGATATTTAGTTGCGAAAAATGGACAAAAACAGAAAACTCAAATATTTCAGATACTTATTTGTTTTTTTGTTCCTAATTTTGTTGAGAAATATAGACAAAAGCAGAAAACTCAAATATTTCAGATACTTTTTTGTTTTTTTTTTTCGTTATTTTGTTCGCAATAGGGACAAAAACAGAAAAAACTCAAATATTTTAGATTCTTTTTGTTCAAATAGAATCTAAAATATTTGAAAAATTCAAATATATCAGAGAAAAAACTCAAATATTTTAGATTCTTTTTGTTCAAATAGAATCTAAAATATCAGAAAATTCAAATATATCAGAGAATTTGTTGATCTTTCCCTTATTTTGTTGCGAAATATGGACAAAAACAGAAAGCTCAAATATTTCAGATACTTTTATGTTTTTTTTCGTTATTTTGTTGCGAAAAATGGACAAAAAATGAAAACTAAAATATATCAGATACTTTTTCGTTATTTTGTTGCGAAATATGGAGAAAAACAGAAAACTCAAATATTTCAGATACTTTTTTGTTTTTTTTTCGTTATTTTGTTGCGAAATGTGGACAAAAACAGAAAGCTCAAATATTTCAGATACTTTTTTGTTTTTTTTCTCGTTATTGTGTTGCGAAATATGGACAAAAACAGAAAGCTCAAATATTTCAGATACTTTTATGTTTTTTTTCGTTATTTTGTGGCGAAAAATGGGCAAAAAATGAAAACTAAAATATATCAGATACTTTTTCGTTATTTTGTTGCGAAATATGGAGAAAAACAGAAAACTCAAATCTTTCAGGTACTTTTTTTCGTTAGTTTGTTGCGAAATATGGACAAAACAGAAAGCTCAAATATTTCATATATTTTTATGTTTTTTTTGTTATTTTGTTGCGAAATAGAGACAAAAGCAGAAAACTTAAAATATTTCAGAGAATTTGTTGTTTTTTTCCGTTATATTGTTACAAAATATGGACAAAACCAGAAAACTCAAATATTTCATATAGTTTTTTTTTTGTTATTTTGTTGCGAAATATGGACAAAAAATGAAAACTAAAATATTTGAGATACTTTGTTGTTTTTTTTCGATAGTTAGTTGCGAAATATGGACAAAAACAGAAAGCACAAATATTTCAGATTCATTTTGTTTTTTTCGATATTTAGTTGCGAAATATGGACAAAAACAGAAAACTCAAATATTTCAGATTATTTTCTGTTTATTCTCGTTACTTTGTTGCGAAATATGGACAAAAACAGAAAACTAAAATATTTCAAATACTTTGTCGTTTTTTTTCGTTAATTTGTTGCGAAATATGGTTAAAAAATGAAAACTCAAATATTTCAGTTACTTTTTCCTTTTTTTCGTTATTTTGTTGCAAAATATGGACAAAAACAAAAAACTAAAATATTTCGGATACTTTTTTGTTTGTTTTTTTCCTAATTTTGTTAAGAAATATGGACAAAACAGAAAACTCAAATATTTCAGATTCTTTTTGTTTTTTTTTTCGATATTTAGTTGAGAAATATGGACAAAAACAGAAAACTCAATTATTTCAGGTAGTTTTTTGTTTTTTTCGATATTTAGTTGCGAAAAATGGAAAAAACATAAAACTCAAATATTTCAGTTAGTTTTTTGTTTTTTTTTCGTTATATTATTGCGAAATATGGACAAAATAAGAAAACTCAAATATTTCAGATTCTTTTTGTTTTTTTCGATATTTAGTTGCTAAATATGGACCAAAACAGAAAACTGCAATATTTTAGATAGCTTTTTGTTTTTTTTTTCGTTATTTTGTTACGAAACATGGACAAATACAGAAAACTAAAATATTTCAGATACTTTTTTGTTTGTTTTTTTCCTAATTTTGTTGAGAAATATGGACAAAAGCAGAAAACTCAAATATTTCAGATCCTTTTTGTTTTTTTTCGATATTTAGTTGGTAAATATGGGCCAAAACAGAAAACTGAAATATTTTAGATAGCTTTTTGTTTTTTTTTTCGTTATTTTGTTGCAAAACATGGACAAAAACAGAAAACTAAAATATTTCAGATACTTTTTCGTTATTTTGTTGCGAAATATGGAGAAAAACAGAAGAATCAAATATTTCAGATAATTTCTTGTTATTTTGTTGCGAAATATGGACAAAAACAGAAAACTCAAATATTTCAGATTATTTTCTGTTTTTTCTCGTTACTTTGTTGCGAAATATGGACAAAAACAGAAGAGTCAAATATTTCAAATACTTTCTTGTTATTTTTTGTTATTTTGTTGCGAATTATGGACAAAAACAGAAAACTAAAATATTTCAGATACTTTGTCGTTTTTTTTCGTTAATTTGTTGCGAAATATGGATAAAAAATGAAAACTCAAATATTTCAGTTACTTTTTCCTTTTTTTCGTTATTTTGTTGCGAAATATGGACCAAAACAGAAAACTGAAATATTTCAGATAGTTTTTAATTTTTTTGCCGTTATTTTGTTGCGAAATATGGACAAAAACAGAAAACTCAAATATTTCAGATAGTTTTTCGTTTTTTTTTTATATTAATTGCGAATTATGGACAAAAACAGAAAACTAAAATATTTCAGATACTTTTTTGTTTGTTTTTTTCCTAATTTTGTTGAGAAATATTGGACAAGAGAAGAAAACTCAAATATTTCAGATTCTTTTTGTTTTTTTTTTCGATATTTAGTTGCGAAATATGGACAAAAACAAAAAACTCAAATATTTCAGATAGTTTTTTGTTTTTTTTTCGATATTTAGTTGCGAAAAATGGACAAAAACAGAAAACTCAAATATATCAGTTACTTTTTTGTTTTTTTTTCGTCATATTATTGCGAAATATGGACAAAATAAGAAAACTCAAATATTTCAGACATTTTTTTCTTTTATTTTGTTATTTTGTTGGGAAATATAGACAAAAACAGAAAACTCAAATATTTCAGAGAATTTTTGTTTCGTTATTTTGTTGCGAAATACGGACAAAAACAGAAAACTAAAATATTTCAGATACTTTGTCGTTTTTTTTAGTTAATTTGTTGCGAAATATGGTTAAAAAATGAAAACTCAAATATTTCAGATACTTTTTCCTTTTTTTCGTTATTTTGTTCCGAAATATGGACCAAAACAGAAAACTGAAATATTTTAGATAGCTTTTTTTTTTTTTCATTATTTTGTTACGAAATATGGACAAAACAGAAAACTAACATATTTCAGATACTTTTTTGTTTGTTTTTTTCCTAATTTTGTTGATAAATATGGACAAAAGCAGAAAACTCAAATATTTCAGATTCTTTTTGTTTTTTTTTTATATTTACTTGCGAAATATGGACAAAAACAGAAAACTTAAATATTTCAGATTGTTTTTTGTTTTTTCTCGTTATTTTGTTGCGAAATATGGACAAAAACAGAAAACTCAAATATTTCAGATACTTTCTTGTTATTTTTTGTTATTTTGTTGCGCAATATGGACAAAAACAGAAAACTAAAATATTTCAGATACTTTGTCGTTTTTTTCGTTAATTTTTTGCGAAATATGGTTAAAAAATGAAAACTCAAATATCTCAGATACTTTTTCCTTTTTTTCGTTATTTTCTTGCGAAATATGGACAAAAGCAGAAAACCCAAATATTTCAGATTCTTTTTCTTTTTTTCGATATTTAGTTGCGAAAAATGGACAAAAGCAGAAAACTCAAATATTTCAGATACTTTTTTGTTTTTTTTTTTCGTTATTTTGTTCGCAATAGGGACAAAAACAGAAAACTCAAATATTTCACATAGTTTTTCGTTTTTTTTTTATATTAATTGCGAAATATGGACAAAAACAGAAAACTCAAATATTTCAGATAGTTTTTTGTTTTTTTCGATATTTTGTTGCGAAAGATGGACAACAAGAAAAAACTCAAATATTTAATATTCATTTTGTTTTTTTTCGATATTTAGTTGCGAAATATGGACAAAAACAAAAAACTCAAATATTTGAGATTGTTTTTTTGGTTTTTTCTCGTTATTTTGTTGCGAAATATGGACAAAAACAGAAAACTCAAATATTTCAGATACTTTCTTGTTATTTTTTGTTGCGAAATATGGACAAAAACAGAAAGCTCAAATATTTCAGATACTTTTATGCTTTTTTTATTAATTTGTTGCGAAATATGGTTAAAAAATGAAAACTCAAATATTTCAGTTACGTTTTGCTTTTTTACGTTATTTTGTTGCGAAATATGGACAAAAACAGAAAGCTCAAATATTTCAGATACTTTTATTTTTTTTTTCGTTATTTTGTTGCAAAATATGGCCAAAAAATGAAAATTAAAATATTTCATATACTTTGTCGTTTTTTTTTCGTTATTTTGTTGCGAAATATGGACAAAACCAGAAACCTTAAATATTTCAGAGAATTTGTTGTTTTTTTCGTTATTTTGTTGCGAAATATGGACAAAACCAGAAAACTCAATTATTTCAGATATACTTTTTTTTTCGTTATTTTGTTGCGAAATACCGACAAAAAGAGAAAACTCAAATATTTCAGATAGTTTTTTGTTTTTTTTTCGTTATTTTGTTGAGCAATATCGACAAAAACAGAAAACTCAAATATTTCAGATACTTTTTTGTTTTTTTTCGGTATATTATTGCGAAATATGGACAAAAAAAATTCAAATATTTTAGATATTTTTTTTTTTTCGATATTTTGTTGAGATATATGGACAAAGCCCGAAAACTCAATATTTCAGATACTTGTTGTTTTGCTATTTTGTTGCGAAATATGGACAAAACCAGAAAATTCAAATATTTCAGATTCTTTTTGCTTTTTTCGATATTTAGTTGCGAAATATGGACAAAAAAAAAGTTTTTGGTTTCTTTCGTTATTTTGTTGCGAAATATTAACAAAAAATGAAAACTCAAATATTTCTGATACTATTTTGTTTGGTTTTTTTCCTTATTTTGTGGAGAAATATGGACAAAATTATAAAACTCAAATATTTCAGATATTTTTTGTTTTTTTTTTCGTTATTTTGTTGCAAAAAATGGGCAAAAACACAAAACTCAAATATTTCAGATAGTTTTTTGATTTTTCGTTATTTTTTTGCGAATTATTGACAAAAACAGAAAAGTCAAATATTTCAGATTCTTTTTGTTTTTTCGATATTTAGTTGCGAAATATGAACAAAAAAAAAGTTTTTGGTTTCTTTCGTTATTTTGTTGCGAAATATTAACAAAAAATGAAAACTCAAATATTTCAGATACTTTGTCGTATTTTTCGTTATTTTGTTTCGAAATATGGACAAAACCAGAAAGTTCAAATATTTCAGATACATTTATGTTTTTTTCGTTATTTTGTTGTGAACTATTGACAAAAAATGAAAACTCAAATATTTCAAATTCTTTTTATTTTTTTGATATTTATTTGCGAAATATGGACAAAAACAGAAAACAGAAATATTTCAGATACTTTCTTGTTATTTTTTCGTTATTTTGTTGCGAAATATGGACAGAAACAGAAAGCTCTAATATTTCAGATACTTTTTTGTTATTTTTTCATTATTTTGTTGCGAAATACGAACAAAAACAGAAAACTCAAATATTTCAGATACTTTCTTGTTTATTTTTCGATATTTTGTAGCGGAATATGGACAAAAATAAAAATTCAAATATTTCATACACTTTGTCATTTTTTTTCATTATTTTGTTGCGAAATATGGATTAAGACAGAAAACTCAAATATTTCATATTCTTTTTGTTTTGTTCGATATTTAATTGCGAAATATGGACAAAAACAGAAAACTCAAATATTTCAGATAGTTTTTTGTTTTTTTTCGATATTTTGTTGCGAAAGATGGACAAAAAGAAAAAACTCAAATATTTAATATTCATTTTGTTTTTTTTCGATATTTAGTTGCGAAATATGGACAAAAACAAAAAACTCAAATATTTGAGATTGTTTTTTTGGTTTTTTCTCGTTATTTTGTTGCGAAATATGGACAAAAACAGAAAACTCAAATATTTCAGATACTTTCTTGTTATTTTTTGTTGCGAAATATGGACAAAAACAGAAAGCTCAAATATTTCAGATACTTTTATGCTTTTTTTATTAATTTGTTGCGAAATATGGTTAAAAAATGAAAACTCAAATATTTCAGTTACGTTTTGCTTTTTTTCGTTATTTTGTTGCGAAATATGGACAAAAACAGAAAGCTCAAATATTTCAGATACTTTTATTTTTTTTTTCGTTATTTTGTTGCGAAAAATGGGCAAAAAATGAAAACTAAAATATATCAGATACTTTTTCGTTATTTTGTTGCGAAATATGGAGAAAAACAGAAAACTCAAATCTTTCAGATACTTTTTTTCGTTAGTTTGTTGCGAAATATGGACAAAACCAGAAAACTCAAATATTTCAGATATTTTTATGTTTGTTTTCGTTATGTTGTTGCAAAATATGGGCAAAAAATGAAAATTAAAATATTTCATATACTTTGTCGTTTTTTTTCGTTATTTTGTTGCGAAATATGGACAAAACCAGAAACCTCAAATATTTCAGAGAATTTGTTGTTTTTTTTCGTTATTTTGTTGCGAAATATGGACAAAACCAGAAAACTCAATTATTTCAGATATACTTTTTTTTCGTTATTTTGTTGCGAAATACCGACAAAAAGAGAAAACTCAAATATTTCAGATAGTTTTTTGTTTTTTTTTCGTTATTTTGTTGAGCAATATCGACAAAAACAGAAAACTCAAATATTTCAGATACTTTTTTGTTTTTTTTCGGTATATGTATTATTGCGAAATATGGACAAAAAAAATTCAAATATTTTAGATATTTTTTTTTTTTCGATATTTTGTAGAGATATATGGACAAAGCCCGAAAACTCAATATTTCAGATACTTGTTGTTTTGCTATTTTGTTGCGAAATATGGACAAAACCAGAAAAATCAAATATTTCAGATTCTTTTTGCTTTTTTCGATATTTAGTTGCGAAATATGGACAAAAAAAAAAGTTTTTGGGATCTTTCGTTATTTTGTTGCGAAATATTAACAAAAAATGAAAACTCAAATATTTCTGATACTATTTTGTTTGGTTTTTTTCCTTATTTTGTGGAGAAATATGGACAAAATTATAAAACTCAAATATTTCAGATATTTTTTGTTTTTTTTTTTCGTTATTTTGTTGCAAAAAATGGGCAAAAACACAAAACTCAAATATTTCAGATAGTTTTTTGATTTTTCTTTATTTTTTTGCGAATTATTGACAAAAACAGAAAAGTCAAATATTTCAGATTCTTTTTGTTTTTTCGATATTTAGTTGCGAAATATGAACAAAAAAAAAGTTTTTGGTTTCTTTCGTTATTTTGTTGCGAAATATTAACAAAAAATGAAAACTCAAATATTTCAGATACTTTGTCGTATTTTTCGTTATTTTGTTTCGAAATATGGACAAAACCAGAAAGTTCAAATATTTCAGATACATTTATGTTTTTTTCGTTATTTTGTTGTGAACTATTGACAAAAAATGAAAACTCAAATATTTCAAATTCTTTTTATTTTTTTGATATTTATTTGCGAAATATGGACAAAAACAGAAATATTTCAGATACTTTCTTGTTATTTTTTCGTTATTTTGTTGCGAAATATGGACAGAAACAGAAAGCTCTAATATTTCAGATACTTTTTTGTTATTTTTTCATTATTTTGTTGCGAAATACGAACAAAAACAGAAAACTCAAATATTTCAGATACTTTCTTGTTTATTTTTCGATATTTTGTAGCGGAATATGGACAAAAATAAAAATTCAAATATTTCATACACTTTGTCATTTTTTTTCGTTATTTTGTTGCGAAATATGGATTAAAACAGAAAACTCAAATATTTCATATTCTTTTTGTTTTGTTCGATATTTAATTGCGAAATATGGACAAAAACAGAAAACTCAAATATTTCAGATCGTTTTTTGTTTTTTTCGTTATTTTGTTGCGAAATATGGACAAAAACAAATATTTCAGATACTTTTTTGTTATTTTTTCATTATTTTGTAGCGGAATACGGACAAAAACAGAAAACTCAAATATTGCAAACTCTTTTTGTTTTTTTCGATATTTAGTTGCGAAATATGGACAAAAAGAGAAAACTGAAATATTTCAGATAGTTTTTTGTTTTTTTTCGTTATTATGTTGCGAAATATGGACAAAAACAGAAAACTCAAATATTTCAGATACTTTGTTGATATTTTTTCGTTATTTTGTTGCGAAATATGGACAAAAACAGTAAACTCACATATTTCAGATACTTTTTTGTTACCTTTTCATTATTTTGTGGCGAAATATGGACAAAAAAGGAAAACTCACATATTTCAGATACTTTCTTGCTATTTTTTCGTTATTTTGTTGCGAAATATGGACAAAAACAGAAAACTCAAATATTTCAAACTCTTTTTGGTTTTTTCGATATTTAGTTGCGAAATATGGACAAAAACAGAAACTCAAATATTTCAGATAGTTTTTTGTTTTTTTTCGTTATTTTGTTGCGAAATATGGACAAAAACAGAAAACTCAAATATTTCAGATACGTTTTTGTTATTTTTTCATTATTTTGTTGCGAAATATGGACAAAAAATGAAAACTCAAATATTCCAGATACTTTGTCGTTTTTTTTCGTTATTTTATTGCGAAATATGGGCAAAAACAGAAAACTCAAATATTTCAGATTCTTTTTGTTTTTTCGATATTTAGTTGCGAAATATAGACAAAAAAAAAGTTTTTGTTTTTTTTCGTTATTTTGTTGCGAAATATGGACAAAAACAGAGAACTCAAATATTTCAGATACTTTTTTGTTACTTTTTCATTATTTTGTGGCGAAATATGGACAAAAAAGCAAAACTCACATATTTCAGATACTTTCTTGCTATTTTTTCGTTATTTTGTTGCGAAATAAGGACAAAAACCGAAAGCTCAAATATTTCAAATAGTGTTTTTGTTTTTTTGTTATTTTGTTGCGAAATATGGACAAAAACAGAAAACTCAAATATTTCAGATACTTTTTTGTTATTTTTTCATTATTTTGTTGCGATATTTGGACAAAAAATGAAAACTCAAATATTTCAGATAGTTTTCTGTTTTTTTTCGTTATGTTGCGAAATATGGACAAAAACAGAAAACTCAAATATTTCAGATACTTTTTTGTTATTTTTTCATTATTTTGTTGCGATATATGGACAAAAAATGAAAACACAAATATTTCAGATAGTTTTCTGTTTTTTTTTCGTTATGTTGCGAAATATGGACAAAAACAGAAAACTCAAATATTTCAGATTCTTTTTGTTTTTTTTCGATATTTAATTGCGAAATATGGACCAAAAACAGAAAACTCAAATATTTCAAATAGTGTTTTTGTTTTTTTGTTATTTTGTTGCGAAATATGGACAAAAACAGAAAACTCAAATATTTCAGATACTTTTTTGTTATTTTTTCATTATTTTGTTGCGATATTTGGACAAAAAATGAAAACTCAAATATTTCAGATAGTTTTCTGTTTTTTTTTCGTTATGTTGCGAAATATGGACAAAAACAGAAAACTCAAATATTTCAGATACTTTTTTGTTATTTTTTCATTATTTTGTTGCGATATATGGACAAAAAATGAAAACTCAAATATTTCAGATAGTTTTCTGTTTTTTTTTCGTTATGTTGCGAAATATGGACAAAAACAGAAAACTCAAATATTTCAGATTCTTTTTGTTTTTTTTTCGATATTTAATTGCGAAATATGGACCAAAAACAGAAAACTCAAATATTTCAATTAGTGTTTTTGTTTTTTTGTTATTTTGTTGCAAAATATGGACAAAAACAGAAAACTCAAATATTTCAGATACTTTGTTGTTATTTTTCATTATTTTGTTGTGAAATATGGACAAAAAATGAAAACTCAAATATTTCAGATAGTTTTCTGTTTTTTTTTTCGTTATGTTGCGAAATATGGACAAAAACAGAAAACTCAAATATTTCAGATACTTTTTTGTTATTTTTTCATTATTTTGTTGCGATATATGGACAAAAAATGAAAACTCAAATATTTCAGATAGTTTTCTGTTTTTTTTTCGTTATGTTGCGAAATATGGACAAAAACAGAAAACTCAAATATTTCAGATTCTTTTTGTTTTTTTTTCGATATTTAATTGCGAAATATGGACCAAAAACAGAAAACTCAAATATTTCAATTAGTGTTTTTGTTTTTTTGTTATTTTGTTGCAAAATATGGACAAAAACAGAAAACTCAAATATTTCAGATACTTTGTTGTTATTTTTCATTATTTTGTTGTGAAATATGGACAAAAAATGAAAACTCAAATATTTCAGATAGTTTTTTGATTTTTCGTTATTTTTTTGCGAATTATTGACAAAAACAGAAAAGTCAAATATTTCAGATTCTTTTTGTTTTTTCGATATTTAGTTGCGAAATATGAACAAAAAAAAAGTTTTTGGTTTCTTTCGTTATTTTGTTGCGAAATATTAACAAAAAATGAAAACTCAAATATTTCAGATACTTTGTCGTATTTTTCGTTATTTTGTTTCGAAATATGGACAAAACCAGAAAGTTCAAATATTTCAGATACATTTATGTTTTTTTCGTTATTTTGTTGTGAACTATTGACAAAAAATGAAAACTCAAATATTTCAAATTCTTTTTATTTTTTTGATATTTATTTGCGAAATATGGACAAAAACAGAAATATTTCAGATACTTTCTTGTTATTTTTTCGTTATTTGTTGCGAAATATGGACAGAAACAGAAAGCTCTAATATTTCAGATACTTTTTTGTTATTTTTCATTATTTTGTTGCGCGAAATACGAACAAAAACAGAAAACTCAAATATTTCAGATACTTTCTTGTTTATTTTTCGATATTTTGTAGCGGAATATGGACAAAAATAAAAATTCAAATATTTCATACACTTTGTCATTTTTTTTCGTTATTTTGTTGCGAAATATGGATTAAAACAGAAAACTCAAATATTTCATATTCTTTTTGTTTTGTTCGATATTTAATTGCGAAATATGGACAAAAACAGAAAACTCAAATATTTCAGATCGTTTTTTGTTTTTTTCGTTATTTTGTTGCGAAATATGGACAAAAAACAAATATTTCAGATACTTTTTTGTTATTTTTTCATTATTTTGTAGCGGAATACGGACAAAAACAGAAAACTCAAATATTGCAAACTCTTTTTGTTTTTTTCGATATTTAGTTGCGAAATATGGACAAAAAGAGAAAACTGAAATATTTCAGATAGTTTTTTGTTTTTTTTCGTTATTATGTTTGCGAAATATGGACAAAAACAGAAAACTCAAATATTTCAGATACTTTGTTGATATTTTTTCGTTATTTTGTTGCGAAATATGGACAAAAACAGTAAACTCACATATTTCAGATACTTTTTTGTTACCTTTTCATTATTTTGTGGCGAAATATGGACAAAAAAGGAAAACTCACATATTTCAGATACTTTCTTGCTATTTTTTCGTTATTTTGTTGCGAAATATGGACAAAAACAGAAAACTCAAATATTTCAAACTCTTTTTGGTTTTTTCGATATTTAGTTGCGAAATATGGACAAAAACAGAAACTCAAATATTTCAGATAGTTTTTTGTTTTTTTCGTTATTTTGTTGCGAAATATGGACGAAAACAGAAAACTCAAATATTTCAGATACTTTTTTGTTATTTTTTCATTATTTTGTTGCGAAATATGGACAAAAAATGAAAACTCAAATATTCCAGATACTTTGTCGTTTTTTTTCGTTATTTTATTGCGAAATATGGGCAAAAACAGAAAACTCAAATATTTCAGATTCTTTTTGTTTTTTCGATATTTAATTGCGAATATAGACAAAAAAAAAGTTTTTGTTTTTTTTCGTTATTTTGTTGCGAAATATGGACAAAAACAGAGAACTCAATATTTCAGATACTTTTTTGTTACTTTTTCATTATTTTGTGGCGAAATATGGACAAAAAAGCAAAACTCACATATTTCAGATACTTTCTTGCTATTTTTTCGTTATTTGTTGCGAAATAAGGACAAAAACCGAAAGCTCAAATATTTCAAATAGTGTTTTTGTTTTTTTGTTATTTTGTTGCGAAATATGGACAAAAACAGAAAACTCAAATATTTCAGATACTTTTTTGTTATTTTTTCATTATTTTGTTGCGATATTTGGACAAAAAATGAAAACTCAAATATTTCAGATAGTTTTCTGTTTTTTTTTCGTTATGTTGCGAAATATGGACAAAAACAGAAACTCAAATATTTCAGATACTTTTTTGTTATTTTTTCATTATTTTGTTGCGATATATGGACAAAAAATGAAAACTCAAATATTTCAGATAGTTTTCTGTTTTTTTTTCGTTATGTTGCGAAATATGGACAAAAACAGAAAAACTCAAATATTTCAGATTTCTTTTTGTTTTTTTTCGATATTAATTGCGAAATATGGACCAAAAACAGAAAACTCAAATATTTCAATTAGTGTTTTTGTTTTTTTGTTATTTTGTTGCAAAATATGGACAAAAACAGAAAACTCAAATATTTCAGGATACTTTGTTGTTATTTTTCATTATTTTGTTGTGAAATATGGACAAAAAATGAAAACTCAAATATTTCAGATAGTTTTCTGTTTTTTTTTCGTTATGTTGCGAAATATGGACAAAAACAGAAAACTCAAATATTTCAGATACTTTTTTGTTATTTTTTCATTATTTTGTTGCGATATATGGACAAAAAATGAAAACTCAAATATTTCAGATAGTTTTCTGTTTTTTTTTCGTTATGTTGCGAAATATGGACAAAAACAGAAAACTCAATATTTCAGATTCTTTTTGTTTTTTTTTCGATATTTAATTGCGAAATATGGACCAAAAACAGAAAACTCAAATATTTCAATTAGTGTTTTTGTTTTTTTGTTATTTTGTTGCAAAATATGGACAAAAACAGAAAACTCAAATATTTCAGATACTTTGTTGTTATTTTTCATTATTTTGTTGTGAAATATGGACAAAAAATGAAAACTCAAATATTTCAGATAGTTTTTTGATTTTTCGTTATTTTTTTGCGAATTATTGACAAAAACAGAAAAGTCAAATATTTCAGATTCTTTTTGTTTTTTCGATATTTAGTTGCGAAATATGAACAAAAAAAAAGTTTTTGGTTTCTTTCGTTATTTTGTTGCGAAATATTAACAAAAAATGAAAACTCAAATATTTCAGATACTTTGTCGTATTTTTCGTTATTTTGTTTCGAAATATGGACAAAACCAGAAAGTTCAAATATTTCAGATACATTTATGTTTTTTTCGTTATTTTGTTGTGAACTATTGACAAAAAATGAAAACTCAAATATTTCAAATTCTTTTTATTTTTTTGATATTTATTTGCGAAATATGGACAAAAACAGAAATATTTCAGATACTTTCTTGTTATTTTTTCGTTATTTTGTTGCGAAATATGGACAGAAACAGAAAGCTCTAATATTTCAGATACTTTTTTGTTATTTTTTCATTATTTTGTTGCGAAATACGAACAAAAACAGAAAACTCAAATATTTCAGATACTTTCTTGTTTATTTTTCGATATTTTGTAGCGGAATATGGACAAAAATAAAAATTCAAATATTTCATACACTTTGTCATTTTTTTTCGTTATTTTGTTGCGAAATATGGATTAAAACAGAAAACTCAAATATTTCATATTCTTTTTGTTTTGTTCGATATTTAATTGCGAAATATGGACAAAAACAGAAAACTCAAATATTTCAGATCGTTTTTTGTATTTTCGTTATTTTGTTGCGAAATATGGACAAAAACAAATATTTCAGATACTTTTTTGTTATTTTTTCATTATTTTGTAGCGGAATACGGACAAAAACAGAAAACTCAAATATTGCAAACTCTTTTTGTTTTTTTCGATATTTAGTTGCGAAATATGGACAAAAAGAGAAAACTGAAATATTTCAGATAGTTTTTTGTTTTTTTTCGTTATTATGTTGCGAAATATGGACAAAAACAGAAAACTCAAATATTTCAGATACTTTGTTGATATTTTTTCGTTATTTTGTTGCGAAATATGGACAAAAACAGTAAACTCACATATTTCAGATACTTTTTTGTTACCTTTTCATTATTTTGTGGCGAAATATGGACAAAAAAGGAAAACTCACATATTTCAGATACTTTCTTGCTATTTTTTCGTTATTTTGTTGCGAAATATGGACAAAAACAGAAAACTCAAATATTTCAAACTCTTTTTGGTTTTTTCGATATTTAGTTGCGAAATATGGACAAAAACAGAAACTCAAATATTTCAGATAGTTTTTTGTTTTTTTCGTTATTTTGTTGCGAAATATGGACGAAAACAGAAAACTCAAATATTTCAGATACTTTTTTGTTATTTTTTCATTATTTTGTTGCGAAATATGGACAAAAAATGAAAACTCAAATATTCCAGATACTTTGTCGTTTTTTTTCGTTATTTTATTGCGAAATATGGGCAAAAACAGAAAACTCAAATATTTCAGATTCTTTTTGTTTTTTCGATATTTAATTGCGAAATATAGACAAAAAAAAAGTTTTTGTTTTTTTTCGTTATTTTGTTGCGAAATATGGACAAAAACAGAGAACTCAAATATTTCAGATACTTTTTTGTTACTTTTTCATTATTTTGTGGCGAAATATGGACAAAAAAGCAAAACTCACATATTTCAGATACTTTCTTGCTATTTTTTCGTTATTTTGTTGCGAAATAAGGACAAAAACCGAAAGCTCAAATATTTCAAATAGTGTTTTTGTTTTTTTGTTATTTTGTTGCGAAATATGGACAAAAACAGAAAACTCAAATATTTCAGATACTTTTTTGTTATTTTTTCATTATTTTGTTGCGATATTTGGACAAAAAATGAAAACTCAAATATTTCAGATAGTTTTCTGTTTTTTTTCGTTATGTTGCGAAATATGGACAAAAACAGAAAACTCAAATATTTCAGATACTTTTTTGTTATTTTTTCATTATTTTGTTGCGATATATGGACAAAAAATGAAAACACAAATATTTCAGATAGTTTTCTGTTTTTTTTTCGTTATGTTGCGAAATATGGACAAAAACAGAAAACTCAAATATTTCAGATTCTTTTTGTTTTTTTTCGATATTTAATTGCGAAATATGGACCAAAAACAGAAAACTCAAATATTTCAAATAGTGTTTTTGTTTTTTTGTTATTTTGTTGCGAAATATGGACAAAAACAGAAAACTCAAATATTTCAGATACTTTTTTGTTATTTTTTCATTATTTTGTTGCGATATTTGGACAAAAAATGAAAACTCAAATATTTCAGATAGTTTTCTGTTTTTTTTTCGTTATGTTGCGAAATATGGACAA
Source organism: Empis livida (assembly GCA_963932195.1). NCBI lineage: Eukaryota > Metazoa > Arthropoda > Insecta > Diptera > Empididae > Empis > Empis livida. The sequence goes on along the minus strand of OZ010646.1, from coordinate 25,626,842 downwards.
AAACAGAAAACTCAAATATTTCAGATACTTTTTTGTTATTTTTTCATTATTTTGTTGCGATATATGGACAAAAAATGAAAACTCAAATATTTCAGATAGTTTTCTGTTTTTTTTTCGTTATGTTGCGAAATATGGACAAAAACAGAAAACTCAAATATTTCAGATTCTTTTTGTTTTTTTTTCGATATTTAATTGCGAAATATGGACCAAAAACAGAAAACTCAAATATTTCAATTAGTGTTTTTGTTTTTTTGTTATTTTGTTGCAAAATATGGACAAAAACAGAAAACTCAAATATATCAGATACTTTGTTGTTATTTTTCATTATTTTGTTGTGAAATATGGACAAAAAATGAAAAGTCAAATATTTCAGATACTATGTCGTTTTTTTTCGTTATTTTGTTGCAAAATATGTACAAAAACAGAAAACTCAAATATTTCAGATTCTTTTTGTTTTTTCGATATTTAGTTGCGAAATAGGGACAAAAACAGAAAATTCAAATATTTCAGATAGTTTTTTGTTTTTTTTTCGTTATTTTGTTGCGAAATACGAACAAAAACAAAAAACTCAAATATTTCAGATAATTTCTTGTTATTTTTTCGTTATTTTGTAGCGGAATATGGACAAAAAATAAAATCTCAAATATTTCAGACACTTTGTCGTTTTTTTTCGTTATTTTGTTGCGAAATATGGATTAAAACAGAAAACTCAAACATTTCAGATTCTTTTTTTTTTTTTTCGATATTTATTTGCGAAATATGGACAAAAACAGAAAACTCAAATATTTCAGATAGTTTTCTGTTTTTTTTCGTTATTTTGTTGCAAAATATGACAGAAAACTCAAATATTCCAGATACTTTCTTGTTTATTTTTCGTTATTTTGTAGCGGTATATGGACAAAAATAAAAACTCCCATATTTCAGACACTTTGTCGTTTTTTTTTGTTATTTTGTTGCGAAATATGGATTAAAACAGAAAACTCAAATATTTCATATTCTTTTTGTTTTGTTCGATATTTAATTGCGAAATATGGACAAAACAGAAAAGTCAAATATTTCAGATCGTTTTTTGTTTTTTTCGTTATTTTGGTGCGAAATATGGACAAAAACAAATATTTCAGATACTTTTTTGTTATTTTTTCATTATTTTGTTGCGAAATACCGACAAAAACAGAAAACTTAAATATTTCCAATTTATTTTTGTTTTTTTCGATATTTAGTTGCGAAATATGGACAAAAACAGAAAACTGGAATATTTTTTGTTTTTTTTTTGTTTTTTTTTTCGTTATTATGTTGCGAAATATGGACAAAAACAGAAAAATCAAATATTTCAAATTCTTTTTGTTTTTTTTTTCGATATTTAATTGCGAAATATGGACAAAAACAGAAAACTCAAATATTTCATATTCTTTTTGTTTTTTTTTCGATATTTAATTGCGAAATATGGACAAAAACAGAAAACTCAAATATTTCAGATTGTGTTTTGTTTTTTTGTTATTTAGTTGGGAAATATGGACAAAAACAGAAAACTCAAATATTTCAGATAGTTTTTGTTGGTAATAAATTGTCAACGCAATATGCATTCTATTTCTAGTAGTTTTGTTGCTTATATTTAATATTAACGTAAATCTGGCAATACCTGTTGTATTTTTTCTTTCTTTTTTTTGAGGTATTGCAAAATAATTTTTTCTATAATTGTTCTGTTCCAATAAAGATCTCATACTGTTTAGAACTTAAAACTTTTTCTTAATTTTTATCTAACAAAGGTTATGGGCCCAGTCACGTTTAAACTGTTAAATATAATTTAAAACGAAAAATATGAAAGGTTTGTACCAGATTGAAAAGTTGGATGAGTCCAACTATGAGGCTTGGAAGATTCAGATGAAGAGTGTATTAATACACGCTGAGCTATGGTCTTATGTTAATGGTACATCAGTGAAAACAGACAAAATGTCGGCAGCAGAAAAATTGGTATGGGATTCAAATGTTGAAAAGTCACTAGCAACAATCCTTCTATGTATAAAATCATCGCAGGTGATACATGTGAAACTTTGTTTGACATCGAACTCTACGTGGCTAAAGTTACAAGCGGTTCATCAACCACGTGGTCCCGCTACAAAAGTTTTATTGTTCAAACAGATGGTGAATTTGAAACCCGTTGAAGGTCAACCGATGTTGGCATATATTAATTCATTTTATGGAATTATTGAAAAATTGGTTTCAATTGATGTGGTAATCCCTGAAGATTTACTGGCTATAATTTTGCTGTCGAATTTACCAAAAAGGTTTGAAAACTTTGTGGTAGCTATTGAAACCACAGAAACTTTACCGGATTTGGCTGCTTTGCGAACAAAATTATTAGAAGAAGACTACAGGCGCTGTGAAAATTCTTCAGGTGAATTAAAAGCTGAGCACGCGTTTTCAGCACAGAATAAAACACAGTCTAAATATGAAAATAAAAAAAGTATAAATGTTTTACTTGTCATAAAATGGGTCATTTTGCCAGAGAGTGTCCCCATAAAAAGAAAAACAATAAAATAGCAAAAAACGGTGATTTTGCTAACACAAATACACAAACAACTTCATTTTCAATTTTTTGTGGTGCTGTAAACGATTGTTTGAGTAAAGAGAAATGGTGCTTAGATAGCGGAGCGACATCGCATCTTGGATGCAACAAAAAAAATTTTATTGAAATGAAAGCACACAAAGAAAAAATTATATTAGCTGATAACAATGTGTTAACATCTGTTGGTATAGGAACAGTTGGTTTAAAAACTGAAAGTAGCGAAATTTATTTAAAGAATACTTTGTTTGTACCGAATTTAAAGGAAATTTTTTTTCCATCAGTAGAGCTACTGAGAGTAATCACATTGTTGAATTTAATGGTGACAAAGCGGTTATTAAAGATTTAAATAGTAATATTTATTTGGCTGCAGAAAAACGTCAAAATTTATTCGTTGTATTTCCAAAAAATAATTTTTTGGGTGCGAGTGTAAATAAAGGTAGTAATGATAACACATACGTTAAATGGCACGAGCGGTTCGGACATCTAAATAACAACAGTTTAAGCCAGATGGTAAAAAATAATATGGTGATTAATATTGATGTTGGTGAAATTACGGATTCGATTAATTGTGCAACTTGTTTAAAGGGTAAGATATGCACTCAACCCTTTAATAAGTATTTTAATATTTTTAGTGAAAATATTTTGGATTTAATCCATTCTGATGTATGTGGCCCGATGCGGGTATCATCAATTGGTGGAGCTAATTACTTCGTAACGTTTATTGATGATAGATCGAGAAAAATTGCCGTAACATTTATTAAACGCAAGAATGAATTTTTTCAAGCGTTTAAAGTTTTTAAATCACAGGTCGAGCGAGAAACATCTAGACAGATAAAAATTTTTAGAAGTGATAATGGCGGAGAGTATGTGGTTCCGTATACGCCGCAACAGAATGGCGTGGCGGAGAGAGCCAATAGAACACTTGTTGAGATGGCAAGGTGCTTGTTAATTGGTTCTGGGCTTGGTGAAGAATTGTGGGCTGAGGCCATAAACACTGCTGTTTACCTGAGGAACAGATCACCGACAAAATTGTTGAAGAATATGACGCCATATGAAGTTTGGAACGGGAAAAAACCAAATGTTGGTCACCTTAAAATTTTTGGTTCTAAAGCAATTGCACTCGAGAAGAAACCTGGCCGTTCAATATTTGCACCTAAGGGGAAGGAATTTATAATGGTTGGATATTCGTCAGATTCGAAAGCATATCGCTTGATGGACCCTGAAACTAAAATTATAATAAAAAGTCGTGATGCTGTTTTTATGGAAAATGTAAGTTATTCTAACACATGTAATGAAAATGATTTTATAATTGTAGATACTGAACTCTTGGGAGAGGAACAAACAGAAACAATTGAAAATGGTAGTTTTACTGATAATGAAGTTGCCAATCAAGATAATAATTTAGTATTGGAAAACGAAGAACAACAACAGATTCGTTTTGGCCCTGGTAGACCGAAGATTATAAGAACTGGTCAGCGTGGTAGACCACGAAAACAAAAAAATGAAATTAATGCTGTTGGCCCTGCCAGTGATTTAGGCCTGAATTAATAAATCACACTTAAGTGAATACTTAAGTAAATACTTGAATAAGTTTGCGATTATTTTTCGTATTAATAAAGCACAGTTATATTGTAGAATTTTTGTTCAGTTTTGTTGGTAGTATTGACATAATTTTAAATTGAAATGTTGGTAATATGATTTTTCTATTTATGTTGATAACATTAATCTAAAAAATAATCCGTCATAACCGAAACAAATTGACAGCAGAAGTGATTAAATTATTTCAGATAAAAAATATATTTTTTTAAAAATTTAATTTAGACAAATATTTTTATTTTTTTTTTATTTGACAATTATTTATAACTATTTGATAATTATTTAATTTGACAATTTACAGGTGTCAAATTTTATTATTTAAAGCTGACAATACTGCCAATGAAATTTAAGAGGCTCTTAAGTGTGCTATGATTACTTAAATGGCTCTTAAGTGGCTCTTAAGTATTGTTTATAAATACGAAATCATACACTTAAGTCCAACTAAATTCAAGTGTGATTTATTTATTCGGCCCTTAGACCCAACTTCTAAAATTGAATCAGTAGACCCAACTTCTGTAATTGAAGCTCTTTCTAGACCAGATGCTAGGAAGTGGAAAACTTCAATGGAAGACGAGTATAATTCGTTGATTGCAAATAATACCTGGGAGCTAGTTAATTTGCCTGAAGGGTGTCGTGCTATCGGATGCCGATGGGTTTTTCATATAAAACATAAAGCGGATGGTAGTGTCGAACGTTATAAATCCCGTTTGGTAGCTAAGGGATGTGCGCAAAAATTTGGAAATAATTATAATGAAACGTTCTCCCCAGTTGTTCGTTATTCAACAATAAGATTGGTGTTAGCAATTACTGATGAATATAATCTACATTTACATCAAATGGATGTTGTGTCGGCATACTTACATGGTGAATTAAGCGAGACTGTTTACATGGTTCAATATTAACGTAAATCTGTCAATACCTTTTGTATTTTTTCTTTCTTTTTTTTTGGGGTATTGCAAAATAATTTTTTCTATAATTGTTCTGTTCCAATAAAGATCTCATACTGTTTCGAACTTAAAACTTTTTCTTAATTTTTATCTAACAGTTTTTTGTTTTTTTTTCGTTATTTTGTTGCGAAATACGAACAAAAACAGAAAACTCAAATATTTCAGATACTTTCTTCTTATTTTTTCGTTATTTTGTAGCGGAATATGGACAAAACCTAAAAACTCAAATATTTCAAACACTTTGACGTTTTTTTTCGTTATTTTGTTGCGAAATATGGATTAAAACATAAAACTCAAATATTTCAGATTCCTTTGGTTTTTTTCGATATTTAATTGCGAAATATGGACAAAAACAGAAAATTCAAATATTTCAGATAGCTTTTTGTTTTTTTCGTTATTTTGTTGCGAAATACGAACAAAAACAGAAAACTCAAATATTTCAGATACTTTCGTGTTATTTTTTCGTTATTTTGTAGCGGAATATGGACAAAAAATAAAAAATCAAATATTTCACACACTTTGTCCTTTTTTTTCGTTATTTTGTTGCGAAATATGGACAACAACAATAAACTGAAATATATCAGATAGTTTTTTTTTTTTTTTCGTTATTATGTTGCGAAATATGGACAAAAACAGAAAACTCAAATATTTCAGATACTTTCTTGTTATTTTTTCGTTATTTTGTTGCGAAATATGGACAAAAACAGAAAGCTCTATTATTTCAGATACTTTTTTGTTATTTTTTCATTATTTTGTTGCGAAATACGAACAAAAACAGAAAACTCAAATATGTCAGATAGTTTTTTGTTTTTTTTTTCGTTATTTTGTTGCGAAATACGAACAAAAACAGAAAACTCTAATATTTCAAATTCTTTTTGTTATTTTTTCGTTATTTTTTAGCGGAATATGGACAAAAACAGAAAACTGAAATATTTCAGATAATTTTTTATGTTTTTTTCGTTATTATGTTGCGAAATATGGAGAAAAATAGAAAACTCAAATATTTCAGATCCTTTCTTGTTATTTTTTCGTTATTTTGTTGCGAAATATGGACAAAAACAGAAAACTCAAATATTTCAGATTCTTTTTGTTTTTTTTCGATATTTAATTGCGAAATATGGACAAAAACAGAAAACTCAAATATTTCAGATTGTGTTTTGTTTTTTTCGTTATTTTGTTGCGAAATATGGACAAAACCAGAAAGCTCAAATATTTCAGAAACATTTATGTTTTTTTTCGTTATTTTTTTGCGAACTATTGACAAAAAATGAAAACTCAAATATTTCAGATACTTTTTCGTTTTTTTTTCGTTATTTTGTTGCGAAATATGGACAAAAACTGAAAACTCAAATATTTCAAACTCTTTTTGTTTTTTTCGATATTTAGTTGCGCAATATGGACAAAAACAGAAAACTGAAATATTTCAGATAGGTTTTTGTTTTTTTTTTCGTTAATATGTTGCGAAATATGGACAAAAACAGAAAACTCAAATATTTCAGATACTTTTTTGTTATTTTTTCATTATTTTGTTGCGAAATATGGACAAAAATGAAAACTCAAATATTTCAGATACTTTGTCGTTTTTTCGTTATTTTGTTGCGAAATATGGACAAAAACAGAAAACTCAAATATTTCAGATTCTTTTTGTTTTTTTTTCGATATTTAGTTGCGAAATATGGACAAAAACAGAAAATTCAAATATTCCAGGTAGTTTTTTGTTTTTTTTCGTTATTTTGTGGCGAAATACGAACAAAAACAGAAAACTCAAATATTTCAGATACTTTGTTGTTATTTTTTCGTTATTTTGTTGCGAAATATGGAGAAAAACAGAAAACTCAAATATTTCAGATTGTGTTTTTTTTTTTTTGTTATTTTGTTGCGAAATATGTGCAAAAAAGAGAAAACTAAAATATTTCAGATACTTTTTTGTTATTTTTTCATTATTTTGTTGCGAAATATGGACAAAAATGAAAACTCAAATATTTCAGATACTTTGTCGTTTTTTTTCGTTATTTTGTTGCGAAATATGGACAAAAACAGAAAACTCAAATATTTCAGATTCTTTTTGTTTTTTTCGATATTTAGTTGCGAAATATGGACAAAAACAGACAATTCAAATATTTCAGATAGTTTTTTGTTTTTTTTTCGTTATTTTGTTGCGAAATACGAACAAAAACAGAAAACTCTAATATTTCAAATTCTTTTTGTTATTTTTTCGTTATTTTTTAGCGGAATATGGACAAAAACAGAAAACTGATATATTTCAGATAATTTTTTATGTTTTTTTCGTTAGTTTGTTGCGAAATATGCACAAAAACAGAAAACTCAAATATTTCAGATTCTTTTTGTTTTTTTCGATATTTAATTGCAAAATATGGACAAAAACAGAAAACTCAAATATTTCAGATACTTTTATGTTATTTTTTCATTATTTTGTTGCGAAATATGGACAAAAATGAAAACTCAAATATTTTAGATACTTTGTCGTTTTTTCGTTATTTTGTTGCGAAATGTGGACAAAAACAGAAAACTCAAATATTTCAGATTCTTTTTGTTTTTTTCGATATTTAGTTGCGAAATATGGACAAAAACAGAAAATTCAAATATTTCAGGTAGTTTTTTGTTTTTTTCGTTATTTTGTTGCGAAATACGAACAAAAACAGAAAACTCAAATATTTCAGATACTTTGTTGTTATTTTTTCGTTATTTTGTTGCGAAATATGGACAAAAACAGAAAACTCAAATATTTCAGATTCTTTTTGTTTTTGTCAATATTTAGTTGCGAAATATGGACAAAAACAGAAAATTCAAATATTTCAGATAGTTTTTTGTTTTTTTTTTCGTTATTTTGTTGCGAAATACGAACAAAAACAGAAAACTCTAATATTTCAAATTCTTTTAGTTATTTTTTCGTCATTTTTTAGCGGAATATGGACAAAAACAGAAAACTGATATATTTCAGATAATTTTTTATGTTTTTTTCGTTATTTTGTTGCGAAATATGCACAAAAACAGAAAACTCTAATATTTCAAACTCTTTTTGTTTTTTTCGATATTTAATTGCAAAATATGGACAAAAACAGAAAACTCAAATATTTCAGATACTTTTTTGTTATTTTTTCATTATTTTGTTGCGAAATATGGACAAAAATGAAAACTCAAATATTTCAGATACTTTGTTGTTTTTTTTCGTTATTTTGTTGCGAAATATGGACAAAAACAGAAAACTCAAATATTTCAGATTCTTTTTGTTTTTTTCGATATTTAGTTGCGAAATATGGACAAAAAAAGACAATTCAAATATTTCAGATAGTTTTTTGTTATTTTTTCGTTATTTTGTTGCGAAATATGGACAAAAACAGAAAACTCAAATATTTCAGATTCTTTTTGTTTTTTTCGATATTTAATTGCGAAATATGGACAAAAACAGAAAACTCAAATATTTCAGATTGTGTTTTGTTTTTTTCGTTATTTTGTTGCGAAATATGGACAAAACCAGAAAGCTTAAATATTTCAGATACATTTATGTTTTTTTTCGTTATTTTTTTGCGAACTATTGACAAAAAATGAAAACTCAAATATTTCAGATACTTTTTCGTTTTCTTTTTCGTTATTTTGTTGCGAAATATGGACAAAAACTGAAAACTCAAATATTTCAAACTCTTTTTGTTTTTTTCGATATTTAGTTGCGAAATATGGACAAAAACAGAAAACTGAAATATTTCAGATAGTTTTTTGTTTTTTTTCGTTATTATGTTGCGAAATATGGACAAAAATGAAAACTCAAATATTTCAGATACTTTGTCGTTTTTTTTCGTTATTTTGTTGCGAAATATGGACAAAAACAGAAAACTCAAATATTTCAGATTCTTTTTGTTTCTTTCGATATTTAGTTGCGAATATGGACAAAAACAGAAAATTCAAATATTTCAGGCAGTTTTTGGTTTTTTTTTCGTTATTTTGTTGCGAAATATGGACAAAAACAAATATTTCATATACTTTTTTGTTTTTTTGTTTTTTTTCGTTATGTTGTTGCGAAATATGGACAAAAACAGAAAACTCAAATATTTCAGATTGTGTTTTGTTTTTTTTTGTTATTTTGTTGCGAAATATGGACAAAAACAGAAAACTCAAATATTTCAGATTCTTTTTGTTTTTTTCGATATTTAGTTGCGAAATATGGACAAAAACAGAAAATGCAAATATTTCAGGTAGGTTTTTGTTTTTTTCGTTATTTTGTTGCGAAATACGAACAAAAACAGAAAACTCAAATATTTCAGATACTTTCTTGTTATTTTTTCGGTATTTTGTAGCGGAATATGGACAAAAAGATAGTTTTTTGTTTTTTTATCGTTATTATGTTGCGAAATACGAACAAAAACAAAAAACTCAAATATTTCAGATACTTTCTTGTTATTTTTTTGTTATTTTGTTGCGAAATATGGACAAAAACAGAAAACTCAAATATTTCAGATTCTTTTTCTTTTTTTTCGATATTTAATTGCGAAATATGGACAAAAACAGAAAACTCAAATATTTCAGATTGTGTTTGTTTTTTTTTTTGTTATTTTGTTGCGAAATATGGACAACAACAGAAAACTCAAATATTTCAAATACTTTTTTGTTATTTTTTCATTATTTTGTTGCGATATAAGGACAAAAAATGAAAACTTAAATATTTCAGATAGTATTTTGTTTTTTTTCGTTATTTTGTTGCGAAATATGGGCAAAAACAGAAAACTCAAATATTTCACATTCCTTTTGTTTTTTTCGATATTTAATTGCGAAATATGGACAAAAACAGACAATTCAAATATTTCAGATAGTTTTTTGTTTTTTTTTCGTTATTTTGTTGCGAAATATAGGCAAAAACAGAAAACTCAAATATTTCACATTCTTTTTGTTTTTTTCAATATTTAATTGCGAAATATGGACAAAAACAGACAATTCAAATATTTCAGATAGTTTTTTGTTTTTTTTCGTTATTTTGTTGCGAAATATGGACAAAAACAGAAAACTCAAATATTTCAGATTCTTTTTGTTTTTTTTCGATATTTAGTTGCGAAATATGGACAAAAACAGAAAACGGTAATATTACAGATAGTTTTTTGTTTTTTTTTGTTATTATGTTGCGAAATATGGACAAAAACAGAAAACTCAAATATTTCAGATACTTAATTGTTATTTTTTCGTTATTTTGTTGCGAAATATGGACAAAAACAGAAAACTCAAATATTTCAGATTGTGTTTTGTTTTTTTCGTTATTTTGTTGCGAAATATGGACAAAACCAGAAAGCTTATATATTTCAGGTACATTTATGTTTTTTTTCGTTATTTTTTTGCGAACTATTGACAAAAAATGAAAACTCAAATATTTCAGATACTTTTTCGTTTTCTTTTTCGTTATTTTGTTGCGAAATATGGACAAAAACTGAAAACTCAAATAATTCAAACTCTTTTTGTTTTTTTCGATATTTAGTTGCGAAATATGGACAAAAACAGAAAACTGAAATATTTCAGATAGTTTTTGTTTTTTTTTCGTTATTATGTTGCGAAATATGGACAAAAACAGAAAACTCAAATATTTCAGATACTTTTTTGTTATTTTTTCATTATTTTGTTGCGAAATATGGACAAAAATGAAAACTCAAATATTTCAGATACTTTGTCGTTTTTTTTCGTTATTTTGTTGCGAAATATGGACAAAAACAGAAAACTCAAATATTTCAGATTCTTTTTGTTTTTTTCTATATTTAGTTGCGAAATATGGACAAAAACAGAAAATTCAAATATTTCAGGTAGTTTTTTGTTTTTTTTTCGTTATTCTGTTGCGAAATACGAACAAAAACAGAAAACTCAAATATTTCAGATTCTTTTTGTTTTTTTTCGATATTTAGTTGCAAAATATGGACAAAAACAGAAATCTCAAATATTTCAGATTGTGTTTTGTTTTTTTTTGTTATTTTGTTGCGAAATATGGACAAAAAAGAGAAAACTCAAATATTTCAGATACTTTTTTGTTATTTTTTCATTATTTTGTTGCGAAATATGGACAAAAATGAAAACTCAAATATTTCAGATACTTTGTCGTTTTTTTCGTTATTTTGTTGCGAAATATGGACAAAAACAGAAAACTCAAATATTTCAGATTCTTTTTGTTTTTTTCGATATTTAGTTGCGAAATATGGACAAAAACAGAAAATGCAAATATTTCAGGTAGTTTTTTGTTTTTTTCGTTATTTTGTTGCGAAATACGAACAAAAACAGAAAACTCAAATATTTCAGATACTTTCTTGTTATTTTTTCGGTATTTTGTAGCGGAATATGGACAAAAAGATAGTTTTTTGTTTTTTTATCGTTATTATGTTGCGAAATACGAACAAAAACAAAAAACTCAAATATTTCAGATACTTTCTTGTTATTTTTTCGTTATTTTGTTGCGAAATATGGACAAAAACAGAAAACTCAAATATTTCAGATTCTTTTTCTTTTTTTTCGATATTTAATTGCGAAATATGGACAAAAACAGAAAACTCAAATATTTCAGATTATGTTTGTTTTTTTTCGTTATTTTGTTGCGAAATATGGACAAAACCAGAAAGCTCAAATATTTCAGATACATTTATGTTTTTTTTCGTTATTTTTTTGCGAACTATTGACAAAAAATGAAAACTCAAATATTTCAGATACTTTTTGGTTTTTTTTCGTTATTTTGTTGCGAAATATGGACAAAAACTGAAAACTCAAATTTTCAAACTCTTTTTGTTTTTTTCGATATTTAGTTGCGAAATATGGACAAAAACAGAAAACTGAAATATTTCAGATAGTTTTTTGTTTTTTTTTTCGTTATTATGTTGCGAAATATGGACAAAAACAGAAAACTCAAATATTTCAGATACTTAATTGTTATTTTTTCGTTATTTTGTTGCGAAATATGGACAAAAACAGAAAACTCAAATAATTCAGATTGTGTTTTGTTTTTTTTTTGTTATTTTGTTGCGAAATATGGACAAAAAAAAGAAAACTCAAATATTTCAGATACTTTTTTGTTATTTTTTCATTATTTTGTTGCGAAATATGGACAAAAACAGAAAATTCAAATATTTCAGGTAGTTTTTTGTTTTTTTTTCGTTATTTTGTTGCGAAATACGAACAAAAACAGAAAACTCAAATATTTCAGACACATTGTCGTTTTTTTTCGTTATTTTGTTGCCAAATATGGATTAAAACAGAAAACTCAAATATTTCAGATTCTTTTTGTTTTTTTCGATATTTAATTGCGAAATATGGACAAAAACAGAAAACTGAAATATTTCAGATAATTTTTTGTTTTTTTTTCGTTATTATGTTGCGAAATATAGACAAAAATACAAAACTCAAATATTTCAGACACTTTTTTGTTATTTTTTCGTTATTTTGTTGCGAAATATTAACAAAAAATTAAAACTCAAATATTTCAGATACTTTGTCATTTTTTTTTCGTTATTTTGTTGCGAGATATGGACAAAACCAGAAAACTCAAGTATTTCAAATTCTTTTTGTTTTTTTCGATATTTAGTGGCGAAATATGGACAAAAACAGAAAACTCAATTATTTCAGATACTTTCTTGTTATTTTTTCGTTATTTTGTTGCGGAATATGGACAAAAACAGAAGACTCAAATATTTCAAATTCTTTTTGTTTTTTTCGATATTTAGTTGCGAAATATGGATAAAAACAGAAAACTTAAATATTTCAGATAATTTTTTGTTTTTTTTCGTTATTATGTTGCGAAATATGGATAAAAACATAAAACTCAATTATTTCAGATACTTTCTTGTTATTTTTTCGTTATTTTGTTGCGAAATATTAACAAAAAATTAAAACTCAAATATTTCAGATACTTTGTCGTTTTTTTCGTTATTTTGTTGCGAAATATGGACAAAACCAGAAAACTCAAGTATTTCAAATTCTTTTTGTTTTTTTCGATATTTAGTTGCGAAATATGGACAAAAACAGAAAACTCAATTATTTCAGATACTTTCTTGTTATTTTTTCGTTATTTTGTTGCGGAATATGGACAAAAACAGAAGACTCAAATATTTCAAATTCTTTTTGTTTTTTTCGATATTTAGTTGCGAAATATGGATAAAAACAGAAAACTTAAATATTTCAGATAATTTTTTGTTTTTTTTTCGTTATTATGTTGCGAAATATGGATAAAAACATAAAACTCAATTATTTCAGATACTTTCTTGTTATTTTTTCGTTATTTTGTTGCGGAATATGGACAAAAAATAAAAACTCAAATATTTCAGACACTTTGTCGTTTTTTTTGTTATTTTGTTGCGAAATATGGACAAGAACAGAAAAATCAAATATTTGAGATAGTTTTTGTGTTTTTTCGTTATTTTGTTTCGAAGTATGGACAAAATCAGAAAAATCAAATTTTTCAGATACTTTTTTGTTTTTTTTTTCGTTATTTTGTTGCGAAATGTGGGGAAAAACAGAAAACTCAAATAATTCAGATTCTTTTTTTTTTTTTCGATATTTAATTGCGAAATATGGACAAAAACAGAAAACTCAAATATTTCAGATAGTTTTTTGTGTTTTTTCGTTATTTTGTTGCGAAATATGAACAAAAACAGAAAACTCGAATATTTCAGTTACTTTTTTGTTATTTTTTCATTATTTTGTTGCGAAATATGGACAAAAAATGAAAACTCAAATATTTCAGATACTTTTTTGTTTTTTTTTTCGTTATTTTGTTGCGAAATATGGACAAAAACAGAAAACTCAAATATTTCAGATAGTTTTTTGTTTTTTTTTCGTTATTTTGTTGCGAAATACGAACAAAAACAGAAAACTCAAATATTTCAGATACTTTCTTGTTATTTTTTCGTTTTTTTGTAGCGAAATATGGACAAAAAATAAAAACTCAAATATTTCAGACACTTTGTCGTTTTTTTTCGTTATTTTGTTGCCAAATATTGACTAAAACAGAAAACACAAATATTTCAGATTCTTTTTGTTTTTTTCGATATTTAATTGCGAAATATGGACAAAAACTGAAAACTCAAATATTTCAGATAGTTTTTTGTTTTTTTCGTTATTTTGTTGCGAAATATTAACAAAAAATTAAAACTCAAATATTTGAGATACTTTGTCGTTTTTTTTCGTTATTTTATTGCGAAATATGGACAAAAACAGAAAACTCAAATATTTCAAATTCTTTTTGGTTTTTTCATTATTTAGTTGCGAAATATGGACAAAAACAGAAAACTGAAATATTTCAGATAGTATTTTGGTTTTTTTTCGTTATTTTGTTGCGAAATACGGACAAAAACAGAAAACTCAATTATTTCAGATACTTTCTTGTTATTTTTTCGTTATTTTGTTGCGGAATATGGACAAAAAATAAAAACTCAAATATTTCAGACACTTTGTCGTTTTTTTTTCGTTATTTTGTTGCGAAATATGGACAAAAACAGAAAAATCAAATATTTCAGATACTTTTTTGTTTTTTTTTCGTAATTTTGTTGCGAAATATGGACAAAAACAGAAAACTGAAATATTTCAGATAGTATTTTGTATTTTTTCCGTTATTTTAATGCGAAATACGGACAAAAAATGAAAACTCAAATATTTCAAATTCTTTTTGTTTTTTTCGATATTTAGTTGCGAAATATGGACAAAAAAAGAAAACTGAAATATTTCAGATAGTATTTTGTTTTTTTTTTCGTTATTTTGTTGCGAAATACGGACAAAAACAGAAAACTCAATTATTTCAGATACTTTCTTGGTATTTTTTCGTTATTTTGTTGCGGAATATGGACAAAAAATAAAAACTCAAATATTTCAGACACTTTGTCGTTTTTTTCCGTTATTTTGTTGCGAAATATGGACAAAAACAGAAAACTCAAATATTTCAAACTCTTTTTGTTTTTTTCGATATTTAGTTGCGAACTATGGACAAAATAAGAAAACTGAAATATTTCAGATAATTTTTTGTTTTTTTTTTGTTATTATGTTGCGAAATATGGACAAAAATAGAAAACTCAAATATTTCAGACACTTTCTTGTTATTTTGTCGTTATTTTGTTGCGAAATATAGACCAAAACAGAAAACTTAAATATTTCAGAGAATTAGTTGCTTTTTTCCGTTATATTGTTACAAAATATGGACAAAACCAGAAAACTCAAATATTTCATATCCTCTTTTTTTCGTTATTTTGTTGCAAAATATGGACAAAAAATGAAAACTAAAATATTTCAGATACTTTGTCGTTTTTTTTTGATAGTTAGTTGCGAAATATGGACAAAAACAGAAAGCACAAATATTTCAGATACTTTTTCGTTTTTTTTTCATTATTGTGTTGAGAAATATGTACAAAAGCAGAAAACTGAAATATTTCAGATAATTTTTTGTTTTTTTTCCGGTACATTATTGCGAAATATGGACAAAAAAAAAACTCAAATATTTCAGATATTTTTTTGTTTTTGTTTTCGTTATTTTGTTCAGAAATATGGACAAAAACAGAAAACTAAAATATTTCAGATACTTTTTTGTTTGTTTTCATTATTTTGTTGCGAAATATGGGCAAAAAATGAAAACTAAATTATTTCAGATACTTTTATGTTTTTTTCGTTAATTTGTTGCGAAATATGGACAAATAATGAAAACTCAAATATTTCAGATACTTTTTCCTTTCTTTTCGTTTATTTGTTGCATAATATGGACAAAAACAGAAACCTCAAATATTTCAGATATGTGCTTGTTATTTTTTCGTTATTTTGTTGCGAAATATGGACAAAAAATTCAAACTCCAATATTTCAGAAACTTTTTTGTTTTTTTTTCGTTATTTTGTTGCAAAATATGGACAAAAACAGAAAAGTCAAATATTTCAGATACTTTCTTGTTATTTTTTCGTTATTTTGTTGCGAAATATAGACCAAAAAAGAAAACTCAAATATTTCAGATACTTTTTTGTTTGTTTTTTTCCTTATTTTGTTGAGAAATATGGACAAAAGTAGAAAAGTCAAATATTTCAGATACTTTTTCCTTTCTTTTCGATATTTTGTTGCGAAATTTGGACAAAAACAGAAAACTAAATTATTTCAGATACTTTTATATTTTTTTCGTTAATTTGTTGCGAAATATGGACAAATAATGAAAACTCAAATATTTCAGATACTTTTTCCTTTCTTTTCGTTTATTTGTTACATAATATGGACAAAAACAGAATCCTCAAATATTTCAGATACTTGCTTGTTATTTTTTCGTTATTTTGTTGAGAAATATGGACAAAAAATGCAAACTCCAATATTTCAGATACTTTTTGTTTTTTTTTCGTTATTTTGTTGCAAAATATGGATCAAAACAGAAAAGTCAAATATTTCATATACTTTCTTGTTATTTTTTCGTTATTTTGTTGCGAAATATGGAGAAAAAAAGAAAACTCAAATATTTCAGAAACTTTGTCGTTTTTTTCGTTATTTTTTTGCGAAATATGGACAAAAACAGAAAACTAAATTATTTCAGATACTTTCATGTTATTTTTTCGTTATTTTGTTGCGAAATATGGACAAAAACAAAAAACTAAAATATTTCAGATACTTTTTTGTTTGTTTTTTTCCTTATTTGGTTGAGAAATATGGACAAAAGTAGAAAAATCAAATATTTCAGATACTTTTTTTTTAATTTTTTTATATTTAGTTGCGGAATATGGACAAAAAATGCAAACTAAAATATTTCAGAAACTTTTTCGTTTTTTTTCGTTATTTTGTTGCGAAATATGGCAAAAACAGAAAACTCAAATATTTCAGATACTTTCTTGTTATTTTTTTGTTATTTAGTTGCGAATTATGGACAAAAAATGCAAACTCAAATATTTCAGATACTTTCTCGTTTTTTTTCCTTATTTTGTTGCGAAATATGGACAAAAATAGAAAACTCAAATATTTCAGATACCTTTTTCGTTATTTTGTTGCGAAATATGGACAAAAACAGAAAACTCAAATATTTCAGATACCTTTTTCGTTATTTTGTTGCGAAATATGGACAAAAACAGAAAACTCAAATATTTCAGATAATTTCTTGTTAGTTTTTCGTTTTTTGTTGCGAAATATGGACAAAAACAGAAAACTAAATTATTTCAGATACTTTTTTGTTTGTTTTTTTCTTATTTTGTTGAGAAATATGGACAAAAGCAGAAAACTCAAATATTTGAGACACTTTTTTGTTTATTTTTTCGTTATATTATTGCGAAATATTGAGAAAGTAAGAAAACTCAAATATTTCATATATTTTTTTGTTTTTTTTTCGTTATTTTGTTGGGAAATATGGACAAAAACAGAAAACTCGAATATTTCAGAGAATTTGTTTTTTTTCCGTTATTTTGTTGCGAAATATGTACAAAACCAGAAAACTCAAATATTTCAAATACTTTTTTTTCGTTATTTTGTTGCGAAATACGGACAAAAACAGAAAGCTCAAATATTTCAGCTACTTTTTTGTTTTTTTCGTTAATATGTTGCGAAATATGGGCAAAGAATGAAAACTCAAATATTTCACATACTTTTTCCTTTTTTTCGTTATTTTGTTCCGAAATATGGACAAAAACAGAAAACTCAAATATTTCCAATAATTTTTTTCCTTATTTCATTGCGAAATATGGACAAAAACAGAAAGTTCAAATATTTCAGATACTTTTACGTTTTTTTTTTCTTTTTGTTTTTCCGATATTTAGTTGCTAAATATGGACAAAAACAGAAAACTCAAATATTTCAGATACTTTGGACAAAAACAAAAAACTGAAATATTTCAGATATTTCAGATAAACCTCAAATATTTCAGATACTTTGTCGTTTTTCTTTCGTTATTTTGTTGCGAAATATGGATTAAAACGGCAAACTCAAATATTTCAGAATCTTTTTGTTTTTTTCGATATTTAGTTACGAAATATGGACAAAAACAGAAAACGCAAATATTTCAGATTCTTTTTGTTGTTTTTTTGATATTTAGTTGCGGAATATTGACAAAAATAGAAAACGCAAATATTTCAGATAGTTTTTTGTTTTTTTTTCGTTATTTCATTGCCAAATATGGTCAAAACCAGAAAACTCATATATTTCAGATACTTGCTTGTTATTTTTTCGTTATTTTGTTGCGAAATATGGAGAAAAAACGCAAACTCAAATATTGCAGATACTTTGTCGTTTTTTTTCGTTATTTTGTTTTGAAATATGGACAAAGACAGAAAAGTCAAATATTTCAGATACTTCTTGTTATTTTCTCGTTATTTTGTTGGGAAATATGGACAAACACAGAAAACTCAAATATTTCAGAGAATTTGTTGTTTTTTTCCGTTAATTTGTTGCGAAATATGGACAAAAACAGAAAACTCAAATATTTCAGATACTTTTTTGATTTTTTTCGTTATTTTGTTGCGAAATATGGACAAAAACAGAAAACTCAAATATTTCAGATACCTTTGTCGTTATTTTGTTGCGAAATATGGCAAAAACAGAAAACTCAAATATTTCAGATACTTTCTTGTTATTTTTTTGTTATTTAGTTGCGAATTATGGACAAAAAATGCAAACTCAAATATTTCAGATACTTTCTCGTTTTTTTTCCTTATTTTGTTGCGAAATATAGACAAAAATAAAAAACTCAAATATTTCAGATACCTTTTTCGTTATTTTGTTGCGAAATATGGACAAAAACAGAAAACTCAAATATTTCAGATACCTTTTTCGTTATTTTGTTGCGAAATATGGACAAAAACAGAAAACTAAATTATTTCACATACTTTTTTGTTTGTTTTTTTCTTATTTTGTTGAGAAATATGGACAAAAGCAGAAAACTCAAATATTTGAGACACTTTTTTGTTTATTTTTTCGTTATATTATTGCGAAATATTGAGAAAGTAAGAAAACTCAAATATTTCATATATTTTTTTGTTTTTTTTTTGTTATTTTGTTGGGAAATATGGACAAAAACAGAAAACGCAAATATTTCAGATTCTTTTTGTTGTTTTTTTGATATTTAGTTGCGGAATATTGACAAAAATAGAAAACGCAAATATTTCAGATAGTTTTTTGTTTTTTTTTCGTTATTTCATTGCCAAATATGGACAAAAACAGAAAACTCAAATATTTCAGATACTTGCTTGTTATTTTTTCGTTATTTTGTTGCGAAATATGGAGAAAAAACGCAAACTCAAATATTGCAGATACTTTGTCGTTTTTTTTCGTTATTTTGTTGCGAAATATAGGCAAAAACAGAAAACTCAAATATTTCACATTCTTTTTGTTTTTTTCAATATTTAATTGCGAAATATGGACAAAAACAGACAATTCAAATATTTCAGATAGTTTTTTGTTTTTTTTCGTTATTTTGTTGCGAAATATGGACAAAAACAGAAAACTCAAATATTTCAGATTCTTTTTGTTTTTTTTCGATATTTAGTTGCGAAATATGGACAAAAACAGAAAACGGTAATATTACAGATAGTTTTTTGTTTTTTTTTGTTATTATGTTGCGAAATATGGACAAAAACAGAAAACTCAAATATTTCAGATACTTAATTGTTATTTTTTCGTTATTTTGTTGCGAAATATGGACAAAAACAGAAAACTCAAATATTTCAGATTGTGTTTTGTTTTTTTCGTTATTTTGTTGCGAAATATGGACAAAACCAGAAAGCTTATATATTTCAGGTACATTTATGTTTTTTTTCGTTATTTTTTTGCGAACTATTGACAAAAAATGAAAACTCAAATATTT
Organism: Empis livida; assembly: GCA_963932195.1. Lineage (NCBI taxonomy): Eukaryota > Metazoa > Arthropoda > Insecta > Diptera > Empididae > Empis > Empis livida. The sequence goes on along the minus strand of OZ010646.1, from coordinate 25,606,962 downwards.
CAGATACTTTTTCGTTTTCTTTTTCGTTATTTTGTTGCGAAATATGGACAAAAACTGAAAACTCAAATAATTCAAACTCTTTTTGTTTTTTTCGATATTTAGTTGCGAAATATGGACAAAAACAGAAAACTGAAATATTTCAGATAGTTTTTGTTTTTTTTTCGTTATTATGTTGCGAAATATGGACAAAAACAGAAAACTCAAATTTTTCAGATACTTTTTTGTTATTTTTTCATTATTTTGTTGCGAAATATGGACAAAAATGAAAACTCAAATATTTCAGATACTTTGTCGTTTTTTTTCGTTATTTTGTTGCGAAATATGGACAAAAACAGAAAACTCAAATATTTCAGATTCTTTTTGTTTTTTTCTATATTTAGTTGCGAAATATGGACAAAAACAGAAAATTCAAATATTTCAGGTAGTTTTTTGTTTTTTTTTCGTTATTCTGTTGCGAAATACGAACAAAAACAGAAAACTCAAATATTTCAGATTCTTTTTGTTTTTTTTCGATATTTAGTTGCAAAATATGGACAAAAACAGAAATCTCAAATATTTCAGATTGTGTTTTGTTTTTTTTTGTTATTTTGTTGCGAAATATGGACAAAAAAGAGAAAACTCAAATATTTCAGATACTTTTTTGTTATTTTTTCATTATTTTGTTGCGAAATATGGACAAAAATGAAAACTCAAATATTTCAGATACTTTGTCGTTTTTTTCGTTATTTTGTTGCGAAATATGGACAAAAACAGAAAACTCAAATATTTCAGATTCTTTTTGTTTTTTTCGATATTTAGTTGCGAAATATGGACAAAAACAGAAAATGCAAATATTTCAGGTAGTTTTTTGTTTTTTTCGTTATTTTGTTGCGAAATACGAACAAAAACAGAAAACTCAAATATTTCAGATACTTTCTTGTTATTTTTTCGGTATTTTGTAGCGGAATATGGACAAAAAGATAGTTTTTTGTTTTTTTATCGTTATTATGTTGCGAAATACGAACAAAAACAAAAAACTCAAATATTTCAGATACTTTCTTGTTATTTTTTCGTTATTTTGTTGCGAAATATGGACAAAAACAGAAAACTCAAATATTTCAGATTCTTTTTCTTTTTTTTCGATATTTAATTGCGAAATATGGACAAAAACAGAAAACTCAAATATTTCAGATTATGTTTGTTTTTTTTCGTTATTTTGTTGCGAAATATGGACAAAACCAGAAAGCTCAAATATTTCAGATACATTTATGTTTTTTTTCGTTATTTTTTTGCGAACTATTGACAAAAAATGAAAACTCAAATATTTCAGATACTTTTTGGTTTTTTTTCGTTATTTTGTTGCGAAATATGGACAAAAACTGAAAACTCAAATTTTCAAACTCTTTTTGTTTTTTTCGATATTTAGTTGCGAAATATGGACAAAAACAGAAAACTGAAATATTTCAGATAGTTTTTTGTTTTTTTATCGTTATTATGTTGCGAAATATGGACAAAAACAGAAAACTCAAATATTTCAGATACTTAATTGTTATTTTTTCGTTATTTTGTTGCGAAATATGGACAAAAACAGAAAACTCAAATAATTCAGATTGTGTTTTGTTTTTTTTTTGTTATTTTGTTGCGAAATATGGACAAAAAAAAGAAAACTCAAATATTTCAGATACTTTTTTGTTATTTTTTCATTATTTTGTTGCGAAATATGGACAAAAACAGAAAATTCAAATATTTCAGGTAGTTTTTTGTTTTTTTTTCGTTATTTTGTTGCGAAATACGAACAAAAACAGAAAACTCAAATATTTCAGACACATTGTCGTTTTTTTTCGTTATTTTGTTGCCAAATATGGATTAAAACAGAAAACTCAAATATTTCAGATTCTTTTTGTTTTTTTCGATATTTAATTGCGAAATATGGACAAAAACAGAAAACTGAAATATTTCAGATAATTTTTTGTTTTTTTTTCGTTATTATGTTGCGAAATATAGACAAAAATACAAAACTCAAATATTTCAGACACTTTTTTGTTATTTTTTCGTTATTTTGTTGCGAAATATTAACAAAAAATTAAAACTCAAATATTTCAGATACTTTGTCATTTTTTTTTCGTTATTTTGTTGCGAGATATGGACAAAACCAGAAAACTCAAGTATTTCAAATTCTTTTTGTTTTTTTCGATATTTAGTTGCGAAATATGGACAAAAACAGAAAACTCAATTATTTCAGATACTTTCTTGTTATTTTTTCGTTATTTTGTTGCGGAATATGGACAAAACAGAAGACTCAAATATTTCAAATTCTTTTTGTTTTTTTCGATATTTAGTTGCGAAATATGGATAAAAACAGAAAACTTAAATATTTCAGATAATTTTTTGTTTTTTTTCGTTATTATGTTGCGAAATATGGATAAAAACATAAAACTCAATTATTTCAGATACTTTCTTGTTATTTTTTCGTTATTTTGTTGCGAAATATTAACAAAAAATTAAAACTCAAATATTTCAGATACTTTGTCGTTTTTTTCGTTATTTTGTTGCGAAATATGGACAAAACCAGAAAACTCAAGTATTTCAAATTCTTTTTGTTTTTTTCGATATTTAGTTGCGAAATATGGACAAAAACAGAAAACTCAATTATTTCAGATACTTTCTTGTTATTTTTTCGTTATTTTGTTGCGGAATATGGACAAAAACAGAAGACTCAAATATTTCAAATTCTTTTTGTTTTTTTCGATATTTAGTTGCGAAATATGGATAAAAACAGAAAACTTAAATATTTCAGATAATTTTTTGTTTTTTTTTCGTTATTATGTTGCGAAATATGGATAAAAACATAAAACTCAATTATTTCAGATACTTTCTTGTTATTTTTTCGTTATTTTGTTGCGGAATATGGACAAAAAATAAAAACTCAAATATTTCAGACACTTTGTCGTTTTTTTTGTTATTTTGTTGCGAAATATGGACAAGAACAGAAAAATCAAATATTTGAGATAGTTTTTGTGTTTTTTCGTTATTTTGTTTCGAAGTATGGACAAAATCAGAAAAATCAAATTTTTCAGATACTTTTTTGTTTTTTTTTTCGTTATTTTGTTGCGAAATGTGGGGAAAAACAGAAAACTCAAATAATTCAGATTCTTTTTTTTTTTTCGATATTTAATTGCGAAATATGGACAAAAACAGAAAACTCAAATATTTCAGATAGTTTTTTGTGTTTTTTCGTTATTTTGTTGCGAAATATGAACAAAAACAGAAAACTCGAATATTTCAGTTACTTTTTTGTTATTTTTTCATTATTTTGTTGCGAAATATGGACAAAAAATGAAAACTCAAATATTTCAGATACTTTTTTGTTTTTTTTTTCGTTATTTTGTTGCGAAATATGGACAAAAACAGAAAACTCAAATATTTCAGATAGTTTTTTGTTTTTTTTTCGTTATTTTGTTGCGAAATACGAACAAAAACAGAAAACTCAAATATTTCAGATACTTTCTTGTTATTTTTTCGTTTTTTTGTAGCGAAATATGGACAAAAAATAAAAACTCAAATATTTCAGACACTTTGTCGTTTTTTTTCGTTATTTTGTTGCCAAATATTGACTAAAACAGAAAACACAAATATTTCAGATTCTTTTTGTTTTTTTCGATATTTAATTGCGAAATATGGACAAAAACTGAAAACTCAAATATTTCAGATAGTTTTTTGTTTTTTTCGTTATTTTGTTGCGAAATATTAACAAAAAATTAAAACTCAAATATTTGAGATACTTTGTCGTTTTTTTTCGTTATTTTATTGCGAAATATGGACAAAAACAGAAAACTCAAATATTTCAAATTCTTTTTGGTTTTTTCATTATTTAGTTGCGAAATATGGACAAAAACAGAAAACTGAAATATTTCAGATAGTATTTTGTTTTTTTTTCGTTATTTTGTTGCGAAATACGGACAAAAACAGAAAACTCAATTATTTCAGATACTTTCTTGTTATTTTTTCGTTATTTTGTTGCGGAATATGGACAAAAAATAAAAACTCAAATATTTCAGACACTTTGTCGTTTTTTTTTCGTTATTTTGTTGCGAAATATGGACAAAAACAGAAAAATCAAATATTTCAGATACTTTTTTGTTTTTTTTTCGTAATTTTGTTGCGAAATATGGACAAAAACAGAAAACTGAAATATTTCAGATAGTATTTTGTATTTTTTCCGTTATTTTGTTGCGAAATACGGACAAAAAATGAAAACTCAAATATTTCAAATTCTTTTTGTTTTTTTCGATATTTAGTTGCGAAATATGGACAAAAAAAGAAAACTGAAATATTTCAGATAGTATTTTTTTTTTTTTTCGTTATTTTGTTGCGAAATACGGACAAAAACAGAAAACTCAATTATTTCAGATACTTTCTTGGTATTTTTTCGTTATTTTGTTGCGGAATATGGACAAAAAATAAAAACTCAAATATTTCAGACACTTTGTCGTTTTTTTCCGTTATTTTGTTGCGAAATATGGACAAAAACAGAAAACTCAAATATTTCAAACTCTTTTTGTTTTTTTCGATATTTAGTTGCGAACTATGGACAAAATAAGAAAACTGAAATATTTCAGATAATTTTTTGTTTTTTTTTTGTTATTATGTTGCGAAATATGGACAAAAATAGAAAACTCAAATATTTCAGACACTTTCTTGTTATTTTGTCGTTATTTTGTTGCGAAATATAGACCAAAACAGAAAACTTAAATATTTCAGAGAATTAGTTGCTTTTTTCCGTTATATTGTTACAAAATATGGACAAAACCAGAAAACTCAAATATTTCATATCCTCTTTTTTTCGTTATTTTGTTGCAAAATATGGACAAAAAATGAAAACTAAAATATTTCAGATACTTTGTCGTTTTTTTTTGATAGTTAGTTGCGAAATATGGACAAAAACAGAAAGCACAAATATTTCAGATACTTTTTCGTTTTTTTTTCATTATTGTGTTGAGAAATATGTACAAAAGCAGAAAACTGAAATATTTCAGATAATTTTTTGTTTTTTTTCCGGTACATTATTGCGAAATATGGACAAAAAAAAAACTCAAATATTTCAGATATTTTTTTGTTTTTGTTTTCGTTATTTTGTTCAGAAATATGGACAAAAACAGAAAACTAAAATATTTCAGATACTTTTTTGTTTGTTTTCATTATTTTGTTGCGAAATTTGGACAAAAACAGAAAACTAAATTATTTCAGATACTTTTATGTTTTTTTCGTTAATTTGTTGCGAAATATGGACAAATAATGAAAACTCAAATATTTCAGATACTTTTTCCTTTCTTTTCGTTTATTTGTTACATAATATGGACAAAAACAGAATCCTCAAATATTTCAGATACTTGCTTGTTATTTTTTCGTTATTTTGTTGAGAAATATGGACAAAAAATGCAAACTCCAATATTTCAGATACTTTTTGTTTTTTTTTCGTTATTTTGTTGCAAAATATGGATCAAAACAGAAAAGTCAAATATTTCATATACTTTCTTGTTATTTTTTCGTTATTTTGTTGCGAAATATGGAGAAAAAAAGAAAACTCAAATATTTCAGAAACTTTGTCGTTTTTTTCGTTATTTTTTTGCGAAATATGGACAAAAACAGAAAACTAAATTATTTCAGATACTTTCATGTTATTTTTTCGTTATTTTGTTGCGAAATATGGACAAAAACAAAAAACTAAAATATTTCAGATACTATTTTGTTTGTTTTTTTCCTTATTTGGTTGAGAAATATGGACAAAAGTAGAAAAATCAAATATTTCAGATACTTTTTTTTTAATTTTTTTATATTTAGTTGCGGAATATGGACAAAAAATGCAAACTAAAATATTTCAGAAACTTTTTCGTTTTTTTTCGTTATTTTGTTGCGAAATATGGCAAAAACAGAAAACTCAAATATTTCAGATACTTTCTTGTTATTTTTTTGTTATTTAGTTGCGAATTATGGACAAAAAATGCAAACTCAAATATTTCAGATACTTTCTCGTTTTTTTTCCTTATTTTGTTGCGAAATATGGACAAAAATAGAAAACTCAAATATTTCAGATACCTTTTTCGTTATTTTGTTGCGAAATATGGACAAAAACAGAAAACTCAAATATTTCAGATACCTTTTTCGTTATTTTGTTGCGAAATATGGACAAAAACAGAAAACTCAAATATTTCAGATAATTTCTTGTTAGTTTTTCGTTTTTTGTTGCGAAATATGGACAAAAACAGAAAACTAAATTATTTCAGATACTTTTTTGTTTGTTTTTTTCTTATTTTGTTGAGAAATATGGACAAAAGCAGAAAACTCAAATATTTGAGACACTTTTTTGTTTATTTTTTCGTTATATTATTGCGAAATATTGAGAAAGTAAGAAAACTCAAATATTTCATATATTTTTTTGTTTTTTTTTCGTTATTTTGTTGGGAAATATGGACAAAAACAGAAAACTCGAATATTTCAGAGAATTTGTTTTTTTTCCGTTATTTTGTTGCGAAATATGTACAAAACCAGAAAACTCAAATATTTCAAATACTTTTTTTTCGTTATTTTGTTGCGAAATACGGACAAAAACAGAAAGCTCAAATATTTCAGCTACTTTTTTGTTTTTTTCGTTAATATGTTGCGAAATATGGGCAAAGAATGAAAACTCAAATATTTCACATACTTTTTCCTTTTTTTCGTTATTTTGTTCCGAAATATGGACAAAAACAGAAAACTCAAATATTTCCAATAATTTTTTTCCTTATTTCATTGCGAAATATGGACAAAAACAGAAAGTTCAAATATTTCAGATACTTTTACGTTTTTTTTTTCTTTTTGTTTTTCCGATATTTAGTTGCTAAATATGGACAAAAACAGAAAACTCAAATATTTCAGATACTTTGGACAAAAACAAAAAACTGAAATATTTCAGATATTTCAGATAAACCTCAAATATTTCAGATACTTTGTCGTTTTTCTTTCGTTATTTTGTTGCGAAATATGGATTAAAACGGCAAACTCAAATATTTCAGAATCTTTTTGTTTTTTTCGATATTTAGTTGCGAAATATGGACAAAAACAGAAAACGCAAATATTTCAGATTCTTTTTGTTGTTTTTTTGATATTTAGTTGCGGAATATTGACAAAAATAGAAAACGCAAATATTTCAGATAGTTTTTTGTTTTTTTTTCGTTATTTCATTGCCAAATATGGTCAAAACCAGAAAACTCATATATTTCAGATACTTGCTTGTTATTTTTTCGTTATTTTGTTGCGAAATATGGAGAAAAAACGCAAACTCAAATATTGCAGATAATTTGTCGTTTTTTTTCGTTATTTTGTTTTGAAATATGGACAAAGACAGAAAAGTCAAATATTTCAGATACTTTCTTGTTATTTTCTCGTTATTTTGTTGGGAAATATGGACAAACACAGAAAACTCAAATATTTCAGAGAATTTGTTGTTTTTTTCCGTTAATTTGTTGCGAAATATGGACAAAAACAGAAAACTCAAATATTTCAGATACTTTTTTGATTTTTTTCGTTATTTTGTTGCGAAATATGGACAAAAACAGAAAACTCAAATATTTCAGATACCTTTTTCGTTATTTTGTTGCGAAATATGGCAAAAACAGAAAACTCAAATATTTCAGATACTTTCTTGTTATTTTTTTGTTATTTAGTTGCGAATTATGGACAAAAAATGCAAACTCAAATATTTCAGATACTTTCTCGTTTTTTTTCCTTATTTTGTTGCGAAATATAGACAAAAATAAAAAACTCAAATATTTCAGATACCTTTTTCGTTATTTTGTTGCGAAATATGGACAAAAACAGAAAACTCAAATATTTCAGATACCTTTTTCGTTATTTTGTTGCGAAATATGGACAAAAACAGAAAACTAAATTATTTCACATACTTTTTTGTTTGTTTTTTTCTTATTTTGTTGAGAAATATGGACAAAAGCAGAAAACTCAAATATTTGAGACACTTTTTTGTTTATTTTTTCGTTATATTATTGCGAAATATTGAGAAAGTAAGAAAACTCAAATATTTCATATATTTTTTTGTTTTTTTTTTGTTATTTTGTTGGGAAATATGGACAAAAACAGAAAACGCAAATATTTCAGATTCTTTTTGTTGTTTTTTTGATATTTAGTTGCGGAATATTGACAAAAATAGAAAACGCAAATATTTCAGATAGTTTTTTGTTTTTTTTTCGTTATTTCATTGCCAAATATGGACAAAAACAGAAAACTCAAATATTTCAGATACTTGCTTGTTATTTTTTCGTTATTTTGTTGCGAAATATGGAGAAAAAACGCAAACTCAAATATTGCAGATACTTTGTCGTTTTTTTTCGTTATTTTGTTGCGAAATATGGACAAAGACAGAAAAGTCAAATATTTCAGATACTTTCTTGTTATTTTCACGTCATTTTGTTGGGAAATATGGACAAACACAGAAAACTAAAATATTTCAGAGAATTTGTTGTTTTTTTCCGTTATTTTGTTGCGAAATATGGACAAAAACAGAAAACTCAAATATTTCAGATACTTTTTTGATTTTTTTCGTTATTTTGTTGCGAAATATGGACAAAAACAGAAAACTAAATTATTTCAGATACTTTTATGTATTTTTTTTCGTTAATTTGTTGCGAAATATGGACAAAAAATGAAAACTCAAATATTTCAGATACTTTTTCCTTTCTTTTCGATATTTTGTTGCGAAATTTGGACAAAAACAGAAAACTAAATTATTTCAGATACTTTCTTGTTGTTTTTTCGTTATTTTGTTGCGAAATATGGACAAAAAATGCAAACTCGAATATTTCAGAACACTTTTTTTTTTTTTTTCGTTATTTTGTTGCAAAATATGGACAAAAACAGAAAAGTCAAATATTTCAGATACTTTCTTGTTATTTTTTTGTTATTTTGTTGCGAAATATAGACAAAAAAAAGAAAACTCAAATATTTCAGATACTTTAACGTTTTTTTTCGTTATTTTTTTGCGAAATATGGACAAAAACAGAAAACTAATTTATTTCAGATACTTTCTTGTTGTTTTTTCGTTATTTTGTTGCGAAATATGGACAAAAACAAAAAACTAAAATATTTCAGATACTTTTTTGTTTGTTTTTTTCCTTATTTTGTTGAGAAATATGGACAAAAGTAGAAAAGTCAAATATTTCAGATACTTTTTCCTTTCTTTTCGTTATTTTGTTGCGAAATATGGACAAAACCCGAAAACTCAAATATTTCAGATACTTTTTCCTTTCTTTTCGTTATTTTGTTGCGAAATATGGACAAAAACAGAAAACTAAATTATTTCAGATACTTTTATGTTTTTTTCGTTAGTTTGTTGCGAAATATGGACAAATAATGAAAACTCAAATATTTCAGATACTTTTTCCTTTCTTTTCGTTTATTTGTTGCATAATATGGACAAAAACAGAAACCTCAAATATTTCAGATACTTGCTTGTTATTTTTTCGTTATTTTGTTGCGAAATATGGACAAAAAATGCAAACTCCAATATTTCAGATACTTTTTCCTTTCTTTTCGATATTTTGTTGCGAAATTTGGACAAAAACAGAAAACTAAATTATTTCAGATACTTTTATGTTTTTTTCGTTAATTTGTTGCGAAATATGGACAAATAATGAAAACTCAAATATTTCAGATACTTTTTCCTTTCTTTTCGTTTATTTGTTGCATAATATGGACAAAAACAGAAACCTCAAATATTTCAGATACTTGCTTGTTATTTTTTCGTTATTTTGTTGCGAAATATGGACAAAAAATGCAAACTCCAATATTTCAGATACTTTTTTGTTTTTTTTTCGTTATTTTGTTGCAAAATATGGACAAAAACAGAAAAGTCAAATATTTCAGATACTTTCTTGTTATTTTTTCGTTATTTTGTTGCGAAATATGGACAAAAACAAAAAACTAAAATATTTCAGATACTTTTTTGTTTGTTTTTTTCCTTATTTGGTTGAGAAATATGGACAAAAGTAGAAAAGTCAAATATTTCAGATACTTTTTTTTAAATTTTTGTATATTTAGTTGCGGGATATGGACAAAAAATGCAAAATAAATTTTTTCAGATACTTTTTCGTTTTTTTTCGTTATTTTGTTGCGAAATATGGACAAAAACAGAAAACTCAAATATTTCAGATACCTTTTTCGTTATTTTGTTGCGAAATATGGCAAAAACAGAAAACTCAAATATTTCAGATACTTTCTTGTTATTTTTTTTTGTTATTTAGTTGCGAATTATGGACAAAAAATGCAAACTCAAATATTTCAGATACTTTCTCGTTTTTTTTTCGTTATTTTGTTGCGAAATATGGACAAAAACAGAAAACTCAAATATTTCAGATACCTTTTTCGTTATTTTATTGTGAAATATGGACAAAAACAGAAAACTTAAATATTTCAGATACCTTTTTCGTTATTTTGTTGCGAAATATGGACAAAAACAGAAAACTCAAATAATTCAGATAATTTCTTGTTAGTTTTTCGTTTTTTGTTGCGAAATATGGACAAAAACAGAAAACTAAAATATTTCAGATACTTTTTTGTTTGTTTTTTCCTTATTTTGTTGCGAAATATGGACAAAACCAGAAAACTCAAATATTTCCGATACTTCCTTGTTATTTTTTTTTGTTATTTAGTTGCGAATTATGGACAAAAAATGCAAACTCAAATATTTCAGATACTTTCTCGTTTTTTTTCGTTATTTTGTTGGAAAATATGGACAAAAATAGAAAACTCAAATATTTCAGAGAATTTGTTGATTTTTTTCGTTATTTTGTTGAGAAATATGAACAAAACCAGAAAACACAAATATTTCAGATACTTGCTTGTTATTTCTTAGTTATTTTGTTGCGAAATATGGACAAAAACAGAAAACTAAAATATTTCAGATACTTCTTTGTTTTTTTTTCGTTATTTTGTTTGCAAAATATGGACAAAAATAGAAAACTCAAATATTTCAGAGAATTTGTTGGCTTTTTCGTTATTTTGTTGCGAAATATGGACAAAACCAGAAAACTCAAATATTTCAGATAATTTTTTTTGTTATTTTGTTGCGAAATAAGGACAAAAACAGAAAGCTCTAATATTTCAGATACTTTTACGTTTTTTGTCGTTATTTTGTTGCGAAATATGGACAAAAACAGAAAACTAAATTATTTCAGATACTTTTATGTTTTTTTCGTTAATTTGTTGCGAAATATGGACAAATAATGAAAACTCAAATATTTCAGATACTTTTTCCTTTCTTTTCGTTTATTTGTTGCATAATATGGACAAAAACAGAAACCTCAAATATTTCAGATACTTGCTTGTTATTTTTTCGTTATTTTGTTGCGAAATATGGACAAAAAATGCAAACTCCAATATTTCAGTTACTTTTTCCTTTCTTTTCGATATTTTGTTGCGAAATTTGGACAAAAACAGAAAACTAAATTATTTCAGATACTTTTATGTTTTTTTCGTTAATTTGTTGCGAAATATGGACAAATAATGAAAACTCAAATATTTCAGATACTTTTTCCTTTCTTTTCGTTTATTTGTTGCATAATATGGACAAAAACAGAAACCTCAAATATTTCAGATACTTGCTTGTTATTTTTTCGTTATTTTGTTGCGAAATATGGACAAAAAATGCAAACTCCAATATTTCACATACTTTTTTGTTTTTTTTTCGTTATTTTGTTGCAAAATATGGACAAAAACAGAAAAGTCAAATATTTCAGATACTTTCTTGTTATTTTTTCGTTATTTTGTTGCGAAATATGGACAAAAACAAAAAACTAAAATATTTCAGATAATTTTTGTTTGTTTTTTTCCTTATTTGGTTGAGAAATATGGACAAAAGTAGAAAAGTCAAATATTTCAGATACTTTTTTTTAAATTTTTGTATATTTAGTTGCGGAATATGGACAAAAAATGCAAAATAAATTTTTTCAGATACTTTTTCGTTTTTTTTCGTTATTTTGTTGCGAAATATGGACAAAACAGAAAACTCAAATATTTCAGATACCTTTTTCGTTATTTTGTTGCGAAATATGGCAAAAACAGAAAACTCAAATATTTCAGATACTTTCTTGTTATTTTTTTTTGTTATTTAGTTGCGAATTATGGACAAAAAATGCAAACTCAAATATTTCAGATACTTTCTCGTTTTTTTTCGTTATTTTGTTGCGAAATATGGACAAAAACAGAAAACTCAAATATTTCAGATAACTTTTTCGTTATTTTATTGTGAAATATGGACAAAAACAGAAAACTTAAATATTTCAGATACCTTTTTCGTTATTTTGTTGCGAAATATGGACAAAAACAGAAAACTCAAATATTTCAGATAATTTCTTGTTAGTTTTTCGTTTTTTGTTGCGAAATATGGACAAAAACAGAAAACTAAAATATTTCAGATACTTTTTTGTTTGTTTTTTCCTTATTTTGTTGCGAAATATGGACAAAACCAGAAAACTCAAATATTTCCGATACTTCCTTGTTATTTTTTTATAAATATTTCCGATACTTCCTTGTTATTTTTTTCAAATATTTCCGATACTTCCTTGTTATTTTTTAAAATATGGACAAAAATAGAAAACTCAAATATTTCAGAGAATTTGTTGATTTTTTTCGTTATTTTGTTGAGAAATATGAACAAAACCAGAAAACACAAATATTTCAGATACTCCCTTGTTATTTCTTAGTTATTTTGTTGCGAAATATGGACAAAAACAGAAAACTAAAATATTTCAGATACTTCTTTGTTTTTTTTCGTTATTTTGTTTGCAAAATATGGACAAAAATAGAAAACTCAAATATTTCAGAGAATTTGTTGGCTTTTTCGTTATTTTGTTGCGAAATATGGACAAAAACAGAAATCTCAAATATTTCAGATTCTTTAAGTTTTTTTCGATATTTAGTTGCGAAATATGGACAAAAACAGAAAACTCAAATATTTCAGATACTTTTTTGTTTTTTTTCCTTATTTTGTTGAGAAATATTAATAAAACCAGAAAACTCAAATATTTCAGATACTTCCTTGTTATTTTTTAGTTATTTTATTGCGAAATATGGACAAAAACAGAAAACTAAAATATTTCAGATACTTTTTTGTTTTTTTTTTCCTTATTTTGTTGAGAAATATGGACAAAACCAGAAAACTTAAATATTTCAGATACTTCCTTGTTATTTTTTTCGCTATTTTGTTGCAAAATATGGACAACAAAAGATAACTCAAATATTTCAGATATTTTTTTGTTTTTTTTTTTCGTTATTTTGTTGGAAAATATGGACAAAAATAGAAAACTAAAATATTTCAGAGAATTTGTTGATTTTTTTCGCTATTTTGTTGTGAAATATGGACAAAACCAGAAAACTCAAATATTTCAGATACTTTTTTTTGTTGTTTTGTTGCGAAATATGGACAAAAATAGAAAGCTCAAAAATTTCAGATACTTTTTTGTTTGTTTTTTCCTTAGTTTGTTGAGAAATATGAACAAAACCAGAAAGCTCAAATATTTCAGATACTTTTATGTTTTTTTCGTTATTTTGTTGCGAAATATGGACAAAAACAGAAAATTCAAATATTTTAGATTCTTTATGTTTTTTTCCTTATTTTGTTGAGAAATATGGACAAAAACAGAAAACTAAAATATTTCAGATACTTTTTTGTTTTTTTTTTTCCTTATTTTGTTGAGAAATATGGACAAAACCAGAAAACTCAAATATTTTAGATACTTCCTTGTTATTTTTTAGTTATTTTGTTGCGAAATATGGACAAAAACAGAAAACTAAAATATTTCAGATACTACTGTGTTTTTTTTTTGCTTATTTTGTTGAGAAATATGGACAAAACCAGAAAGCTCAAATATTACAGATACTTCCTTGTTATTTTTTCGTTATTATGTTGCGAAATATGGACAACAAAAGAAAACTTAAATATTTCAGATATTTTTTTGTTTTTTTTTTCGTTATTTTGTTTGCAAAATATGGACAAAAATAGAAAACTAAAATATTTCAGAGAATTTGTTGGTTTTTTTCGTTATTTTGTTGCGAAATATTGACAAAACCAGAAAACTCAAATATTTCAGATACTTTTTTTGTTTTTTTTTGTTGCGAAATATGGACAAAAACAGCAAGCTCAAATATTTCACATACTTTTTTGTTTTTTTTTTCGTTATTTTGTTGGGAAATATGGACAAAAACAGAAAATTCAAATATTTTAGATTCTTTATGTTTTTTTCGATATTTAGTTGCGAAATATGGACAAAAACAGAAAACTCAAATATTTCAGAGAATTTGTTGTTTTTTCCCGTTATTTTGTTGCGAAATATGGACAAAACCAGAAAACTCAAATATTTCAGATACTTCGTTGTTATTTTTTCGTTATTTTGTTGCGAAATATGGACAAAACCCTAAAACTAAAATATTTCAGATACTTTTGTGTTTTTTTTCCTTATTTTGTTGAGAAATATGGACAAAACCAGAAAACTCAAATATTTCAGATACTTTTTTTGTTATTTTGTTGGAAATATGGACAAAAACAGAAAGCTCAAATATTTCAGATACTTTTATGTTTTTTTCGTTATTTTGTTGCGAAATACAGAAAACTCAAAGATTTCAGATTCTTTATGTCTTCTGACAAAACAGGAAACTCAAAGATTTCAGATTCTTTATGTTTTTTTCGATATTTCGTTGCGAAATATGGACAAAAACAGAAAACTCAAATATTTCAGATTCTTTCTGTTCTTTTCGAAATTTAGTTGCGAAATATGGACAAAAACAGAAAACTGAAATATATCAGATAGTTTTTTGTTTTTTTCCTTATTTTGTTGCGAAATATGGACAAAAATAGAAAACTAAAATATTTTAGATACTTTGTCCTTTTTTTTCGTTATTTTGTTGTGAAATATGGACAAAAACAGACAAATCAAATATTTGATATCCTTTTTGTTTTTTTGATCCTTAGTTGCGAAATATGGACAAAAACAGAAACCTCAAATATTTCAGATATTTTTTGTTTTTTTTTCGTTATTTTGTTGCAAAATATGGACAAAAACAGAAAACTCAAATATTTCAGATACTTTCTTCTTATTTTCTCGTTATTTTGTAGCGAAATATGGACAAAAAATGAAAACTCAAATATTTCAGATACTTTGAAGTTTTTTTTCCGTTATTTGCGATATATGGACAAAAACAGAAAGCGCAAATATTTCAGATACTTTTTTGTCATTTTTTCGTTATTTTGTTGCGTAATATGTACAAAAACAGAAAACTCAAATATTTCAGAGAATTTGTTGTTTTTTCCCGTTATTTTGTTGCGAAATATGGACAAAACCAGAAAACTCAAATATTTCAGATACTTCGTTGTTATTTTTTCTTTGGTCCGTTAAATACGTCACCTCCACGTGGTGCGGACTGGGTAATGCCAAAAGATCTACATGATAGGGGGGACGTAAGTCGAACAGCTCGCTGTCGGCTCCGTATCCTATCTAGATAGGGGGGAATAAAGTCGAACAGTTTACTGTCGGCTCCGTATCCTATCTTTTTGTCCAGGCGAATGTGGTAGGGGGGATTGAACCGAACAGCTTGCTGTAGGTTCCGTATCCTATCGCAGTATTTGTTTGTCCTAAAAGCTGGTCTGGTCATGCTTCAGGCAGCTTTTAGGATAACAATAATTACTATCTAAGGGAGTCGTAAACCCGCAGTAATTCGCAAGTGTACGTACTATCTTCATGGTGACCTTAACAAAGTACGACGCTAGAGGAGAAAACCTTGTAAATAAAAATCCCCAAATCCACGGTGAAACAGCATGTACCAAAGGATGAATTGTTAGTGGGTTACTAGCCGCTAATATGCGAACTCTGGATACCTGGCGACCTCCAGTTTAATACAGCCTTCCCCTGGTAATGCGGAGCTCTGCCAGGGGTGACTTTTCTTCTCGCGCTACTCGTGGGTTCAAATATGGAATTTAACGTAAATAATAAACAAGGGGCTGATGACTCCCCAAAGGCATCTACTTCAAAGGCGAAGTCCTCAAACGTGAAGTTGGTGGCTAAGGACGCGCCCGCTTCAAAGGTACAGGCTAGTGGATCTGGAGCAAAACTTCCTTCCCAATCCATCCCAACAGGGAAGCTAGCCAGAGGAAGAGGTGCCAGACAATCCTCCAAACTCAGCAGCATAGAGGAAACTCAACTATCAGCAGAGCTGAAGCAGTTGACGCGACTGAAAATAAAAAAAGATTAAGCGGCGCAGGCCGTAGACGGTATTCATACCACCGGAATAATGGTAAGACCATTAAAGAAGCGTATGATCTTGCATGCCTTCCCATGTAAGATACCCTATCCCCTGCTCAAGTCCCGAAGAGGTTACGTACACCGTCACAGACACCTCCGGACGTGCACAATGTTAAGAAGAGGCAACGAACCTCAGAAAAACAGGGCTTCAAGCATAGACCCGCAGCAGCGGCTCAGTCCTCCAGGCCGGGCACTAGCTATAAGGACGTGGTAAAGGGGATTAGGATCAGTATTATCCATGCCGAACACCCACATTAAATACTATGCGCTGAGCAGCTAGCTGCCAGTCAAAAATCCATCCTGGCTGCAATCCCAGCAGCAGCTAAAGAGGGGATCAACCCGCAATTTGGAGGCCTTAGCCTCAAACCGGGATGGATGTTGATAAGTTGCCTGGATGAGAAAACATCCAAATGGCTTGAGCAGATTGTTCCGGACGGGTAGCGGACGGGTCAACCAACATCAAGGCCGTCCGTGAGGAAAATATCCCGAAGGTGGAAGTAATCATGGGATTTTTCCCAGCTGAAGAGAATTCTACAGAGGACATCCTCATCCTCATAGATTCACAGAATCCTAGTCTCCGCGCAGCGAACTGGAAGGTACTTAACAGGCGGAAAGAACGTACCTGCGCGGTGATCACATTCTCCATTGACTGCCAATCAATGGAGAAATTAAAGCAGATTGGGTTCAGGATCTGCTACAAATTCTCTGGCATCACACTCCGGCCAAAAAAAAAGGAGAGGAGCAGCGTCGAGCTGTCAAGTACCTTACCTGTGGTAGCTCCAGGTTCCTGTAGGAGGGCCACTTGGAACTCCTCTTTAGCGAACCTCCATGTAAGTACGTCCGCGCCCGCCTCCAGTGATGTCAAAGACACCACAGAATAATCACCTCAAGGTGATTCAAGCGAACCTCCATCGAGCAGGAGCGGCAACGTACTTACATGGAGGTTCGCTAAAGAGGAGTTCCAAGTGGCCCTCCTACAGGAACCTGGAGCTACCACAGGTAAGGTACTTGATAGTCCTAAAATCTTAGGTAAGTTAATTTTTGACAAAAATAGCAGCAGACCTAGAACTGCAATTCTTCTATCATCCAAAATTAGCTATCTAAACATTCCAATTTTCATCCGAACAGATCTCGTAGCTGTACTGGTGAAACTACCAACCCCAGGGGGTTTTCAAGAGGTCATTATTGCCTCGGTCTACTTCCCTGGAGAAGAGCTAGAAGCTCCACCCAATGACATCATAGAGTTAGTGGAATACAGCAAAAGCCATAAGCTACCAGTCATCCTGGGCTGTGATGTCAACGCCCACCACATAGTATGGGCTAGCAGAGATATTAATAAAAGAGGTGAGTCACTTTTAGAATATCTTTCTACTAACAACCTAGATATATTAAATAGGGGCAATTCCCCCACTTTCGAAAACAGTATTAGGCAGGAAGTACTAGACTTAACTATTGCAAGCCCCTGTCTCACACATATATATGTTAATTGGGATGTCTCAAAGGCAGCTTCCTTACCCGACCATAAGCACATTTGTTTTGAACTGCGCACTTCTCACGCTATGAGCTGTGCAACGTTCAGAAATCCCAAGCGTACCAACTGGACTCAGTACCAAGAAACTCTTAGGTACGAAATAAACTATTCAGAGGCGACAATCAACAGCCCAGACTGCATTGACCTCCACGCCAACCAACTTGTCACAAGCATCATCAATGCTTTTGAACTAAGTTGTCCTATTTCACAAAAGACTCACTCTAAAGATGCACCATGGTGGAATAAGGAACTAGCGGACAAACGCAAAGAAACAAGGAAGATGTTCAACAGAGCAAAAGCCTTCGGTAACTGGGAAGAGTATAAATCCACCCTTACCGAATACAATAACCTTCTTAAGAAGTCTAAGAGGGAGTCATGGAGGAAGTTGTGTGAAGAGATCACAGATCTCCCAGCGGCCTCTCGTTTACAAAAGGTACTAGCTAAAGATATTCCCGTAAATATCGGTTTGCTAGAGAGACAAGATGGTTCTCTAACAACAAGCAGCTCTGAAACACTAGAAGTTTTACTAGATACTCACTTTCCGGCCTGCAAAATTCATAACTAATCCAGAAGATGAACAGGCAGTAGCAGTAGGACTACTTCCTACACCACGCAGTAGAAGCCTCGCTAATAATATCTTCACTCCGCAAAAGATCAGATGGGCAATAAACAACTTTAAATCCTACAAATCGGCCGGAGCTGACAAAATTTTCCCTGCACTCCTACAACAGGGATTGGAGATTCTTATGCCCAATATGCTAAAAATCTTCAAAGCCAGCTTTATATGGGAATATATCCCAATAGTCTGGAGGAAAGCTAGGGTGGTTTTCATACCAAAGGCAGGGAACCGTCCCATTGAAAACCCTAAATCATACCGCCCCATAAGTCTTACCTCCTTCTTCATTAAAACAATGGAGAAACTAGTGGATCACCACATTAGGACCGGTGCAAACAAGGTTCGACTTCACTATAAGCAACACGCTTACCAAAAAGGGAAGTCTACTGAATCAGCCCTTCACGACCTTGTAAAGTCAATAGAAAAGGCAACTGAATACAAAGAAGTGGCACTATGTGCATTCCTGGACATAGAGGGTGCCTTTGACAACACTCCTCACGAAGCCATCATGTCAGCAGCCAGGAATAAGGGAATAGAACTGCCGACGAGCAAATGGATTCAAGCCATGCTTAAAAGTCGAACGAAAACGGCGGAACTTGTTGGTAACTCTTTAACAGCACAAAACTATAGGGGTTGCCCCAAAGGAGGTGTCCTATCTCCACTGTTATGGTCTATTGTTGTTTATGAGCTACTTCAGAACCTTCATGATTCTGGTTTCGAGGTAATAGGATATGCCGACGACCTAGTCATCATAATCAGGGGTAAATATGAAAATATCATATCTAGTAGACTCCAATTGGCTTTAAACAGGACAATGAACTGGTGCAAATCCAAACATCTACAGATAAACCCAAACAAAACGATAATTATACCATTTACCAAAAGGAAAGTGATCAACATTACTGCACCCTCAATAAGTGGTATAACCATACCCTGTTCCAATGAAGTAAAATACCTAGGTATCACACTAGACAGTAAACTTAATTGGAACAACCATATTGAAAAGACTCATTCTAAGGCAATAAAGGCGATGTGGGCCTGCAAAAGTATGTTTGGTAGGAAATGAACGATCATCCTACCTATTATAACATACGGATGCACAGTATGGTGACTAAAACACTTCAAAACAAAACACAGGTGAAACTAGGAAAGATTCAAAGACTGGCCTGTCTAGGTATAACAGGTGCTATGAAAACCTGTCCCACAGCAGCAATGGAAATGTTCGTAAACCTTCCGCCAATACACCTCCTTGTTAAGAAAGAGGCTGCGAGAGGTCTGCTGTGCATTCAGAAGGGAAAGAATTATTACTCAGGAGACCTCAAAGGGCATCTTCAGCTCCTGAACAATCCCAAAATAAAAGAACTAGCCTCAGTTTTATCGGATGTAATGCCGACCACTAACAACTTTGACTTCCCTTACAAAGTCGTAATCAGTGAACGCAGTGACTGGCAATCAAGGCTTCCTGAATTAGAATCGGATGCGTCCGTCTGGTTCACAGACGGTTCCCGAATTACAGAGGGTACGGGTGCCGGGGTCAGAGGTCCAAACTTCTCTGCATCTCTACCACTCGGAAAAGAAGCCACAATCTTTCAAGCCGAACTGATCGCGGTAGATCTGTGTGTCCAAGAGAATCTCAGGATAGCGCAACGGAATAAAACAATCTACATTCTTTCAGACAGTCAAGCTGTTCTCAAAGCTCTAGTCTCCCACAAGCAGGAGTCAATGCTGGTCTGGGAATGTCTCCAAAAACTCATCACACTGGCAAAGAGGAACTGTGTTACCTTAATGTGGGTGCCAGGTTACATAGGAGTCGCTGAAAAGAGGCAGACCGCCTTACCAAAAATGGTTCAAAAACAAAACTAATTAGGCCAGAACCATTCTGCGGCAAACAAAGAGGATACTCCAAATTAGTACTCAACAGATGGATAGAGCAAGAGCATAGGCTCTACTGGGGAAAACTCCCTAAACTCACGATATCCAAGAAACTTATCACACCAAATCAAGGTGGATAAACTATTAAACCTCAGCAAAAAGGACATTCGTACCTTTAATAGGTCTCATGACTGGGCATAGCCCAGTACTCTACCACCTCAAGAAAATGGGACTGGCTGAGGAGGACAGTTGTCGCCTCTGCCACAATGACAGGGAAACAACGGAACACCTTCTGTGCTACTGCGAAGCAGCTGCAAGAAGAAGACTCAATCATCTAGGAAAGGGTATTCTCACCACAGATGAACTCGCCAATATGGCTGCCGAATCCATATTAAGGTTATATCGTTCTCTTAATATGGGCTAGGGAGAAAGTGGCAGTAAACGCACAATAGATCTGAAGGTCGCAGTGCTCTCTTGCGTCCCCCAAAAAAAAAAAAAAAAAAAATTTTTCTTATTTTGTTGCGAAATATGGACAAAAACAGAAAACTAAAATATTTCAGATACTTTTTTGTTTTTTTTTCCTTATTTTGTTGAGAAATATGGACAAAACCAGAAAACTCAAATATTTCAGATACTTCCTTGTTATATTTTCGTTATTTTGTTGCAAAATATGGACAACAAAAGAAAATTCAAATATTTCAGATATTTTTTTGTTTTTTTTTTCGTTATTTTGTTGGGAAATATGGACAAAAATAGAAAACTCAAATATTTCAGAGAATTTGTTGATTTTTTTTGTTATTTTGTTGCGACAAAAACAGAAAGCTGAAATATTTCAGATATTTTTATGTTTTTTTTAGTTATTTTGTTGCGAAATATGGACAAAAACAGAAAACTCAAATATTTCAGATTCTTTCTGTTTTTATCGATATTTAGTTGCGAAAGATGGACAGAAACAGAAAACTCAAATATTTCAGATACTTTTTGTTTTTTTTCTTTATTTTGTTGCGAACTATGGACAACAACAGGAAACTAAAATATTTCAGATAGTTTTTTTTTTTTTTTCCTTATTTTGTTGAGAAATATGGAAAAAACCAGAAAACTCAAATATTTCAGATACTTTTTTTTTCGTTATTGTGTTGCGAAATATGGACAAAAACAGAAAACTAAAATATTTCAGACACTTTTTTGGTTGTTTTTTTCCTTATTTTGTTGAGAAATATGGACAAAAACAGGAAACTCAAATATTTCAGAGAATTTGTTGTTTTTTCCCGTTATTTTGTTGCGAAGTATGGACAAAACCAGAAAACTCAAATATTTCAGATTCTTTCTTGTTAGTTTTTCGTTATTTTGTTGCGAAATATGGACAAAAATAGAAAACTAAAATATTTTAGATAGTTTTCTGTTTTTTTTTTCATTATTTTGTTGCGAAATATGGACAAAAACAGAAAACTCAAATATTTCAGATACTTTGTCGTTTTTTTGTCGTTATTTTGTTGCGAAATATGGACAAAAAAACTCAAATATTTCAGATTCTTTTTGTTTTTTCCGATATTTAATTGGGAAATATGGACAAAAACAAAAAACTCATATATTTTTGATAGTTTTTTGTTTTTTTTTTCGTTATTTTGTTGCGAAATATGGACACAAACAGAAAACTCAAATATTTCAGATAGTTTTTTGTTTTTTTTCCTTATTTTGTTCAGAAATATGGACAAAACCAGAAAACTCAAATATTTCAGATACTTTTTTTTTCGTTATTGTGTTGCGAAATATGGACAAAAACAGAAAACTAAAATATTTCAGACACTTTTTTGGTTGTTTTTTTCCTTATTTTGTTGAGAAATATGGACAAAAACAGGAAACTCAAATATTTCAGAGAATTTGTTGTTTTTTCCCGTTATTTTGTTGCGAAGTATGGACAAAACCAGAAAACTCAAATATTTCAGATTCTTTCTTGTTAGTTTTTCGTTTTGGTGCTAAATATAGACAAAAACAGGAAACTTAAATATTTCAGATACTTTGTCCTTTTTTCCGTTATTTTGTTGCGAAATATGGACAAAAACAGAAAACTCAAATATTTCAGATAATTTTTTGTCATTTTTTCGTTATTTTGTTGCGAATATGTACAAAAACAGAAAACTCAAATATTTCAGAGAATTTGTTGCTGTCCATTGCGAAATATGGACAGAACCAGAAAACTCAAATATTTCAGATACTTCCTTGTTATTTTTTCGTTACTTTGTTACGAAATATGGACAAACGCAGAAAACTACAATATTTCAGATACTTTCTTCTTATTTTTTCGTTATTTTATAGCGAAATATGGACAAAAAATGAAAACTCAAATATTTCAGATACTTCATCGTCAGAGAATTTGTTGTTTTTTCCCGTTATTTTGTTGCGAAATATGGACAAAACCAGAAAACTCAAATATTTCAGATACTTTCTTGTTAGTTTTTCGTTATTTTGTTGTGACATATGGACAAAAACAGAGAACTAAAATATTTTAGATAGTTTTTTTTTTTTTTCATTATTTTGTTGCGAAATATGGACAAAAACAGAAAACTCAAATATTTCAGATACTTTGTCGTTTTTTTGTCGTTATTTTGTTGCGAAATATGGACAAAAAAACTCAAATATTTCAGATTCTTTTTGTTTTTTCCGATATTTAATTGGGAAATATGGACAAAAACAGAAAACTCAAATATTTCAGATAGTTTTTTGTTTTTTTTTCGTTATTTTGTAGCGAAATAAGGACAAAAAATGAAAACTCAAATATTTCAAATCATATTTTCGAATTTTTTTCGTTATTTTGTTGCGAAATATGGACAAAAAAAGAAAACGCAAATATTTCAGATTCTTGTTGTTTTTTTCGATATTTAGTTGCGAAATATGGACAAAAACAGAAAGCGAAAATATTTCAGATACTTTTTGTTTCTTTTTTCGTTATTTTGTTGGGAAATATGGACAAAAACAGAAAACTAAAATATTTCAGAGAAATTGTTGTTTTTTTTCGTAATTTTGTTGCTAAATATGGACAAAAACAGGAAACTCAAATATTTCAGATATTTTTTGTTTTTTTTTCGTTATTTTGTTGCGAAATATGGACAAAAACAGAAAACTCAAATATTTCAGATACTTTGTACTTTTTTTCCGTTATTTTGTTGCGAAATATGGACAAAAACATAAAACTCAAATATTTCAGATACTTTTTTGTAATTTTTTCGTTATTTTGTTGCGAAATATGTACAAAAACAGAAAACTCAAATATTTCAGAGAATTTGTTGTTTTTTCCCGTTATTTTGTTGCGAAATATGGACAAAACCAGAAAACTCAAATATTTCAGATATTTTCTTGTTATTTGTTCGTTATTTTGTTGCGAAATATGGACAAAAACAGAGAACTAAAATATTTTAGATAGTTTTTTGTTTTTTTTTCATTATTTTGTTGCGAAATATGGACAAAAACAGAAAACTGAAATATTTCAGATACTTTGTCGTTTTTTTCCGTTATTTTGTTGCGAAATATGGACAAAAACAGAAAACTACAATATTTCAGATACTTTCTTCTTATTTTTTCGTTATTTTATAGCGAAATATGGACAAAAAATGAAAACTCAAATATTTCAGATACTTCGTCGTTTTTTTCCGTTATTTTGTTGCGAAATATGGACAAAACCAGAAAACTCAAATATTTCAGATATTTTCTTGTTAGTTTTTCGTTATTTTGTTGCGAAATATGGACAAAAACAGAGAACTAAAATATTTTAGGTAGTTTTTTGTTTTTTCTTTCATTATTTTGTTGCGAAATATGGACAAAAACAGAAAACTGAAATATTTCAGATACTTTGTCGTTTTTTTTGTCGTTATTTTGTTGCGAAATATGGACAAAAAACTCAAATATTTCAGATTCTTTTTGTTTTTTCCTATATTTAATTGGGAAATATGGACAAAAACAGAAAACTCATATATTTCAGATAGTTTTTTGTTTTTTTTCGTTATTTTGTTAGGAAATATGGACAAAAACAGAAAACTCAAATATTTCAGATAGTTTTTTGTTTTTTTTTCGTTATTTTGTAGCGAAATATGGACTAAAAATGAAACCTCAAATATTTCAGATCATATTTTCGTATTTTTTTCGTTATTTTGTTGCGAAATATGGACAAAAAAAGAAAACGCAAATATTTCAGATTCTTTTTGTTTTTTTCGATATTTAGTTGCGAAATATGGACAAAAACAGAAAGCGAAAATATTTCAGAACCTTTTTTGTTTTTTTTTCGTTGTTTTGTTGGGAAATATGGACAAAAACAGAAAACTCAAATATTTCTGAGAATTTGTTGTTTTTTTCGTTATTTTGTTGCGAAATATAGACAAAACAAAACCAGAAAACTCAAATATTTCTGAGAATTTGTTGTTTTTTTCGTTATTTTGTTGCGAAATATAGACAAAACAAAACCAGAAAACTCAAATATTTCAGGTACTTTTTTTTGTTATTTTGTTGCGAAATATGGACAAAAACAGAAAACTCAAATATTTCAGATAATTTTTTGTCATTTTTTCGTTATTTTGTTGCGAATATGTACAAAAACAGAAAACTCAAATATTTCAGAGAATTTGTTGCTGTCCATTGCGAAATATGGACAAAACCAGAAAACTCAAATATTTCAGATACTTCCTTGTTATTTTTTCGTTACTTTGTTACGAAATATGGACAAACGCAGAAAACTACAATATTTCAGATACTTTCTTCTTATTTTTTCGTTATTTTATAGCGAAATATGGACAAAAAATGAAAACTCAAATATTTCAGATACTTCATCGTCAGAGAATTTGTTGTATTTTCCCGTTATTTTGTTGCGAAATATGGACAAAACCAGAAAACTCAAATATTTCAGATACTTTCTTGTTAGTTTTTCGTTATTTTGTTGTGACATATGGACAAAAACAGAGAACTAAAATATTTTAGATAGTTTTTTTTTTTTTTCATTATTTTGTTGCGAAATATGGACAAAAACAGAAAACTCAAATATTTCAGATACTTTGTCGTTTTTTTTGTCGTTATTTTGTTGCGAAATATGGACAAAAAAACTCAAATATTTCAGATTCTTTTTGTTTTTTCCGATATTTAATTGGGAAATATGGACAAAAACAGAAAACTCAAATATTTCAGATAGTTTTTTGTTTTTTTTTTCGTTATTTTGTAGCGAAATAAGGACAAAAAATGAAAACTCAAATATTTCAGATCATATTTTCGAATTTTTTTCGTTATTTTGTTGCGAAATATGGACAAAAAAAGAAAACGCAAATATTTCAGGTACTTTTTTCTCAGTTTTTCGTTATTTTGTTGCGAAATATGTACAAAAACAGAAAACTCAAATATTTCAGAGAATTTGTTGTTTTTTCCCGTTATTTTGTTGCGAAATATGGACAAAACCAGAAAACTCAAATATTTCAGATATTTTCTTGTTATTTTTTCGTTATTTTGTTGCGAAATATGGACAAAAACAGAAAACTACAATATTTCAGATACTTTCTTCTTATTTTTTCGTTATTTTATAGCGAAATATGGACAAAAAATGAAAATTCAAATATTTCAGATACCTCGTCGTGTTTTTCCGTTATTTTGTTGCGAAATATGCGCAAAAACAGAAAACTCTAATATTTCAGGTACTTTTTTCTCAGTTTTTCGTTATTTTGTTGCGAAATATATACAAACACAGAAAACTCAAATATTTCAGAGAATTTGATGTTTTTCCCATTATTTTGTTGCGAAATATGGACAAAACCAGATAACTCAAATATTTCAGATACTTTCTTGTTATTATTTCGTTATTTTGTTGCGAAATATGGACAAAAAAAGAGAACTAAAATATTTTATATAGTTTTTTGTTTTTTTTTTCATTATTTTGTTGCGAAATATGGACAAAAACAGAAAACTCAAATATTTCAGATACTTTGTCGTTTTTTTGTAGTTATTTTGTTGCGAAATAAGGACAACAAAACTCAAATATTTCAGATCATATTTTCGTATTTTTTTCGTTATTTTGTTGCGAAATATGGACAAAAAACGAAAACGCAAATATTTCAGATTCTTTTTGTTTTTTCCGATATTTAATTGGGAAATATGACCAAAAACAGAAAACTAATATATTTAAGATAGTATTTGTTTTTTTTCGTTATTTTGTTGCGAAATATGGACAAAAACAGAAAACTAAAATATTTCAGATAGTTTTTTGTTTTTTTTTCCGTTATTTTGTTGCGAAATAAGGACAACAAAACTCAAATATTTCAGATCATATTTTCGTATTTTTTTCGTTATTTTGTTGCGAAATATGGACAAAAAACGAAAACGCAAATACTTCAGATTCTTTTTGTTTTTTCGATATTTAGTTGCGAAATATAGACAAAACCAGAAAACTCAAATATTTCAGATACTTTTTTTTGTTATTTTGTTGCGAAATATTGACAAAAACAGAAAACTCAAATATTTCAGATATTTTTAGTTTTTTTTTTTCGTTATTTTGTTGCGAAATATGGACAAAAACAGAAAACTCAAATATTTCAGATACTTTGTCCTATTTTTCCGTTATTTTGTTGCGAAATATGTACTAAAACAGAAAACTCAAATATTTCAGAGAATTTGTTGTTTTTTCCCGTTATTTTGTTGCGAAATATGGACAAAACCAGAAAACTCAAATATTTCAGATACTTCCTTGTTATTTTTTCGTTACTTTGTTACGAAATATGGACAGACACAAAAAACTACAATATTTCAGATACTTTCTTCATATTTTTTCGTTATTTTATAGCGAAATATGGACAAAAAATGAAAACTCAAATATTTCAGATACTTCGTCGTTTTTTTCCGTTATTTTGTTGCGAAATATGGACAAAACCAGAAAACTCAAATATTTCAGATACTTTCTTGTTATTTTTTCGTTATTTTGTTGCGAAATATGGAAAAAAAAGAAAGTTAAAATATTTCAGATAGTTTTTTGTTTTTTTTTCCTTATTTTGTTGAGAAATATGGACAAAACCAGAAAACTCTAATATTTCAGATACTTTTTTTTTGTTATTGTGTTGCGAAATATGGACAAAAACACAAAACTAAAATATTTTAGACACTTTTTTGGTTGTTTTTTCCTTACTTTATTGAGAAATATGGACAAAAACAGAAAACTCAAATATTTCGGATACTTTTTTTTCGTTATTGTGTTGCGAAATATGGACAGAAACACAAAACTAAAATATTTTAGACACTTTTTTGGTTGTTTTTTCCTTACTTTATTGAAAATATGGACAAAAACAGAAAACTAAAATATTTCAGATAATTTTTTGTTTTTTTTCCTTATTTTGTTGAGAAATATGGACAAAACCAGAAAACTCTAATATTTCAGATACTTTTTTTTCGTTATTGTGTTGCGAAATATGGACAAAAACAGAAAACTAAAATATTTCAGACACTTTTTTGGTTGTTTTTTTCCTTATTTTGTTGAGAAATATGGACAAAAACAGGAAACTCAAATATTTTAGAGAATTTTTTGTTTTTTGCGTTATTTTGTTGCGACATATGGACAAAATCAGAAAACTCAAATATTTCAGATACTGTTTTGTTTTTTTTTGTTATTTTGTTGCGAAATATGGACAAAAACGGAAAAATCAAATATTTCAGATACTTTTTTGTTTTTTTTTCCGTTATTTTGTTGCGAAATATGTACAAAAACAGAAAACTAAAATATCTCAGATACTTTTAGTTTGTTTTTTTCCTAATTTTGTTGAGAAATATGGACAAAAGCAGAAAACTCAAATATTTTATATACCTTTTTCTCATTTTTTCCTTATTTTGTTGCGAAATATGTACAAAAACAGAAAACTCAAATATTTCAGAGAATTTGTTGTTTTTTCCCGTTATTTTGTTACGAAATATGGACAAAACCAGAAAACTCAAATATCTCAGATACTTTTAGTTTGTTTTTTTCCTAATTTTGTTGAGAAATATGGACAAAAGCAGAAAACTCAAATATTTTATATACCTTTTTCTCATTTTTTCCTTATTTTGTTGCGAAATATGGACAAAAAATGAAAACTCAAATATTTCAGATACTTCGTCGTTTTTTTCCCTTATTTTGTTGCGAAATATGGATAAAAACAGAAAACTCAAATATTTCAGGTACTTTTTTCTCATTTTTCCGTTATTTTGTTGCGAAATATGTACCAAAACAGAAAACTCAAATATTTCAGAGAATTTGTTGTTTTTTCCCGTTATTTTGTTGCGAAATCTGGACAAAACCAGAAAACTCAAATATTTCAGATACTTCCTGGTTATTTTTTCGTTATTTTGTTGCGAAATATGGACAAAAACAGAAAACTCAAATATTTCAGAGAATTTGTTGTTTTTTCCCGTTATTTTGTTGCGAAATATAGACAAAACCAGAAAACTCAAATATTTCAGATACTTCCTTGTTATGTTTTCGTTATTTTGTTGCGAAATATGGACAAAAACAGAAAACTCAAATATTTCAGATATTTTTAGTGTTTTTTTTTCGTTATTTTGTTGCGAAATATGGACAAAAACAGAAAACTCAAATATTTCAGATACTTTGTCCTATTTTTCCGTTATTTTGTTGCGAAATATGTACTAAAACAGAGAACTCAAATATTTCAGAGAATTTGTTGTTTTTTCACGTTATTTTGTTGCGAAATATGGACAAAACCAGAAAACTCAAATATTTCAGATACTTCCTTGTTATTTTTTCGTTACTTTGTTACGAAATATGGACAGACACAAAAAACTACAATATTTCAGATACTTTCTTCATATTTTTTCGTTATTTTATAGCGAAATATGGACAAAAAATGAAAACTCAAATATTTCAGATACTTCGTCGTTTTTTTCCGTTATTTTGTTGCGAAATATGGACAAAAACAGAAAACTCAAATATTTCAGGTACTTTTTTCTCATTTTTTCGTTATTTTGTTGCGAAATATGTACAAAAACAGAAAACTCAAATATTTCAGAGAATTTGTTGTTTTTTCCCGTTATTTTGTTGCGAAATATGGACAAAACCAGAAAACTCAAATATTTCAGATACTTTCTTGTTATTTTTTCGTTATTTTGTTGCGAAATATGGAAAAAAAAAAGAAAGTTAAAATATTTCAGATAGTTTTTTGTTTTTTTTTTCCTTATTTTGTTGAGAAATATGGACAAAACCAGAAAACTCTAATATTTCAGATACTTTTTTTTCGTTATTTTGTTGCGAAATATGTACAAAAACAGAAAACTCAAATATTTCAGAGAATTTGTTGTTTTTTCCCGTTATTTTGTTGCGAAATATGGACAAAACCAGAAAACTCAAATATTTCAGATACTTCCTTGTTATTTTTTCGTTATTTTGTTGCGAAATATGGACAAAAACAGAAAACTCAAATATTTCAGATATTTTTAGTTTTTTTTTTCGTTATTTTGTTGCGAAATATGGACAAAAACAGAAAACTCAAATATTTCAGATACTTTGTCCTATTTTTCCGTTATTTTGTTGCGAAATATGTACTAAAACAGAAAACTCAAATATTTCAGAGAATTTGTTGTTTTTTCCCGTTATTTTGTTGCGAAATATGGACAAAACCAGAAAACTCAAATATTTCAGATACTTCCTTGTTATTTTTTCGTTACTTTGTTACGAAATATGGACAGACACAAAAAACTACAATATTTCAGATACTTTCTTCATATTTTTTCGTTATTTTATAGCGAAATATGGACAAAAAATGAAAACTCAAATATTTCAGATACTTCGTCGTTTTTTTCCGTTATTTTGTTGCGAAATATGGACAAAAACAGAAAACTCAAATATTTCAGGTACTTTTTTCTCAATTTTTCGTTATTTTGTTGCGAAATATGTACAAAAACAGAAAACTCAAATATTTCAGAGAATTTGTTGTTTTTTCCCGTTATTTTGTTGCGACATTTGGACAAAATCAGAAAACTCAAATATTTCAGATACTGTTTTGTTTTTTTTTCGTTATTTTGTTGCGAAATATGGACAAAAACGGAAAAATCAAATATTTCAGATACTTTTTTGTTTTTTTTTTTCGTTATTTTGTTGCGAAATATGTACAAAAACAGAAAACTAAAATATCTCAGATACTTTTAGTTTGTTTTTTTCCTAATTTTGTTGAGAAATATGGACAAAAGCAGAAAACTCAAATATTTTATATACCTTTTTCTCATTTTTTCCTTATTTTGTTGCGATATATGTACAAAAACAGAAAACTCAAATATTTCAGAGAATTTGTTGTTTTTTCCCGTTATTTTGTTGCGAAATATGGACAAAACCAGAAAACTCAAATATTTCAGATATTTTCTTGTTATTTTTTCGTTATTTTGTTGCGAAATATGGAAAAAAAAGAAAGTTAAAATATTTCAGATAGTTTTTTGTTTTTTTTTTTCCTTATTTTGTTGAGAAATATGGACAAAACCAAAAACTCTAATATTTCAGAGAATTTGTTGTTTTTTCCCGTTATTTTGTTGCGAAATATGGACAAAACCAGAAAACTCAAATATTTCAGATACTGCCTTGTTATTTTTTCGTTACTTTGTTACGAAATATGGACAGACACAAAAAACTACAATATTTCAGATACTTTCTTCATATTTTTTCGTTATTTTATAGCGAAATATGGATAAAAAATGAAAACTCAAATATTTCAGATACTTCGTCGTTTTTTTCCGTTATTTTGTTGCGAAATATGGACAAATACAGAAAACTCAAATATTTCAGGTACTTTTTTCTCATTTTTTCGTTATTTTGTTGCGAAATATGTACAAAAACAGAAAACTCTAATATTTCAGAGAATTTGTTGTTTTTTCCCGTTATTTTGTTGCGAAATATGGACAAAACCAGAAAACTCAAATATTTCAGATACTTTCTTGTTATTTTTTCGTTATTTTGTTGCGAAATATGGAAAAAAAAAGAAAGTTAAAATATTTCAGATAGTTTTTTGTTTTTTTTTCCTTATTTTGTTGAGAAATATGGACAAAACCAGAAAACTCTAATATTTCAGATACTTTTTTTTCGTTATTTTGTTGCGAAATATGGACAAAAACAGAAAACTAAAATATCTCAGATACTTTTAGTTTGTTCTTTTCCTAATTTTGTTGAGAAATATGGACAAAAGCAGAAAACTCAAATATTTTATATACCTTTTTCTCATTTTTTCCTTATTTTGTTGCGATATATGTACAAAAACATAAAACTCAAATATTTCAGAGAATTTGTTGTTTTTTCCCGTTATTTTGTTGCGAAATATGGACAAAAACAGAAAACTCAAATATTTCAGATATTTTTAGTTTTTTTTTTTCGTTATTTTGTTGCGAAATATGGACAAAAACAGAAAACTCAAATATTTCAGGTACTTTTTTCTCATTTTTTCGTTATTTTGTTGCGAAATATGTACAAAAACAGAAAACTCAAATATTTCAGAGAATTTGTTGTTTTTTCCCGTTATTTTGTTGCGACATATGGACAAAATCAGAAAACTCAAATATTTCAGATACTGTTTTGTTTTTTTTTCGTTATTTTGTTGCGAAATATGGACAAAAACGGAAAAATCAA
The DNA here is from genome assembly GCA_963932195.1 of Empis livida. NCBI lineage: Eukaryota > Metazoa > Arthropoda > Insecta > Diptera > Empididae > Empis > Empis livida. The sequence continues at coordinate 25,575,007 of OZ010646.1, read as the reverse complement.
ATATTTCAGATACTTTTTTGTTTTTTTTTCCGTTATTTTGTTGCGAAATATGTACAAAAACAGAAAACTAAAATATCTCAGATACTTTTAGTTTGTTTTTTTCCTAATTTTGTTGAGAAATATGGACAAAAGCAGAAAACTCAAATATTTTATATACCTTTTTCTCATTTTTTCCTTATTTTGTTGCGATATATGTACAAAAACAGAAAACTCAAATATTTCAGAGAATTTGTTGTTTTTTCCCGTTATTTTGTTGCGAAATATGGACAAAACCAGAAAACTCAAATATTTCAGATACTTCCTTCTTATTTTTTCGTTACTTTGTTACGAAATATGGACAAAAACAGAAAACTACAATATTTCAGATACTTTCTTCTTATTTTTTCGTTATTTTATAGCGAAATATGGACAAAAAATGAAAACTCAAATATTTCAGATACTTCGTCGTTTTTTTCCCTTATTTTGTTGCGAAATATGGATAAAAACAGAAAACTCAAATATTTCAGATACTTTTTTCTCATTTTTCCGTTATTTTGTTGCGAAATATGAACCAAAACAGAAAACTCAAATATTTCAGAGAATTTGTTGTTTTTTCCCGTTATTTTGTTGCGAAATCTGGACAAAACCAGAAAACTCAAATATTTCAGATACTTCCTGGTTATTTTTTCGTTATTTTGTTGCGAAATATGGACAAAAACAGAAAACTAAAATATTTCAGATAGTTTTTTGTTTTTTTTTCCTTTTTTTTTTGAGAAATATGGACAAAAACAGAAAACTCTAATATTTCAGATACGTTTTTGTCATTTTTCCTTATTTTGTTGCGAAATATGGATAAAAACAGAAAACTCAAATATTTCAGGTACTTTTTTCTCATTTTTCCGTTATTTTGTTGCGAAATATGTACCAAAACAGAAAACTCAAATATTTCAGAGAATTTGTTGTTTTTTCCCGTTATTTTGTTGCGAAATCTGGACAAAACCAGAAAACTCAAATATTTCAGATACTTCCTGGTTATTTTTTCGTTATTTTGTTGCGAAATATGGACAAAAACAGAAAACTAAAATATTTCAGATAGGTTTTTGTTTTTTTTTTCGTTATCTGGTTCCGAAATGTGGACAAAAACAGAAAGCTGAAATATTTCAGATACTTTTTTGGTTTTTTTTTCGTTATTTGGTTCCGAAATATGGACAAAAACAGAAAACTAAAATATTTCAGATAGTTTTTTGTTTTTTTTTCCTTATTTTTTTGAGAAATATGGACAAAAACAGAAAACTCTAATATTTCAGATACGTTTTTGTCATTTTTCCTTATTTTGTTGCGAAATATGTACAAAAACAGAAAACTCAAATATTTCAGAGAATTTGTTGTTTTTTCCCGTTATTTTGTTGCGAAATGTGGACAAAACCAGAAAACTCAAATATTTCAGATACTTCCTTGTTATTTTTTCGTTATTTTGTTGCGAAATATGGACAAAAACAGAAAACTCAAATATTTCAGATAGGTTTTTGTTTTTTTTTTCGTTATTTGGTTCCGAAATGTGGACAAAAACAGAAAGCTCAAATATTTCAGATACTTTTTTGGTTTTTTTTTCGTTATTTGGTTCCGAAATATGGACAAAATCAGAAAACTTAAATATTTCAGATACTTTTTTGTTTTTTTTTCGTTATTTTGTTGCGAAATATGGACAAAAACAGAAAACTAAAATATTTCAGATAGTTTTTTGTTTTTTTTCCTTATTTTTTTGAGAAATATGGACAAAACCAGAAAACTCAAATATTTCAGATACTTTTTTTTTTCATTATTGTGTTGCGAAATATGGACAAAAACACAAAACTTAAATATTTCAGACAATTTTTTGGTTGTGTTTTTCCTTATTTTGTTGAGAAATATGGACAAAAACAGAAAACTCTAATATTTCAGATACGTTTTTGTCATTTTTCCTTATTTTGTTGCGAAATATGTACAAAAACAGAAAACTCAAATATTTCAGAGAATTTGTTGTTTTTTACCGTTATTTTGTTGCGAAATGTGGACAAAACCAGAAAACTCAAATATTTCAGATACTTCCTTGTTATTTTTTCGTTATTTTGTTGCGAAATATGGACAAAAACAGAAAACTCAAATATTTCAGATAGGTTTTTGTTTTTTTTTTCGTTATTTGGTTCCGAAATGTGGACAAAACCAGAAAACTCAAATATTTCAGATACTTTTTTGGTTTTTTTTTCGTTATTTGGTTCCGAAATATGGACAAAATCAGAAAACTCAAATATTTCAGATACTTTTTTGTTTTTTTTCGTTATTTTGTTGCGAAATATGGACAAAAACAGAAAACTAAAATATTTCAGATACTTTTTGTTTTGTTATTTTGTTGCTAAATATGGACAAAAAAAAAACTCAAATATTTCAGATATTTTTTTGTTTTTTTTTTCGGTATTTTGTTGGGAAATATGGCCAAAACAGAAAACTAAAATATTTCAGATACTTTTTGTTTGTTTTTTTCGTAATTTTGTTGAGAAATATGGACAAAATCAGAAAACTCAAATATTTCAGATACTTTTTGTTTTGTTATTGTGTTGCTAAATATGGACAAAAACAATAAACTCAAATTTTTCAGATAGTTTTTTGTTTTTTTTTTCGTTGTTTTGTTGCGAAATATGGACAAAAACAGAAATCTCAAATATTTCAGATACTTTCTTGTTATTTTTTCGTTATTTTGTTGCGAAATATGTACAAAAACAGAAAATTAAAATATTTCAGATACTTTTTGTTTGTTTTTTTCCTAATTTTGTTGAGAAATATGGACAAAAACAGGAAACTCAAAAATTTTAGAGAATTTGTTTTTTTTTCGTTGTTTTGTTGCGAAATATGGACAAAAATAGAAAGCTCAAATATTTCAGATACTTTCTTTTACTCTTTCGTTATTTTGTTGCGAAACATGGAAAAAAACAGATAGCTAAAATATTTCAGATACTCTTTCGTTGTTTTTTCGTTATTTTGTTGCGAAATATGGACAAAAACAGAAAACTCAAATATTTCAGATACTCTGTCCTTTTTTTCCGTTATTTTGTTGGGAAATATGGACAAAAACAGAAAACTCAAATATTTCAGATACTTTTTGTCATTTTTTCGTTATTTTGTTGCGAAATATATACAAAAACAGAAAACTCAAATATTTCAGAGAATTTGTAGTTTTTTCCCGTTATTTTGTTGCGAAATATGGACAAAACCAGAAAACTCAAATATTTCAGATACTTTCTTCTTATTTTTTCGTTATTTTATGGCGAAATATGGACAAAAAATGAAAACTCAAATATTTCAGATACTTCGTCGTTTTTTTCCGTTATTTTGTTTCGAAATATGGACAAAAACAGAAAACTCAAATATTTCAGAGTCTTTTTTTTTCGTTATTGTGTTGCGAAATATGGACAAAAACACAAAGCTAAAATATTTTAGACACTTTTTTGGTTGTTTTTTTCCTTATTTTGTTGAGAAATATGGACAAAAACAGAAAACTCAAATATTTCAGATACTTTTTTGTCCTTTTTTCGTTATGTTGTTGCGAAATATGTACAAAAACAGAAAACTCAAATATTTCAGAGAATTTGTTGTTTTTTCCCGTTATTTTGTTGAGAAATATGGACAAAACCAGAAAACTCAAATATTTCAGATACTTTTTTTTTCGTTATTGTGTTGCGAAATATGGACAAAAACAGAAAACTAAAATATTTCAAACACTTTTTTGGTTGTTTTTTTCCTTATTTTGTTGAGAAATATGGACAAAAACAGAAAACTCAAATATTTCAGATACTTTTGTGTCCTTTTTTCGTTATGTTGTTGCGAAATATGTACAAAAACAGAAAACTCAAATATTTCAGAGAATTTGTTGTTTTTTCCCGTTATTTTGTTGCGAAATATGGACAAAACCAGAAAACTCAAATATTTCAGATACTTCCTTGTTATTTTTTCGTTATTTTGTTGCGAAATATGGACAAAAACAGAAAACTAAAATATTTCAGATAGTTTTTGTTTTTTTTCCTTATTTTGTTGAGAAATATGGACAAAAACAGAAAACTCAAATATTTCAGATACTTTTTTGTCCTTTTTTCGTTATGTTGTTGCGAAATATGTACAAAAACAGAAAACTCAAATATTTCAGAGAATTTGTTGTTTTTTCCCGTTATTTTGTTGAGAAATTTGGACAAACCCAGAAAACTCAAATATTTCAGATACTTTTGTTTTCGTCATTGTGTTGCGAAATATGGACAAAAACAGAAAACTAAAATATTTCAGACACTTTTTGGTTGTTTTTTCCTTATTTTGTTGACAAATATGGACAAAACCAGAAAACTCAAATATTTCAGATACTTTTTTTTTCGTTATCGTGTTGCGAAATATGGACAAAAACACAAAACTAAAATATTTTAGACAATTTTTTGGTTGTTGTTTTTCCTTATTTTGTTGAGAAATATGGACAAAAACAGAAAACTCAAATATTTCAGATACTTTTTTGTCATTTTTTCGTTATTTTGTTGCGAAATATGTACAAAAATAGAAAACTCAAATATTTCAGAGAATTTGTTGTTTTTTCCCGTTATTTTGTTGCGAAATATAGACAAAACCAGAAAACTCAAATATTTCAGATACTTCCTTGTTATTTTTCGTTATTTTGTTGCGAAATATGGACAAAAACACAAAACTAAAATATTTCAGACACTTTTGTTGCGAAATATGGACAAAAACACAAAACTAAAATATTTCAGACACTCAAATATTTCAGAGAATTTGTTGTTTTTTCCCGTTATTTTGTTGCGAAATATGGACAAAACCAGAAAACTCAAATATTTCAGATACTTCCTTGTTATTTTTTCGTTACTTTGTTACGAAATATGGACAGACACAAAAAACTACAATATTTCAGATACTTTCTTCATATTTTTTCGTTATTTTATAGCGAAATATGGACAAAAAATGAAAACTCAAATATTTCAGATACTTCGTCGTTTTTTTCCGTTATTTTGTTGCGAAATATGGACAAAAACAGAAAACTCAAATATTTCAGAGAATTTGTTGTTTTTTCCCGTTATTTTGTTGCGAAATCTGGACAAAACCAGAAAACTCAAATATTTCAGATACTTCCTGGTTATTTTTTCGTTATTTTGTTGCGAAATATGGACAAAAACAGAAAACTCAAATATTTCAGATAGGTTTTTGTTTTTTTTTCGTTATTTGGTTCCGAAATGTGGACAAAAACAGAAAGCTGAAATATTTCAGATACTTTTTTGGTTTTTTTTTCGTTATTTGGTTCCGAAATATGGACAAAAACAGAAAACTAAAATATTTCAGATAGTTTTTTGTTTTTTGTCCTTATTTTTTTGAGAAATATGAACAAAAACAGAAAACTCTAATATTTCAGATACGTTTTTGTCATTTTTCCTTATTTTGTTGCGAAATATGGACAAAAACAGAAAACTCAAATATTTCAGATAGGTTTTTGTTTTTTTTTTCGTTATTTGGTTCCCAAATGTGGACAAAAACAGAAAGCTCAAATATTTCAGATACTTTTTTGTTTTTTTTCGTTACTTTGTTGCGAAATATAGACAAAAACAGAAAACTAAAATATTTCAGATAGTTTTTTGTTTTTTTTCCTTATTTTTTTGAGAAATAGGGACAAAACCAGAAAACTCAAATATTTCAGATACTTTTTTTTTTCATTATTGTGTTGCGAAATATGGACAAAAACACAAAACTAAAATATTTTAGACAATTTTTTGGTTGTGGTTTTCCTTATTTTGTTGAGAAATATGGACAAAAACAGAAAACTCTAATATTTCAGATACGTTTTTGTCATTTTTCCTTATTTTGTTGCGAAATATGTACAAAAACAGAAAACTCAAATATTTCAGAGAATTTGTTGTTTTTTCCCGTTATTTTGTTGCGAAATGTGGACAAAACCAGAAAACTCAAATATTTCAGATACTTCCTTGTTATTTTTTCGTTATTTTGTTGCGAAATATGGACAAAAACAGAAAACTCAAATATTTCAGATAGGTTTTTGTTTTTTTTTCGTTATTTGGTTCCGAAATGTAGACAAAAACAGAAAGCTCAAATATTTCAGATACTTTTTTGGTTTTTTTTTCGTTATTTGGTTCCGAAATATGGACCAAATCAGAAAACTCAAATATTTCAGATACTTTTTTGTTTTTTTTCGTTATTTTGTTGCGAAATATGGACAAAAACAGAAAACTAAAATATTTCAGATATTTTTTGTTTTGTTATTTTGTTGCTAAATATGGACAAAAAAAAACTCAAATATTTCAGATATTTTTTGTTTTTTTTTTTCGGTATTTTGTTGGGAAATATGGCCAAAACAGAAAACTAAAATATTTCAGATACTTTTTGTTTGTTTTTTTCCTAATTTTGTTGAGAAATATGGACAAAATCAGAAAACTCAAATATTTCAGATACTTTTTGTTTTGTTATTGTGTTGCTAAATATGGACAAAAACAGAAATCTCAAATATTTCAGATACTTTCTTGTTATTTTTTCGTTATTTTGTTGCGAAATATGTACAAAAACAGAGAATTAAAATATTTCAGATACTTTTTGTTTGTTTTTTTCCTAATTTTGTTGAGAAATATGGACAAAAACAGGAAACTCAAAAATTTTAGAGAATTTGTTTTTTTTTCGTTGTTTTGTTGCGAAATATGGACAAAAATAGAAAGCTCAAATATTTCAGATACTTTCTTTTACTCTTTCGTTATTTTGTTGCGAAACATGGAAAAAAACAGATAGCTAAAATATTTCAGATACTCTTTCGTTGTTTTTTCGTTATTTTGTTGCGAAATATGGACAAAAACAGAAAACTCAAATATTTCAGATACTCTGTCCTTTTTTTCCGTTATTTTGTTGGGGAATATGGACAAAAACAGAAAACTCAAATATTTCAGATACTTTTTTGTCATTTTTTCGTTATTTTGTTGCGAAATATGTACAAAAACAGAAAACTCAAATATTTCAGAGAATTTGTAGTTTTTTCCCGTTATTTTGTTGCGAAATATGGACAAAACCAGAAAACTCAAATATTTCAGATACTTTCTTCTTATTTTTTCGTTATTTTATGGCGAAATATGGACAAAAAATGAAAACTCAAATATTTCAGATACTTCGTCGTTTTTTTCCGTTATTTTGTTTCGAAATATGGACAAAAACAGAAAACTCAAATATTTCAGAGTCTTTTTTTTTCGTTATTGTGTTGCGAAATATGGACAAAAACAGAAAACTAAAATATTTCAGACACTTTTTTGGTTGTTTTTTTCCTTATTTTGTTGAGAGATATGGACAAAAACAGAAAACTCAAATATTTCAGATACTTTTTTGTCCTTTTTTCGTTATGTTGTTGCGAAATATGTACAAAAACAGAAAACTCAAATATTTCAGAGAATTTGTTGTTTTTTCCCGTTATTTTGTTGCGAAATATGGACAAAACCAGAAAACTCAAATATTTCAGATACTTCTTTGTTATTTTTTCGTTATTTTGTTGCGAAATATGGACAAAAACACAAAGCTAAAATATTTTAGACACTTTTTTGGTTGTTTTTTTCCTTATTTTGTTGAGAAATATGGACAAAAACAGAAAACTCAAATATTTCAGATACTTTTTTGTCCTTTTCTCGTTATGTTGTTGCGAAATATGTACAAAAACAGAAAACTCAAATATTTCAGAGAATTTGTTGTTTTTTCCCGTTATTTTGTTGAGAAATATGGACAAAACCAGAAAACTCAAATATTTCAGATACTTTTTTTTCGTTATTGTGTTGCGAAATATGGACAAAAACAGAAAACTAAAATATTTCAAACACTTTTTTGGTTGTTTTTTTCCTTATTTTGTTGAGAAATATGGACAAAAACAGAAAACTCAAATATTTCAGATACTTTTTTGTCCTTTTTTCGTTATGTTGTTGTGAAATATGTACAAAAACAGAAAACTCAAATATTTCAGAGAATTTGTTGTTTTTTCCCGTTATTTTGTTGCGAAATATGGACAAAACCAGAAAACTCAAATATTTCAGACACTTCTTTGTTATTTTTTCGTTATTTTGTTGCGAAATATGGACAAAAACATAAAACTAAAATATTTCAGATAGTTTTTTGTTTTTTTCCTTATTTTGTTGAGAAATATGGACAAAAACAGAAAACTCAAATATTTCAGATACTTTTTTGTCCTTTTTTCGTTATGTTGTTGCGAAATATGTACAAAAACAGAAAACTCAAATATTTCAGAGAATTTGTTGTTTTTTCCCGTTATTTTGTTGAGAAATATGGACAAACCCAGAAAACTCAAATATTTCAGATACTTTTTTTTTCGTTATTGTGTTGCGAAATATGGACAAAAACAGAAAACTAAAATATTTCAGACACTTTTTGGTTGTTTTTTTCCTTATTTTGTTGAGAAATATGGACAAAACCAGAAAACTCAAATATTTCAGATACTTTTTTTTTCGTTATCGTGTTGCGAAATATGGACAAAAACACAAAACTAAAATATTTTAGACGATTTTTTGGTTGTTGTTTTTCCTTATTTTGTTGAGAAATATGGACAAAAACAGAAAACTCAAATATTTCAGATACTTTTTTGTCATTTTTTCGTTATTTTGTTCCGAAATATGTACAAAAATAGAAAACTCAAATATTTCAGAGAATTTGTTGTTTTTTCCCGTTATTTTGTTGCGAAATATAGACAAAACCAGAAAACTCAAATATTTCAGATACTTCCTTGTTATTTTTTCGTTATTTTGTTGCGAAATATGGACAAAAACACAAAACTAAAATATTTCAGACACTTTTTGGTTGTTTTTTTCCTTATTTTGTTGAGAAATATGGACAAAAATAGGAAACTCAAATATTTTAGAGAATTTGTTGTTTTTTCCGTTATTTTGTTGCGACATATGGACAAAGCCCGAAAACTCAAATATTTCAGATAGGTTTTTGTTTTTTTTTCGTTATTTGGTTCCGAAATTTGGACAAAAACAGAAAGCTCAAATATTTCAGATACTTTTTTGGTTTTTTTTCATTATTTGGTTCCGAAATATGGACAAAATCAGAAAATTCAAATATTTCAGATAGTTTTTTGTTCGTTATTTTGTTGGGAAATATGGACAAAAACAGAAAACTAAATATTTCAGATACTTTCTTGTTATTTTTTCGTTATTTTGTTGCGAAATATGGACAAAAACAGAAAACTCAAATATTTCAGATACTTTCTTGTTATTTTTTCGTTATTTTGTTGGGAAATATGTACAAAAACAGCAAACTAAAATATTTCAGACACTTTTTGTTTGTTTTTTTCCTAATTTTGTTGAGAAATATGGACAAAAACACAAAACTAAAATATTTTAAACAATTTTTTGGTTGTTGTTTTTCCTTATTTTGTTGAGAAATATGGACAAAAACAGAAAACTCAAATATTTCAGATACTTTTTTGTCATTTTTTCGTTATTTTGTTGCGAAATATGTACAAAAATAGAAAACTCAAATATTTCAGAGAATTTGTTGTTTTTTCCCGTTATTTTGTTGCGAAATATAGACAAAACCAGAAAACTCAAATATTTCAGATACTTCCTTGTTATTTATTCGTTATTTTGTTGCGAAATATGGACAAAAACAGAAAACTAAAATATTTCAGATAGTTTTTTGTTTTTTTCCTTATTTTGTTCAAAAATATGGACAAAACCAGAAAACTCAAATATTTCAGATACTTTTTTTTTCGTTATTGTGTTGCAAAATATGGACAAAAACACAAAACTAAAATATTTCAGACACTTTTTTGGTTGTTTTTTTCCTTATTTTGTTGAGAAATATGGACAAAAACAGGAAACTCGAATATTTTAGAGAATTTGGTTCCGAAATTTGGACAAAAACAGAAAGCTCAAATATTTCAGATACTTTTTTGGTTTTTTTTCATTATTTGGTTCCGAAATATGGACAAAAACAGAAAACTAAAATATTTCAGATACTTTTTGTTTTGTTATTTGGTTGCAAAATATGGACAAAAACAGAAAACTCAAATATTTCAGATACTTTCTTGTTATTTTTTCGTTATTTTGTTGCGAAATATGGACAAAAACAGAAAACTCAAATATTTCAGATACTTTCTTGTTATTTTTTCGTTATTTTGTTGGGAAATATGTACAAAAACAGAAAACTAAAATATTTCAGACACTTTTTGTTTGTTTTTTTCCTAATTTTGTTGAGAAATATGGACAAAAGCAGAAAACTCAAATATTTCAGATACTTTATTGTTTTTGTTCGTTATTTTGTTGTGAAATATGGACAAAAACAGAAAACTCAAATATTTCAGATACGTTGTCCTTTTTTTCCGTTATTTTGTTGCGAAATATGGACAAAAACAGAAACTCAAATATTTCAGATACTTTTCTGTCATTTTTTGTTATTTTGTTGCGAAATATGGACAAAAACAGAAAACTCAAATATTTCAGAGAATTTGTTGTTTTTTCCCGTTATTTTGTTGCGAAATATGGACAAAACCAGAAAACTCAAATATTTCAGATACTTCTTTGTTATTTTTTCGTTATTTTGTTGCGAAATATGGACAAAAACAGAAAACTAAAATATTTCAGATAGTTTTTTGTTTTTTTCCTTATTTTGTTGAGAAATATGGACAAAAACAGAAAACTCAAATATTTCAGATACTTTTTTGTCCTTTTTTCGTTATGTTGTTGCGAAATATGTACAAAAACAGAAAACTCAAATATTTCAGAGAATTTGTTGTTTTTTCCCGTTATTTTGTTGAGAAATATGGACAAACCCAGAAAACTCAAATATTTCAGATACTTTTTTTTTCGTTATTGTGTTGCGAAATATGGACAAAAACAGAAAACTAAAATATTTCAGACACTTTTTGGTTGTTTTTTTCCTTATTTTGTTGAGAAATATGGACAAAACCAGAAAACTCAAATATTTCAGATACTTTTTTTTTCGTTATCGTGTTGCGAAATATGGACAAAAACACAAAACTAAAATATTTTAGACAATTTTTTGGTTGTTGTTTTTCCTTATTTTGTTGAGAAATATGGACAAAAACAGAAAACTCAAATATTTCAGATACTTTTTTGTCATTTTTTCGTTATTTTGTTCCGAAATATGTACAAAAATAGAAAACTCAAATATTTCAGAGAATTTGTTGTTTTTTCCCGTTATTTTGTTGCGAAATATAGACAAAACCAGAAAACTCAAATATTTCAGATACTTCCTTGTTATTTTTTCGTTATTTTGTTGCGAAATATGGACAAAAACACAAAACTAAAATATTTCAGACACTTTTTGGTTGTTTTTTTCCTTATTTTGTTGAGAAATATGGACAAAAACAGGAAACTCAAATATTTTAGAGAATTTGTTGTTTTTTCCGTTATTTTGTTGCGACATATGGACAAAGCCCGAAAACTCAAATATTTCAGATAGGTTTTTGTTTTTTTTTCGTTATTTGGTTCCGAAATTTGCACAAAAACAGAAAGCTCAAATATTTCAGATACTTTTTTGGTTTTTTTTCATTATTTGGTTCCGAAATATGGACAAAATCAGAAAATTCAAATATTTCAGATACTTTTTTGTTCGTTATTTTGTTGGGAAATATGGACAAAAACAGAAAACTAAATATTTCAGATACTTTCTTGTTATTTTTTCGTTATTTTGTTGCGAAATATGGACAAAAACAGAAAACTCAAATATTTCAGATACTTTCTTGTTATTTTTTCGTTATTTTGTTGGGAAATATGTACAAAAACAGAAAACTAAAATATTTCAGACACTTTTTGTTTGTTTTTTTCCTAATTTTGTTGAGAAATATGGACAAAAACACAAAACTAAAATATTTTAAACAATTTTTTGGTTGTTGTTTTTCCTTATTTTGTTGAGAAATATGGACAAAAACAGAAAACTCAAATATTTCAGATACTTTTTTGTCATTTTTTCGTTATTTTGTTGCGAAATATGTACAAAAATAGAAAACTCAAATATTTCAGAGAATTTGTTGTTTTTTCCCGTTATTTTGTTGCGAAATATAGACAAAACCAGAAAACTTAAATATTTCAGATACTTCCTTGTTATTTATTCGTTATTTTGTTGCGAAATATGGACAAAAACAGAAAACTAAAATATTTCAGATAGTTTTTTGTTTTTTTCCTTATTTTGTTCAAAAATATGGACAAAACCAGAAAACTCAAATATTTCAGATACTTTTTTTTTCGTTATTGTGTTGCAAAATATGGACAAAAACACAAAACTAAAATATTTCAGACACTTTTTTGGTTGTTTTTTTCCTTATTTTGTTGAGAAATATGGACAAAAACAGGAAACTCGAATATTTTAGAGAATTTGGTTCCGAAATTTGGACAAAAACAGAAAGCTCAAATATTTCAGATACTTTTTTGGTTTTTTTTCATTATTTGGTTCCGAAATATGGACAAAAACAGAAAACTAAAATATTTCAGATACTTTTTGTTTTGTTATTTGGTTGCAAAATATGGACAAAAACAGAAAACTCAAATATTTCAGATACTTTCTTGTTATTTTTTCGTTATTTTGTTGCGAAATATGGACAAAAACAGAAAACTCAAATATTTCAGATACTTTCTTGTTATTTTTTCGTTATTTTGTTGGGAAATATGTACAAAAACAGAAAACTAAAATATTTCAGACACTTTTTGTTTGTTTTTTTCCTAATTTTGTTGAGAAATATGGACAAAAGCAGAAAACTCAAATATTTCAGATACTTTATTGTTTTTGTTCGTTATTTTGTTGTGAAATATGGACAAAAACAGAAAACTCAAATATTTCAGATACGTTGTCCTTTTTTTCCGTTATTTTGTTGCGAAATATGGACAAAAACAGAAACTCAAATATTTCAGATACTTTTCTGTCATTTTTTGTTATTTTGTTGCGAAATATGTACAAAAACAGAAAACTCAAATATTTCAGAGAATTTGTAGTTTTTTCCCGTTATTTTGTTGCGAAATATGGACAAAACCAGAAAACTCAAATATTTCAGATACTTTCTTGTTACTTTTTCGTTATTTTGTTGCGAAACATGGAAAAAAACAGAAAACTAAAATATTTCAGATACTTTCTTCTTATGTTTTCGTTATTTTATAGCGAAATATGGACAAAAAAAGAAAACTCAAATATTTCAGATACTTCGTCGTTTTGTCCGTTATTTTGTTGCGAAATATGGACAAAAACAGAAAATTCAAATATTTCAGGTACTTTTTTCTCGTTTTTCCGTTAATTTGTTGCGAAATATGTACAAAAACAGAAAACTCAAATATTTCAGATACTTTCTTGTTATTTTTTGGTTATTTTGTTGCGAAATATGGAAAAAAACAGAAAACTAAAATATTTCAGATAGTTTTTTGTTTTTTTCCTTATTTTGTTCAAAAATATGGACAAAGACCGAAAACTCAAATATTTCAGATAGGTTTTTTTTTTTTCGTTATTTTATGGCGAAATATGGACAAAAAATGAAAACTCAAATATTTCAGATACTTCGTCGTTTTTTTCCGTTATTTTGTTTCGAAATATGGACAAAAAGAGAAAACTCAAATATTTCAGGTACTTTTTTCTCATTTTTTCGTTAATTTGTTGCGAAATATGTACAAAAACAGAAACCTCAATTATTTCAGAGAATTTGTTGTTTTTTCCCGTTATTTTGTTGCAAAATATGGACAAAACCAGAAAACTCAAATATTTCAGATACTTTCTTGTTATTTTTTCGTTATTTTGTTGCGAAATATAGAAAAAAACTGAAAACTAAAATATTTCAGATAGTTTTTTGTTTTTTTTCCTTATTTTGTTGAGAAATATGGACAAAACCAGAAAACTCAAATATTTCAGAGTCTTTTTTTTTCGTTATTGTGTTGCGAAATATGGACAAAAACAGAAAACTAAAATATTTCATACACTTTTTTGGTTGTTTTTTTCCTTATTTTGTTGAGGAATATGGACAAAAACAGAAAACTCAAATATTTCAAATACTTTTTTGTCTTTTTTTCGTTATGTTGTTGCGAAATATGTACAAAAACAGAAAACTCAAATATTTCAGAGAATTTGTTGTTTTTCCCGTTATTTTGTTGAGAAATATGGACAAAACCAGAAAACTCAAATATTTCAGATACTTTTTTTTTCGTTATTGTGTTGCGAAATATGGACAAAAACAGAAAACTAAAATATTTCAGACACTTTTTTGGTTGTTTTTTTCCTTTTTTTTCGTTATTGTGTTGCGAAATATGGACAAAAACAGAAAACTCAAATATTTCAGATACTTTTTTGTCATTTTTTCGTTATGTTGTTGCGAAATATGTACAAAAACAGAAAACTCAAATATTTCAGATACTTTTTTTTTCGTTATTGTGTTGCGAAATTTTGGCAAAAACAGAAAACTAAAATATTTCAGACACTTTTTGGTTGTTTTTTCCCGTTATTTTGTTGAGAAATATGGACAAACCCAGAAAACTCAAATATTTCAGATACTTTTTTTTTCGTTATTGTGTTGCGAAATATGGACAAAAACAGAAAACTAAAATATTTTAGACAATTTTTTGGTTGTTGTTTTTCCTTATTTTGTTGAGAAATATGGACAAAAACAGAAAACTCAAATATTTCAGATACTTTTTTGTCATTTTTTCGTTATTTTGTTGCGAAATATGTACAAAAATAGAAAACTCAAATATTTAAGAGAATTTGTTGTTTTTTCCCGTTATTTTGTTGCGAAATATAGACAAAACCAGAAAACTCAAATATTTCAGATACTTCCTTGTTATTTTTTCGTTATTTTGTTGCGAAATATGGACAAAAACAGAAAACTAAAATATTTCAGATAGTTTTTTGTTTTTTTCCTTATTTTGTTCAAAAATATGGACAAAACCAGAAAACTCAAATATTTCAGATACTTTTCTTTTCGTTATTGTGTTGCAAAATATGGACAAAAACACAAAATTAAAATATTTCAGACACTTTTTTGTTTGTTTTTTTCCTAATTTTGTTGAGAAATATGGACAAAAGCAGAAAACTCAAATATTTCAGATACTTTATTGTTTTTTTTCGTTATTTTGTTGTGAAATATGGACAAAAACAGAAAACTAAAATATTTCAGATACTCTTTCGTTGTTTTTTCGTTATTTTGTTGCGAAATATGGACAAAAACAGAAACTCAAATATTTCATATACTTTTCTGTCATTTTTTCGTTATTTTGTTGCGAAATATGTACAAAAACAGAAAACTCAAATATTTCAGAGAATTTGTAGTTTTTTCCCGTTATTTTGTTGCGAAATATGGACAAAACCAGAAAACTCAAATATTTCAGATACCTTCTTGTTACTTTTTCGTTATTTTGTTGCGAAACATGGAAAAAAACAGAAAACTAAAATATTTCAGATACTTTCTTCTTATTTTTTTCGTTATTTTATAGCGAAATATGGACAAAAAACGAAAACTCAAATATTTCAGATACTTCGTCGTTTTGTCCGTTATTTTGTTGCGAAATATGGACAAAAACAGAAAATTCAAATATTTCAGGTACTTTTTTCTCATTTTTCCGTTAATTTGTTGCGAAATATGTACAAAAACAGAAAACTCAAATATTTCAGAGAATTTGTTGTTTTTTCCCCTTATTTTGTTGCGAAATATGGACAAAACCAGAAAACTCAAATATTTCAGATACTCTCTTGTTATTTTTTCGTTATTTTGTTGCGAATTATGGAAAAAAACAGAAAACTAAAATATTTCAGATAGTTTTTTGTTTTTTTCTTTATTTTGTTGAGAAATATGTACAAAACCAGAAAACTCAAATATTTCAGATACGTTTTTTTCGTTATTGTGTTGCGAAATATGTACAAAAACACAAACCTAAAATATTTTAGACACTTTTTTGGTTGTTTTTTTCCTTATTTTGTTGAGATATATGGACAAAACCAGAAAACTCAAATATTTCAGATACTTCCTTGTTATTTTTTCGTTATTTTGTTCCGAAATATGGACAAAAACAGAAAACTAAAATATTTCAGATAGTTTTTTGTTTTTTTTTTCCTTATTTTGTGGAGAAATAAGGACAAAGCCCGAAAACTCAAATATTTCAGATAGTTTTTTGTTTTTTTTTCTTTATTTGGTTCCGAAATGTGGACAAAAACAGAAAGCTGAAATATTTCAGATACTTTTTTGGTTTTTTTTTGTTATTTTGTTGCGAAATATGAACAAAAACAAAAAACTCAAATATTTCATATACTTTTTGTTTTGTTATTTTGTTGCTAAATATGGACAAAAATAAAAAACTCAAATTTTTCATATAGTTTTTTGTTTTTTTTTCGTTGTTTTGTTGCGAAATATGGACAAAAACAGAAAACTCAAATATTTCAGATAGTTTCTTGTTATTTTTTCGTTATTTTGTTGTGAAATATGGACAAAAACAGAAAACTCAAATATTTCAGATACTTTCTTGTTATTTTTTCGTTATTTTGTTGGGAAATATGTACAAAAACAGAAAACTAAAATATTTCAGACACTTTTTGTTTGTTTTTTTCCTAATTTTGTTGAGAAATATGGACAAAACAGAAAACTCAAATATTTCAGATACTTTATTGTTTTTGTTCGTTATTTTGTTGTGAAATATGGACAAAAACAGAAAACTCAAATATTTCAGATACGTTGTCCTTTTTTTCCGTTATTTTGTTGCGAAATATGGACAAAAACAGAAACTCAAATATTTCAGATACTTTTCTGTCATTTTTTGTTATTTTGTTGGGAAATATGGACAAAAACAGAAAACTCAAATATTTCAGAGAATTTGTTGTTTTTTCCCGTTATTTTGTTGCGAAATATGGACAAAACCAGAAAACTCAAATATTTCAGATACTTCTTTGTTATTTTTTGGTTATTTTGTTGCGAAATAAGGAAAAAAACAGAAAACTAAAATATTTCAGATAGTTTTTTGTTTTTTTCCTTATTTTGTTGAGAAATATGGACAAAAACAGAAAACTCAAATATTTCAGATACTTTTTTGTCCTTTTTTCGTTATGTTGTTGCGAAATATGTACAAAAACAGAAAACTCAAATATTTCAGAGAATTTGTTGTTTTTTCCCGTTATTTTGTTGAGAAATATGGACAAACCCAGAAAACTCAAATATTTCAGATACTTTTTTTTTCGTTATTGTGTTGCGAAATATGGACAAAAACAGAAAACTAAAATATTTCAGACACTTTTTGGTTGTTTTTTTCCTTATTTTGTTGAGAAATATGGACAAAAACACAAAACTCAAATATTTCAGATACTTTTTTGTCATTTTTTCGTTATTTTGTTCCGAAATATGTACAAAAATAGAAAACTCAAATATTTCAGAGAATTTGTTGTTTTTTCCCGTTATTTTGTTGCGAAATATAGACAAAACCAGAAAACTCAAATATTTCAGATACTTCCTTGTTATTTTTTCGTTATTTTGTTGCGAAATATGGACAAAAACACAAAACTAAAATATTTCAGACACTTTTTGGTTGTTTTTTTCCTTATTTTGTTGAGAAATATGGACAAAAACAGGAAACTCAAATATTTTAGAGAATTTGTTGTTTTTTCCGTTATTTTGTTGCGACATATGGACAAAGCCCGAAAACTCAAATATTTCAGATAGGTTTTTGTTTTTTTTTCGTTATTTGGTTCCGAAATTTGCACAAAAACAGAAAGCTCAAATATTTCAGATACTTTTTTGGTTTTTTTTCATTATTTGGTTCCGAAATATGGACAAAATCAGAAAATTCAAATATTTCAGATACTTTTTTGTTCGTTATTTTGTTGGGAAATATGGACAAAAACAGAAAACTAAATATTTCAGATACTTTCTTGTTATTTTTTCGTTATTTTGTTGCGAAATATGGACAAAAACAGAAAACTCAAATATTTCAGATACTTTCTTGTTATTTTTTCGTTATTTTGTTGGGAAATATGTACAAAAACAGAAAACTAAAATATTTCAGACACTTTTTGTTTGTTTTTTTCCTAATTTTGTTGAGAAATATGGACAAAAACACAAAACTAAAATATTTTAAACAATTTTTTGGTTGTTGTTTTTCCTTATTTTGTTGAGAAATATGGACAAAAACAGAAAACTCAAATATTTCAGATACTTTTTTGTCATTTTTTCGTTATTTTGTTGCGAAATATGTACAAAAATAGAAAACTCAAATATTTCAGAGAATTTGTTGTTTTTTCCCGTTATTTTGTTGCGAAATATAGACAAAACCAGAAAACTCAAATATTTCAGATACTTCCTTGTTATTTTTTCGTTATTTTGTTGCGAAATATGGACAAAAACAGAAAACTAAAATATTTCAGATAGTTTTTTGTTTTTTTCCTTATTTTGTTCAAAAATATGGACAAAACCAGAAAACTCAAATATTTCAGATACTTTTTTTTTCGTTATTGTGTTGCAAAATATGGACAAAAACACAAAACTAAAATATTTCAGACACTTTTTTGGTTGTTTTTTTCCTTATTTTGTTGAGAAATATGGACAAAAACAGGAAACTCAAATATTTTAGAGAATTTGGTTCCGAAATTTGGACAAAAACAGAAAGCTCAAATATTTCAGATACTTTTTTGGTTTTTTTTCATTATTTGGTTCCGAAATATGGACAAAAACAGAAAACTAAAATATTTCAGATACTTTTTGTTTTGTTATTTGGTTGCAAAATATGGACAAAAACAGAAAACTCAAATATTTCAGATACTTTCTTGTTATTTTTTCGTTATTTTGTTGCGAAATATGGACAAAAACAGAAAACTCAAATATTTCAGATACTTTCTTGTTATTTTTTCGTTATTTTGTTGGGAAATATGTACAAAAACAGAAAACTAAAATATTTCAGACACTTTTTGTTTGTTTTTTTCCTAATTTTGTTGAGAAATATGGACAAAAGCAGAAAACTCAAATATTTCAGATACTTTATTGTTTTTGTTCGTTATTTTGTTGTGAAATATGGACAAAAACAGAAAACTCAAATATTTCAGATACGTTGTCCTTTTTTTCCGTTATTTTGTTGCGAAATATGGACAAAAACAGAAACTCAAATATTTCAGATACTTTTCTGTCATTTTTTGTTATTTTGTTGCGAAATATGTACAAAAACAGAAAACTCAAATATTTCAGAGAATTTGTAGTTTTTTCCCGTTATTTTGTTGCGAAATATGGACAAAACCAGAAAACTCAAATATTTCAGATACTTTCTTGTTACTTTTTCGTTATTTTGTTGCGAAACATGGAAAAAAACAGAAAACTAAAATATTTCAGATACTTTCTTCTTATGTTTTCGTTATTTTATAGCGAAATATGGACAAAAAAAGAAAACTCAAATATTTCAGATACTTCGTCGTTTTGTCCGTTATTTTGTTGCGAAATATGGACAAAAACAGAAAATTCAAATATTTCAGGTACTTTTTTCTCGTTTTTCCGTTAATTTGTTGCGAAATATGTACAAAAACAGAAAACTCAAATATTTCAGATACTTTCTTGTTATTTTTTCGTTATTTTGTTGCGAAATATGGAAAAAAACAGAAAACTAAAATATTTCAGATAGTTTTTTGTTTTTTTCCTTATTTTGTTCAAAAATATGGACAAAGACCGAAAACTCAAATATTTCAGATAGGTTTTTTTTTTTTCGTTATTTTATGGCGAAATATGGACAAAAAATGAAAACTCAAATATTTCAGATACTTCGTCGTTTTTTTCCGTTATTTTGTTTCGAAATATGGACAAAAAGAGAAAACTCAAATATTTCAGGTACTTTTTTCTCATTTTTTCGTTAATTTGTTGCGAAATATGTACAAAAACAGAAACCTCAATTATTTCAGAGAATTTGTTGTTTTTTCCCGTTATTTTGTTGCAAAATATGGACAAAACCAGAAAACTCAAATATTTCAGATACTTTCTTGTTATTTTTTCGTTATTTTGTTGCGAAATATAGAAAAAAACTGAAAACTAAAATATTTCAGATAGTTTTTTGTTTTTTTCCTTATTTTGTTGAGAAATATGGACAAAACCAGAAAACT
Source organism: Empis livida (assembly GCA_963932195.1). Lineage (NCBI taxonomy): Eukaryota > Metazoa > Arthropoda > Insecta > Diptera > Empididae > Empis > Empis livida. Next base: position 25,554,904 of record OZ010646.1, on the reverse strand, counting down.
CAAATATTTCATACACTTTTTTGGTTGTTTTTTTCCTTATTTTGTTGAGGAATATGGACAAAAACAGAAAACTCAAATATTTCAGATACTTTTTTGTCTTTTTTTCGTTATGTTGTTGCGAAATATGTACAAAAACAGAAAACTCAAATATTTCAGAGAATTTGTTGTTTTTCCCGTTATTTTGTTGAGAAATATGGACAAAACCAGAAAACTCAAATATTTCAGATACTTTTTTTTTCGTTATTGTGTTGCGAAATATGGACAAAAACAGAAAACTAAAATATTTCAGACACTTTTTTGGTTGTTTTTTTCCTTTTTTTTCGTTATTGTGTTGCGAAATATGGACAAAAACAGAAAACTCAAATATTTCAGATACTTTTTTGTCATTTTTTCGTTATGTTGTTGCGAAATATGTACAAAAACAGAAAACTCAAATATTTCAGATACTTTTTTTTTCGTTATTGTGTTGCGAAATTTTGGCAAAAACAGAAAACTAAAATATTTCAGACACTTTTTGGTTGTTTTTTCCCGTTATTTTGTTGAGAAATATGGACAAACCCAGAAAACTCAAATATTTCAGATACTTTTTTTTTCGTTATTGTGTTGCGAAATATGGACAAAAACAGAAAACTAAAATATTTTAGACAATTTTTTGGTTGTTGTTTTTCCTTATTTTGTTGAGAAATATGGACAAAAACAGAAAACTCAAATATTTCAGATACTTTTTTGTCATTTTTTCGTTATTTTGTTGCGAAATATGTACAAAAATAGAAAACTCAAATATTTAAGAGAATTTGTTGTTTTTTCCCGTTATTTTGTTGCGAAATATAGACAAAACCAGAAAACTCAAATATTTCAGATACTTCCTTGTTATTTTTTCGTTATTTTGTTGCGAAATATGGACAAAAACAGCAAACTAAAATATTTCAGATAGTTTTTTGTTTTTTTCCTTATTTTGTTCAAAAATATGGACAAAACCAGAAAACTCAAATATTTCAGATACTTTTCTTTTCGTTATTGTGTTGCAAAATATGGACAAAAACACAAAATTAAAATATTTCAGACACTTTTTTGGTTGTTTTTTTCCTAATTTTGTTGAGAAATATGGACAAAAGCAGAAAACTCAAATATTTCAGATACTTTATTGTTTTTTTTCGTTATTTTGTTGTGAAATATGGACAAAAACAGAAAACTAAAATATTTCAGATACTCTTTCGTTGTTTTTTCGTTATTTTGTTGCGAAATATGGACAAAAACAGAAACTCAAATATTTCATATACTTTTCTGTCATTTTTTCGTTATTTTGTTGCGAAATATGTACAAAAACAGAAAACTCAAATATTTCAGAGAATTTGTAGTTTTTTCCCGTTATTTTGTTGCGAAATATGGACAAAACCAGAAAACTCAAATATTTCAGATACCTTCTTGTTACTTTTTCGTTATTTTGTTGCGAAACATGGAAAAAAACAGAAAACTAAAATATTTCAGATACTTTCTTCTTATTTTTTCGTTATTTTATAGCGAAATATGGACAAAAAACGAAAACTCAAATATTTCAGATACTTCGTCGTTTTGTCCGTTATTTTGTTGCGAAATATGGACAAAAGCAGAAAATTCAAATATTTCAGGTACTTTTTTCTCATTTTTCCGTTAATTTGTTGCGAAATATGTACAAAAACAGAAAACTCAAATATTTCAGAGAATTTGTTGTTTTTTCCCCTTATTTTGTTGCGAAATATGGACAAAACCAGAAAACTCAAATATTTCAGATACTCTCTTGTTATTTTTTCGTTATTTTGTTGCGAATTATGGAAAAAAACAGAAAACTAAAATATTTCAGATAGTTTTTTGTTTTTTTCTTTATTTTGTTGAGAAATATGTACAAAACCAGAAAACTCAAATATTTCAGATACGTTTTTTTTCGTTATTGTGTTGCGAAATATGTACAAAAACACAAACCTAAAATATTTTAGACACTTTTTTGGTTGTTTTTTTCCTTATTTTGTTGAGATATATGGACAAAACCAGAAAACTCAAATATTTCAGATACTTTCTTGTTATTTTTTCGTTATTTTGTTCCGAAATATGGACAAAAACAGAAAACTAAAATATTTCAGATAGTTTTTTGTTTTTTTTTTCCTTATTTTGTGGAGAAATAAGGACAAAGCCCGAAAACTCAAATATTTCAGATAGTTTTTTGTTTTTTTTTCTTTATTTGGTTCCGAAATGTGGACAAAAACAGAAAGCTGAAATATTTCAGATACTTTTTTGGTTTTTTTTTGTTATTTTGTTGCGAAATATGAACAAAAACAAAAAACTCAAATATTTCATATACTTTTTGTTTTGTTATTTTGTTGCTAAATATGGACAAAAATAAAAAACTCAAATTTTTCAGATAGTTTTTTGTTTTTTTTTCGTTGTTTTGTTGCGAAATATGGACAAAAACAGAAAACTCAAATATTTCAGATAGTTTCTTGTTATTTTTTCGTTATTTTGTTGTGAAATATGGACAAAAACAGAAAGATAAAATATTTCAGATACTCTTTCGTTGTTTTTTCTTTATTTTGTTGCGAAATATGGGCAAAAACAGAAAATTCAAATATTTCAGATACTTTGTCCTTTTTTCCGTTATTTTGTTGCGAAATATGGACAAAACAAAAAACTCAAATATTTCAGATACCTTTTTTTTCATTTTTTCGTTATTTGGTTGCGAAATATGTACAAAAACAGAAAAGTCAAGAGAATTTGTTGTTTTTTCCCGTTATTTTGTTGCGAAATATGGACAAAACCAGAAAACTCAAATATTTCAGATACTTCTTTGTTATTTTTTCGTTACTTTGACAAAAACAGAAAACTACAATATTTCAGATACTTTCTTCTTATTTTTTCGTTATTTTATAGCGAAATTTGGACAAAAAATGAAAACTCAAATATTTCAGATACTTGTCGTTTTTTTCCGTTATTTTGTTGCGAAATATGGACAAAAACAGAAAACTCAAATATTTCAGGTACTTTTTTCTCATTTTTTCGTTAATTTGTAGCGAAATATGTACAAAACCAGAAAACTCAAATATTTCAGATACGGTTTTTTCGTTATTGTGTTGCGAAATATGGACAAAAACACAAAACTAAAATATTTTAGGCACTTTTTTGGTTGTTTTTTTCCTTATTTTGTTGAGAAATATGGACAAAACCAGAAAACTCAAATATTTCAGATACTTCCTTGTTATTTTTTCGTTATTTTGTTGCGAAATATAGACAAAAACAGAAAACTAAAATATTTCAGATAGGTTTTTGTTTTTTTTTCCTTATTTTGTTGAGAAATAAGGACTGTTAAGCAATATATAATTTATGTACTAATTTGCTAACAGTTATATAAATTCTCAATGTAAATTATTACAAGTATTAATGTCTTTTGTTATATATTACTCAATATCGTTCGATCGTTAAATTTTAATTTACAGTATTATTCTCTCTTATCAATTTGTATTGGAATATTGTTAACTACGATTATGATATTTTTTCTTGGAACTATTAATTAGAGTACAGTCATAGCGATCGGTCAAATAATTAGTGTAATTCTCTTTAGTCAAAATATATATAAAAAAAATACAAATTGTTGAAATTCTTATTAATAAAATTATTTGTCTACTTAAAAAAAACTTATTAATTTACCTAAAAATTTTATATATAATTTGAATTAAATAAATAAATATTATAAATAAATTGTGAACTTGAAGATAAAACAATTTGGCTAGTTTTTTTTATTTAAACTTTTATTTTCGTCGGTTAATACAGTCCAATATCGAACATTTTGGTCCTTCGAACCGGATTTGTGCTGGTTAAATTCGTAATTTAGTAAAAAAAAAAACAGTAGTATTTAGTAAAAAAAAACAGCGCTTACATAAGAAATTGGTATAATATTAAAATTGGTGTAATATCAGTTAGTTGTTTCCAAGGAAAAAATCGCATATAAAAAGAAAAATTGCCACATGTTGATCATTCCAAATGAAAATTGCTGAAAAATAAGTGCTGTAAAATCTTGGAAAAGTTTAAGTACATCGGTTTGTAAAACCAAGTTCAGGTAATTTTCTATTCAATAGTTAGTGCAGTTCAATTGAAAAAAAAAAAATAGTCATCATTATATAATAGTCATCATTATATCAGTCATACGATTTTGTTAAAAAAAAAAAGACAATTCAATACAAAAAAAATTGTCTGGTAACGATAATTGTTGTTGTTGCAGTGATAAAATTTTGTTCCGCAGCCATAATTAATTTTTTATTCCGTCGTTTGGGGTAATTTGGATCAAAAAATAGTACAAGTTTTCGAGTCGAAAAGTTAAGCCGTAGTTTGGGTTAACTTTTTATTCATCATTTTTGGAAAAAGTCGAGGTTTGATGAAAATTGAATTTATTAATGCAAATAATTGAAAATTGAGCTGTGCTATCGTTATTGATTATTGACAATTATATTTCAATAAATATTTATTTGATTTAATCAATTGATTTAAAGATATTTCAAAATAAATAAATATCCAATCACTAAATAAATATAACTAAATATTTAATTCCACATTCGTTATCCGTTTATTAAAATATATTCGAAAAAATTTGGTAGTTCTAATAATTTTTAACAACCATTTCATAACGATTTACAACTAAACTCTATTAAATAAATTATATTAAATAATTTATGATCAATTAAGAGTTTGTAATTTCAATTAATAGCATTTAAAAAAAAAATTTGGCTGGTAACGATAATTGTTGTTGTTGCAGTGACAAAATTTTGTTCCGCAGCCATAATTAATTTTTTATTCCGTCGTTTGGGGTAATTTGGATCAAAAAATAGTACAAGTTTTCGAGTCGAAAAGTTAAGCCGTATTTTGGGGTAACTTTTTATTCATAATTTTTGGAAAAAGTCGAGCTTTGATGAAAATTGCATTTATTAATGCAAATAATTGAAAATTGAGCTGTGCTATCGTTATTGATTATTGACAATTATATTTCAATAAATATTTATTTGATTTAATCAATTGATTTAAAGATATTTCAAAATAAATAAATATCCAATCACTAAATAAATATAACTAAATATTTAATTCCACATTCGTTATCCTTTTATTAAAATATATTCGAAAAAATTTAGTAGTTCTAATAATTTTTAACAACCATTTCATAACGATTTACAACTAAACTCTATTAAATAAATTATATTAAATAATTTATGATCAATTAAGAGTTTGTAAATTCAATTAATAGCATTTAAAAAAAAAAAAAAAAAAAAAACTATTAATACTCATAATGGCTAAATATGAAGATGTCAAAAAATCAATCGGCGTTACGAAAGGTAGCATTACTCGAATTAAAAATAAGGTAGACAAAACTGAAACCACAATTACTTTACCAGAATTGGAATGTAGGCTTGGGTTGGTGGAAGCGTATTTTAAACAAATTCTAGCACAACACAATACATTAGAAACTTTAGCTGGAGCTGAAGATGATTAGGATCATAAAAAACTACTTGGTGATTTAGAAGACTTGTTTATAGCATGTAAATCGAAAATTCTATATTTAATATCAGAACGGAAAAAATCACAATTGAGTAGTGGCAAAAGTGATGAACATAATCAAACCTTTTATCTATCGCCTACACAATCAGCTTCGTTAAGTAAACTAAAATTACCAAAATTTTCTGGTCAGTACACCGATTATCAAAATTTCATTCAACAATTTATATCACGAGTTGATAGTGATCTCTGATATTGACAAATTTACTCACCTACAAGATTGTTTGGTTGGCGATGCTAAATTGGTGATAAAATCATTAGATGTGGTTGCAGCTAATTACAAGAAAGCATTGAAAATGATAAATGATCGCTATGACAATAAATGTATTATAATTCAATCTCACGTTCGTAAAATATTTGAATTACCAATCGTCGCTCGAAATTCCGCATCTCAACTAAGAAATTTAGTTTATAGTATTGATGGCCATGTTCGTGCATTGCTTTCGTTAGGAGATGAAAAGGAAATTTTCAATGCTCTTTTATTGCACTTGGTAATATCTAAACTCGATACCGAATCATTAACCAAATGGGAGGATTCGTTAAATTTGGATACGTTACCGACATGGACTGAATGTTCAACATTTTTAAGTAAAAGGTGTCAACATTTGGAAAATCGTGATATTGTTCACAAATTAAATAGTCAAACTCAGCAATCGTCGCATGGTCCAAAAAAGGGTCCATTTGTAACTCGTAATGCAACATTAACAGTATCACATCTCAAATGCGCATACTGTAAACAAACCAATCATTCAATAGCTAAATGTCAAAAGTTTTTGGAATTGACTGTTATGAATCGTTACTTCGAAGTAAAAAAATCGATGTTGTGCTTAAATTGTCTTTCGCTCGGACACTCTGCAAAGCAGTGTCAATCTACAAAGTGTAAAGTGTGCAATGGGTTACACCACACTTTGCTACATCGTTATTCAAACATTTCGTCTCAGCAGCCAAATATTTCATTAAATACAAATTCGGTTCAACTACCAGAAAAGGCTGTGAACCAAAGGGCTGAACATTCATCATTGCTTGTTAAGGAAATGTCGTCGTTTCAAGAAAATCGCGTACTGTTAGCTACAGCAGTAATACTTATCAAAAATAAAGTTGGTAATTTTGTACCAATTCGGGTACTTTTAGATTCAGCTTCGCAACTTAACTTCATCACTCAATATGCTGCTCAGAAATTTGGCTTAAAAAAGAGTAAGGTGTTTCAAATTATTAATGGTATTGGTGACGTAAATTCGAAAATACGTCATAAAACTTCAACAACAATTCGATCAACGCTAACTAACTTTGAAACAAATATTGATTTATGGATTTTACCTTCGATTACAACACCACAACCTGAAGTCAAAATAAACGTTGAAAATTGGAACATTCCAAATCATATGGTACTTGCCGATCCCACATTTGGCGAACCACAAAAGGTTGATATGCTCATTGGAGCGGAGATATTCTTTGATCTTCTTGTGGAAGGAAAAGTAAAATTGGGTTCTGGAATGCCAACTTTAATTAACACGGTTTTGGGCTGGATTGCATCAGGCAACTACCAGCAAAGTAATCAAAAGCTACTACATAGGCTCGTTAGCGAGCCTATGTAGTAGCTTTTGATTACTTGACGAAAGTAATTGCTTAAATAATGCTGTACAAAAATTCTGGCAATTGGAAGAAGTAGAACAAGTTGAAAGCTACTTAACAGATGAGCAACCAGCTTGTGAAAAAATATTAATGGCGAAATTAAAAATATTAATGGCGGAAAATTAATGGCGAAATTACCATTCAAGTGTGAGCCAAATGTTCTTGGTGATTCCTTTAAAATGGCTGAACGTCGATTTTTAAATTTAGAAAAAAAATTAATGAAATTTGATGATCTAAAATTACAATATGTAGAATTTCTACGTGAATATGAATCGCTAGGACATATGGAGGAGATACCTGAAAAGGAAATTAAATCGGTTCGCTACATCATGCCTCATCAATGCGTAATTCGTCCTGATAGTTCGACGACGAAGTTACGAGTGGTTTTTGACGCGTCGGCCCGAACATCTTCAAATATATCTTTGAATGAAGTCTTAATGGTAGGTCCAACGGTGCAAAACGATTTGTTCTCTATAATTCTTCGGTTTAGATCGCACAAATTTGCTCTTACTGCTGATGTATCTAAAATGTATAGGCAGTTTCTTGTGTATCCAGATGACAGATATTTTCAGTGCATATTATGGCGTGAGAATCCTGATGATAAATTAAAAACATATAAATTAAATACTGTCACTTATGGTACAGCACCTGCGCCATATTTGGCTACTCGTTGTCTCAATTATTTAGCAGATAAATACGAAAGTACGTATCCTTTGGGAGCGAAAATTATTAAGCGTGATTTTTATGTGGACGACTTAATCAGTGGAGCTGATACACAATCCGAAATTTTTGAAATTCAATCTCAAATTGAAAGTATATTTAAATCAGCAAAGCTAGAACTTCGAAAGTGGTTCTCTAACGATGATGAATTTCTTAGCAAAATCCCTGAAAATAAGCGTGAAAAGACATTAAAAATAAACGATTTAGACATCGTTAAAGCGTTAGGAATAGTTTGGGAACCAGTCCTCGATGAATTTCGGTTTGTACAGGTCATTAACTATAATGTATTAAAAATAACAAAACGATCAGTGCTGTCTGATCTGTCGCGTTTGTTTGATCCACTCGGTTTGGTAAACCCTGTGGTGGTTTTAGCAAAAATATTTATGCAACGTTTGTGTATCTTGAAACTTGATTGGAACGAACCAGTTCCAGAAGAGTTAGCCATTCAATGGACAACATATCGTGCTCAGTTACAAAAATTAAACGAAGCTCGCATTCCTCGTCATATATTTTCGTTAAACATGGTTAAATGTGAACTTCATGGATTTTCTGACGCGTCGCTTAGAGCGTATGGTTGTTGTTTATACACAAGATGTAAAGATTCGTCCAATAATTATTATATTCAACTTGTTGGTGCAAAATCGAAAGTGGCTCCTATATCAACTGAAAGTTTGCCTAAATTGGAATTAAATGCTGCAGTACTTCTCGCTAAATTACTTAATCGTGTAACAAAATCATTGGAAAAACAACTTGACAAAATTTATTTATGGACAGACTCAGAAATTGTTCTTGAGTGGTTATCGGATCATCCATCGTCGTGGGAAACTTATATCGCTAATCGTGTTTCGACAATACAAAAATTAACCGTGGAGGGGTGTTGGAGGCACGTAAATTCGGTGGCAAATCCAGCAGATATCGTCTCCAGAGGATCGTTAGTCGATGATTTGTTACAATCAAATTGGTTTTCTGGTCCACAATTCTTATATAAAGATGAAGATCAGTGGCCAAAAATAAAACAAACGGGAAACAAACACAACATTCAAGGAAAACAAGAATTGGATATCGTATATAATCATAAATTCGTTAACAACTTTTCAAAAATTCGGCGTATATTCGCGTATTGTATTCGATGGTTCAATAATATAAAATTGAAATTAAATAATAGTCAACTAGCATCAGGACCGCTGACTGCTGGAGAATTGGATGATGCGTTTTTACGGTTAATTTGGCATATACAACACAACATTTCAAACCTGAAATAAACATTTTAGAAAAACAACAAAGCAACATCGTTGGTTTACCAAAAAATAGTTGCATAAAATCGTTAAATCCGTTTATTGACTCAACCTCTCGTATTCAATTGTTAAAAGTGGGAGGACGATTATCAAATGCAAAACTACCAAACATGACAAAATATCCTATCCTCAGCCCTAAAAATCATCCTTGTTGTTTGTCATATATAAATTACTTACACTTTCAAAATTTTCATGCAGGTTCTCAATCATTAGTATCTATTGCTCGTCAACGTGTCTGGATTGTTGATATTAAACGCATCGCACGCAAGGTGGTGCATCAGTGTATTCGCTGCTTTAGGGCGAAACCAAAACTTTTTACAGCAAATCATAGGCGATTTCGTCGGTGCCAGAAACGAACTGGCTGAATTTGTTAAAGTGTTTCAATCAAAAGAAACAACTGAGGGAATCTTTCAAAACTGTTCCGAAATGAATATTGAATTTCATCATATCCCACCACGTTCACCGCACTTCGGAGGGCTTTGGGAAGCTGCGGTGAAGTCGGCGAAACATATGTTGGTTCGGACAATTGGACATAATTTGCTAACATTTGAAGAATTAAACACAGTAATTATACAAATTAAAGCCATTCTCAACTCACGGCCACTAACAGCCATGTCATCTGACCCAAATGATGCAGCTGCTTTAACGCCAGGTCATTTCTTGATTGGAAGTCCACTTAATGCTGTGCCAGAACCAGACGTTTCGTTACAAAAATCATCATTATTACCTCATTGGCATCAAGTTCGTAGTTTACAACAATTATTCTGGAAACGCTGGACCAAGGAATATGTCACACAATTACAACATCGTTATAAGTGGAATAATACATCGCCAGATATAAAATTGGGAACCCTAGTCGTAATTGCTGAAGATAATTTGCCACCACAAAGTTGGTAATAGTCGAGTTGATGGTTGGCAAAGATGGTCATGTAAGGGTGGTGAATGTTCGTACAAAAAATGGAATAATCAAGCGGACAATTAACAAACTAGCACCATTACCAATTGAATCATGTTAAAAGTATACTAGTACTTTCAAAAGCGGCGGAATGTTAAAGCATTATATAATTTATGTACTAATTTGATAACAGTTATATAAATTCTCAATGTCATTTATTACAAGTATTAATGTCTTTTGTTATATATTACTCAATATCGTTCGATCGTTAAATCTTAATTTACAGTATTATTCTCTCTTATCAATTTGTATTGTAATATTGTTAACTACGATTATGATATTTTTTCTTGGAATTATTAATTAGAGTACAGTCATAGCGATCGGTCAAATAATTAGTGTAATTCTCTTTAGTCAAAATATATATAAAAAAAATACAAATTGTTGAAATTCTTATTAATAAAATTATTTGTCTACTTAAAAAAAACTTATTAATTTACCTAAAAATTCATTATATAAATTGAATTAAATAAATAAATATTATAAATAAATTGTGAACTTGAAGATTAAACAATTTGGCTAGTTTTTTTTATTTAAACATTTATTTTCGTCGGTTAATACAGTCCAATATCGAACAAGGACAAAGCCCGAAAACTCAAATATTTCAGATAGTTTTTTGTTTTTTTTCTTTATTTGGTTCCGAAATGTGGACAAAAACAGAATGCTCAAATATTTCAAATACTTTTTTAGTTTTTTTTTCTTTATTTTGTTGCGAAATATGGACAAAATCAGAAAACTCAAATATTTCAGATACTTTTTTGTTTTTTTTCGTTATTTTGTTGCGAAATATGGACAAAAAAAAAAACTCAAATATTTCAGATATTTTTTTGTTTTTTTTTTCGTTATTTTGTTGGGAAATATGGCCAAAAACAGAAAACTCAAATATTTCATATACTTTTTGTTTTGTTATTTTGTTGCTAAATATGGACAAAAACAAAAAACTCAAATTTTTCAGATAGTTTTTTGTTTTTTTTTCGTTGTTTTGTTGCGAAAAAAACAGAAAACTCAAATATTTCAGATACTTTGTCCTTTTTTCCTTTATTTTGTTGCGAAATATGGACAAAAACAAAAAACTCAAATATTTCAGATACTTTTTTTTCATTTTTTCGTTATTTTGTTGCGAAATATGTACAAAAACAGAAAAGTCTAGAGAATTTGTTGTTTTTTCCCGTTATTTTGTTGCGAAATATGGACAAAACCAGAAAACTCAAATATTTCAGATACTTCCTTGTTATTTTTTCGTTACTTTGTTACGAAATATGGACAAAAACAGAAAACTACAATACTTCAGATACTTTCTTCTTATTTTTTCGTTATTTTATAGCGAAATTTGGACAAAAAATGAAAACTCAAATATTTCAGATACTTCGTCGTTTTTTTCCGTTATTTTGTTGCGAAATATGGACAAAAACAGAAAACTCAAATATTTCAGGTACTTTTTTCTCATTTTTTCGTTAATTTGTAGCGAAATATGTACAAAAACAGAAAACTCAAATATTTCAGAGAATTTGTTGTTTTTTCCCGTTATTTTGTTGGGAAATATGGACAAAACCAGAAAACTCAAATATTTCAGATACTTTCTTCTTACTTTTTCGTTATTTTGTTGCAAAATATGGAAAAACACAGAAAACTAAAATATTTCAGATAGTTTTTCGTTTTTTTTCCTTATTTTGTTGAGAAATATGGACAAAACCAGAAAACTCAAATATTTCAGATACTTTTTTTTTTGTTATTGTGTTGCGAAATATGGACAAAAACAGAAAACTAAAATATTTCAGACACTTTTTTGTTTGTTTTTTTCCTTATTTTGTTGAGCAATATGGACAAAAACAGAAAATTAAAAATTTCAGATACTTTTTTGTCATTTTTTCGTTATGTTGTTACGAAATATGTACAAAAGCAGAAAACTAAAATATTTCAGAGAATTTGTTGTTTTTTTGCCGTTATTTTCTTGCGAAATATGGACAAAAGCAGAAAACTCAAATATTTCAGGTACGTCCTTGTTATTTTTTCGTTATTTTGTTGCGAAATATGGACTAAAACAGAAAACTAAAATATTTCAGATAGTTTTTTGTTTTTTTCCTTATTTTGTTGAGAAATATTGACAAAACCAGAAAACTCAAATATTTCATAATTTTTTTTTCGTTATTGTGTTGCGAAATATGGACAAAAACAGAAAACTAAAATATTTCTGACACTTTTTTGGTTGTTTTTTTCCTTATTTTGTTGAGAAATATGGAGAAAAACAGGAAACTCAAATATTTTAGAGAATTTGTTGTTTTTTCCGTTATTTTGTTGCGACATACGGACAAAGCCCGAAAACTCAAATATTTCAGATAGTTTTTTGTTTTTTTTTCTTTTTTTGGTTCCGAAATGTGGACAAAAACAAAAAGCTCAAATATTTCAGATACTTTTTTGGTTTTTTTTCGTTATTTTGTTGCGAAATATGGACAAAAACAAAAACCTCAAATTTTTCAGATAGTTTTTTGTTTTTTTTTCGTTGTTTTGTTGAGAAATATGGACAAAAGCAGAAAACTCAAATATTTCTTATACTTTCTTGTTAGTTTGTTGCGAAATATGGACAAAAAAGAAAACTCAAATATTTCAGATATTTTTTTGTTTTTTGTCGTTATTTTGTTAGGAAATATGGACAAAAACAGAAAACTCAAATATTTTAGATACTTCTTTGTTATTTTTTGGTTATTTTGTTGCGAAATATAGACAAAAAAAAAAAAAATCAAATATTTCAGATAATTTTTTTTTTTTCCGTTATTTTGTTGCGAAATATGGACAAAAACAGAAAACTCAAATATTTCATTTACTTTCTTGTTATTTTTTCGTTATTTTGTTGCGAAATATGTACAAAAACATAAAACTAAAATATTTCAGATACTTTTGGTTTGTTTTTTTCCTCATTTTGTTTAGAAATATGGACAAAAACAGAAAACTCAAATATTTCAGATACTTCTTTGTTATTTTTTGGTTATTTTGTTGCGAAATATGGACAAAAACAGAAAACTCAAATATTTCAGATAATTTTTGTAATTTTTTTGCGAAATATGGACAAAAAATAAAATTCAAATATTTCAGATATTTTTTTGTTTGTTTCGTTATTTTGTTAGGAAATATGGACAAAAAAGAAAACTCAAATATTTCAGATATTTTTTTGTTTTTTTTCGTTATTTTGTTAGGAAATATGGACAAATCAGAAAAATCAAATATTTCAGATACTTTTTGTTTCTTTTTCCGTTATTTTGTTGCGAAATATGGATAAAAACAGAAAGCTAAAATATTTCAGATACTTTTTTGTTTTTTTTCCGTTATATTATTGCGAAATATAGACAAAAACAAAAAAATCAAATATTTCATATATTTTTTTGTTTTTTTTCGTTATTTCGTTTGGAAATATGGACAAAACAGAAAACTCAAATATTTCAGATACTTCTTTGTTTGTTTTTTTCCAGAAAAATCAAATATTTCAGATACTCTTTCAGAAAAATCAAATATTTCAGATAATCTTTCGTTGTTTTTTCCTTATTTTGTTGAGAAATATATACAAAAACAGAAAACTCAAATATTTCAGATAGTTTTTTGTTTTTTTTTTCGTTATTTTGTTGCGAAATATGGACAAAAAAAACTCAAATATTTCAGATATTTTTTTGTTTTTTTTCGTTATTTGTTGGGAAATATGGACAAAAACAGAAAACTCAAATATTTCAGATACTTTCTTGTTAGTTTTTTTTTCCTTATTTTGTTGAGAAATATGGACAAAAACAGAAAACTCAAATATTTCAGATAGTTTTTTGTTTTCTTTTCGTTATTTTGTTGCGAAATATGGACTAAAACAGAAAACTCTAATATTTCAGATACTTTCTTGTTAGTTTTTTTCCTTATTTAGTTGAGAAATATGGACAAAAACAGAAAACTCAAATATTTCAGATAGTTTTTTGTTTTCTTTTCGTTATTTTGTTGCGAAATATGGACTAAAACAGAAAACTCATATATTTAAGATAGTTTTTAGTTTTTTTTTCGTTATATTATTGCGAAATATGGACAAAAAAACTCAAATATTTCAGATATTTTTTTGTTTTTTTTTCGTTATTTTGTTGCTAAATATGGACAAAAACAGAAAACTCAAATATTTCAGATACTTCTTTGTTTGTTTTTTCCAGAAAAATCAAATATTTCAGATACTCTTTCAGAAAAATCAAATATTTCAGATAATCTTTCGTTGTTTTTTCCTTATTTTCTTGAGAAATATATACAAAAACAGAAAACTCAAATATTTCAGATAGTTTTTTGTTTTTTTTTCGTTATTTTGTTGCGAAATATGGACAAAAAAAACTCAAATATTTCAGATATTTTTTTGTTTTTTTTCGTTATTTGTTGGGAAATATGGACAAAAACAGAAAACTCAAATATTTCAGATACTTTCTTGTTAGTTTTTTTTTTCCTTATTTTGTTGAGAAATATGGACAAAAACAGAAAACTCAAATATTTCAGATAGTTTTTTGTTTTCTTTTCGTTATTTTGTTGCGAAATATGGACTAAAACAGAAAACTCATATATTTCAGATACTTTCTTGTTAGTTTTTTTCCTTATTTAGTTGAGAAATATGGACAAAAACAGAAAACTCAAATATTTCAGATAGTTTTTTGTTTTCTTTTCGTTATTTTGTTGCGAAATATGGACTAAAACAGAAAACTCATATATTTCAGATAGTTTTTAGTTTTTTTTTCGTTATATTATTGCGAAATATGGACAAAAAAACTCAAATATTTCAGATACTTTCTTGTTAGTTTTTTTTTCCTTATTTTGTTGAGAAATATGGACAAAAACAGAAAACTCAAATATTTCAGATAGTTTTTTGTTTTCTTTTCGTTATTTTGTTGCTAAATATGGACAAAAACAGAAAACTCAAATATTTCAGATACTGTCTTGTTAGTTTTTTTCCTTATTTTGTTGAGAAATATGGACAAAAACAGAAAACTCAAATATTTCAGATAGTTTTTTGATTTCTTTTCGTTATTTTGTTGCGAAATATGGACTAAAACAGAAAACTCATATATTTCAGATAGTTTTTAGTTTTTTTTCCGTTATATTATTGCGAAATATGGACAAAAAAAACTCAAATATTTCATATACTTTTTTGTTTTTTTTTCGTTATTTTGTTGTGAAATATGGACAAAAACAGAAAGCTAAAATATTTCAGATACTCTTTCGTTGTTTTTTCGTTGTTTTGTTGCGAAATATCGACAAAAACAGAAAAAACAAATATTTCAGATAATTTTTTGTTTTTTTTTCGTTATTTTGTTGCGGAATATGGACTAAAACAGAAAACTCATATATTTAAGATAGTTTTTAGTTTTTTTTTCGTTATATTATTGCGAAATATGGACAAAAAAACTCAAATATTTCAGATATTTTTTTGTTTTTTTTTCGTTATTTTGTTGCTAAATATGGACAAAAACAGAAAACTCAAATATTTCAGATACTGTCTTGTTTGTTTTTTTCATAATTTTGTTGAGAAATATGGACAAAAGCAGAAAACTCAAATATTTCAGATACTTTATTGTTTTTTTTTCGTTATTTTGCTGTAAAATATGGACAAAAACAGAAAACTCAAATTTTTTCAGATACTTTTTGTTATTTTGTTGCGAAATATAATATGGCCAAAATATAAAATTCAAATATTTCACATATTTTTTTGTTTTTTTTTCGTTATTTTGTTAGGAAATATGGACAAAAACAGAAAAATCAAATATTTCAGATACTTTTTTGTTTCTTTTTCCGTTATTTTGTTGCGAAATATGGACAAAAAAAACTCAAATATTTCAGATATTTTTTTGTTTTTTTCGTTATTTTATTGGGAAATATGGACAAAAACAGAAAACTCAAATATTTCAGATACTTTCTTGTTATTTTGTTGCGAAATATGGACAAAAAAGAAAACTCAAATATTTCAGATATTTTTTTCTTTTTTCGTTATTTTGTTAGGAAATATGGACAAAAACAGAAAAATCAAATATTTCAGATACTTTTTTGTTTCTTTTTCCGTTATTTTGTTGCGAAATATGGACAAAAAAAAACTCAAATATTTCAGATATTTTTTTGTTTTTTTCGTTATTTTATTGGGAAATATTGACAAAAACAGAAAACTCAAATATTTCAGATACTTCTTTGTTATTTTTTGGTTATTTTGTTGAGAAATATGGACAAAAGAAGAAAACTCAAATATTTCAGATACTTTATTGTTTTTTTTTTTCGTTATTACAACAGTAAAATATGGACAAAAACAGAAAGCTAAAATATTTCAGATACTCTTTCGTTGTTTTTTCGTTATTTTGTTGCGAAATATGGACAAAAACAGAAAACTCAAATATTTCAGATGCTTTCTTGTTATTTTTTGCTTATTTTATTGGGAAATATGGACAAAAACAGAAAACTCAAATATTTCAGATACTTCTTTGTTATTTTTTGGTTATTTTGTTGAGAAATATGGACAAAAGAAGAAAACTCAAATATTTCAGATACTTTATTGTTTTTTTTCTTCTTTATTACAACAGTAAAATATGGACAAAAACAGAAAGCTAAAATATTTCAGATACTCTTTCGTTGTTTTTTCGTTATTTTGTTGCGAAATATGGACAAAAACAGAAAACTCAAATATTTCAGATACTTTCTTGTTATTTTGTTGCGAAATATGGACAAAAAGAAAACTCAAATATTTCAGATATTTTTTTGTTTTTTTCGTTATTTTGTTAGGAAATATGGACAAAAACAGAAAAATCAAATATTTCAGATACTTTTTTGTTTCTTTTTCCGTTATTTTGTTGCGAAATATGGACAAAAAAAAACTCAAATATTTCAGATATTTTTTTGTTTTTTTCGTTATTTTATTGGGAAATATGGACAAAAACAGAAAACTAAAATATTTCAGATACTTCTTTGTTATTTTTTGGTTATTTTGTTGAGAAATATGGACAAAAAAGAAAACTCAAATATTTCAGATATTTTTTTGTTTTTTTCGTTATTTTGTTAGGAAATATGGACAAAAACAGAAAAATCAAATATTTCAGATACTTTTTTGTTTCTTTTTCCGTTATTTTGTTGCGAAATATGGACAAAAAAAAACTCAAATATTTCAGATATTTTTTTGTTTTTTTCGTTATTTTATTGGGAAATATGGACAAAAACAGAAAACTCAAATATTTCAGATACTTCTTTGTTATTTTTTGGTTATTTTGTTGAGAAATATGGACAAAAGAAGAAAACTCAAATATTTCAGATACTTTATTGTTTTTTTTTCGTTATTACAACAGTAAAATATGGACAAAAACAGAAAGCTAAAATATTTCAGATACTCTTTCGTTGTTTTTTCGTTATTTTGTTGCGAAATATGGACAAAAACAGAAAACTCAAATATTTCAGATACTTTCTTGTTATTTTGTTGCGAAATATGGACAAAAAAGAAAACTCAAATATTTCAGATATTTTTTTGTTTTTTTCGTTATTTTATTGGGAAATATGGACAAAAACAGAAAACTCAAATATTTCAGATACTTCTTTGTTATTTTTTGGTTATTTTGTTGCGAAATATGGACAAAAACAGAAAACTCAAATATTTCAGATACTTTCTTGTTATTTTTTCGTTATTTTGTTGCGAAATATGGACAAAAACAGAAAACTCAAATATTTCAGATACTTCTTTGTTATTTTTTGGTTATTTTGTTGCGGAATGTAGACAAAAGCAGAAAAATCAAATATTTCAGATACTTTTTTGTTTTTTTTCCGATTATTTTGTTGCGAAATATGGACAAAAACAGAAAGCTAAAATATTTCAGATACTTTTTTGTTTTTTTCCGTTATATTATTCCGAAATATGGACAAAAAAAAACTCAAATATTTCAGATATTTTTTTGTTTTTTTTCGTTATTTCGTTGGAAATATGGACAAAAACAGAAAACTCAAATATTTCAGATACTTTCTTGTTATTTTGTTGCGAAATATGGACAAAAAAGAAAACTCAAATATTTCAGATACTTCTTTGTTATTTTTTGGTTATTTTGTTGCGAAATATAGACAAAAACAGAAAAATCAAATATTTCAGATGCTTTTTTGTTTTTTTCCGTTATTTTGTTGCGAAATATGGACAAAAACTGAAAGCTAAAATATTTCCAATACTCTTTCGTTGTTTTTTCGTTGTTTTGTTGCGAAATATGGACAAAAACAAAAAACTCAAATATTTCAGATACTTTCTAGTTACTTTTTCGTTAATTTGTTCCGAAATATGTACAAAAACAGAAAACTCAATGATTTCAGATACTTTTTTGTTTTTTTTTCGTTATTTTGTTGTGAAATATGGACAAACACAGAAAACTCAAATATTCCAGAGACTTTCTTGTTAGTTTTTTTTCTTATTTTGTTGAGAAATATGGACAAAAACAGAAAACTCAAATATTTCAGATAGTTTTTTGTTTTCTTTTCGTTATTTTGTTGCGAAATCTGGACTAAAACAGAAAACTCATATATTTCAGATAGTTTTTAGTTTTTTTTCCGTTATATTATTGCGAAATATGGACAAAAAAAACTCAAATATTTCAGATATTTTTTTGTTTTTTTTTCGTTATTTTGTTGCGAAATATGGACAAAAACAAAAAACTCAAATATTTTAGATACTTTCTTGTTAGTTTTTTTCCTTATTTTGTTGAGAATATGGACAAAAACAGAAAACTCAAATATTTCAGATAGTTTTTTGTTTTCTTTTCGTTATTTTGTTGCGAAATATGGACTAAAACAGAAAACTCATATATTTCAGATAGTTATTAGTTTTTTTTCCGTTATATTATTGCGAAATATGGACAAAAAAAAACTCAAATATTTCAGATACTTTTTTGTTTTTTTTTCGTTATTTTGTTGTGGAATATGGACAAAACCAGAAAGCTAAAATATTTCAGATACTCTTTCGTTGTTTTTTCGTTGTTTTGTTGCGAAATATCGACAAAAACAGAAAACTCAAATATTTCAGTTACTCTCTTGTTTTTTTCGTTATTTTGTTGCGAAATAAGGACAAAAACAGAAAACTCAAATATTTCAGATACTTTCTTGTTAGTTTTTTTCCTTATTTTGTTGAGAAATATGGACAAAAACAGGAAACTCAAATATTTCAGATAGTTTTTTGTTTTCTTTTCGTTATTTTGTTGCGAAATATGGACTAAAACAGAAAACTCATATATTTCAGATAGTTTTTAGTTTTTTTTCCGTTATATTATTGCGAAATATGGACAAAAAAAACTCAAATATTTCAAATATTTTTTTTGTTTTTTTTTCGTTATTTGTTGGGAAGTATGGACAAAAACAGAAAACTCAAATATTTCAGATACTTCTTTGTTATTTTTTGGTTATTTTGTTGCGAAATATGGACAAAAACAGAAAACTCAAATATTTCAGATACTTTCTTGTTAGTTTTTTTCCTTATTTTGTTGAGAAATATGGACAAAAACAGAAAACTCAAATATTTCAGATACTTTCTTGTTAGTTTTTTTCCTTATTTTGTTGAGAAATATGGACAAAAACAGAAAACTGAAATATTTCAGATAGTATTTTGTTTTCTTTTCGTTATTTTGTTGCGAAATATGGACTAAATCAGAAAACTCATATATTTCAGATAGTTTTTAATTTTTTTTCCCATTATATTATTGCGAAATATGGACAACATCAGAAAACTCAAATATTTCAGATACTACTTTGTTATTTTTTGGTTATTTTGTTGCGAAATATAGACAAAAGCAGAAAAATCAAATATTTCAGATACTTTTTTGTTTTTTTCCGTTATTTTGTTGCTAAATATGGACAAAAAAGAAAGCTAAAATATTTCCAACACTCTTTCGTTGTTTTGTTGCGAAATATGGACAAAAACAGAATACTCAAATATTTCTTATACTTTCTTGTTATTTTTTCGTTAATTTGTTGTGAAATATGTACAAAAACAGAAACTCAATGATTTCAGATACTTTTTGGTTCTTTTTCGTTATATTATTGCGAAATATGGACAAAAAAAACTTAAATATTTCAGATACTTTTTTGTTTTTTTTCGTTATTCTGTTGTGAAATATGGACAAAAAGAGAAATCTAAAATATTTCAGATACTCTTTCGTTGTTTTTTCGTTGTTTTGTTGCGAAATATGGACAAAAACAGAAAACTCAAATATTTCAGATACTTTATTGTTTTTTTTTCGTTATTTTGTTGTAAAATATGGACAAAAACAGGAAGCTAAAATATTTCAGATACTCTTTCGTTTTTTTTCGTTATTTTGTTGCGAAATATGGACAAAAACAGAAAAATCAAATATTTCATTTACTTTCTTGTTATTTTTCCGTTATTTTGTTGCGAAATATGGACAAAAACAGAAAACTCAAATATTTCAGATACTTTCTTGTCATTTTGTTGGAAAAATGGACAAAAAAAAACTCAAATATTTCAGATATTTTTTTGTTTTTTTTCATTATTTCGTTGGGAAATATGGACAAAAACAGAAAACTCAAATATTTCAGATACTTTCTTGTTATTTTGTTGCGAAATATGGACAAAAAAGAAAACTCAAATATTTTAGATATTTTTTTGTTTTTTTTCGTTATTTTGTTAGGAAATATGGACAAAAACAGAAAACTCAAATATTTCAGATACTTCTTTGTTATTTTTTGGTTATTTCGTTGGGAAATATGGACAAAAACAGAAAACTCAAATAATGCAGATACTTTCTTGTTATTTTGTTACGAAATATGGACAAAAAATAAAACTCAAATATGTCAGATACTTTTTTGTGTTTTTTCCGTTATTTTGTTGCGAAATATGGACAAAAACAGAAAGCTAAAATATTTCCAATACTCTTTCGTTGTTTTTTCGTTGTTTTGTTGCGAAATATGGACAAAAACAAAAAACTCAAATATTTCAGATACTTTCTTGTTATTTTTTCGTTAATTTATTCCGAAATATGTACAAAAACAGAAAACTCAATGATTTCAGATACTTTTTTGTTTTTTTTTCGTTATTTTGTTGTGAAATATGGACAAAAACAGAAAACTCAAATATTTCAGATACTTTCTTGTTAGTTTTTTTCCTTATTTTGTTGAGAAATATGGACAAAAACAGAAAACTCAAATATATCAGATAGTTTTTTGTTTTCTTTTCGTTATTTTGTTGCGAAATATGGACTAAAACAGAAAACTCATATATTTCAGATAGTTTTTAGTTTTTTTTCCCATTATATTATTGCGAAATATGGACAACAACAGAAAACTCAAATATTTCAGATACTTCTTTGTTATTTTTTGGTTATTTTGTTGCGAAATATAGACAAAAGCAGAAAAATCAAATATTTCAGATAC
This sequence comes from Empis livida, assembly GCA_963932195.1. NCBI lineage: Eukaryota > Metazoa > Arthropoda > Insecta > Diptera > Empididae > Empis > Empis livida. The sequence goes on along the minus strand of OZ010646.1, from coordinate 25,533,349 downwards.
TTTTTTGTTTTTTTCCGTTATTTTGTTGCGAAATATGGACAAAAAAGAAAGCTATAATATTTCCAACACTCTTTCGTTGTTTTGTTGCGAAACATGGACAAAAACAGAATACTCAAATATTTCTTATACTTTCTTGTTATTTTTTCGTTAAGTTGTTGCGAAATATGTACAAAAACAGAAAACTCAATGATTTCAGATACTTTTTGGTTTTTTTTTGTTATATTATTGCGAAATATGGACAAAAAAAACTTAAATATTTCAGATACGTTTTTGTTTTTTTTCGTTATTCTGTTATGAAATATGGACAAAAACAGAAATCTAAAATATTTCAGATACTCTTTCGTTGTTTTTTCGTTGTTTTGTTGAGAAATATGGACAAAAACAGAAAACTCAAATATTTCAGATACTTTATTGTTTTTTTTTCGTTATTTTGTTGTAAAATATGGACAAAAACAGAAAGCTAAAATATTTCAGATACTCTTTCGTTGTTTTTCCGTTATTTTGTTGCGAAATATGGACAAAAACAGAAAAATCAAATATTTCATTTACTTTCTTGTTATTTTTTCGTTATTTTGTTGCGAAATATGGACAAAAACAGAAAACTCAAATATTTCAGATACTTTATTGTTTTTTTTTCGTTATTTTGTTGTAAAATATGGACAAAAAAAAAACTCAAATATTTCAGATATTTTTTTGTTTCGTTATTTCTTTGGGAAATATGGACAAAAACAGAAAACACAAATATTTCAGATACTTTCTTGTTATTTTGTTGCGAAATATGGACAAAAAAGAAAACTCAAATATTTTAGATATTTTTTTGTTTTTTTTTCGTTATTTTGTTAGGAAATATGGACAAAAACAGAAAACTCAAATATTTCAGATACTTCTTTGTTATTTTTTGGTTATTTTGTTGCGAAATATAGACAAAAACAGAAAAATCAAATATTTCAGAAACTTTTTTGATTCTTTTTCCGTTATTTTGTTGCGAAATATGGACAAATACAGAAAGCTAAAATATTTCAGATTCTTTTTCGTTTTTTTTTTCGTTATATTATTGCGAAATATGGACAAAAAAAACTCAAATATTTCATATATTTTTTTGTTTTTTTTTCGTTATTTAGTTGGGAAATATGGACAAAACAGAAAACTCAAATATTTCAGATACTTCTTTGTTATTTTTTGGTTATTTTGTTGCGAAATATAGACAAAAACAGAAAAATCAAATATTTCAGATACTTTTTTTTTCCGTTATTTTGTTGCGAAATATGGACAAAAACAGAAAGCTAAAATATTTCAGATTCTTTTTAGTTTTTTTTCCGTTATATTATTGCGAAATATGGACAAAAAAAAACTCAAATATTTCATATATTTTTTTGTTTTTTTTCGTTATTTAGTTAGGAAATATGGACAAAAACAGAAAACTCAAATATTTCAGATACTTCTTTGTTATTTTTTGGTTATTTTGTTGCGAAATATAGACAAAAACAGAAAAATCAAATATTTCAGATACTTTTTTTTTTTTCCGTTATATTATTGCGAAATATAGAAAAAAAAATAATCAAATATTGCAGATATTTTTTTGTTTTTTTTCGTTACTTTGTTGTGAAATATGGACAAAAACAGAAAGCTAAAATATTTCAGACACTCTTTCGTTGTTTTTTCGTTTTTTTGTTGCGAAATATCGACAAAAACAGAAAACTCAAATATTTCAGTTACTTTCTTGTTTTTTTTTCGTTATTTTGTTGCGAAATATGGACAAAAACAGAAAACTCAAATATTTCAGATACTTTCTTGTTAGTTTTTTTCCTTATTTTGTTGAGAAATATGGACAAAAACAGAAAACTCAAATATTTCAGATAGTTTTTTGTTTTCTTTTCGTTATTTTGTTGCGAAATATGGACTAAAACAGAAAACTCATATATTTCAGATACTTCTTTGTTATTTTTTGGTTATTTTGTTGAGAAATATGGACAAAAACAGAAAACTCAAATATTTCAGATACTTTCTTGTTAGTTTTTTTCCTTATTTTGTTGAGAAATATGGACAAAAACAGAAAACTCAAATATTTCTGATACTTTCTTGTTAGTTTTTTTCCTTATTTTGTTGAGAAATATGGACAAAAACAGAAAACTCAAATATTTCAGATAGTATTTTCTTTTCTTTTCGTTATTTAGTTGGGAAATATGGACAAAAACAGAAAACTCAAATATTTCAGATACTTCTTTGTTATTTTTTGGTTATTTTGTTGAGAAATATGGACAAAAACAGAAAACTCAAATATTTCAGATAGTTTTTTGTTTTCTTTTCGTTATTTTGTTGCGAAATATGGACAAAAAAAAACTCAAATATTTCAGATATTTTTTTGATTTTTTTCGTTATTTGTTGGGAAATATGGACAAAAACAGAAAACTCAAATATTTCAGATACTTCTTTGTTATTTTTTGGTTATTTTGTTGAGAAATATGGACAAAAACAGAAAACTCAAATATTTCAGATACTTTCTTGTTAGTTTTTTTCCTTATTTTGTTGAGAAATATGGACAAAAACAGAAAACTCAAATATTTCTGATACTTTCTTGTTAGTTTTTTTCCTTATTTTGTTGAGAAATATGGACAAAAACAGAAAACTCAAATATTTCAGATAGTATTTTCTTTTCTTTTCGTTATTTAGTTGGGAAATATGGACAAAAACAGAAAACTCAAATATTTCAGATACTTCTTTGTTATTTTTTGGTTATTTTGTTGCTGAATATAGCCAAAAGCAGAAAAATCAAATATTTCAGATACGTTTTTGTTTTTTTTCCGTTATTTTGTTGCGAAATGTGGACAAAAAAACTTAAATATTTCAGATACTTTTTTGTTTTTTTTTCGTTATTTGTTGGGAAATATGGACAAAAACAGAAAACTCAAATATTTCAGATACTTCTTTGTTATTTTTTGGTTATTTTGTTGAGAAATATGGACAAAAACAGAAAACTCAAATATTTCAGATACTTTCTTGTTAGTTTTTTTCCTTATTTTGTTGAGAAAAATGGACAAAAACAGAAAACTCAAATATTTCAGATAGTTTTTTGTTTTCTTTTCGTTATTTTGTTGCGAAATATGGACTAAAACAGAAAACTCATATATTTCAGATAGTTTTTAGTTTTTTTTCCGTTATATTATTGCGAAATATGGACAAAAAAAAACTCAAATATTTCAAATATTTTTTTGTTTTTTTTCGTTATTTGTTGGGAAATATGGACAAAAACAGAAAACTCAAATAATTCAGATACTTCTTTGTTATTTTTTGGTTATTTTGTTGAGAAATATGGACAAAAACAGAAAACTCAAATATTTCAGATACTTTCTTGTTAGTTTTTTTCCTTATTTTGTTGAGAAATATGGACAAAAACAGAAAACTCAAATATTTCAGATACTTTCTTGTTAGTTTTTTTCCTTATTTTGTTGAGAAATATGGACAAAAACAGAAAACTGAAATATTTCAGATAGTATTTTGTTTTCTTTTCGTTATTTTGTTGCGAAATATGGACTAAATCAGAAAACTCATATATTTCAGATAGTTTTTAGTTTTTTTTCCATTATATTATTGCGAAATATGGACAACAACAGAAAAATCAAATATTTCAGATACTTTTTTGTTTTTTCTCCGTTATATTATTGCGAAATATGGACAAAAAAAACTCAAATATTGCAGATATTTTTTTGTTTTTTTTTGTTATTTAGTTGGGAAATATGGACAAAAACAGAAAACTCAAATATTTCAGATACTTCTTTGTTATTTTTTGGTTATTTTGTTGCGAAATATAGACAAAAGCAGAAAAATCAAATATTTCAGATACTTTTTTGTTTCGTTATTTCTTTGCGAAATATGGACAAAAAAGAAAGCTAAAATATTTCCAACACTCTTTCGTTGTTTTGTTGCGAAATATGGACAAAAACAGAAAACTCAAATATTTCAGATACTTTATTGTTTTTTTTTCATTATTTTGTTGTAAAATATGGACAAAAACAGAAAGCTAAAATAATTCAGATACTCTTTCGTTGTTTTTTCGTTATTTTGTGGCGAAATATGGACAAAAACAGAAAAATGAAATATTTCATTTACTTTCTTGTTATTTTTTCGTTATTTTGTTGCGAAATATGGACAAAAACAGAAAGCTTAAATATTTCAGATACTTTTTTGTTTTTTTTCCGTTATATTATTGCGAAATATGGACAAAAAAAAAACTCAAATATTTCAGATATTTTTTTGTTTTTTTTCGTTATTTCTTTGGGAAATATGGACAAAACAGAAAACTCAAATATTTCAGATACTTTCTTGTTATTTTGTTGCAAAAATGGACAAAAAAAAAACTCAAATATTTCAGATATTTTTTTGTTTTTTTTCGTTATTTCGTTGGGAAATATGGACAAAAATAGAAAACTCAAATATTTCTTATACTTTCTTGTTATTTTTTCGTTAATTTGTTGCGAAATATGTAGAAAAACAGAAAACTCAATGATTTCAGACACTTTTTGGTTTTTTTTCGTTATATTATTGCAAAATATGGACAAAAAAAACTTAAATATTTCAGATACTTTTTTGTTTTTTTTTCGTTATTCTGTTGTGAAATATGGACAAAAACAGAAATCTAAAATATTTCAGATACTCTTTCGTTGTTTTTTCGTTGTTTTGTTGCGAAAACTCAAATATTTCAGATACTTTATTGTTTTTTTTTCGTTATTTTGTTGTAAAATATGGACAAAAACAGAAAGCTAAAATATTTCAGATACTCTTTCGTTGTTTTTCGTTATTTTGTGGCGAAATATGGACAAAAACAGAAAAATCAAATATTTCATTTACTTTCTTGTTATTTTTTCGTTAATTTGTTGCGAAATATGTACAAAAACAGAAAACTCAATGATTTCAGATACTTTTTGGTTTTTTTTCGTTATATTATTGCGAAATATGGACAAAAAAAACTTAAATATTTCAGATACTTTTTTGTTTTTTTTTCGTTATTCTGTAGTGAAATATGGACAAAAACAGAAATCTAAAATATTGCAGATACTCTTTCGTTGTTTTTTCGTTGTTTTGTTGCGAAAACTCAAATATTTCAGATACTTTATTGTTTTTTTTTCGTTATTTTGTTGTAAAATATGGACAAAAACAGAAAGCTTAAATATTTCAGATACTTTTTTGTTTTTTTTCCGTTATATTATTGCGAAATATGGACAAAAAAAAACTCAAATATTTCAGATATTTTTTTGTTTTTTTTCGTTATTTCTTTGGGAAATATGGACAAAAATAGAAAACTCAAATATTTCAGATACTTTCTTGTTTTTTTTCCGTTATATTATTGCGAAATATGGACAAAAAAAACTCAAATATTGCAGATATTTTTTGTTTTTTTTTGGTTATTTCGTTGGGAGATATGGACAAAAACAGAAAGCTAAAATATTTCAGATACTCTTTCGTTGTTTTTTCGTTGTTTTGTTGCGAAATATCGACAAAAACAGAAAACTCAAATATTTCAGTTACTTTCTTGTTTTTTTTCGTTATTTTGTTGCGAATATGGACAAAAACAGAAAACTCAAATATTTCAGATACTTTCTTGTTAGTTTTTTTTCATTATTTTGTTGAGAAATATGGACAAAAACAGAAAATTCAAATATTTCAGATAGTTTTTTGTTTTCTTTTCGTTATTTTGTTGCGAAATATGGACTAAAACAGAAAACTCATATATTTCAGATAGTTTTTAGTTTTTTTTCCGTTATATTATTGCGAAATATGGACAAAAAAAAACTCAAATATTCAGATATTTTTCTGTTTTTTTTCGTTATTTGTTGGGAAATATGGACAAAAACAGAAAACTCAAATATTTCAGATACTTCTTTGTTATTTTTTGGTTATTTTGTTGCGAAATATAGACAACAACAGAAAAATCAAATATTTCAGATACTTTTTTGTTTTTTCTCCGTTATATTATTGCGAAATATGGACAAAAAAAACTCAAATATTGCAGATATTTTTTTGTTTTTTTTGTTATTTAGTTGCGAAATATGGACAAAAACAGAAAACTCAAATATTTCAGATACTTCTTTGTTATTTTTTGGTTATTTTGTTGCGAAATATAGACAAAAACAGAAAAATCAAATATTTCAGATACTTTTTTTTTCCCGTTATTTTGTTGCGAAATATGGACAAAAACAGAAAGCTAAAATATTTCAGATTCTTTTTAGTTTTTTTCCGTTATATTATTGCGAAATATGGACAGAAAAAAACTCAAATATTTCATATATTTTTTTTGTTTTTTTTCGTTATTTAGTTGGGAAATATGGACAAAAACAGAAAACTTAAATATTTCAGATACTTCTTTGTTATTTTTTGGTTATTTTGTTGCGAAATATGGACAAAAACAGAAAACTCAAATATTTCAGATACTTTCTTGTTAGTTTTTTTCATTATTTTGTTGAGAAATATGGACAAAAACAGAAAACTCAAATATTTCAGATAGTTTTTTGTTTTCTTTTCGTTATTTTGTTGCGAAATATGGACTAAAATAGAAAACTCATATATTTCAGATAGTTTTTAGTTTTTTTTCCGTTATATTATTGCGAAATATGGACAAAAAAAAACTCAAATATTTCAGATATTTTTCTGTTTTTTTTCGTTATTTGTTGGAAAATATGGAGAAAAACAGAAAAATCAAATATTGCAGATATTTTTTTGTTTTTTTGGTTATTTCGTTGGGAGATATGGACAAAAACAGAAAGCTAAAATATTTCAGATACTCTTTCGTTGTTTTTTCGTTGTTTTGTTGCGAAATATCGACAAAAACAGAAAACTCAAATATTTCAGTTACTTTCTTGTTTTTTTTCGTTATTTTGTTGCGAAATATGGACAAAAACAGAAAACTCAAATATTTCAGATACTTTCTTGTTAGTTTTTTTCATTATTTTGTTGAGAAATATGGACAAAAACAGAAAACTCAAATATTTCAGATAGTTTTTTGTTTTCTTTTCGTTATTTTGTTGCGAAATATGGACTAAAATAGAAAACTCATATATTTCAGATAGTTTTTAGTTTTTTTTCCGTTATATTATTGCGAAATATGGACAAAAAAAAACTCAAATATTTCAGATATTTTTCTGTTTTTTTTCGTTATTTGTTGGGAAACATGGACAAAAACAGAAAACTCAAATATTTCAGATACTTCTTTGTTATTTTTTGGTTATTTTGCTGAGAAATATGGACAAAAACAGAAAACTCAAATATTTCAGATACTTTCTTGTTAGTTTTTTTCCTTATTTTGTTGAGAAATATGGACAAAAACAGAAAACTCAATGATTTCAGATACTTTTTTGTTTTTTTTCGTTATATTATTGCGAAATATGGACAAAAAAACTGAAATATTTCAGACACTTTTTTGTTTTTTTTCGTTATTTTGTTGTGAAATATGGACAAAAACAGAAAGCTAAAATATTTCAGATACTCTTTCGTTGTTTTTTCGTTGTTTTGTTGCGAAATATCGACAAAAACAGAAAACTCAAATATTTCAGTTACTATCTTGTTTTTTTTCGTTATTTTGTTGCGAAATATGGACAAAAACAGAAAACTCAAATATTTCAGATACTTTCTTGTTAGTTTTTTTCCTTATTTTGTTGAGAAATATGGACAAAAACAGAAAACTCAAATATTCCAGATAGTTTTTTGTTTTCTTTTCGTTATTTTGTTGCGAAATATGGACTTAAACAGAAAACTCATATATTTCAGATAGTTTTTAGTTTTTTTTCCGTTATATTATTGCGAAATATGGACAAAAAAAAACTAAAATATTTCAGATATTTTTTTGTTTTTTTTCGTTATTTGTTGCGAAATATGGACAAAAACAGAAAACTCAAATATTTCAGATACTTCTTTGTTATTTTTTAGTTATTTTGCTGAGAAATATGGACAAAAACAGAAAACTCAAATATTTCAGATACTTTCTTGTTAGTTTTTTTCCTTATTTTGTTGAGAAATATGGACAAAAACAGAAAACTCAAATATTTCTGATACTCTCTTGTTAGTTTTTTTCCTTATTTTGTTGAGAAATAAGGACAAAAACAGAAAACTCAAATATTTCAGATAGTATTTTCTTTTCTTTTCGTTATTTAGTTGGGAAATATGGACAAAAATAGAAAACTCAAATATTTCAGATACTTCTTTGTTATTTTTTGGTTATTTTGTTGCGGAATATAGCCAAAAGTAGAAAAATCAAATATTTCAGATACTTTTTGGTTTTTTGTCCGTTATTTTGTTGCGAAAAGTGGACAAAAAAACTTAAATATTTCAGATACTTTTTTGTTTTTTTTCGTTATTCTTTTGTGAAATATGGACAAAAACAGAAAGCTAAAATATTTCAGATACTCTTTCGTTGTTTTTTCGTTGTTTTGTTGCGAAATATGGACAAAAACAGAAAGCTAAAATATTTGCAATACTCTTTCGTTGTTTTTTCGTTGTTTTGTTGAGAAATATGGACAAAAACAGAATACTCAAATTTTTCTTATACTTTCTTGTTATTTTTTCGTTAATTTGTTGCGAAATATGTACAAAAACAGAAAACTAAATGATTTCAGATACTTTTTGGTTTTTTTCCGTTATATTATTGCGAAATGTGGACAAAAAAAACTTAAATATTTCAGATACTTTTTTGTTTTTTTTCGTTATTCTGTTGTGAAATATGGACAAAAACAGAAAGCTAAAATATTTCAGATATTATTTCGTTGTTTTTTCGTTGTTTTGTTGCGAAATATGGACAAAAACAGAAAACTCAAATATTTCAGATACTTTCTTGTTATTTTTTTTCCTTATTTTGTTGAGAAATATGGATAAAAACAGAAAACTCAAATATTTCAGATACTTTCTTGTTATTTTGTTGCGAAATATGGACAAAAAAGAAAACTCAAATATTTCATATATTTTATTGTTTTTTTTCGTTATTTTGTTAGGAAATATGGACAAAAACAGAAAACTCAAGTATTTCAGATACTTCTTTGTTATTTTTTGGTTATGTTGTTGCGAAATATAGACAAAAACAGAAAAATCAAATATTTCAGATACTTTTTTGTTTGTTTTTCCGTTATTTTGCTGAGAAATATGTACAAAAACAGAAAGCTAAAATATATCAGATATTTTTTGTTTTTTTTCCGTTATATTATTGCGAAATATAAACAAAAAAAAACTCAAATATTTCAAATATTTTTTTGTTTTTTTTTCGTTATTTTGTTGGAAAATATGGACAAAAATAGAAAAATCAAATATTTCAGATACTTTTTTGTTTCTTTTTCCGTTATTTTGTTGCGAGATATGTACAAAAACAGAAAGCTAAAATATTTCAGATATTTTTTTGTTTTTTTTTCGTTATATTATTGCGAAATATGGACAAAAAAAAAACTCAAATATTTCAAATATTTTTTTGTTTTTTTTTCGTTATTTTGTTGAGAAATATGGACAAAAACAGAAAACTCAAATATTTCAGATAGTATTTTCTTTTCTTTTCGTTATTTAGTTGGGAAATATGGACAAAAACAGAAAACTCAAATATTTCAGATACTTCTTTGTTATTTTTTGGTTATTTTGTTGCGGAATATAGCCAAAAGCAGAAAAATCAAATATTTCAGATACTTTTTTGTTTTTTTTCCGTTATTTTGTTGCGAAATGTGGACAAAAAAACTTAAATATTTCAGATACTTTTTTGTTTTTTTCGTTATTCTGTTGTGAAATATGGACAAAAACAGAAAGCTAAAATATTTCAGATACTCTTTCGTTGTTTTTTAGTTGTTTTGTTGCAAATTATGGACAAAAACAGAAAGCTAAAATATTTCCAATACTCTTTCGTTGTTTTTTCGTTGTTTTGTTGAGAAATATGGACAAAAACAGAATACTCAAATATTTCTTATACTTTCTTGTTATTTTTTCGTTAATTTGTTGCGAAATATGTACAAAAACAGAAAACTGAATGATTTCAGATACTTTTTGTTTTTTTTCCGTTATTCTGTTGTGAAATATGGACAAAAACAGAAAGCTAAAATATTTCAGATACTCTTTGGTTGTTTTTTCGTTGTTTTGTTGCGAAATATGGACAAAAACAGAAAAATCAAATATTTCAGATACTTTCTTGTTATTTTTTTTCCTTATTTTGTTGAGAAATATGGTTAAAAACAGAAAACTCAAATATTTCAGATACTTTCTTGTTATTTTGTTGCGAAATATGGACAAAAAAGAAAACTCAAATATTTCATATATTTTATTGTTTTTTTTCGTTATTTTGTTAGGAAATATGGACAAAAACAGAAAACTAAAGTATTTCAGATACTTCTTTGTTATTTTTTGGTTATGTTGTTGCGAAATATAGACAAAAACAGAAAAATCAAATATTTCAGATACTTTTTTGTTTCTTTTTCCGTTATTTTGTTGCGAAATATGTACAAAAACAGAAAGCTAAAATATTTCAGATATTTTTTTGTTTTTTTTCCGTTATATTATTGCGAAATATGGACAAAAAAAAAACTCAAATATTTCAAATATTTTTTTGTTTTGTTTTCGTTATTTTGTTGGGAAATATGGACAAAAACAGAAAACACAAATATTGCAGATTCTTCTTCTTTTGCAGCTTCACAGTTCTCGATGAACCATTGCCTCTGCCACCACTTGCTTCCAGTTTGACCTTTGTTTGGCAAGACTTGTCCAATTGTTAATGTTCATTTTTCGTATATCTGATTCTACTGCATCTAGCCATCTTTTTCGTGGTCGTCCTCGTTTTCTGCTTTTTTCGGGATATTTTTTGAAAATTTTGTTTGTCATTCTTTCGTCAGGCATTCTTATTATGTGACCAAGCCATCTTAATCTTTGTGCTTTGATAAATCTTACAACGTTTTGATGTTCTATTAGATTTTCAATTTCGTGGTTATATCTTATTCTATATGTTCCATCTGGATTTTGTACCGGCCCGTAGATTCTGCGCATGATTTTCCTCTCAAATGAAGTGAGGTGAAATATATCTGATGTTTTTAACGTCCATACTTCACATCCATATGTAAGCACTGGTCTAATTAGTGTTCTGTACATTCTTATTTTCTGATTTTTAGAGAGTAATCTGGATCTGAATAATTTGCCATGCGCGAAGTATAATTTATTTGCAGATTGTATTATATCTTGTATAGCAATGAATGTATCTTTGTTGTTACTTAAAATCATTCCTAAATATCTGAATGTATCAACTGCCTCAAAAACTTCATTATTGATTATTAAATTTTGTGGATTATGATTAGTACGAGATCTTAACATGTATTTAGTTTTTTCATTATTAATTTCTAGTCCAACAATCTTGGTTTTCTCTTTTAGTTTTATAAAAATTTCTTTGAGGTCTCTTATATTTAACGCAATTAATACTATATCATCTGCATAAGCACATATTTGGATACCTTTATTATATATTGTACCACCAGGATCAATTTCTTTTATTATAGAATTTAATATTAGATTAAAAATTAACGATGATAAAGCATCACCTTGTTTTACTCCTGATATTATTGAAAATGTTTTTGTAGTTTCATCTTGGACCAATACTTTAGCTTTTGTACAATTTAGTGTTATTTTTACCAGATTTATTAATTTTTTAGGAATTCCATCACGCAAAAGAATATTATATATTTTTGATCTGTTTATACTATCAAAAGCCTGTTTGAAGTCTACAAATAAACAATGCATATTAAGAGAGTATTCATATGACTTTTCAAAAATTTGGTTAATTATAAAACACTGGTCAATTGTGGATCTATTTCTTCTGAATCCACATTGGTAATCACCAATTATTTCTTCAGCATATATATTTATTCTTTCATATAAAATGTTTGTAAAAATTTTGTATCCTACATTTAATAAGGATATACCACGATGATTGCTGCATGTTGTTTTATCTCCCTTTTTGTGTATAGGGATGATGATACTTGTTAGCCAGTCTTCTGGTATTTCTTCATATTGCCATACTTTGATTATCAATTTATGTACTTCATTTTCTAATTCTTCTCCACCATAATTAAACAATTCTGATGTTATTGAATCCGCTCCACTGGCTTTATTATTTTTTAATTTCTTTATTGCATTCTTCACTTCATCTATACTGGGTAATTCTATAAAATTTTCAGCTGTTTGATATATTATCTCGCTATTGTTTTCTGTTTCATCTTCTCCTATCTGCTAATTTAATAAATCACTAAAAAATTCTTCCCATCTTTCTATAATTTTATGTTTTTCACTAATTACTTGACCATTTTTATCTTTGCATATATTAATTTTTGGCTGAAACTTTCTAGTTTGTTTTTTTATATTTTGATACATATCTCTCACCTTTTTTTGAGTAAAATCTTTTTCAATTTGCTCAATTTGTTGTTTCATATGCATTCTTTTCTTCTTAGTGATTATTTTCTTTGCTTCTTTTCGTTTTTCTTGGTAGTTTTGTGTATTTTGTCTTGTTGTTTTTTCTAGAAGTTGTAATCTAGCTTTCTTTTTGTTCTCATTAACAGTCCTGCATTCTTCATCATACCATTCTTTGCTAATTATTTGTTTTTTACCTATGGTTTCATCAGCTGACGCCGTCATGGCATTCCTTATTTTATTCCACAATGTTGACACATTGGAGTCTTGTGATGATCTCTCCGACTCTAATTTCTCCTTTACTCTTTCCTGGTATCTATTTCTATGTTCAGGTTCTGTAATTATTTTTTCTGTATTCCATTTTATATTTTTGTATTTGGTGTTATTTCTTATATTAGCGATCCTCTGCCTTACTTTTGCAATAACTAAAAAATGATCTGTATCGCAGTTTGCCCCTCTAAAGGATCTTACATCTATTATTGAGGTTGCATGTCTCTTGTCAATCAATACGTGATCTATCTGATTAGCTCTTCTCATTCCTGGTATTTTCCATGTTTCTTTATGAATATTTTTATGTTCAAAAGATACACTACTGATCCACATACCTTGACTTGCTGCAAAGCTGCATAATCTTAAACCGTTTTCATTTGTTTCGTTATGCAGTGAGTGTCGCCCGGCTATATCTTTTATGAATTCTTCTTTTCCTATTTTTGCATTATAATCACCTAAAATGATCAGCATATCATATTTGCTTATTTTATTATATATTTTTCCTAAGTTGTCATAAAATTCATCTTTCATAATTTCTTCGCTATCTTCAGTTGGAGCATATACTGATATTAACGATATGTTCTGAAACTTGCCTTTTAGTTTAATATAGCATATTCTTTCATCATAAGGCTCAAAGGCAAGAATACTATTTCTTGTGTTCTTATCTATATAGAAACCGGTACCTCTTTGACCTGACTTTTCACCACCACTATAAAATATGGAATAATTTCGCTTCTTGATTTCTCCTTTTCCTGCCCATCTAATTTCTTGTATGGCAGCTACATTTATTCTATATTTCATTAGTTCATCAACAATTTCTGCCATTTTTCCCGGTTGTATCATCGTTAAAACGTTCCAAGTCGCTAGTCGTAAATCGTTATTCCTTAAACATTCCAGATACTTTGCAGATACTTCTTTGTTATTTTTTGGTTATTTTGTTGCGAAATATGGACAAAAACAGAAAACTCAAATATTTCAGATACTTTCTTGTTATTTTGTTGCGAAATATGGACAAAAAAGAAACCTCAAATATTTTAGATATTTTTTTTTTTTTCGTTATTTTGTTAGGAAATATGGACAAAAACAGAAAACTCAAATATTTCAGATACTTCTTTGTTATTTTTTGGTTATTTTGTTGCGAAATATAGACAAAAACAGAATAATCAAATATTACAGAAACTTTTTTGTTTCTTTTTCTGTTATTTTGTTGCGAATTATGGACAAAAAAAAACTCAAATATTTCAGATATTTTTTTGTTTTTTTCGTTATTTTGTTGGGAAATATGGACTAAATCAGAAAACTCATATATTTCAGATAGTTTTTAGTTTTTTTTTCCATTATATTATTGCGAAATATGGACAACAACAGAAAGCTAAAATATTTCAGATACTCTTTCGTTGTTTTTTCGTTATTTTGTTGCGAAATATGGACAAAAATAGAAAAATCAAATATTTCATTTACTTTCTTGTTATTTTTTCGTTATTTTGTTGCGAAATATGGACAAAAACAGAAAGGTTAAATATTTCAGATACTTTTTTGTTTTCTTTCCGTTATATTATTGCGAAATATGGACAAAACAAAAACTCAAATATTTCAGAAATTTTTTTGTTTTTTTTTCGTTATTTCGTTGGGAAATATGGACAAAAACAGAAAACTCAAATATTTCAGATACTTTCTTGTTATTTTGTTGCGAAATTTGGACAAAAAAGAAAACTCAAATATTTTAGATATTTTTTTGTTTTGTTTTCGTTATTTTTTGAGGAAATATGGACAAAAACAGAAAACTCAAATATTTCAGATACTTCTTTGTTATTTTTTGGTTATTTTGTTGCGAAATATAGACAAAAACAGAAAAATCAAATATTTCAGAAACTTTTTTGTTTCTTTTTCCGTTATTTTGTTGCGAAATATGGACAAAAACAGAAAGCTAAAATATTTCAGATTCTTTTTCGTTTTTTTTTGTTATATTATTGCGAAATATGGACAAAAAAAACTCAAATATTTCATATATTTTTTTTGTTTTTTTTTCGTTATTTAGTTGGGAAATATGGACAAAAACAGAAAACACAAATATTTCAGATACTTCTTTGTTATTTTTTGGTTATTTTGTTGCGAAATATAGACAAAAACAGAAAAATCATATATTTCAAATACTTTCTTGTTATTTTGTTGCGAAATATGGACAAAAAAGAAAACTCAAATATTTTAGATATTTTTTTGTTTTTTTTTCGTTATTTTGTTAGGAAATATGGACAAAAACAGAAAATTCAAATATTTCAGATACTTCTTTGTTATTTTTTGTTTATTTTGTTGCGAAATATAGAAAAAAACAGAAAAATCAAATATTTCAGAAACTTTTTGTTTCTTTTTCCGTTATTTTGTTGCGAAATATGGACAAAAACAGAAAGCTAAAATATTTCAGATTCTTTTTCGTTTTTTTTTCGTTATATTATTGCGAAATATGGACAAAAAAAACTCAAAAATTTCATATATTTTTTTGTTTTTTTTTCGTTATTTAGTTGGGAAATATGGACAAAAACAGAAAACTCAAATATTTCAGATACTTCTTTGTTATTTTTTGGTTATTTTGTTGCGAAATATAGACAAAAACAGAAAAATCAAATATTTCAGATACTTTTTTTTCCGTTATTTTGTTGCGAAATATGGACAAAAACAGAAAGCTAAAATATTTCAGATTCTTTTTAGTTTTTTTTTCGTTATATTATTGCGAAATATGGACAAAAAAAACTCAAATATTTCATATATTTTTTTTTTTTTTTCGTTATTTAGTTGGGAAATACGGACAAAAACAGAAAACTCAAATATTTCAGATACTTCTTTGTTATTTTTTGGTTATTTTGTTGCGAAATATAGAAAAAACAGAAAAATCAAATATTTTAGATACTTTTTTGTTTTTTTCCGTTATATTATTGCGAAATATGGACAAAAAAAACTCAAATATTGCAGATATTTTTTTGTTTTTTTTTTGTTATTTCGTTGGGAAATATGGACAAAAACAGAAAACTCAATGATTTCAGATACTTTTTTGTTTTTTTTCGTTATATTATTGCGAAATATGGACAAAAAAACTCAAATATTTCAGATACTTTTTTGTTTTTTTTCGTTATTTTGTTGTGAAATATGGACAAAAACAGAAAGCTAAAATATTTCAGATACTCTTTCGTTGTTTTTTCGTTGTTTTGTTGCGAAATATCGACAAAAACAGAAAACTCAAATATTTCAGTTACTTTCTTGTTTTTTTTTCGTTATTTTGTTGCGAAATATGGACAAAACAGAAAACTCAAATATTTCAGATACTTTCTTGTTAGTTTTTTTCCTTATTTTGTTGAGAAATATGGACAAAAACAGAAAACTCAAATATTTCAGATAGTTTTCTGTTTTCTTTTCGTTATTTTGTTGCGAAATATGGACTAAAACAGAAAACTCAAATATTTCAGATACTTCTTTGTTATTTTTTGGTTATTTTGTTGCGAAATATAGACAAAAACAGAAAAATCAAATATTTCAGATTCTTTTTAGTTTTTTTTCCGTTATATTATTGCGAAATATGGACAAAAAAAAACTCAAATATTTCACATATTTTTTTGTTTATTTTTCGTTATTTAGTTGGGAAATATGGACAAAAACAGAAAACTCAAATACTTCAGATACTTCTTTGTTATTTTTTGGTTATTTTGTTGCGAAATATAGACAAAAACAGAAAAATCAAATATTTCAGATACTTTTTTGTTTTTTTTCCGTTATATTATTGCGAAATATGGACAAAAAAACTCAAATATTTCAAATACTTTTTTGTTTTTTTCGTTATTTTGTTGTGAAATATGAACAAAAGCAGAAAGCTAAAATATTTCAGATACTCTTTCGTTGTTTTTTCGTTGTTTTGTTGCGAAATATCGACAAAAACAGAAAACTCAAATATTTCAGTTACTTTCTTGTTTTTTTTCGTTATTTTGTTGACAAATATGGACAAAAACAGAAAACTCAAATATTTCAGATACTTTTTTTTTTTTCCTTATATTATTGAGAAATATGGACAAAAACAGAAAACTCAAATATTTCAGATACTTTCTTGTTAGTTTTTTTCCTTATTTTGTTGAGAAATATGGACAAAAACAGAAAACTCAAATATTTCATATACTTTCTTGTTAGTTTTTTTCCTTATTTTGTTGAGAAATATGGACAAAAACAGAAAACTCAAATATTTCAGATAGTATTTTCTTTTCTTTTCGTTATTTAGTTGGGAAATATGGACAAAAACAGAAAACTCAAATATTTCAGATACTTCTTTGTTATTTTTTGGTTATTTTGTTGCGAAATATAGCCAAAAGCAGAAAAATCAAATATTTCAGATACTTTTTTGTTTCTTTTCCGTTATTTTGTTGCGAAATGTGGACAAAAAAACTTAAATATTTCAGATACTCTTTCGTTGTTTTTTCGTTGTTTTGTTGCGAAATATGGACAAAAACAGAAAGCTAAAATATTTCCAATACTCTTTCGTAGTTTTTTCGTTGTTTTGTTGAGAAATAAGGACAAAAACAGAATACTCAAATATTTCAGATACTTCTTTGTTATTTTTTGGTTATTTTGTTGAGAAATATGGACAAAAACAGAAAACTCAAATATTTCAGATACTTTCTTGTTAGTTT
This sequence comes from Empis livida, assembly GCA_963932195.1. Taxonomy (NCBI): domain Eukaryota; kingdom Metazoa; phylum Arthropoda; class Insecta; order Diptera; family Empididae; genus Empis; species Empis livida. Next base: position 25,516,010 of record OZ010646.1, on the reverse strand, counting down.
TTTTCCTTATTTTGTTGAGAAATATGGACAAAAACAGAAAACTCAATGATTTCAGATACTTTTTGGTTTTTTTCCGTTATATTATTGTGAAATGTGGACAAAAAAAACTTAAATATTTCAGATACTTTTTTGTTTTTTTTCGTTATTCTGTTGTGAAATATGGACAAAAACAGAAAGCTAAAATATTTCAGATACTCTTTCGTTGTTTTTTCGTTGTTTTGTTGCGAATTATGGACAAAAACAGAAAACTCAAATATTTCAGATACTTTCTTGTTATTTTGTTGCGAAATATGGACAAAAAAGAAAACTCAAATATTTCATATATTTTATTGTTTTTTTTCGATATTTTGTTAGGAAATATGGACAAAAACAGAAAACTCAAGTATTTCAGATACTTCTTTGTTATTTTTTGGTTATGTTGTTGCGAAATACAGACAAAAACAGAATAATCAAATATTACAGAAACTTTTTTGTTTCTTTTTCCGTTATTTTGTTGCGAAATATGGACAAAAACAGAAAGCTAAAATATTTCAGATACTTTTTTGTTTTTTTTCCGTTATATTATTGCGAAATATGGACAAAAAACCCAAATTTTTCAGATATTTTTTTGTTTTTTTACGTTATTTTGTTGGGAAATATGGACAAAAACAGAAAACTCAAATATTTCAAATACTTCTTTGTTATTTTTTGGTTATTTTGTTGCGAAATATAGACAAAAACAGAAAAATCAAATATTTAAGATACTTTTTTTTTCCGTTATTTTGTTGCGAAATATGGACAAAAACAGAAAGCTAAAATATCTGAAATATTTGATTTCAGATATTTTGTTGCGAAATATAGACAAAAACAGAAAAATCAAATATTTCAGATACTTTTTTGTTTTTTTTCCGTTATATTATTGCGAAATATGGACAAAAAAACTCAAATATTTCAGATACTTTTTTGTTTTTTTTCGTTATTTTGTTGTGAAATATGGACAAAAACAGAAAGCTAAAATATTTCAGATACTCTTTCGTTGTTTTTTCGTTGTTTTGTTGCGAAATATCGACAAAAACAGAAAACTCAAATATTTCAGTTACTTTTTTGTTTTTTTTCGTTATTTTGTTGCGAAATATGGACAAAACAGAAAACTCAAATATTTCAGATACTTTCTTATTAGTTTTTTTTGCTTATTTTGTTGAGAAATATGGACAAAAACAGAAAACTCAAATATTTCAGATAGTTTTCTGTTTTCTTTTTGTTATTTTGTTGCGAAATATGGACTAAAACAGAAAACTCAAATATTTCAGATACTTCTTTGTTATTTTTTGGTTATTTTGTTGAGAAATATGGCCAAAAACAGAAAACTCAAGTGTTTCAGATACTTTCTTGTTAGTTTTTTTCCTTATTTTGTTGAGAAATATGGACAAAAACAGAAAACTCAAATATTTCAGGTACTTTCTTGTTAGTTTTTTTCCTTATTTTGTTGAGAAATATGGACAAAAACAGAAAACTCAAATATTTCAGATACTTTCTTGTTAGTTTTTTTCCTTATTTTGTTGAGAAATATGGACAAAAACAGAAAACTAAAATATTTCAGATACTTTCTTGTTAGTTTTTTTCCTTATTTTGTTGAGAAATATGGACAAAAACAGAAAACTCAAATATTTCAGAACTTATTTTCTTTTCTTTTCGTTATTTAGTTGGGAAATATGGACAAAAACAGAAAACTCAAATATTTCAGATACTTCTTTGTTATTTTTTGGTTATTTTGTTGCGAAATATAGCCAAAAGCAGAAAAATCAAATATTTCAGATACTTTTTTGTGTTTTTTCCGTTATTTTGTTGCGAAATGTGGACAAAAAACTTAAATATTTCAGATAGTTTTTTGTTTTTTTTCGTTATTCTGTTGTGAAATATGGACAAAAACAGAAAGCTGAAATATTTCCAATACTCTTTCGTTGTTTTTTCGTTAATTTGTTGCGAAATTTGTACAAAAACAGAAAACTCAATGATTTCAGATACTTTTTGGTTTTTTTCCGTTATATTATTGGGAAATGTGGACAAAAAAAACTTAAATATTTCAGATACTTTTTTGTTTTTTTTCGTTATTCTGTTGTGAAATATGGACAAAAACAGAAAGCTAAAATATTTCAGATACTCTTTCGTTGTTTTTTCGTTGTTTTGTTGCGAAATATGGACAAAAACAGAAAACTCAAATATTTCAGATACTTTCTTGGTATTTTGTTGCGAAATATGGACAAAAAAGAAAACTCAAATATTTCATATATTTTATTGTTTTTTTTCGTTATTTTGTTAGGAAATATGGACAAAAACAGAAAACTCAAATATTTCAGATACTTCTTTGTTATTTTTTGGTTATGTTGTTGGGAAATATAGACAAAAACAGAAAAATCAAATATTTCAGATACTTTTTTGTTTGTTTTTCCGTTATTTTTTTGCGAAATATGTACAAAAACAGAAAGCTAAAATATTTCAGATACTTTTTTGTTTTTTTTTCCGTTATATTATTGCGAAATATGGACAAAAAAAAACTCAAATATTTCAGATATTTTTTTGTTTTTTTTTCGTTATTTTGTTGGGAAATATGGGCAAAAACAGAAAACTCAAATATTTCAGATACTTCTTTGTTATTTTTTGATTATGTTGTTGGGAAATATAGACAAAAACAGAATAATCAAATATTTCAGAAACTTTTTTGTTTCTTTTTCCGTTATTTTCTTGCGTAATATAGACAAAAAACAGAAACCTAAAATATTTCAGATACTTTTTCGTTTTTTTTTTCCGTTATATTATTGCGAAATATGGACAAAAATAACCCAAATTTTTCAGATATTTTTTTGTTTTTTTACGTTATTTTGTTGGGAAATATGGACAAAAACAGAAAACACAAATATTGCAGATACTTCTTTGTTATTTTTTGGTTATTTTGTTGCGAAATATGGACAAAAACAGAAAACTCAAATATTTCAGATACTTTCTTGTTATTTTGTTGCGAAATATGGACAAAAAAGAAAACTCAAATATTTTAGATATTTTTTTGTTTTTTTTTCGTTATTTTGTTAGGAAATATGGACAAAAACAGAACACTCAAATATTTCCGATACTTCTTTGTTATTTTTTGGTTATTTTGTTGCGAAATATAGACAAAAACAGAATAATCAAATATTTCAGAAACTTTTTTGTTTCTTTTTCCGTTATTTTGTTGCGAAATATGGACAAAAAACAGAAAGCTAAAATATTTCAGATACTTTTTCGTTTTTTTTTTCCGTTATATTATTGCGAAATATGGACAAAAATAACCCAAATTTTTCAGATATTTTTTTGTTTTTTTACGTTATTTTGTTAAGAAATATGGACAAAAACAGAAAACACAAATATTGCAGATACTTCTTTGTTATTTTTTGGTTATTTTGTTGCGAAATATGGACAAAAACAGAAAACTCAAATATTTCAGATACTTTCTTGTTATTTTGTTGCGAAATATGGACAAAAAAGAAAACTCAAATATTTCAGATATTTTTTTGTTTTTTTCTTATTTTGTTAGGAAATATGGACAAAAACAGAAAGCTAAGATATTTCAGATACTTTTTCGTTTTTTTTCCGTTATATTATTGCGAAATATGGACAAAAATAAAACTCAAATATTTCAGATATTTTTTGGTTTTTTTTCGTTATTTTGTTGGGAAATATGGACAAAAACAGAAAACTCAAATATTTCAGATACTTTCTTATTAGTTTTTTTCCTTATTTTGTTGAGAAATATGGACAAAAACAGAAAACTCAAATATTTCAGATAGTTTTCTGTTTTCTTTTCGTTATTTTGTTGCGAAATATGGACTAAAACAGAAAACTCAAATATTTCAGATACTTTTTTTTTATTTTTTGGTTATTTTGTTGAGAAATATGGACAAAAACAGAAAACTCAAATATTTCAGATACTTTCTTGTTAGTTTTTTTCCTTATTTTGTTGAGAAATATGGACAAAAACAGAAAACTCAAATATTTCAGATACTTTCTTGTTAGTTTTTTTCCTTATTTTGTTGAGAAATATGGACAAAAACAGAAAACTCAAATATTTCAGATACTTTCTTGTTAGTTTTTTTCCTTATTTTGTTGAGAAATATGGACAAAAACAGAAAACTCAAATATTTCAGATACTTTCTTGTTAGTTTTTTTCCTTATTTTGTTGAGAAATATGGACAAAAACAGAAAACTCAAATATTTCAGATACTTTCTTGTTAGTTTTTTTCCTTATTTTGTTGAGAAATATGGACAAAAACAGAAAACTCAAATATTTCAGATACTTTCTTGTTAGTTTTTTTCCTTATTTTGTTGAGAAATATGGACAAAAACAGAAAACTTAAATATTTCAGATAGTATTTTCTTTTCTTTTCGTTATTTAGTTGGGAAATATGGACAAAAACAGAAAACTCAAATATTTCAGATACTGCTTTGTTATTTTTTGGTTATTTTGTTGCGAAATATAGCCAAAAGCAGAAAAATCAAATATTTCAGATACTTTTTTGTTTTTTTTCCGTTATTTTGTTGCGAAATGTGGACAAAAAAACTTAAATATTTCAGATACTTTTTTGTTTTTTTTCGTTATTCTGTTGTGAAATATGGACAAAAACCTAAAGCTAAAATATTTCCAATACTCTTTCGTTGTTTTTTCGTTGTTTTGTTGAGAAATATGGACAAAAACAGAATACTCAAATATTTCTTATACTTTCTTGTTATTTCTTCGTTAATTTGTTGCGAAATATGTACAAAAACAGAAAACTCAATGATTTCAGATACTTTTTGGTTTTTTTTCCGTTATATTATTGCGAAATGTGGACAAAAAAAAACTTAAATATTTCAGATACTTTTTTGTTTTTTTTCGTTATTCTGTTGTGAAATATGGACAAAAACAGAAAGCTAAAATATTTCAGATACTCTTTCGTTGTTTTTTCGTTGTTTTGTTGCGAAATATGGACAAAAAAGAAAACTCAAATATTTCATATATTTTATTGTTTTTTTTCGTTATTTTGTTAGGAAATATGGACAAAAACAGAAAACTCAAATATTTCAGATACTTCTTTGTTATTTTTTGGTTATGTTGATGGGAAATATAGACAAAAACAGAAAAATCAAATATTTCAGATACTTTTTTGTTTCTTTTTCCGTTATTTTGTTGCGAAATATGTACAAAAACAGAAAGCTAAAATATTTCAGATACTTTTTTGTTTTTTTTCCGTTATATTATTGCGAAATATGGACAAAAATAACCCAAATTTTTCAGATATTTTTTTGTTTTTTTACGTTATTTTGTTGGAAAATATGGACAAAAACAGAAAACACTAATATTGCAGATACTTCTAACACAAATATTGCAGATTTTTTGGTTATTTTGTTCCGAAATATGGACAAAAACAGAAAACTCAAATATTTCAGATACTTTCTTGATATTTTGTTGCGAAATATGGACAAAAAAGAAAACTCAAATATTTTAGATATTTTTTTGTTTTTTTTTCGTTATTTTGTTGGGAAATATGGACAAAAACAGAAAACTCAAATATTTCAGATACTTCTTTGTTATTTTTTGGTTATGTTGTTGGGAAATATAGACAAAAACAAAATAATCAAATATTTCAGAAACTTTTTTGTATCTTTTTACGTTATTTTGTTGCGAAATATGGACAAAAACAGAAAGCTAAAATATTTCAGATACTTTTTCGTTTTTTTTTCCGTTATATTATTGCGAAATATGGACAAAAATAACCCAAATTTTTCATATATTTTTTTGTTTTTTTTACGTTATTTTGTTGGGAAATATGGACAAAAACAGAAAACACAAATATTGCAGATACTTCTTTGTTATTTTTTGGTTATTTTGTTGCGAAATATGGACAAAAACAGAAAAATCAAATATTTCAGATACTTTCTTGTTATTTTGTTGCGAATTATGGACAAAAAAGAAAACTCAAATATTTTAGATATTTTTTTGTTTTTTTTTCGTTATTTTGTTAGGAAATATGGACAAAAGCAGAAAACTCAAATATTTCAGATACTTCTTTGTTATTTTTTGGTTATTTTGTTGCAAAATATAGACAAAAACAGAATAATCAAATATTTCAGAAACTTTTTTGTTTCTTTTTCCGTTATTTTGTTGCGAATTATGGACAAAAATAAACCAAATTTTTCAGATATTTTTTTGTTTTTTTACGTTATTTTGTTGGAAAATATGGACAGAAACAGTAAACACAAATATTGTAGATACTTCTTGTTATTTTTTGGTTATTTTGTTGCGAAATATGGACAAAAACAGAGAGCTAAAATATTTCAGATACTTTTTCGTTTTTTTTCCGTTATATTATTGCAAAATATGGACAAAAAAAAAACTCAAATATTTCAGATATTTTTTTGTTTTTTTCGTTATTTTGTTGGGAAATATAGACAAAAGCAGAAAAATCAAATATTTCAGATACCTTTTTGGTTGTTTTTTCCGTTATTTTGTTGCGAAATATGGACAAAAACAGAAAGCTAAAATATTTCAGATACTTTTTTGTTTTTTCGTTGTTTTGTTGCGAAATATGGACAAAAACAAAAAACTCAAATATTTCCGATACTTTCTTGTTATTTTTTCGTTAATTTGTTGCGAAATATGTACAAAAACAGAAAACTCAATGATTTCAGATACTTTTTTGTTTTTTTTCCGTTATATTATTGCGAAATATGGACAAAAATAACCCAAATTTTTCAGATATTTTTTTGTTTTTTTACGTTATTTTGTTGGAAAATATGGACAAAAACAGAAAGCTAAAATATTTCAGATAAACTTTCGTTGTTAGTTTTTTTCCTTATTTTGTTGAGATATATGGACAAAAACATAAAACTCAAATATTTCAGATACTTTCTTGTTAGTTTTTTTCTTTATTTTGTTGAGAAATATGGACAAAAACAGAAAACTCAAATATTTCAGATAGTTTTTTGTTATCTTTTCGTTATTTTGTTGCGAAATATGGACTAAAACAGAAAACTCATATATTTCAGATAGTTTTTAGTTTTTTTTTCCATTATATTATTGCGAAATATGGACAAAAAAAAAGTCAAATATTTCAGATATTTTTTTGTTTTTTTTCGTTATTTTGTTGGGAAATATGGACAAAAACAGAATACTCAAATATTTCATATACTTTCTTGTTATTTTGTGGCGAAATATGGACAAAAAAGAAAACTCAAATATTTCAGTTATTTTTTTGTTTTTTTTTCGTTATTTTGTTAGGAACAAAAACAGAAAACTCAAAGATTTCAGATACTTCTTTGTTGTTTTTTGGTTATTTTGTTGCGAAGTATAGACAAAAGCAGAAAAATCATTTATTTCAGATACTTTTTTGTTTTTTTTCCGTTATATTATTGCGAAATATGGACAAAAAAAAACTCAAATATTTCAGATATTTTTTGTTTTTTTTCGTTATTTTGTTGGGAAATATGGACAAAAACAGAAAACTCAAATATTTCAGATACTTCTTTGTTATTTTTTGGTTATTTTGTTGCGAAATATAGACAAAAACAGAATAATCAAATATTTGAGAAATTTTTTGTTTCTTTTTCCGTTATTTTGTTGCGAAATATGGACAAAAACAGAAAACTAAAATATTTCAGATACTTTTTCGTTTTTTTTCCGTTATATTTTGCGAAATATGGACAAAAAAAAACTCAAATATTTCAGATATTTTTTTATTTTTTTCGTTATTTTGTTGGGAAATATGGACAAAAACAGAAAACTCAAATATTTCAGATACTTCTTTGTTATTTTTTGGTTATTTTGTTGCGAAATATAGACAAAAACAGAATAATCAAATATTTGAGAAATGTTTTGTTTCTTTTTCCGTTAGTTTGTTGCGAAATATGGACAAAAACAGAAAACTAAAATATTTCAGATACTTTTTCGTTTTTTTTCCGTTATATTTTGCGAAATATGGACAAAAAAAAACTCAAATATTTCAGATATTTTTTTGTTTTTTTACGTTATTTTGTTGGGAAATATAGACAAAAACAGAAAACTCAAATATTTCAGATACTTCTTTGTTATATTTTGGTTATTTTGTTGCGAAATATAGACAAAAACAGAATAATCAAATATTAGAGAAATTTTTTGTTTCTTTTTCCGTTATTTTGTTGCGAAATATGGACAAAACAGAAAGCTAAAATATTTCAGATACTTTTTCGTTTTTTTTTCCGTTATATTATTGCGAAATATGGACAGAAACAGAAAACACAAATATTTCAGATAGTTTTTTGTTTTCTTTTCGTTATTTTGTTGCGAAATATGGACTAAAACAGAAAACTCATATTTTTCAGATAGTTTTTAGTTTTTTTTTCCATTATATTATTGCGAAATATGGACAAAAAAACTCAAATAATTCAGATATTTTTTTGTTTTTTTTCCGTTAATTCGTTGGAAAATATGGACAAAAACAGAAAACTCAAATATTTCAGATATTTTTTGTTTTTTTTTCGTTATTTTGTTGGGAAATATAGACAAAACAGAAAACTCAAATATTTCAGATACTTTTTTGTTTTTTTTTCCGTTATTTTGTTGCGAAAAATGAACAAAAACAGAAAGCTAAAATATTTCAGAGACTTTTTTTCCGTTATATTATTGCGAAATATGGACAAAAAAAACTCAAATATTTCAGATATTTTTTTGTTTTTTTAAGTTATTTTGTTGGGAAATATGAACAAAAATAGAAAACACAAATATTTCAGATACTTCTTTGTTATTTTTGGTTACTTTGTTGCGAAATATAGACAAAAGCAGAAAAATCAAATATTTCAGATACTTTTTTGTTTTTTTTCCCGTTATTTTGTTGCGAAATTTGGACAAAAACAGAAAACTAAAATATTTCAGATACTTTTTTGTTTTTTTTCGTTATTTCGTTGGGAAATATGGACAAAAACAGAAAAATCAAATATTTCAGATACTTTCTTGTTAGTTTTTTTCCTTATTTTGTTGAGAAATATGGACAAAAACAGAAAACTCAAATATTTCAGATACTTTCTTGTTAGTTTTTTTCCTTATTTTGTTGAGAAATATGGACAATAACAGAAAACTCAAATATTTCAGATACTTTCTTGTTAGTTTTTTTCCTTATTTTGTTGAGAAATATGGACAAAAACAGAAAGCTAAAATATTTCAGATACTTTTTTGTTTTTTTTCCGTTATATTATTGCGAAATATGGACAAAAATAACCCAAATTTTTCGGATATTTTTTTGTTTTTTTACGTTATTTTGTTGGAAAATATGAACAAAAACAGAAAACACAAATATTGCAGATACTTCTTGATATGTTTTGGTTATTTTGTTGCGAAATATGGACAAAAACAGAAAGCTAAAATATTTCAGATACTCTTTCGTTGTTTTTTCGTTGTTTTGTTGCGAAATATGGACAAAAATAACCCAAATTTTTCATATATTTTTTTGTTTTTTTACGTTATTTTGTTGGGAAATATGGACAAAAACAGAAAACACAAATATTGCAGATACTTCTTTGTTATTTTTTGGTTATTTTGTTGCGAAATATGGACAAAAACAGAAAACTCAAATATTTCAGATACTTTCTTGTTATTTTGTTGCGAAATATGGACAAAAAATAAAACTCAAATATTTTAGATATTTTTTTGTTTTTTTTTCGTTATTTTGTTAGGAAATATGGACAAAAACAGAAAACTCAAATATTTCAGATACTTCTTTGTTATATTTTGGTTATTTTGTTGCGAAATATAGACAAAAACAGAATAATCAAATATTAGAGAAATTTTTGGTTTCTTTTTCCGTTATTTTGTTGCGAATTATGGACAAAAAAGAAAACTCAAATATTTCAGATTTTTTTTGTTTATTTCTTATTTTGTTAGGAAATATGGACAAAAACAGAAAGCTAAAATATTTCAGATACTTTTTCGTTTTTTTTCCGTTATATTATTGCGAAATATGGACAAAAAAAAACTCAAATATTTCAGATATTTTTTTGTTTTTTTTCGTTATTTTGTTGGGAAATATAGACAAAAGCAGAAAAATCAAATATTTCAGATACCTTTTTGGTTGTTTTTTCCGTTATTTTGTTGCGAAATATGGACAAAAACAGAAAGCTAAAATATTTCCAATACTCTTTCTTTGTTTTTTCGTTCTTTTGTTGCGAAATATGGACAAAAACAAAAAACTCAAATATTTCCGATACTTAATTATTATTTTTTCGTTAATTTGTTGCGACATATGTACAAAAACAGAAAACTCAATGATTTCAGATACTTTTTTGTTTTTTTTCGTTATATTATTGCGAAATATGGACAAAAAAAAACTCAAATATTTCAGATACTTTTTTGTTTTTTTTTCGTTATTTTGTTGTGAAATATGGACAAAAACAGAAAGCTAAAATATTTCAGATAAACTTTCGTTGTTTTTTCGTTGTTTTGTTGCGAAATATGGACAAAAACAGAAAACTCAAATATTTCAGATACTTTCTTGTTAGTTTTTTTCCTTATTTTGTTGAGAAATATGGACAAAAACAGAAAACTCAAATATTTCAGATAGTTTTTTGTTTTCTTTTCGTTATTTTGTTGCGAAATATGGACAAAAACAGAATACTCAAATATTTCAGATACTTCTTTGTTATTTTTTGGTTATTTTGTTGCGAAATATAGACAAAAACAGAATAATCAAATATTTGAGAAATTTTTTGTTTCTTTTTCCGTTATTTTGTTGCGAAATATGGACAAAACCAGAAAGCTAAAATATTTCAGATACTTTTTCGTTTTTTTCCCGTTATATTTTGCGAAATATGGACAAAAAAAAACTCAAATATTTCAGATATTTTTTTGTTTTTTTACGTTATTTTGTTGGGAAATATAGACAAAAACAGAAAACTCAAATATTTCATATACTTCTTTGTTATATTTTGGTTATTTTGTTGCGAAATATAGACAAAAACAGAATAATCAAATATTTGAGAAATTTTTTGTTTCTTTTTCCGTTATTTTGTTGCGAAATATGGACAAAAACAGAAAGCTAAAATATTTCAGATACTTTTTCGTTTTTTTTCCGTTATATTATTGCGAAATATGGACAGAAACAGAAAACACAAATATTTCAGATAGTTTTTTGTTTTCTTTTCGTTATTTTGTTGCGAAATATGGACAAAAACAGAAAACTCAAATATTTCAGATACTTTCTTGTTAGTTTTTTTCCTTATTTTGTTGAGATATATGGACAAAAACAGAAAACTCAAATATTTCAGATACTTTCTTGTTAGTTTTTTTCCTTATTTTGTTGGAAAATATGGACAAAAACAGAAAACTCAAATATTTCAGATATTTTTTTGTTTTTTTTCCGTTATTTTGTTGGGAAATATAGACAAAAACAGAAAACTCAAATATTTCAGATACTTCTTTGTTATTTTTTGGTTATTTTGTTGCGAAATATGGACAAAAACAGAAAGCTAAAATATTTCCAATACTCTTTCGTTGTTTTTTCGTTGTTTTGTTGTGAAATATGGACAAAAACAGAAAACTCAAATATTTCAGATAGTTTTTTGTTTTTTTTTCGTTATTTTGTTGGGAAATATAGACAAAAACAGAAAACTCAAATATTTCAGATACTTCTTTGTTATTTTTTGGTTATTTTGTTGCAAAGTGTAGACAAAAGCAGAGAAATCTAATATTTCAGATACTGTTTTGTTTTTTTTCGTTATTTTGTTAGGAAATATGGACAAAAACAGAAAACTCAAATATTTCAGATACTTCTTTGTAATTTTTTGGTTATTTTGTTGCAAAATATAGACAAAAGCAGAGAAATCTAATATTTCAGATACTTTTTTGTTTTTTTTTCGTTATTTTGTTAGGAAATATGGACAAAAACAGAAAACTCAAATATTTCAGATACTTCTTTTTCTATTTTTTGGTTATTTTGTTGCGAAATGTAGACAAAAACAAAAAAATCAAATATTTCAGAAACTTTTTTGTTTTTTTTTTCGTTATTTTGTTGCGAAATATGAACAAAAACAGAAAGCAAAAATATTTCAGATTTTTTTTTTTCCGTTATATTATTGCGAAATATGGACAAAAAAAACTCAAATATTTCAGATATTTTTTTGTTTTTTTACGTTATTTTGTTGGGAAATATGGACAAAAACAGAAAACACAAATATTTCAGATACTTCTTTGTTATTTTTGGTTATTTTGTTGCGAAATATAGACAAAAGCAGAAAAATCAAATATTTCAGATACTTTTTGTTTTTTTTCCCGTTATTTTGTTGCGAAATATGGACAAAAACAGAAAACTAAAATATTTCAGATACTTTTTTGTTTTTTTTCGTTATTTCGTTGGGAAATATGGACAAAAACAGAAAAATCAAATATTTCAGATACTTCTTTGTTATTTTTTGGTTATTTTGTTGCGAAATATAGACAAAAACAGAAAAATCAAATATTTCAGATACTTTTTTGTTTTTTTTTCCGTTATTTTGTTGCCAAATGTGGACAAAAATAGAAAGCTAAAATATTTCCAATTCTCTTTCGTTGTTTTTTCGTTGTTTTGTTGCGAAATATGGACAAAAACAGAAAACTCAAATATTTCTTATACTTTCTTGTTATTTTTTCGTTAATTTGTTGCGAAATATGTACAAAAACAGAAAACTCAATGATTTCAAATACTTTTTGGTTTTTTTTCGTTACATTATTGCGAAATATGGACAAAAAAAACTCAAATATTTCAGATACTTTTTTGTTTTTTTTCGTTATTCTGTTGTGAAATATGGACAAAAACAGAAAGCTAAAATATTTCAGATACTCTTTCGTTGTTTTTTCGTTGTTTTGTTGCGAAATATGGACAAAAACAGAAAACTAAAATATTTCAGATAGTTTTTTGTTTTCTTTTCGTTATTTTGTTGCGAAATATGGAGTAAAACAGAAAACTCATATATTTCAGATAGTTTTTAGTTTTTTTCCCGTTATATTATTGCGAAATATGGACAAAAAAAAATTCAAATATATCAGATATTTTTTTGTTTTTTTTCGTTATTTCGTTGGGAAATATGGACAAAAACAGAAAACTCAAATATTTCAGATACTTCTTTGTTATTTTTTGGTTATTTTGTTGCGAAATATAGACAAAAACAGAAAAACAAATATTTCAGATTCTTTTTTGTTTCTTTTTCTGTTATTTTGTTGCGAAATATGGACAAAAAAAAACTCAAATATTTCAGATATTTTTTTGTTTTTTTTCGTTATTTTGTTGGGAAATATAGACAAAAACAGAAAAATCAAATATTTCAGATACTTTTTGTTTTTTTTCCGTTATTTTGTTGCCAAATATGGACAAAAATAGAAAGCTAAAATATTTCCAATTCTCTTTCGTTGTTTTGTTGCGAAATATGGACAAAAACAGAAAACTCAAATATTTCTTATACTTTCTTGTTATTTTTTCGTTAATTTGTTGTGAAATATGTACAAAAACAGAAAACTCAATGATTTCAAATACTTTTTGGTTTTTTTTCGTTATATTATAGCGAAATATGGACAAAAAAAACTCAAATATTTCAGATACTTTTTTGTTTTTTTTCGTTATTCTGTTGTGAAATATGGACAGAAAACTCAAATATTTCAGATACTTTCTTGTTATTTTTATTCCTTATTTTGTTGAGAAATATGGACAAAAACAGAAAACTCAAATATTTCAGATACTTCTTTATTATTTTTTGGTTATTTTGTTGCGAAATATAAACAAAAGCAGAAAAATCAAATATTTCAGATACTTTTTTGTTTTTTTTCCGTTATTTTGTTGCGAAATATGGACAAAAACAGAAAACTCATATATTTCAGATACTTTCTTGTAATTTTGTTGCGAAATATGGACAAAAAAAAAACTCAAATATTTTAGATATTTTTTTGTTATTTTCTCGTTATTTTGTTAGGAAATATGGACAAAAACAGAAAAACAAATATTTCAGATTCTTTTTTGTTTCTTTTTCTGTTATTTTGTTGCGAAATATGGACAAAAAAAACTCAAATATTTCAGATATTTTTTGTTTTTTTTCGTTATTTTGTTGGGATATATAGACAAAAACAGAAAAATCAAATATTTCAGATACTTTTTGTTTTTTTTCCGTTATTTTGTTGCCAAATATGGACAAAAATAGAAAGCTAAAATATTTCCAATTCTCTTTCGTTGTTTTTTCGTTGTTTTGTTGCGAAATATGGACAAAAACAGAAAACTCAAATATTTCTTATACTTTCTTGTTATTTTTTCGTTAATTTGTTGTGAAATATGTACAAAAACAGAAAACTCAATGATTTCAAATACTTTTTGGTTTTTTTTCGTTATATTATAGCGAAATATGGACAAAAAAAACTCAAATATTTCAGATACTTTTTTGTTTTTTTTCGTTATTCTGTTGTGAAATATGGACAAAAACAGAAAGCTAAAATATTTCAGATACTCTTTCGTTGTTTTTTCGTTGTTTTGTTGCGAAATATGGACAAAAACAGAAAACTAAAATATTTCAGATAGTTTTTTGTTTTCTTTTCGTTATTTTGTTGCGAAATATGGAGTAAAACAGAAAACTCATATATTTCAGATAGTTTTTAGTTTTTTTCCCGTTATATTATTGCGATATATGGACAAAAAAATTCAAATATATCAGATATTTTTTTGTTTTTGTTCGTTATGTCGTTGGGAAATATGGACAAAAACAGAAAACTCAAATATTTCAGATACTTCTTTGTTATTTTTTGGTTATTTTGTTGCGAAATATAGACAAAAACAGAAAAACAAATATTTCAGATACTTTTTTTTTTTTTCCGTTATATTATTGCGAAATATGGACAAAAAAAAAACTCAAATATTTCAGATATTTTTTTGTTTTTTTTCGTTATTTCGTTGGGAAATATTGACAAAAACTGAAAACTCAAATATTTCAGATACTTTTTTGTTTCTTTTTCCGTTTTTTTGTTAGGAAATATGGGCAAAAACAGAAAACTCAAATATTTCAGATACTTCTTTGTTATTTTTTGATTATTTTGTTGCGAAATATAGACAAAAAAGAAAACTCAAATATTTTAGATATTTTTTTGTTTTTTTTCGTTATTTCGTTGGGAAATATGGACAAAAACAGAAAACTCAAATATTTCAGATACTTCTTTGTTATTTTTTGGTTATTTTGTTGCGAAATATAGACAAAATAGAAAAATCAAATATTTCAGATACTTTTTTGTTTTTTTCCCGTTATTTTGTTGCGAAATATGGACAAAAACAGAAAGCTAAATTATTTCCAATACTATTTCGTTGTTTTTTCGTTGTTTTGTTGGGAAATATGGACAAAAACAGAAAAGTCAAATATTTCTTATACTTTCTTGTATTTTTTCGTTAATTTGTTGCGAAAAATGTACAAAAACAGAAAACTCAATGATTTCAGATACTTTTTGGTTTTTTTTTTCGTTATATTATTGCGAAATATGGACAAAAAAAAACTCAAATATTTCAGATATTTTTTTGTTTTTTTTCGTTATTTCGTTGGGAAATATTGACAAAAACAGAAAACTCAAATATTTCAGATACTTTTTTGTTTCTTTTTCCGTTTTTTTGTTAGGAAATATGGGCAAAAACAGAAAACTCAAATATTTCAGATACTTCTTTGTTATTTTTTGATTATTTTGTTGCGAAATATAGACAAAAAAGAAAACTCAAATATTTTAGATATTTTTTTGTTTTTTTTCGTTATTTCGTTGGGAAATATGGACAAAAACAGAAAACTCAAATATTTCAGATACTTCTTTGTTATTTTTTGGTTATTTTGTTGCGAAATATAGACAAAACAGAAAAATCAAATATTTCAGATACTTTTTTGTTTTTTTTTCCGTTATATTATTGCGAAATATGGACAAAAAAAAACTCAAATATTTCAGATATTTTTTTGTTTTTTTTCGTTATTTCGTTGGGAAATATTGACAAAAACAGAAAACTCAAATATTTCAGATACTTTTTTGTTTCTTTTTCCGTTTTTTTGTTAGGAAATATGGACAAAAACAGAAAACTCAAATATTTCAGATACTTCTTTGTTATTTTTTGATTATTTTGTTGCGAAATATAGACAAAAAAGAAAACTCAAATATTTTAGATATTTTTTTGTTTTTTTTCGTTATTTCGTTGGGAAATATGGACAAAAACAGAAAACTCAAATATTTCAGATACTTCTTTGTTATTTTTTGGTTATTTTGTTGCGAAATATAAACAAAAGCAGAAAAATCAAATATTTCAGATACTTTTTTGTTTTTTCCCGTTATTTTGTTGCGAATTATGGACAAAAACAGAATGCTAAAATATTTCAGATACTCTTTCGTTGTTTTTTCGTTGTTTTGTTGCGAAATATGGACAAAAACAGAAAACTCAAATATTTCAGATACTTTCTTGTTATTTTTATTCCTTATTTTGTTGAGAAATATGGACAAAAACAGAAAACTCAAATATTTCAGATACTTCTTTATTATTTTTTGGTTATTTTGTTGCGAAATATAAACAAAAGCAGAAAAATCAAATATTTCAGATACTTTTTTGTTTTTTTTCCGTTATTTTGTTGCGAAATATGGACAAAAACAGACAACTAAAATATTTTAGATACTTTTTTGTTTGTTTTTTTCCTTATTTTGTTGGAAAATATGGACAAAATAAGAAAACTCAAATATTTCAGATACTTTTTCCTTTTTTTTCGTTATATTATTGCGAAATATGGACAAAAACAGAAAACTCAAATATTTCAGATACTTTCTTGTTATTTTCTCGTTATTTTGTTGCAAAATTTGGACAACAACAGAAAACTAAAATATTTCAGATACTTTTTTGTTTGTTTTTTTTCCTTATTTTGTTGGGAAATATGGACAAAATACGAAAACTCAAATATTTCAGATTTTTTTTGTTTTTTTCGTTATTTTGTTGGGAAATATGGACAAAAACAGAAAACTCAAATATTTCAGAGAATTTGTTGTTTTTTCCCGTTATTTTGTATCGAAATATGGACAAACACAGAAAGCTCACATATTTCAGATACTTTTATATTTTTTTCGTGAATTTGTTGCGAAATATGGACAAAAAATTAAAACTCAAATATTTCATATAATTTTTCCTTTTTTTTTCGTAATTTTGTAGCGAAATATGGACAAAAACAGAAAACTCAAATATCTCAGAAAGTTTTTTGTTTTTTTTTTCGTTAATTTGTAGCGAAATATGGACAAAAACAGAAAGCTCAAATATTTCAGATACGTTTTTGTTTTTTTTCGTTATTTTGTTGAGAAATATGGACAAAAACAGAAAACTCAAATATTTCAGATACTTTTGTGTTTTTTTTTCGTTATTTTGTTGAGAAATATGGACAAAAGCAGAAAACTCAAATATTTCAGATACTTTGTCGTTTTTTTCGTTATTTTGTTGCGAAATATGGACAAAAACTGAAAACTCAAATATTTCAGATAGTTTGTTGTTTTATTTCTGTTGAGAAATTTGGACAAAAAATGAAAACTCAAATATTTCAGATACTTTGTCATTTTTTTTCGGTATTTTGTTGCGATATATGGACAAAAACAGAAAACTCAAATATTTCAGATACTTTCTTGTTATTTTTATTCCTTATTTTGTTGAGAAATATGGACAAAAACAGAAAACTCAAATATTTCAGATACTTCTTTATTATTTTTTGGTTATTTTGTTGCGAAATATAAACAAAAGCAGAAAAATCAAATATTTCAGATACTTTTTTGTTTTTTTTCCGTTATTTTGTTGCGAAATATGGACAAAAACAGAAAACTCATATATTTCAGATACTTTCTTGTAATTTTGTTGCGAAATATGGACAAAAAAGAAAACTCAAATATTTTAGATATTTTTTTGTTATTTTCTCGTTATTTTGTTAGGAAATATGGACAAAAACAGAAAACTCAAATATTTCAGATACTTTCTTGTTATTTTTTTTCCTTATTTTGTTGAGAAATATTGACAAAAACAGAAAACTCAAATATTTCAGATACTTCTTTATTATTTTTTGGTTATTTTGTTGCGAAATATTATCAAAAACAAAAAAATCAAATATTTCAGAAACTTTTTTGTTTCTTTTTCCGTTATTGCGAAATATGGACAAAAACAGAATGCGAAAATATTTCAGATACTTTTTCGTTTTTTTCCGTTATATTATTGCGAAATATGGACAAAATAAGAAAACTCAAATATTTCAGATTTTGTTTGTTTTTTTTTCGTTATTTTCTTGGGAAATATGGACAAAAACAAAAAACTCAACTATTTCAGAGAAATTGTTGTTTTATTTCGTTATGTTGTTGCGAAATATGGACAAAACCGGAAAACTCAAATATATCAGATACTTTTGTCTTCATTATTTTATTGCGAAATATGGACAAAAACATAAAGCTCAAATATTTCAGATACTTTTATGTTTTTTTTTCATTATGTTGTTGCGAAATATAGACAAAAACAAAAAAATCAAATATTTCAGAAACTTTTTTGTTTCTTTTTCCCGTTATTTTGTTGCGAAAGATGGACAAAAACAGAAAGCTAAAATATTTCAGATACTTTTTTGTTTTTTTTTCCGTTATATTATTGCGAAATATGGACAAAATAGGAAAACTCAAATATTTCAGATTTTTTTTTGTTTTTTTTCGTTATTTTGTTGGGAAATATGGACAAAAACATAAAGCTCAAATATTTCACATACTTGTATGTTTTTTTTTCATTATGTTGTTACAAAATATGGACAAAAACACAAAACTGAAATATTTCAGATAGTTTTTTGTTATTTTTTTCATTATTTTGTTGCCAAATGTGGACAAAACCAGAAAACTCTAATATTTCAGATACTTTTTTTTCGGTTTTTGTTGCGAAATATGGACAAAAACAGAAAGCTCAAAATTTCAGATACTTTTATGTTTTTTTTCGTTATTTTGTTGCGAAATTTGGACAACAACAGAAAACTAAAATATTTCAGACACTTTTTTGTTTTTTTTTCGTTATATTATTGCGAAATATGGACAAAAACCGAAAACTCAAATATTTCAGATATTTTTTTTCCCTTATTTTTTTGGAAAATATGGACAAAAACAAAAAACTCAAATATTTCAAAGAATTTGTAGTTTTTTTCCGTTATGTTGTTGCGAAATATGGACAAAACCGGAAAACTCAAATATATCAGATACTTTTGTTTTCGTTATTTTATTGCGAAATATAGACAAAAACATAAAGCTCAAATATTTCAGATACGTTTATGTTTTTTTTCATTATTTTGTTCCAAAATATGGACAAAACAGAAAACTCAAATATTTCAGATAGGTTTTTGGTTTTTTTTTGTTATCTTGTTGCGAAATATGGACAACAACAGACAACTAAAATATTTTAAATACTTTTTTGTTTGTTTTTTTCCTTATTTTGTTGGAAAATATGGACAAAATAAGAAAACTCAAATATTTCAGATACTTTTTCCTTTTTTTTCGTTATATTATTGCGAAATATGGACAAGAACAGAAAACTCAAATATTTCAGATACTTTCTTGTTATTTTCTCGTTATTTTGTTGCAAAATTTGGACAACAACAGAAAACTAAAATATTTCAGATACTTTTTTGTTTGTTTTTTTTCCTTATTTTGTTGGGAAATATGGACAAAATACGAAAACTCAAATATTTCAGATTTTTTTTGTTTTTTTCGTTATTTTGTTGGGAAATATGGATAAAAACAGAAAACTCAAATATTTCAGAGAATTTGTTGTTTTTTCCCGTTATTTTGTATCGAAATATGGACAAACACAGAAAGCTCACATATTTCAGATACTTTTATATTTTTTTCGTGAATTTGTTGCGAAATATGGACAAAAAATTAAAACTCAAATATTTCATATAATTTTTCCTTTTTTTTCGTAATTTTGTAGCGAAATATGGACAAAAACAGAAAACTCAAATATCTCAGAAAGTTTTTTGTTTTTTTTTTCGTTAATTTGTAGCGAAATATGGACAAAAACAGAAAGCTCAAATATTTCAGATACGTTTTTGTTTTTTTTCGTTATTTTGTTGAGAAATATGGACAAAAACAGAAAACTCAAATATTTCAGATACTTTTGTGTTTTTTTTTCGTTATTTTGTTGAGAAATATGGACAAAAGCAGAAAACTCAAATATTTCAGATACTTTGTCGTTTTTTTCGTTATTTTGTTGCGAAATATGGACAAAAACTGAAAACTCAAATATTTCAGATAGTTTTTTGTTTTATTTCTGTTGCGAAATTTGGACAAAAAATGAAAACTCAAATATTTCAGATACTTTGTCGTTTTTTTTCGGTATTTTGTTGCGATATATGGACAAAAACAGGAAAGTCAAATATTTCAGATACTTTTTTGTTATTTTTTCGGTATTTTGTTGCGATATATGGACAAAAACAGAAAACTCAAATACTTCAGATACTTTCTTGTTATTTTTTCGTTATTTTGTTTCGAAATATGGACAAAAATGCAAACTCAAATATTTCAGATACTTTGTCATTTTTGTTCGTTACTTTATTGGGAAATATGGACAAAAACAGAAAACTCAAATATTTCAGAGAATTTGGTGTTTTTTCCCGTTATTTGTATCGAAATATGGACAAACACCGAAAGCTCACATATTTCAGATACTTTTATATTTTTTTCGTTATTTTCTTGCGAAATATGGACAAAAAATTAAAACTCAAATATTTCAGATACTTTGTCGTTTTTTTTGTTATTTTGTTGTGATATATGGACCAAAACAGAAAACTCAAATATTTCAGAGACTTTGTTGTTTTTTTCCGTTATTTTGTTGGGAAAGATTGACAATACCAGAAAACTCAAATATTTCAGATACTTTTATGTTTTTTTTCGTTATTTTGTTGCGAAATATGGGCAAAAAATAAAAACTTAAATATTTCACATACTTTTTTTTCGTTATTTTGTTGCGAAATATGGACAAAAGTAGAAAACTCAAATATTTCAGATATTTTTTTGTTTTTTTTTTCGTTACTTTGTTGGGAAATATAGACAAAAACAGAAAACTCAAATATTTCAGAGACTTTGTTGTTTTTTTTTCGTTATTTTGTTGCGAAATATGGACAAAACCAGAAAACTGAAATATTTCAGATACTTTTGCTGTTTTTTTCGTTATTTTGTTGCGAAATATGTAGAAAAACAGAAAACTCAAATAATTCAGATTCTTTTTGTTTTTTTTTCGATGTTTAGTTGCGAATAATGGACAAAATATTACATATAAATATTACAAACTCAAATATTTCAGATAGTTTTTTGTTTTTTTTTCATTATTTTGTTGCCAAATGTGGACAAAAACAGAAAGCTCAAATTTTTCAGATACTTTTTTGTTTTTTTTTCGTTATTTTGTTGCGAAATATGGGCAAAAAATAAAAACTAAAATATTTCACATACTTCTTTTTCGTTATTTTGTTGCGAAATATAGACAAAAACAGAAAACTAAAATATTTCAGATACTTTTTTGTTTGTTTTTTTCCTTATTTTGTTGAGAAATGTGGACAAAAGTAGAAAACTCAAATATTTCAGATATTTTCTTGTTTTTTTTTTCGTTATTTTGTTGGGAAATATAGACAAAAACAGAAAACTCAAATATTTCAGAGGCTTTGTTGTTTTTTTCCGTTATTTTGTTGCGATATATGGACAAAACCAGAAAACTCAAATATTTCAGATACTTTTATATTTTTTCTCGTTATTTTGTTGCGAAATATGGACAAAAACTGAAAACTAAAATATTTCACATACTTTTTTGTTTTTTTTTTCGTTATTTTGTTGGGAAATATGGACAAAACAGAAAACTAAAATATTTCACATACTTTTTTGTTTGTTTTTTTCCTTATTTTGTTGAGAAATATGGACAAAAGTAGAATACTCGAATATTTCAGATATTTTTTTGTTTTTTTTTTCGTTATTTTGTTGGGAAATATAAACAAAAACAGAAAACTCAAATATTTCAGAGACTTTGTTGTTTTTTCCGTTATTTTGTTGCGAAATATGGGCAAAAAATGAAAACTAAAATTTTCACATACTTTTTCTTTGTTTTTCGTTATTTTGTTGCGAAATATGTAGAAAAACAGAAAACTCAAATAATTTAGATTCTTTTTGTTTTTTGTGCGATGTTTGGTTGCGCATAATGGACAAAAACACAAAACCCAAATATTTCAGATAGTTTTTTTTTTTTTTTTTCATTATTTTGTTGCCAAATGTGGACAAAACCAGAAAACTCTAATATTTCAGATACTTTTTTTTCGGTTTTTGTTGCGAAATATGGACAAAACAGAAAGCTCAAAATTTCAGATACTTTTATGTTTTTTTTCGTTATTTTGTTGCGAAATATGGGCAAAAAATGAAAACTAATATATTTCACATACTTTTTCGTTTCTTTTTCGTTATTTTATAGCGAAATATGCAGAAAAACAGAAAACTCAAATATTTCAGATTCTTTTTGTTTTTTTTTCGATGTTTAGTTGCGAAATATGGACAAAAGCTGAAAACTTAAATATTTCAGATACTTTTTTGTTTTTTTTCGTATATTATTGCGAAATATGGACAAAAAAAACTCAAATAATTCAGATATTTTTTTGTTTCTTTTTTCGTTATTTTGTTGGGAAATTTGGACAAAAACAGAAAAGTCAAATATTTTAGAGAATTTGTTTTTGTTTCCGTTATTTTGTTGCGAAATATGGACAAAACCCGAAAACTCAAATATTTCTGATACTTTTTGTTTTGTTATTTTTTTGCGAAATATGGACAAAACCAAAAGCTCAAATATTTCAGATATTTTTATATTTTTTTTCGTTATTTTGTTGCGAAATATAGACAAAACCAGAAAACTCAAATATTTCAGATACTTTTTTTTTCGTTTTTTGTTGCGAAATATGGACAAAAACAGAAAACTCAAATATTTCAGATACTTTTATGTTGTTTTCGTTATTTTGTTGCGAAATATGGGCAAAAAATGAAAACTAAAACATTTCACATACTTTTTCGTTTCTTTTTCGTTATTTTATTGCGAAATATGGATAAAAACAGAAAACTCAAATATTTCAGATTCTTTTTGTTTTTTTCCGATGTTTAGTTGCGAAATATGGACAAAAACAGAAAAGTCAAATATTTTAGAGAATTTGTTTTTTTTCCCGTTCTTTTGTTGCGAAATATGGACAAAACCCGAAAACTCAAATATGTCTGATACTTTTTGTTTTGTTATTTTGTTGCAAAATATGGACAAAAACAAATGCTCAAATATTTCAGCAATTTTTATGTTTTTTTTCGTTATTTTGTTGCGAAATATAGGCAAAAGCAGAAAACTCAAATATTTCAGATACTTTTTTGTTTTTTTTCCGTTATATTATTGCGAAATATGGACAAAAAAAAAACTCAAATATTTCAGATATTTTTTTGTTTTTTTTCGTTATTTCGTTGGGAAATATTGACAAAAACAGAAAACTCAAATATTTCAGATACTTTTTTGTTTCTTTTTTCCGTTTTTTTGTTGCAAAATATGGACAAAAACAAAAACTCAAATATTTCAGATATTTTTTTGTTTTTTTTCGTTATTTCGTTGGGAAATATTGACAAAAACAGAAAACTCAAATATTTCAGATACTTTTTTGTTTCTTTTTCCGTTTTTTTGTTGCGAAATATAGACAAAAAAGAAAACTCAAATATTTTAGATATTTTTTTGTTTTTTTTTCGTTATTTCGTTGGGAAATATGAACAAAAAAAGGAAACTCAAATATTTCAGATACTTCTTTGTTATTTTTTGGTTATTTTGTTGCGAAATATAGACAAAAACAGAAAAATCAAATATTTCAGATACTTTTTTGTTTTTTTCCCGTTATTTTGTTGCGAAATATGGACAAAAACAGAAAGCTAAAATATTTCCAATACTATTTCGTTGTTTTTTCGTTGTTTTGTTGCGAAATATGGACAAAAACAGAAAAGTCAAATATTTCTTATACTTTCTTGTTATTTTTTCGTTAATTTGTTGCGAAAAATGTACAAAAACAGAAAACTCAATGATTTCAGATACTTTTTGGTTTTTTTTTCGTTATATTATTGCGAAATATGGACAAAAAAAAAACTCAAATATTTCAGATACTTTTTTGTTTTTTTTTCGTTATTCTGTTGTGAATTATGGACAAAAACAGAAAGCTAAAATATTTCAGATACTCTTTCGTTGTTTTTTCGTTGTTTTGTTGCGAAATATGGACAAAAACAGAAAACTCAAATATTTCAGATACTTTCTTGTTATTTCTTTTCCTTATTTTGTTGAGAAATATGGAGAAAAACAGAAAACTCAAATATTTCAGATTCTTTTTGTTTTTTTTCGATGTTTAGTTGCGAAATATGGACAAAAGCTGAAAACTCAAATATTTCAGATACTTTTTTGTTTTTTTTTCGTATATTATTGCGAAATATGGACAAAAAAAACTCAAATAATTCAGATATTTTTTTGTTTCTTTTTTCGTTATTTTGTTGGGAAATATGGACAAAAACAGAAAAGTCAAATATTTTAGAGAATTTGTTTTTGTTTCCGTTATTTTGTTGCGAAATATGGACAAAACCCGAAAACTCAAATATTTCTGATACTTTTTGTTTTGTTATTTTTTTGCGAAATATGGACAAAACCAAAAGCTCAAATATTTCAGATATTTTTATGTTTTTTTTCGTTATTTTGTTGCGAAATATAGACAAAACCAGAAAACTCAAATATTTCAGATACTTTTTTTTTCGTTTTTTGTTGCGAAATATGGACAAAAACAGAAAACTCAAATATTTCAGATACTTTTATGTTGTTTTCGTTATTTTGTTGCGAAATATGGGCAAAAAATGAAAACTAAAACATTTCACATACTTTTTCGTTTCTTTTTCGTTATTTTATTGCGAAATATGGATAAAAACAGAAAACTCAAATATTTCAGATTCTTTTTGTTTTTTTTCGATGTTTAGTTGCGAAATATGGACAAAAACAGAAAAGTCAAATATTTTAGAGAATTTGTTTTTTTTCCCGTTCTTTTGTTGCGAAATATGGACAAAACCCGAAAACTCAAATATTTCTGATACTTTTTGTTTTGTTATTTTGTTGCAAAATATGGACAAAAACAAAAGCTCAAATATTTCAGCTATTTTTAAGTTTTTTTTCGTTATTTTGTTGCGAAATATAGGCAAAAGCAGAAAACTCAAATATTTCAGATACTTTTTTGTTTTTTTTCCGTTATATTATTGCGAAATATGGACAAAAAAAAAAACTCAAATATTTCAGATATTTTTTTGTTTTTTTTCGTTATTTCGTTGGGAAATATTGACAAAAACAGAAAACTCAAATATTTCAGATACTTCTTTGTTATTTTTTGGTTATTTTGTTGCAAAGTGTAGACAAAAGCAGAGAAATCTAATATTTCAGATACTTTTTTGTTTTTTTTCCGTTATATTATTGCGAAATATGGACAAAAACAGAAAAGTCAAATATTTCAGATACTTCTTTGTTATTTTTTGGTTATTTTGTTGCAAAATATATACAAAAGCAAAAAAAATCTAATATTTCAGATACTTTTTTGTTTTTTTTTTCGTTATTTTGTTAGGAAATATGGACAAAAACAAAAAAATCAAATATTTCAGAAACTTTTTTGTTTCTTTTTCCGTTATTTTGTTGCGAAATATGAACAAAAACAGAAAGCTAAAATATTTCAGATACTTTTTTTCCGTTATATTATTGCGAAATATGGACAAAAAAAACTCAAATATTTCAGATATTTTTTTGTTTTTTTACGTTATTTTGTTGGGAAATATGAACAAAAACAGAAAACACAAATATTTCAGATACTTCTTTGTTATTTTTGGTTACTTTGTTGCGAAATATAGACAAAAGCAGAAAAATCAAATATTTCAGATACTTTTTTGTTTTTTTTCCCGTTATTTTGTTGCGAAATATGGACAAAAACAGAAAACTAAAATATTTCAGATGCTTTTTTGTTTTTTTTCGTTATTTCGTTGGGAAATATGGACAAAAACAGAAAAATCAAATATTTCAGATACTTTCTTGTTAGTTTTTTCCTTATTTTGTTGAGAAATATGGACAAAAACAGAAAACTCAAATATTTCAGATACTTTCTTGTTAGTTTTTTTCCTTATTTTGTTGAGAAATATGGACAATAACAGAAAACTCAAATATTTCAGATACTTTCTTGTTAGTTTTTTTCCTTATTTTGTTGAGAAATATGGACAAAAACAGAAAGCTAAAATATTTCAGATACTTTTTTGTTTTTTTTCCGTTATATTATTGCGAAATATGGACAAAAATAACCCAAATTTTTCAGATATTTTTTTGTTTTTTTACGTTATTTTGTTGAAAAATATGGACAAAAAGAGAAAACACAAATATTGCAGATACTTCTTGATATGTTTTGGTTATTTTGTTGCGAAATAATGACAAAAACAGAAAACTCAAATATTTCAGATACTTTCTTGTTATTTTGTTGCGAAATATGGACAAAAAAGAAAACTCAAATATTTTTGATATTTTTTTGTTTTTTTTTCGTTATTTTGTTGGGAAATATGGACAAAAACAGAAAACTCAAATATTTCAGATACTTCTTTGTTATTTTTTGGTAATGTTGTTGGGAAATATAGACAAAAACAGAATAATCAAATATTTCAGATACTTTTTTGTTTTTTTTCGTTATTCTGTTGTGAAATATGGACAAAAACAGAAAGCTAAAATATTTCAGATACTCTTTCGTTGTTTTTTCGTTGTTTTGTTGCGAAATATGGACAAAAATAACCCAAATTTTTCATATATTTTTTTGTTTTTTTACGTTATTTTGTTGGGAAATATGGACAAAAACAGAAAACACAAATATTGCAGATACTTCTTTGTTATTTTTTGGTTATTTTGTTGCGAAATATGGACAAAAAAGAAAACTCAAATATTTTAGATATTTTTTTGTTTTTTTTTCGTTATTTTGTTAGGAAATATGGACAAAAACAGAAAACTCAAATATTTCAGATACTTCTTTGTTATTTTTTGGTTATTTTGTTGCGAAATATAGACAAAAACAGAATAATCAAATATTTCAGAAACTTTTTTGTTTCTTTTTCCGTTATTTTGTTGCGAATTATGGACAAAAAAGAAAACTCAAATATTTCAGATTTTTTTTTGTTCATTTCTTATTTTGTTAGGAAATATGGACAAAAACAGAAAGCTAAAATATTTCAGATACTTTTTCGTTTTTTTTCCGTTATATTATTGCGAAATATGGACAAAAAAAAAACTCAAATATTTCAGATATTTTTTTGTTTTTTTTCGTTATTTTGTTGGGAAATATAGACAAAAGCAGAAAAATCAAATATTTCAGATACCTTTTTGGTTGTTTTTTCCGTTATTTTGTTGCGAAATATGGACAAAAACAGAAAGCTAAAATATTTCCAATACTCTTTCTTTGTTTTTTCGTTGTTTTGTTGCGAAATATGGACAAAAACAAAAAACTCAAATATTTCCGATACTTTCTTATTATTTTTTCGTTAATTTGTTGCGAAATATGTACAAAAACAGAAAACTCAATGATTTCAGATACTTTTTTGTTTTTTTTCGTAAACAGAAAACTCAAATATTTCAGATACTTTTATGTTGTTTTCGTTATTTTGTTGCGAAATATGGGCAAAAAATGAAAACTAAAACATTTCACATACTTTTTCGTTTCTTTTTCGTTATTTTATTGCGAAATATGGATAAAAACAGAAAACTCAAATATTTCAGATTCTTTTTGTTTTTTTTCGATGTTTAGTTGCGAAATATGGACAAAAACAGAAAAGTCAAATATTTTAGAGAATTTGTTTTTTTTCCCGTTCTTTTGTTGCGAAATATGGACAAAACCCGAAAACTCAAATATTTCTGATACTTTTTGTTTTGTTATTTTGTTGCAAAATATGGACAAAAACAAAAGCTCAAATATTTCAGCTATTTTTAAGTTTTTTTTTCGTTATTTTGTTGCGAAATATAGGCAAAAGCAGAAAACTCAAATATTTCAGATACTTTTTTGTTTTTTTTCCGTTATATTATTGCGAAATATGGACAAAAAAAAAACTCAAATATTTCAGATATTTTTTTGTTTTTTTTCGTTATTTCGTTGGGAAATATTGACAAAAACAGAAAACTCAAATATTTCAGATACTTCTTTGTTATTTTTTGGTTATTTTGTTGCAAAGTGTAGACAAAAGCAGAGAAATCTAATATTTCAGATACTTTTTTGTTTTTTTTCGTTATTTTGTTAGGAAATATGGACAAAAACAGAAAACTCAAATATTTCAGATACTTCTTTGTTATTTTTTGGTTATTTTGTTGCAAAATATATACAGAAGCAAAAAAAATCTAATATTTCAGATACTCTTTCTTTGTTTTTTCGTTGTTTTGTTAGGAAATATGGACAAAAACAAAAAAATCAAATATTTCAGAAACTTTTTTGTTTCTTTTTCCGTTATTTTGTTGCGAAATATGAACAAAAACAGAAAGCTAAAATATTTCAGATACTTTTTTTCCGTTATATTATTGCGAAATATGGACAAAAAAAACTCAAATATTTCAGATATTTTTTTGTTTTTTTACGTTATTTTGTTGGGAAATATGAACAAAAACAGAAAACACAAATATTTCAGATACTTCTTTGTTACTTTTGGTTATTTTGTTGCGAAATATAGACAAAAGCAGAAAAATCAAATATTTCAGATACTTTTTTGTTTTTTTTCCCGTTATTTTGTTGCGAAATATGGACAAAAACAGAAAACTAAAATATTTCAGATGCTTTTTTGTTTTTTTTCGTTATTTCGTTGGGAAATATGGACAAAAACAGAAAAATCAAATATTTCAGATACTTTCTTGTTAGTTTTTTCCTTATTTTGTTGAGAAATATGGACAAAAACAGAAAACTCAAATATTTCAGATACTTTCTTGTTAGTTTTTTTCCTTATTTTGTTGAGAAATATGGACAATAACAGAAAACTCAAATATTTCAGATACTTTCTTGTTAGTTTTTTTCCTTATTTTGTTGAGAAATATGGACAAAAACAGAAAGCTAAAATATTTCAGATACTTTTTTGTTTTTTTTCCGTTATATTATTGCGAAATATGGACAAAAATAACCCAAATTTTTCAGATATTTGTTTGTTTTTTTACGTTATTTTGTTGGAAAATATGGACAAAAAGAGAAAACACAAATATTGCAGATACTTCTTGATATGTTTTGGTTATTTTGTTGCGAAATAATGACAAAAACAGAAAACTCAAATATTTCAGATACTTTCTTGTTATTTTGTTGCGAAATATGGACAAAAAAGAAAACTCAAATATTTTTGATATTTTTTTGTTTTTTTTTTCGTTATTTTGTTGGGAAATATGGACAAAAACAGAAAACTCAAATATTTCAGATACTTCTTTGTTATTTTTTGGTTATGTTGTTGGGAAATATAGACAAAAACAGAATAATCAAATATTTCAGATACTTTTTTGTTTTTTTTCGTTATTCTGTTGTGAAATATGGACAAAAACAGAAAGCTAAAATATTTCAGATACTCTTTCGTTGTTTTTTCGTTGTTTTGTTGCGAAATATCGACAAAAATAACCCAAATTTTTCATATATTTTTTTGTTTTTTTACGTTATTTTGTTGGGAAATATGGACAAAAACAGAAAACACAAATATTGCAGATACTTCTTTGTTATTTTTTGGTTATTTTGTTGCGAAATATGGACAAAAAAGAAAACTCAAATATTTTAGATATTTTTTTGTTTTTTTTTCGTTATTTTGTTAGGAAATATGGACAAAAACAGAAAACTCAAATATTTCAGATACTTCTTTGTTATTTTTTGGTTATTTTGTTGCGAAATATAGACAAAAACAGAATAATCAAATATTTCAGAAACTTTTTTGTTTCTTTTTCCGTTATTTTGTTGCGAATTATGGACAAAAAAGAAAACTCAAATATTTCAGATTTTTTTTTGTTTATTTCTTATTTTGTTAGGAAATATGGACAAAAACAGAAAGCTAAAATATTTCAGATACTTTTTCGTTTTTTTTCCGTTATATTATTGCGAAATATGGACAAAAAAAAAACTCAAATATTTCAGATATTTTTTTGTTTTTTTTCGTTATTTTGTTGGGAAATATAGACAAAAGCAGAAAAATCAAATATTTCAGATACCTTTTTGGTTGTTTTTTCCGTTATTTTGTTGCGAAATATGGACAAAAACAGAAAGCTAAAATATTTCCAATACTCTTTCTTTGTTTTTTCGTTGTTTTGTTGCGAAATATGGACAAAAACAAAAAACTCAAATATTTCCGATACTTTCTTATTATTTTTTCGTTAATTTGTTGCGAAATATGTACAAAAACAGAAAACTCAATGATTTCAGATACTTTTTTGTTTTTTTTCGTTATATTATTGCGAAATATGGACAAAAAAAACTCAAATATTTCAGATACTTCTTTGTTTTTTTTTCGTTATTTTGTTGTGAAATATGGACAAAAACAGAAAGCTAAAATATTTCAGATAAACTTTCGTTGTTTTTTCGTTGTTTTGTTGCGAAATATGGACAAAAACAGAAAACTCAAATATTTCAGATACTTTCTTGTTAGTTTTTTTCCTTATTTTGTTGAGATATATGGACAAAAACAGAAAACTCAAATATTTCAGATACTTTCTTGTTAGTTTTTTTCCTTATTTTGTTGAGAAATATGGACAAAAACAGAAAACTCAAATATTTCAGATAGTTTTTTGTTTTCTTTTCGTTATTTTGTTGCGAAATATGGACAAAAACAGAATACTCAAATATTTCAGATACTTCTTTGTTATTTTTTGGTTATTTTGTTGCGAAATATAGACAAAAACAGAATAATCAAATATTTGAGAAATTTGTTGTTTCTTTTTCGTTATTTTGTTGTGAAATATGGACAAAACCAGAAAGCTAAAATATTTCAGATACTTTTTCGTTTTTTTCCCGTTATATTTTGCGAAATATGGACAAAAAAAAACTCAAATATTTCAGATATTTTTTTGTTTTTTTACGTTATTTTGTTGGGAAATATAGACAAAAACAGAAAACTCAAATATTTCAGATATTTCTTTGTTATATTTTGGTAATTTTGTTGCGAAATA
Organism: Empis livida; assembly: GCA_963932195.1. NCBI lineage: Eukaryota > Metazoa > Arthropoda > Insecta > Diptera > Empididae > Empis > Empis livida. The sequence goes on along the minus strand of OZ010646.1, from coordinate 25,484,784 downwards.
TAGACAAAAACAGAATAATCAAATATTTGAGAAATTTTTTGTTTCTTTTTCCGTTATTTTGTTGCGAAATATGGACAAAAACAGAAAGCTAAAATATTTCAGATACTTTTTTTTCCGTTATATTATTGCGAAATATGGACAAAAAAAACTCAAATATTTCAGATATTTTTTTGTTTTTTTACGTTATTTTGTTGGGAAATATGGACAAAAACAGAAAACACAAATATTTCAGATACTTCTTTGTTATTTTTGGTTATTTTGTTGCGAAATATAGACAAAAGCAGAAAAATCAAATATTTCAGATACTTTTTGTTTTTTTTCCCGTTATTTTGTTGCGAAATATGGACAAAAACAGAAAACTCATATTTTTCAGATAGTTTTTAGTTTTTTTTTCCATTATATTATTGCGAAATATGGACAAAAAAACTCAAATATTTCAGATATTTTTTTGTTTTTTTTCGTCAATTCGTTGGAAAATATGGACAAAAACAGAAAACTCAAATATTTCAGATATTTTTTTGTTTTTTTTCCGTTATTTTGTTGGGAAATATAGACAAAAACAGAAAACTCAAATATTTCAGATACTTCTTTGTTATTTTTTGGTTATTTTGTTGCGAAATATGGACAAAAACAGAAAGCTAAAATATTTCCAATACTCTTTCGTTGTTTTTTCGTTGTTTTGTTGTGAAATATGGACAAAAACAGAAAACTCAAATATTTCAGATAGTTTTTTGTTTTTTTTTCGTTATTTTGTTGGGAAATATAGACAAAAACAGAAAACTCAAATATTTCAGATACTTCTTTGTTATTTTTTGGTTATTTTGTTGCAAAGTGTAGACAAAAGCAGAGAAATCTAATATTTCAGATACTGTTTTGTTTTTTTTCGTTATTTTGTTAGTAAATATGGACAAAAACAGAAAACTCAAATATTTCAGATACTTCTTTGTTATTTTTTGGTTATTTTGTTGCAAAATATAGACAAAAGCAGAGAAATATAATATTTCAGATACTTTTATGTTTTTTTTTTTCGTTATTTTGTTAGGAAATATGGACAAAAACAGAAAACCCAAATATTTCAGATACTTCTTTTTCTATTTTTTGGTTATTTTGTTGCGAAATGTAGACAAAAACAAAAAAATCAAATATTTCAGAAACTTTTTTGTTTTTTTTTCCGTTATTTTGTTGCGAAATATGAACAAAAACAGAAAGCAAAAATATTTCAGATACTTTTTTTTCCGTTATATTATTGCGAAATATGGACAAAAAAAACTCAAATATTTCAGATATTTTTTTGTTTTTTTACGTTATTTTGTTGGGAAATATGGACAAAAACAGAAAACACAAATATTTCAGATACTTCTTTGTTATTTTTGGTTATTTTGTTGCGAAATATAGACAAAAGCAGAAAAATCAAATATTTCAGATACTTTTTGTTTTTTTTCCCGTTATTTTGTTGCGAAATATGGACAAAAACAGAAAACTAAAATATTTCAGATACTTTTTTGTTTTTTTTCGTTATTTCGTTGGGAAATATGGACAAAAACAGAAAAATCAAATATTTCAGATACTTCTTTGTTATTTTTTGGTTATTTTGTTGCGAAATATAGACAAAAACAGAAAAATCAAGTATTTCAGATACTTTTTTGTTTTTTTTTCCGTTATTTTGTTGCCAAATATGGACAAAAATAGAAAGCTAAAATATTTCCAATTCTCTTTCGTTGTTTTTTCGTTGTTTTGTTGCGAAATATGGACAAAAACAGAAAACTCAAATATTTCTTATACTTTCTTGTTATTTTTTCGTTAATTTGTTGCGAAATATGTACAAAAACAGAAAACTCAATGATTTCAAATACTTTTTGGTTTTTTTTCGTTACATTATTGCGAAATATGGACAAAAAAAAACTCAAATATTTCAGATACTTTTTTGTTTTTTTTCGTTATTCTGTTGTGAAATATGGACAAAAACAGAAAGCTAAAATATTTCAGATACTCTTTCGTTGTTTTTTCGTTGTTTTGTTGCGAAATATGGACAAAAACAGAAAACTAAAATATTTCAGATAGTTTTTTGTTTTCTTTTCGTTATTTTGTTGCGAAATATGGAGTAAAACAGAAAACTCATATATTTCAGATAGTTTTTAGTTTTTTTTCCGTTATATTATTGCGAAATATGGACAAAAAAAAATTCAAATATATCAGATATTTTTTTGTTTTTTTTCGTTATTTCGTTGGGAAATATGGACAAAAACAGAAAACTCAAATATTTCAGATACTTCTTTGTTATTTTTTGGTTATTTTGTTGCGAAATATAGACAAAAACAGAAAAACAAATATCTCATATTCTTTTTTGTTTCTTTTTCCGTTTTTTTGTTGCGAAATATGGACAAAAAAAAACTCAAATATTTCAGATATTTTTTTGTTTTTTTTCGTTATTTTGTTGGGAAATATAGACAAAAACAGAAAAATCAAATATTTCAGATACTTTTTGTTTTTTTTCCGTTATTTTGTTGCCAAATATGGACAAAAATAGAAAGCTAAAATATTTCCAATTCTCTTTCGTTGTTTTTTCGTTGTTTTGTTGCGAAATATGGACAAAAACAGAAAACTCAAATATTTCTTATACTTTCTTGTTATTTTTTCGTTAATTTGTTGTGAAATATGTACAAAAACAGAAAACTCAATGATTTCAAATACTTTTTGGTTTTTTTTCGTTATATTATAGCGAAATATGGACAAAAAAAAACTCAAATATTTCAGATACTTTTTTGTTTTTTTTCGTTATTCTGTTGTGAAATATGGACAAAAACAGAAAGCTAAAATATTTCAGATACTCTTTCGTTGTTTTTTCGTTGTTTTGTTGCGAAATATGGACAAAAACAGAAAACTAAAATATTTCAGATAGTTTTTTGTTTTCTTTTCGTTATTTTGTTGCGAAATATGGAGTAAAACAGAAAACTCATATATTTCAGATAGTTTTTAGTTTTTTTCCCGTTATATTATTGCGAAATATGGACAAAAAAAAATTCAAATATATCAGATATTTTTTTGTTTTTGTTCGTTATGTCGTTGGGAAATATGGACAAAAACAGAAAACTCAAATATTTCAGATACTTCTTTGTTATTTTTTGGTTATTTTGTTGCGAAATATAGACAAAAACAGAAAAACAAATATTTCAGATACTTTTTTGTTTTTTTTCCGTTATATTATTGCGAAATATGGACAAAAAAAAAACTCAAATATTTCAGATATTTTTTTGTTTTTTTTCGTTAATTCGTTGGGAAATATTGACAAAAACAGAAAACACAAATATTTCAGATACTTTTTTGTTTCTTTTTCCGTTTTTTTGTTAGGAAATATGGGCAAAAACAGAAAACTCAAATATTTCAGATACTTCTTTGTTATTTTTTGATTATTTTGTTGCGAAATATAGACAAAAAAGAAAACTCAAATATTTTAGATATTTTTTTGTTTTTTTTCGTTATTTCGTTGGGAAATATGGACAAAAACAGAAAACTCAAATATTTCAGATACTTCTTTGTTATTTTTTGGTTATTTTGTTGCGAAATATAGACAAAACAGAAAAATCAAATATTTCAGATACTTTTTTGTTTTTTTCCCGTTATTTTGTTGCGAAATATGAACAAAAATAGAAAGCAAAAATATTTCAGATACTTTTTTTTCCATTATATTATTGCGAAATATGGACAAAAAAAACTCAAATATTTCAGATATTTTTTTGTTTTTTTACGTTATTTTGTTGGGAAATATGGACAAAAACAGAAAACACAAATATTTCAGATACTTCTTTGTTATTTTTGGTTATTTTGTTGCGAAATATAGACAAAAGCAGAAAAATCAAATATTTCAGATACTTTTTGTTTTTTTTCCCGTTATTTTGTTGCGAAATATGGACAAAAACAGAAAACTAAAATATTTCAGATACTTTTTTGTTTTTTTTCGTTATGTCGTTGGGAAATATGGACAAAAACAGAAAACTCAAATATTTCAGATACTTCTTTGTTATTTTTTGGTTATTTTGTTGCGAAATATAGACAAAAACAGAAAAACAAATATTTCAGATACTTTTTTGTTTTTTTTCCGTTATATTATTGCGAAATATGGACAAAAAAAAAACTCAAATATTTCAGATATTTTTTTGTTTTTTATCGTTATTTCGTTGGGAAATATTGACAAAAACAGAAAACTCAAATATTTCAGATACTTTTTTGTTTCTTTTTCCGTTTTTTTGTTAGGAAATATGGACAAAAACAGAAAACTCAAATATTTCAGATACTTTTTTGTTTCTTTTTCCGTTTTTTGTTAGGAAATATGGGCAAAAACAGAAAACTCAAATATTTCAGATACTTCTTTGTTATTTTTTGGTTATTTTGTTGCGAAATATAGACAAAAACAGAAAAACAAATATTTCAGATTCTTTTTTGTTTCTTTTTCTGTTATTTTGTTGCGAAATATGGACAAAAAAAAACTCAAATATTTCAGATATTTTTTTGTTTTTTTTCGTTATTTTGTTGGGAAATATAGACAAAAACAGAAAAATCAAATATTTCAGATACTTTTTGTTTTTTTTCCGTTATTTTGTTGCCAAATATGGACAAAAATAGAAAGCTAAAATATTTCCAATTCTCTTTCGTTGTTTTTTCGTTGTTTTGTTGCGAAATATGGACAAAAACAGAAAACTCAAATATTTCTTATACTTTCTTGTTATTTTTTCGTTAATTTGTTGTGAAATATGTACAAAAACAGAAAACTCAATGATTTCAAATACTTTTTGGTTTTTTTTCGTTATATTATAGCGAAATATGGACAAAAAAAAACTCAAATATTTCAGATACTTTTTTGTTTTTTTTCGTTATTCTGTTGTGAAATATGGACAAAAACAGAAAGCTAAAATATTTCAGATACTCTTTCGTTGTTTTTTCGTTGTTTTGTTGCGAAATATGGACAAAAACAGAAAACTAAAATATTTCAGATAGTTTTTTGTTTTCTTTTCGTTATTTGGTTGCGAAATATGGAGTAAAACAGAAAACTCATATATTTCAGATAGTTTTTAGTTTTTTTCCCGTTATATTATTGCGAAATATGGACAAAAAAAAATCAAATATATCAGATATTTTTTTGTTTTTGTTCGTTATGTCGTTGGGAAATATGGACAAAAACAGAAAACTCAAATATTTCAGATACTTCTTTGTTATTTTTTGGTTATTTTGTTGCGAAATATAGACAAAAACAGAAAAACAAATATTTCAGATACTTTTTTGTTTTTTTTCCGTTATATTATTGCGAAATATGGACAAAAAAAAAACTCAAATATTTCAGATATTTTTTTGTTTTTTTTCGTTATTTCATTGGGAAATATTGACAAAAACAGAAAACTCAAATATTTCAGATACTTTTTTGTTTCTTTTTCCGTTTTTTTGTTAGGAAATATGGGCAAAAACAGAAAACTCAAATATTTCAGATACTTCTTTGTTATTTTTTGATTATTTTGTTGCGAAATATAGACAAAAAAGAAAACTCAAATATTTTAGATATTTTTTTGTTTTTTTTCGTTATTTCGTTGGGAAATATGGACAAAAACAGAAAACTCAAATATTTCAGATACTTCTTTGTTATTTTTTGGTTATTTTGTTGCGAAATATAGACAAAACAGAAAAATCAAATATTTCAGATACTTTTTTGTTTTTTTCCCGTTATTTTGTTGCGAAATATGGACAAAAACAGAAAGCTAAAATATTTCCAATACTATTTCGTTGTTTTTTCGTTGTTTTGTTGGGAAATATGGACAAAAACAGAAAAGTCAAATATTTCTTATACTTTCTTGTATTTTTTCGTTAATTTGTTGCGAAAAATGTACAAAAACAGAAAACTCAATGATTTCAGATACTTTTTGGTTTTTTTTTTCGTTATATTATTGCGAAATATGGACAAAAAAAAGCTCAAATATTTCAGATACTTTTTTGTTTTTTCCCGTTATTTTGTTGCGAATTATGGACAAAAACAGAATGCTAAAATATTTCAGATACTCTTTCGTTGTTTTTTCGTTGTTTTGTTGCGAAATATGGACAAAAACAGAAAACTCAAATATTTCAGATACTTTCTTGTTATTTTTATTCATTATTTTGTTGAGAAATATGGACAAAAACAGAAAACTCAAATATTTCAGATACTTTTTTATTATTTTTTGGTTATTTTGTTGCGAAATATAAACAAAAGCAGAAAAATCAAATATTTCAGATACTTTTTTGTTTTTTTTCCGTTATTTTGTTGCGAAATATGGACAAAAACAGAAAACTCATATATTTCAGATACTTTCTTGTAATTTTGTTGCGAAATATGGACAAAAAAGAAAACTCAAATATTTTAGATATTTTTTTGTTATTTTCTCGTTATTTTGTTAGGAAATATGGACAAAAACAGAAAACTCAAATATTTCAGATACTTTCTTGTTATTTTTTTTCTTTATTTTGTTGAGAAATATGGACAAAAACAGAAAACTCAAATATTTCAGATACTTCTTTATTATTTTTTGGTTATTTTGTTGCGAAATATTATCAAAAACAAAAAAATCAAATATTTCAGAAACTTTTTTGTTTCTTTTTCCGTTATTTTGTTGCGAAATATGGACAAAAACAGAATGCGAAAATATTTCAGATACTTTTTCGTTTTTTTCCGTTATATTATTGCGAAATATGGACAAAATAAGAAAACTCAAATATTTCAGATTTTGTTTGTTTTTTTTCGTTATTTTCTTGGGAAATATGGACAAAAACATAAAGCTCAAATATTTCACATACTTGTATGTTTTTTTTTCATTATGTTGTTACAAAATATGGACAAAAACACAAAACTGAAATATTTCAGATAGTTTTTTGTTATTTTTTTCATTATTTTGTTGCCAAATGTGGACAAAACCAGAAAACTCTAATATTTCAGATACTTTTTTTTCGGTTTTTGTTGCGAAATATGGACAAAAACAGAAAGCTCAAAATTTCAGATACTTTTATGTTTTTTTTCGTTATTTTGTTGCGAAATTTGAACAACAACAGAAAACTAAAATATTTCAGACACTTTTTTGTTTTTTTTTCGTTATATTATTGCGAAATATGGACAAAAACCGAAAACTCAAATATTTCAGATATTTTTTTTCCCTTATTTTTTTGGAAAATATGGACAAAAACAAAAAACTCAAATATTTCAAAGAATTTGTAGTTTTTTTCCGTTATGTAGTTGCGAAATATGGACAAAACCGGAAAACTCAAATATATCAGATACTTTTGTCTTCATTATTTTATTGCGAAATATGGACAAAAACAGAAAGCTAAAATATTTCAGATACTTTTTTGTTTTTTTTTCCGTTATATTATTGCGAAATATGGACAAAATAGGAAAACTCAAATATTTCAGATTTTTTTTGTTTTTTTTCGTTATTTTGTTGGGAAATATGGACAAAAACATAAAGCTCAAATATTTCACATACTTGTATGTTTTTTTTTCATTATGTTGTTACAAAATATGGACAAAAACACAAAACTGAAATATTTCAGATAGTTTTTTGTTATTTTTTTCATTATTTTGTTGCCAAATGTGGACAAAACCAGAAAACTCTAATATTTCAGATACTTTTTTTTCGGTTTTTGTTGCGAAATATGGACAAAAACAGAAAGCTCAAAATTTCAGATACTTTTATGTTTTTTTTCGTTATTTTGTTGCGAAATTTGAACAACAACAGAAAACTAAAATATTTCAGACACTTTTTTGTTTTTTTTTCGTTATATTATTGCGAAATATGGACAAAACCGAAAACTCAAATATTTCAGATATTTTTTTTCCCTTATTTTTTTGGAAAATATGGACAAAAACAAAAAACTCAAATATTTCAAAGAATTTGTAGTTTTTTTCCGTTATGTAGTTGCGAAATATGGACAAAACCGGAAAACTCAAATATATCAGATACTTTTGTTTTCGTTATTTTATTGCGAAATATAGACAAAAACATAAAGCTCAAATATTTCAGATACGTTTATGTTTTTTTTCATTATTTTGTTCCAAAATATGGACAAAAACAGAAAACTCAAATATTTCAGATAGGTTTTTGTTTTTTTTTGTTATCTTGTTGCGAAATATGGACAACAACAGACAACTAAAATATTTTAGATACTTTTTTGTTTGTTTTTTTCCTTATTTTGTTGGAAAATATGGACAAAATAAGAAAACTCAAATATTTCAGATACTTTTTCCTTTTTTTTCGTTATATTATTGCGAAATATGGACAAAAACAGAAAACTCAAATATTTCAGATACTTTCTTGTTATTTTCTCGTTATTTTGTTGCAAAATTTGGACAACAACAGAAAACTAAAATATTTCAGATACTTTTTTGTTTGTTTTTTTTCCTTATTTTGTTGGGAAATATGGACAAAATACGAAAACTCAAATATTTCAGATTTTTTTTGTTTTTTTCGTTATTTTGTTGGGAAATATGGACAAAAACAGAAAACTCAAATATTTCAGAGAATTTGTTGTTTTTTCCCGTTATTTTGTTGCGAAATATGGACAAAACCAGAAAACTCAAATATTTTAGACACTTTTTTGTCGTTATTTTGTATCGAAATATGGACAAACAGAGAAAGCTCACATATTTCAGATACTTTTATATTTTTTTCGTGAATTTGTTGCGAAATATGGACAAAAAATTAAAACTCAAATATTTCATATAATTTTTCCTTTTTTTTTCGTAATTTTGTAGCGAAATATGGACAAAAACAGAAAACTCAAATATCTCAGAAAGTTTTTTGTTTTTTTTTTCGTTAATTTGTAGCGCAATATGGACAAAAACAGAAAGCTCAAATATTTCAGATACGTTTTTGTTTTTTTTCGTTATTTTGTTGAGAAATATGGACAAACACAGAAAACTCAAATATTTCAGATACTTTTGTGTTTTTTTTTCGTTATTTTGTTGAGAAATATGGACAAAAGCAGAAAACCTAAATATATCAGATATATGGACAAAAAATGAAAACTCAAATATTTCAGATACTTTGTCGTTTTTTTCGGTATTTTGTTGCGATATATGGACAAAAACAGGAAAGTCAAATATTTCAGATACTTTTTGGTTATTTTTTCGTTATTTTGTTGCGAATATGGACAAAAACAGAAAATCAAATATATCAGATACTTTTTGTTTTTTTTCGTTATTTTGTTGAGAAATATGGACAAAAACAAAAAACTCAAATATTTCAGATATTTTTTTTGTTTTTTTTTTCGTTATTTTGTTGAGAAATATGGACAAAAGCAGAAAACTCAAATATTTCAGATACTTTGTCGTTTTTTTCGTTATTTTGTTGCGAAATATGGACAAAAACTGAAACTCAAATATTTCAGATAGTTTTTTGTTTTATTTCTGTTGCGAAATTTGGACAAAAAATGAAAACTAAAATATTTAAGATACTTTGTAGTTTTTTTTTCGTTATTTTGTTGCGATATATGGACAAAAACAGGAAAGTCAAATATTTCAGATACTTTTGTGTTTTTTTTCGTTATTTTGTTGAGAAATATGGACAAAAGCAGAAAACTCAAATATATCAGATATATGGACAAAAAATGAAAACTCAAATATTTCAGATACTTTGTCGTTTTTTTTCGGTATTTTGTTGCGATATATGGACAAAACAGGAAAGTCAAATATTTCAGATACTTTTTTGTTTTTTTTCGTTATTTTGTTGAGAAATATGGACAAAAACAAAAACTCAAATATTTCAGATACTTTGTGTTTTTTTTTCGTTATTTTGTCTGAGAAATATGGACAAAAGCAGAAAACTCAAATATTTCAGATACTTTGTCGTTTTTTTCGTTATTTTGTTGCGAAATATGGACAAAAACTGAAAACTCAAATATTTCAGATAGTTTTTTGATTTATTTCTGTTGCGAAATTTGGACAAAAAATACAAACTCAAATATTTCAGATACTTTGTCATTTTTGTTCGTTACTTTATTGCGAAATATGGACAAAAACAGAAAACTCAAATATTTCAGAGAATTTGGTGTTTTTTCCCGTTATTTTGTTGCGAAATATGGACAAAACCAGAAAACTCAAATATTTTAGACACTTTTTTGTCGTTATTTTGTATCGAAATATGGACAAACACCGAAAGCTCACATATTTCAGATACTTTTATATTTTTTTCGTTATTTTCTTGCGAAATATGGACAAAAAATTAAAACTCAAATATTTCAGATACTTTGTCGTTTTTTTTGTTATTTTGTTGTGATATATGGACCAAAACAGAAAACTCAAATATTTCAGAGACTTTGTTGTTTTTTTCCGTTATTTTGTTGGGAAAGATTGACAAAACCAGAAAACTCAAATATTTCAGATACTTTTATGTTTTTTTTCGTTATTTTGTTGCGAAATATGGGCAAAAAATAAAAACTTAAATATTTCACATACTTTTTTTTCGTTATTTTGTTGCGAAATATGGACAAAAGTAGAAAACTCAAATATTTCAGATATTTTTTTGTTTTTTTTTTCGTTATTTTGTTGGGAAATATAGACAAAAACAGAAAACTCAAATATTTTAGAGACTTTGTTGTTTTTTTTTCGTTATTTTGTTGCGAAATATGGACAAAACCAGAAAACTGAATTATTTCAGATACTTTTGATGTTTTTTTTCGTTATTTTGTTGCGAAATATGTAGAAAAACAGAAAACTCAAATAATTCAGATTCTTTTTGTTTTTTTTTCGATGTTTAGTTGCGAATAATGGACAAAAACAGAAAACTCAAATATTTCAGATAGTTTTTTGTTTTTTTTTTCATTATTTTGTTGCCAAATGTGGACAAAAACAGAAAGCTCAAATTTTTCAGATACTTTTTTGTTTTTTTTTCGTTATTTTGTTGCGAAATATGGGCAAAAAATAAAAACTAAAATATTTCACATACTTCTTTTTCGTTATTTTGTTGTGAAATATAGACAAAAACAGAAACTAAAATATTTCAGATACTTTTTTGTTTGTTTTTTTCCGTATTTTGTTGAGAAATGTGGACAAAAGTAGAAAACTCAAATATTTCAGATATTTTCTTTTTTTTTTTTTCGTTATTTTGTTGGGAAATATAGACAAAAACAGAAAACTCAAATATTTCAGAGGCTTTGTTGTTTTTTTCCGTTATTTTGTTGCGAAATATGGACAAAACCAGAAAACTCAAATATTTCAGATACTTTTATATTTTTTCTCGTTATTTTGTTGCGAAATATGGACAAAAACTGAAAACTAAAATATTTCACATACTTTTTTGTTTTTTTTTTCGTTATTTTGTTGGGAAATATGGACAAAACAGAAAACTAAAATATTTCACATACTTTTTTGTTTGTTTTTTTCCTTATTTTGTTGAGAAATATGGACAAAAGTAGAAAACTCGAATATTTCAGATATTTTTTTGTTTTTTTTTTTTCGTTATTTTGTTGGGAAATATAAACAAAAACAGAAAACTCAAATATTTCAGAGACTTTGTTGTTTTTTCCGTTATTTAGTTGCGAAATATGGGCAAAAAATGAAAACTAAAATATTTCACATACTTTTTCTTTGTTTTTCGTTATTTTGTTGCGAAATATGTAGAAAAACAGAAAACTCAAATAATTCAGATTCTTTTTGTTTTTTGTGCGATGTTTGGTTGCGCATAATGGACAAAAACACAAAACCCAAATATTTCAGATAGTTTTTTGGTTTTTTTTTTCATTATTTTGTTGCCAAATGTGGACAAAACCAGAAAACTCTAATATTTCAGATACTTTTTGTTCGGTTTTTGTTGCGAAATATGGACAAAAACAGAAAGCTCAAAATTTCAGATACTTTTATGTTTTTTTCGTTATTTTGTTGCGAAATATGGGCAAAAAATGAAAACTAATATATTTCACATACTTTTTCGTTTCTTTTTCGTTATTTTATAGCGAAATATGGAGAAAAACAGAAAACTCAAATATTTCAGATTCTTTTTGTTTTTTTTCGATGTTTAGTTGCGAAATATGGACAAAAGCTGAAAACTCAAATATTTCAGATACTTTTTTGTTTTTTTTCGTATATTATTGCGAAATATGGACAAAAAAAACTCAAATAATTCAGATATTTTTTTGTTTCTTTTTTCGTTATTTTGTTGGGAAATATGGACAAAAACAGAAAAGTCAAATATTTTAGAGAATTTGTTTTTGTTTCCGTTATTTTGTTGCGAAATATGGACAAAACCCGAAAACTCAAATATTTCTGATACTTTTTGTTTTGTTATTTTTTTGCGAAATATGGACAAAACCAAAAGCTCAAATATTTCAGATATTTTTATATTTTTTTTCGTTATTTTGCTGCGAAATATAGACAAAACCAGAAAACTTAAATATTTCAGATACTTTTTTTTTCGTTTTTTGTTGCGAAATATGGACAAAAACAGAAAACTCAAATATTTCAGATACTTTTATGTTGTTTTCGTTATTTTGTTGCGAAATATGGGCAAAAAATGAAAACTAAAACATTTCACATACTTTTTCGTTTCTTTTTCGTTATTTTATTGCGAAATATGGATAAAAACAGAAAACTCAAATATTTCAGATTCTTTTTGTTTTTTTTCGATGTTTAGTTGCGAAATATGGACAAAAACAGAAAAGTCAAATATTTTAGAGAATTTGTTTTTTTTCCCGTTCTTTTGTTGCGAAATATGGACAAAACCCGAAAACTCAAATATTTCTGATACTTTTTGTTTTGTTATTTTGTTGCAAAATATGGACAAAAACAAAAGCTCAAATATTTCAGCTATTTTTATGTTTTTTTTCGTTATTTTGTTGCGAAATATAGGCAAAAGCAGAAAACTCAAATATTTCAGATACTTTTTTGTTTTTTTTCCGTTATATTATTGCGAAATATGGACAAAAAAAAACTCAAATATTTCAGATATTTTTTTGTTTTTTTTCGTTATTTCGTTGGGAAATATTGACAAAAACAGAAAACTCAAATATTTCAGATACTTTTTTGTTTCTTTTTCCGTTTTTTTGTTGCAAAATATGGACAAAAACAAAAACTCAAATATTTCAGATATTTTTTTGTTTTTTTTCGTTATTTCGTTGGGAAATATTGACAAAAACAGAAAACTTAAATATTTCAGATACTTTTTTGTTTCTTTTTCCGTTTTTTTGTTGCGAAATATAGACAAAAAAGAAAACTCAAATATTTCAGATATTTTTTTGTTTTTTTTCGTTATTTCGTTGGGAAATATGGACAAAAACAGAAAACTCAAATATTTCAGATACTTTCTTGTAATTTTGTTGCGAAATATGGACAAAAAAGAAAACTCAAATATTTTAGATATTTTTTTGTTATTTTTTCGTTATTTTGTTAGGAAATATGGACAAAAACAGAAAACTCAAATATTTCAGATACTTCTTTGTTATTTTTTGGTTATTTTGTTGCGAAATATAGACAAAAACAAAAAAATCAAATATTTCAGATACTTTTTTGTTTTTTTCCCGTTATTTTGTTGCGAAATATGGACAAAAACAGAAAGCTAAAATATTTCCAATACTATTTCGTTGTTTTTTCGTTGTTTTGTTGCGAAATATGGACAAAAACAGAAAAGTCAAATATTTCTTATACTTTCTTGTTATTTTTTCGTTAATTTGTTGCGAAAAATGTACAAAAACAGAAAACTCAATGATTTCAGATACTTTTTGGTTTTTTTTTCGTTATATTATTGCGAAATATGGACAAAAAAAAAACTCAAATATTTCAGATACTTTTTTGTTTTTTTTTCGTTATTCTGTTGTGAATTATGGACAAAAACAGAAAGCTAAAATATTTCAGATACTCTTTCGTTGTTTTTTCGTTGTTTTGTTGCGAAATATGGACAAAAACAGAAAACTCAAATATTTCAGATACTTTCTTGTTATTTCTTTTCCTTATTTTGTTGAGAAATATGGAGAAAAACAGAAAACTCAAATATTTCAGATTCTTTTTGTTTTTTTTCGATGTTTAGTTGCGAAATATGGACAAAAGCTGAAAACTCAAATATTTCAGATACTTTTTTGTTTTTTTTCGTATATTATTGCGAAATATGGACAAAAAAAACTCAAATAATTCAGATATTTTTTTGTTTCTTTTTTCGTTATTTTGTTGGGAAATATGGACAAAAACAGAAAAGTCAAATATTTTAGAGAATTTGTTTTTGTTTCCGTTATTTTGTTGCGAAATATGGACAAAACCCGAAAACTCAAATATTTCTGATACTTTTTGTTTTGTTATTTTTTTGCGAAATATGGACAAAACCAAAAGCTCAAATATTTCAGATATTTTTATGTTTTTTTTCGTTATTTTGTTGCGAAATATAGACAAAACCAGAAAACTCAAATATTTCAGATACTTTTTTTTTCGTTTTTTGTTGCGAAATATGGACAAAAACAGAAAACTCAAATATTTCAGATACTTTTATGTTGTTTTCGTTATTTTGTTGCGAAATATGGGCAAAAAATGAAAACTAAAACATTTCACATACTTTTTCGTTTCTTTTTCGTTATTTTATTGCGAAATATGGATAAAAACAGAAAACTCAAATATTTCAGATTCTTTTTGTTTTTTTTCGATGTTTAGTTGCGAAATATGGACAAAAACAGAAAAGTCAAATATTTTAGAGAATTTGTTTTTTTTCCCGTTCTTTTGTTGCGAAATATGGACAAAACCCGAAAACTCAAATATTTCTGATACTTTTTGTTTTGTTATTTTGTTGCAAAATATGGACAAAAACAAAAGCTCAAATATTTCAGCTATTTTTATGTTTTTTTTCGTTATTTTGTTGCGAAATATAGGCAAAAGCAGAAAACTCAAATATTTCAGATACTTTTTTGTTTTTTTTCCGTTATATTATTGCGAAATATGGACAAAAAAAAAACTCAAATATTTCAGATATTTTTTTGTTTTTTTTCGTTATTTCGTTGGGAAATATTGACAAAAACAGAAAACTCAAATATTTCAGATACTTTCTTGTTTCTTTTTCCGTTTTTTTGTTGCAAAATATGGACAAAAACAAAAACTCAAATATTTCAGATATTTTTTTGTTTTTTTTCGTTATTTCGTTGGGAAATATTGAACAAAAACAGAAAACTCAAATATTTCAGATACTTTTTTGTTTCTTTTTCCGTTTTTTTGTTGCGAAATATAGACAAAAAAAGAAAACTCAAATATTTTAGATATTTTTTTGTTTTTTTTCGTTATTTCGTTGGGAAATATGAACAAAAAAAGGAAACTCAAATATTTCAGATACTTCTTTGTTATTTTTTGGTTATTTTGTTGCGAAATATAGACAAAAACAGAAAAATCAAATATTTCAGATACT